>BSBK01005522.1:972500-1594150 GCA_027943335.1 Chamaecyparis obtusa | reverse complement strand
TATATATGTATGTATATATATATATATGTATATGCATATATATGTATATACATAGATATATATATACCTATATATATATGTATAGTATATATGTATATGTATATATATATATATATATATGTATATATATATATAGATATATATATATATATGTGTGTATGTATGTATGTATGTATGTATGTATGTATGTATGTATGTATGTGTAGATGTATAGTTGGTTGAGTTGAAGCGTGGTTTGACTTATATTATGTTGGTATTGAATGTGAATTCAATGTAACATGAATTTAAAAGAGAAGAGGTGGAAGAGCATGATTTTCACATAATTATTATTTTGATTTATAAGGAGATACTACATCTTTTCAATTCATCATATTCCTATACTTAATAGAAGCTAGTAGTTCTTTTGGCAACTTGTGCATACCTGTATTTTTCCTTGAAAAAGTGATCTTCAATAGTTTGCAAGTTCTTATTTCTCTCCCTAAGTTTGGTGCCTTAGTCTATATGTCCTTTCTAGATGTAGCACACTCCTTGGCATGTGGCCTAAAAATTTGTAAACTATTATTCATATAGTAAGTTTTATTCTCACCATTATTTTTCCCACATTGGGTTTTCAATGTAAAAAACTAGTGTTAATGTGTTTGTGCTTTCATTGAAATATATTTCTTTGATGGTTAAGTTGGGTAAAGATAGTTGATAAGTGTATGTGACAAAAAAGTTTTGAGATCTAGACAAGACTGATTCACCATCCCCTCTCAGTCTTGTGATGTGTTCAACAAACCTCAACAAGTCCTAACTAGGGTCTCACAAAGAAACCAATATTGGAAAGAAATATCATAGACAAAAACTAGAGTTTTGAGCCCTGGTAACTTTTTAGTGTTGTATTCTGTATACATTGGACTTAGCAAAATTAAGGGAACATGGAATTAGAATCCAAATAGAATATTAACTGTTAACCAAAATAATAAGAACATACCCAACATAACATATTGAGATTTAAAATTATTTGTATTTATTTGGTATTATCATACATATCACTAAAATCCATATATTTATATCATTTACATTCCTTTAATACCATTTTATACGATTCCATATATTTTACTTTTCATTATATTTCTATATATTCCTACTCACTGGTAGTGAACGCATCTCCCTATCTACGTATGTCTATAGCATGGGATATGACCCTTACCAAGTATCCCTAACTAATATTCTATGCTCCAAATCCCATGCTTCGTAGACTTGATGTGGTAAGATGTGATAAGATTTCCAAACGTATATTTATTGCCCTTTTGCTACCATCAAAACCTAATATTTTTCTGTATTTGGTTCCCAATAAGAGCTTTGAACACTTTAAACTACAAGAAACTCTTGAATGCATGATTGAGGAAGAACCATATGTTTTCCTAGAGTATTCATTAAAAAATAAACATAATACAATGATTTTTTAAAATACAATATACCTATCATATCAAAAACACCTTGAATACATGCTTGAAGAAGAATACTCATGTTTTCCTAGAGAATTCATTAATAAAGAGAATATTTGATGAAGGGTGCTCCCCTTAATACCACAAACACATAACAGAAATAGAGAAACAACAACAATATGTAAGAACAGAAAATTGGCTTCTTATTATCTCCACAAATGTGGAATTACAAACTTTCAGAAATACAATATGCCAAGCCACATGGGCATTCCCTTACAATATTCTGTAGGACAAAGCCTCGAGCTATTACCCAGATCTACTACCCAGAACTATTCTGAACTGCCTAAGACAATAATACAGCCTTCCTTATATAGGCAATTTTCCACCGCCTGGGAAGGTTCCAGAATTTTTAGCCAATAAGGCCGACCAAACTTAGAATTATTTTATTTTACATTTTATTACATCATAGTCGGCTCAAGATAACCTTTGAAACCCGAACAGAAATTTTGAAACAAATTATTTTTCGCCATTTCAGGTGGCCCAACTTCCGAAGACCATAAGTCATCACCCGTTGACCCGTTCGGCTATTATAACCCCATTTCAGAAATGCCACAAAGCGCTCTACAGGCTTGACTTGCACAAGTGCCCATCACCCAAATTTTTGACCTCATCCAGGGCCTCTAAAGCCTTCAAAACTGAGTTCAAAGTTTTTGTACCCCGCTGCCAATACCGAAAATCTTCAATATCTTCCAACATACACTTGATCTGGAAATGAAACTTTACTGGCATACTTATATGACCAAAATGAACCTCCAAGAAAGAAATTAGATCATTCTGAGCACAGACAAAAATTACCAAAAATAGTAACTTTCCATAAATAGCAGCTCTGCACAAAATAACCCTTATTGAATTCAAAAAAAGAAATATTTTTGGGTGATGCAAGATTGCTCTTACACCCAGGATGCTCCTGCATCAGACACCCAGGGTAATTTGAGAAGTGACCCTGTCACGACTCAGGTGTGCAGAGGAAAACCAAGACGGTTAACCTCCTCCTTTGTTAACCATGATGAATCTTCAACAGGTCATCCTTTCCACTTGACCAGATATTCTTCATATGTCATGTTCCTTGTGCTTCTGCCAACACGACTGTCCAGTATATTTTCGATCTCCTTAGTGTCTGAACTAGTTGCTGGAATACTCCACTGTGCTGCTGCAACCTCATCTTCAACACCTCCTTCGTGATACTCTGTCAAATCTGAAATGTTAAACACTGGTGAAATATTCAGCTCACTAGGCAATTCTACCTCATATGCATTTCCTGAATCATCCTTCTTTAGTATCTTACATGGCCCAAACTTCTTCATTTTCAGCTTCTTATATGTACCAACTGGAAACCGCTCCTTCCGCAAATGAACCATGACTTCATCACCAACCTGAAATTCCTTATACCTCCTTTTCTCATCTGCCTTAGCCTTATACTGTGCATTCATCTTGGTAATATGCTTCCTCACCTCCTCATGGATGTTCTTTAAGTGTTCTGCAAAATCCTCAGCTTCAGCACTACTTATTTCTCCTTTATCTATCTTTCTCAATTCAGATGCATTTCTTGGACTACTTCCATATACAATCTGGAATGGTGATTTACCAGTGCTCCTATTGACAGAATTATTGTATGCAAATTCTGCCTGTGGTAAAATCAAATCCCATCCTGTTGGCTTATCTCCAACCAAACATCTCAGCAAATTTCCCAAACTCCTATTCACCACCTCTGTCTGTCCATCAGTCTGTGGATGATGTGATGAACTAAACTTCAAATTTGTCTTCAACTTCTTCCACAATGTACGCCAGAAATACCCAACAAACTTAGTGTCCCGATCTGAAACTATGGTCTTTGGCAAACCATGAAGTCTCACTACTTCTCTGAAAAATAATTCTGCTATATGAACAGCATCATTAGTCTTCTTGCAGGGAATGAAATGTGCCATCTTTGAAAATCTGTCAACCACCACAAAAATTGAATCATGTCCCCGCTGAGTCCTCGGTAAACCAAGAACAAAGTCCATGCTGATATCCTCCCAAGGCTTCTCTGGTACGGGTAATGGCTGATACAACCCTGTATTCTGCTTCACTCCTTTCGCCATCTGACATACTCTACAACTCTGTACAAACTTCTTCACATCTTGCTGCAACTGTGGCCAATAATAATTCTCACTAACCAAACCAAGGGTTTTATCACGACCAAAATGTCCAGCCAATCCTCCACTATGCTTCTCCTTGATCAGATTCTCCCTCATAGAACTTTATGGAATGCACAACCGATTCCCTCTGAATAGCATATCATCCCGGATGATGAAATCCAACCATTTTGTCCTGTCTAGAGTAACAGGTTCTGTACAAGCTTTCCAAGCTTCACCAAAATCAGGATTCTCTGGATATAAATTCTTGAGTTCCTTGAACCCAACCACTTCAATCTGCATTTCTGTCAGCAATAGTTGCCTTCTGCTAAGAGCATCTGCAACCCTATTAGACTTTCCACTCCTGTGTTTCAAAATAAATGTATAACGCTGCAAAAACTCAACCCATTTCAAATGCCTTTGATTCAATTTTCCTTGACTATTCAAATATTGCAAAGCTTGATGATCAGTATACAAAACAAACTCCTTAGGAAGCAGATAATGTCTCCACTTCTTTAATGCCTGAACTATAGCATAAAATTCCTGATCATAAACAGAATATTTCCTCTTGGCATCATTTAACTTCTCACTGAAATAAGCAACAGGTTTACCTTCTTGGCTCATAACAACTCCTATTGCAGTACCACTAGCATCACAATCTACTTGAAACACCTTATTAAAATCTGGAAGTGCTAAAACGGGTTGTTTTGTAACTTTTTGTTTCAACAACTGAAAACTATTTTCTGCCCCATTAGTCCACTTAAACTCTTTTCTATCCCCTCTCATTGTTTCAGTCAAGGGTCCACAAATACTGCTAAAATTTCTGATAAAATTTCTGTAAAAGCTAGCTAGACCATGAAAAGATCTTACCTCAGTAGCACTCCTTGGAGTAGGCCATTCAAGGATAGCCTGTACCTTCTCTGGGTCCATTTTTAGACCTTCTCCTGAAACTACAAACTCCAAATACACCAACTCTTTCTTCACAAAACTGCACTTTTTCAAATTAATCAACAATTTCTCTTCTCTCAACTTCTCAAATACCATACGAATATGCATCATATGCTCATCCAATGTCTTACTAAAGATCAAAATATCATCTAGGTAAACAATGACAAACTTACCCAGAAATTCTTTTAGAACCTCGTTCATGAGCCGCATGAAAGTGCTCGGTGCATTGGTTAGCCCAAAAGGCATGACTAACCACTCATATAGTCCTTCCTTTGTCTTGAAGGCAGTCTTCCATTCATCTCCTTCTCTGATCCGAATCTGATGATATCCACTTTTCAGATCTATCTTTGAGAAATACACAGCTCCACTCAAACAGTCCATAATATCATCCATTCGTGGCAATGGAAACCTATACTTGACTGTGATCTTGTTTATTGCCCTAGAATCTGTACACATCCTCCATTCTCCATTCTTCTTTGGTGCTAATACTGCTGGTACAGCACAGGGACTCAGACTCTCACGGATCAATCCTTTCTGTAACAGTTCATGTACTTGTCTGTTCAACTCCTCACTTTCTGCAGGTGTCATTCTGTGTGCTGCCTTATTCGGCAAACTCGCTCCTGGGATCAAGTCCATCTGATGACTGATCTTCCTGACTGGTGGTAATCCATCAGGCACGTTATCGGATACAATATCTTGAAACTCATTCAACAAATCTGCAACTTCTATAGGAACATCTTCTACTTCCTCTTTACCAGCTTTTGGAATTAAAGCAAAACATACATGCTCATGCCTCATACCATCTAGAAAATTTCTTCCACCAACAAAAGTTATCCTTGCATTACCACATACCTTTTCTTCAGTCTCCTTCAATGGTTTTAGCTTATGCCGCACTCCATCCTTTGTCAGGGAATAGGTATTCGCACGACCATCATGTACAGCACATCTGTCAAACTGCCATGGTCTACCCAACAACATATGACATGCATCCATAGATATGATATCACACAATACCTCATCTTGGTATCCGCCAATCTTGAACTTCACCAGGCATTGTTCATTGACCATGACCTTGTGGTCATCCTGTACCCAGGCAATCCGATATGGATGTGGGTGTTTCTGTCTCTTGAGCTTCAACTTTGTCACCATCTCTTCTGACACCAAATTGTCAGTGCTTCCACTATCAATAATCACATCACAACATTTACCTTCACACTTGCACCTGGTGCGAAACAGGCTCCTCCTTTGCTCAGGTTCATTCTCACCACTCAACAAGACTCTTCTGTTAATCAACGTTTCTCCTCTTTCAGCATCTTCAAAATTTGATGATCTGGCATCTTCATCTACATGTGCAACTCTAGCCTGGCCTTCATTTCTCCTGTCTGTTCTGCCTTGGCGCTGAGAACATTCAAATGCCGTATGACCTTCTTCTCCACAGTGAAAACATGTTCCACGGAAGCCACCTCTTCCAGATCCTTGTCCCCTTCCTCTTCCTCTCTGATCTCTATTATTCTGATCCTAGAAGCGATTGGAATTATTGCCTCGCTGATTCTGACTGCTACTGGCCTCATCCTTCTTTTTCGGATCTTCATTTCGGCCACCGTATGACCGTCCACCAGATCGTCCACCGCGACCTCTTCCGTTTTGTCTACTCTCAAACTTCTTGTTCAGCTTTTCATCTACTTTTAGGGAAAACTGGTATGCCTCTTCAATACTGTTCATTCGAACCAGATTCAGCTCCTCCTGAATGCTTGGCCTTAACCCATTAAGGTATCGGGCAACTTTCTCCTTATCAGCTTCTGCATGGCCTGTTTTGATGAGAAGTCGGTAGAACTCTTCTGTATACTCCTGAACAGATCTTCCTGCTTGCTTCAAACTCTGCATTTTCTTCAGTAGGTCAAGCTCATAATCAACAGGAATGAACTGTCGCTTCAATTTATCCACCATCCGATCCCATCTTGTGATTTTATCTTTCCCTCTTCTATTTCGCTCTAATTGAATTTCTTGCCACCAGATCTTCGCATGACCTTTCAATCTGGCCTTCGCAAATTTGACCCTATCAGGATCCTCAACATCTTCGTACTCAAAATATTCCTCACATTCATTGATCCAGTCAATCAATTCCTCTGGGTTAAGATTTCCAGAAAATGTAGGAACCTCAATCTTAGGTCTTTTCCCAATCTTGGAAATGGCCCGAAAAAGTTTTTCTTCCTCCTGGTTCACAATTTCGGCTTCTCCTTCTTGATATTCTTCTTCGGCTTCATCCTCGCTTTCGTCTCTGATATTAAGATTCATTCCTCTGCGAGCCTCTTCTTGCAATGCTCGCACTTGTCTTTGCAGCTCTCTAACCTCAGGTGTTACAACACCGGCTCTTCCGCCACGTTCCCTTCGTGGAGGTATTTTCGCGATGCGCACTGAAACCCTAGCCACGGTCCTGGTGCAAACTGCCTCACGGTCGGTGATCTGTTTACACACTCAAGAAAACCTGACTCTGATACCACCTGATGAAGGGTGCTCCCCTTAATACCACAAACACATAACAGAAATAGAGAAACAACAACAATATGCAAGAACAGAAAATTGGCTTCTTATTATCTCCACAAATGTGGAATTACAAACTTTCAGGATTACAATATGCCAAGCCACATGGGCATTCCCTTACAATATTCTGTAGGACAAAGCCTCGAGCTATTACCCAGATCTACTACCCAGAACTATTCTGAACTGCCTAAGACAATAATACAGCCTTCCTTATATAGGCAATTTTCCACCGCCTGGGAAGGTTCCAGAATTTTTAGCCAATAAGGCCGACCAAACTTAGAATTATTTTATTTTACATTTTATTACATCATAGTCGGCTCAAGATAACCTTTGAAACCCGAACATAAATTTTGAAGAAAATTATTTTTCGCCATTTCAGGTGGCCCAACTTCCGAAGACCATAAGTCATCACCCGTTGACCCGCTCGGCTATTATAACCCCATTTCGGAAACGCCACGAAGCGCTCTACAGGCTTGACTTGCGCAAGCACCCGTCACCCAAATTTTCGACCTCATCCGGGGCCTCTAAAGCCTTCAAAACTGAGTTCAAAGTTTCTGTACCCCGTTGCCAATACCGAAAATCTTCAATATCTTCCAACATACACTTGATCTGGAAATGAAACTTTACTGGCAGACTTATATGACCAAAATGAACCTCCAAGAAAGAAATTAGATCATTCTGAGCACAGACGAAAATTACCAAAAATAGTAACTTTCCATAAATAGCAGCTCTGCACAAAATAGCCCTTATTGAATTCAAAAACAGAAATATTTTTGGGTGATGCAAGATTGCTCTTACACCCAGGATGCTCCTGCATCAATATTATAAATGGATTTTCCAAAATATAGTAACATAATACAAGGATTTTCAAAAATACGATATGGCCATTCTACCATAAACACCTTAAATACATGTTCTAGGAAGAATACTCATGTTTTCCTAGAGAAATAATTAATATTTTCCCAACTACAATGCATCCATCAAAGTGAAAACACATTGAAGACATTCTTTAGGAATAATACTCATATTTTTCTAGAGAAATTCTTAATAAAAGAAAAACAAGAATTTTTCAAAATATAGTACACCCATCAATGTGAAAACACATTGAATACATACTAAAGGAAGAATAATCATGCTTTCCTTGAGAAGCCATTAATTAAAGAAACATAAAACAATGATTTTCTAAAATAAATTTTCATCCATCTTATCAAAGACACCTTGAATACATGCTTGAGGAAGAATACTCATGCTAGCCTAGAGAAATCATTAATAATAGAAAAATAATACAAGGATTTTAAAAAATGCACTTTATCCATCATGCCAAAAGAACTTCGAATACATGCTTGAGTAATAATACTCATGTTTTCATAGTGAATTTATTAATAAGAGAAACATGATACAACAATTTTCCAAAATAGAGTACACCCATCATACCAAAACCACCTTGAATACATGCTTGAGAAAGAATACTCATATTTTCCTAGAGAAGCCATTAATAAAAGAAATATTATAGAAGAATTTTCCAAAATATAGTACACCCATCATACGAAAAAGCACCTTGAATACATGTTTGAAGAGATATTCTTGTTTTCCTAGAGAAGTCATTAATAAAGTAAACACGAATAGAAGAATTTTCCAAAATACAACATACCCATCATATAGAAACCACCTTGAGTGCATGCTTGAGGAAGAATACTATTTTTTTACACAAAGCATTGATAAAATAAACATAATACAAGAATTTTCCAAAATACAATACACCCATCAAACCATAAACACCTCGAATACATAATTGAAAAAGAATACACATATTTTCCTAATCATTAATAAAAGAAACACAACACAAAAATTCTTCAAGAATAATAAACACTTATCATATCAAAAATACCTTAAACACATACTTGAAAAAATACTCATATTTATTAAATATTACATTAAATTTTTTTTTTTTTTCTAAAATACACTTAATAATACTAAAATTCTTATATACACCCTCATCTTTCAAATTGGAAGTTTTGTGAATACAAACCACACTACCCATAAGTCTCCATCAACCATTCAACCATCCATCATAAACTTCCAAAACTCAAAATTGCATTCCCACAATGCCTCAGTTTTACTTCAATGTAAACACCAATGACAAGACTAATTCCCAAACTAAAATAAGAACAATATGACAAAACCAATATCCAAATTAAACTAAACACAAAATATTGTGTGGTTTATAAGGATAATGTCTACCCATTGGTGGATACAATGGAAAAGAGACCAGGCTCTAATGGGCCTCCACCATGTATGAAAGTTTCTAATTATGGATGGAGAAGAGACAAGGCTCTAATGGGTCCCCACAAAGTATTAAAGTTTCTATTTATGGATATCTATTGAAAGGGACAGGAGTGGACAACATGCCTCTCTCCTCTCTCCTCTCTCCTCTCCTTTTCCATGACAAAAATATAGAGTTTATTGACTCCCTTCCTATTATTAATTATTATTACCATACTTTATCTTTCCTTGACACAAAGTACATGCACTCCCTATATGACCACCTTTTTAACTCCCTAAATTATTTGCATCATGCAATCATCCACTTTCCCCTTTTTACCGTTTGAAAGCAACCCACATAATAAAAAATAGAAATAAACAAGCACTCAAATATAATTATGGAGCAATCATGGCCAACATTTTAACTTTATAGTTAATGGAGACTCTCTCTTCTCTTGCCCAATGAAATTGGTCTTCTCAAGAAATGATGAGAAGGCATTTATTTTCTTTACTACTATTCACTATTCACTTCGTGAACATGATCCTCAAAAGTAGTTAACATAAATAAATAATTCCAACTTTTTCACTAATATTTTATGCCCAAAACAAATGGTGGTTAATATTTTTCTTTTATCTTATGCTAACACAACTGATGTGAAATATGAATATTAATATAGTCAAAATCTCCAAGTTTATCTACCATTATTTTTTGATAACCTTTTATTATTATTATTTTATGGAGGAAATGTTTGTTTGTTTTTAGTTAATGGGATTGAAGCTGAATTTATTCTATATTATAATGCTTGCCTTTTGTTTTTTTAAAGCGTTGCTATATGCTTGGACTTTAAATTATATTCTAGATTTTGGGAGCAACATCAGATTAATTCTGTTGGTCTTAGTTTACTATGTTTATTTATGATATTTCCCTCAAGAAATTATTAATCTGGGATCATATTTTTTAGCGTATAACACTTTGTTTTTATTTAATTTCATTTAGTTAAAGAGAAATAGGAATCATGCAATCATTGGTTGCTTTCCTTTCAACTATTTATATAATAATTATGAAGAATGCAAATTCACCCAATTTGTCTAGTTATGGTGTTGAGTGAGAAACATAATGATGCATTTAATGAGACTTTTTAAAACATTTTGACATTGTACGATGACTTTGTATCCATCACTATTAGGGTGAAGGGATAGCAATCAAAGGCATAGTTTTCGTTGTGAATAATTAATGTGGGGTTTTTAATAATATTTAAGTGAAATTCTATATGATGATATGTTTGGAGATTATATATATTTTCGTTGTGAATAATTAATGTGGGGTTTTTAATAATATTTAAGTGAAATTCTATATGATGATATGTTTGGAGATTATATATATATATATATATATATATATATATAATCTCCAAACATATCATCATATAGAATTTCCAAACATATCATCATATAGAATTTCACTTAAATATTATTAAAAACTCCACATTAATTATTCACAACGAAAACTATGTCTTATATATATATATGGTTGGCTGCAAGAAGTTGAGTTTCATTTTTTGGCAAAAAGTGGAAGTGTTTTTTCTATTTTTCAAAATCTCTGTCAATTGATATCAAAATTTGAAACACTTAAAGATTGAATCTTGAAAAATTTCAATAATATAAAATTTAGTGCTCGGAGTCTAGTTTTCAAATATGTAATTTATTTCAATACTCACATGGTATAAATTAAATTTTAGTATGGATGTTTAAAAATCACTTTTTCAAAATGCATGTTTTAGGACCACACCTCACACGTGTACGACCACCCTTTTTTAAGTAAATGAATGTATTTTTGTGAATCCTTTCGGAAAAAGGTACTTAACACTGAAGATTGATGAGAATATTTTATCTTATTTTTTATTGAATATTTTTTTAATTAATTTTTAATTGACTATAAAGTAAATTTTTGAAACTTCTTGTGTACGACCACCATAATTTGATAATAACTTCACTTTTTTTAAAATTTTTTTTAAATTTGAAAGAAATTCTATGTAGATTGATGTTATATAACTCATTTTTAAAAAATGTAAAATTAAAAAAGTTATTAAAGTTTTAGTTAACCTTATTATTTCAAGTTTAGGTACCACGTTGGCTTAATAAATATTGTAAAAATATTAAAATTTATCATATCACTATAAAATTTATATTTTTATAATCCGCACAATAAGAGCTAAAATGAGTTTTCATTTTATCGAAAAATTCATTCGGGAAGGTGTTGAAAAAATTATGGCAAGGTAGAAATTTTATACTGAAATGCCTTAGCCATATTTTTGTAGGGCCAAGAATAGGCTTGGTCCCGCCAAGTCTGTCCCGAACCAAAAACCAAACCAGTGGGTATGGTTCCCGCTCATAGTTTTACAAAACAGGCACCTGTTATGTGAAATTACAAAACGGGCACCAGTTTCATTTAAATAACGAGCGTCGGTTTCATAAAGAGTCGTTGCAATAAAAAAATAGGATTATGGGCCTGATCTCAATGATTGATGAATTTTCAATCATTTTTTTATGATCCATACTAGGCAAACAGAATATTTGGATCAACATTATCTTCCTTTGTCTTGTTTTGGATCTGACATTCAAAAAGAATTATTTGAACTCGACTCTTGGTGTAAAAATAGGATCAAACCAACACAGAAAGTGGCTAAGGAAGGTTATGATAGCTGAGGAGGTTACAACAAATAGAGAGGAGACAAAATGATAACGGGAAAGAAGAGAAAGACTCTGTTTACTAAATAATGTTGGAGCATTGAGTTCAATAATTATTTCAGAAGAGGAGGACAATGAAGACACCATAATGGATGCAGAGGTTAAAGAAAAAAAATTAGGTGCATCTTCTAATCCAGTATTGGATATAGGTATGTCTTCACATCCAAATGTAACTTATTTTGATAGTGAAGTTCATGAATTGCTAGTAGCAGTTTACAATTTAAATGATTTAAATTTTATTCATAAACATAGATTAACAAATTTAATTACATGTGAAATTCCACAAATTAGTAATGTTAATCATAGTGATAAAACAATTGAAAGTCAAACCCTAAATGAAATTGAAAATCAAACACCAATTGAAATTAAAATCAACAATGTGGATGTAGACATAGAAACACTGTTTGAGAAATAAACTTATTTGAATGATAATGAAATAAATGAATAATTTCAAATAAAAAATGATGTGCTAGACAATCTACGTGGTTTGGTTTCATGGAGACAGATTAGGACACACACGAGAAAATTGTTTAGACAATTTTTTTATATTAAGAAATTTGGATTTCAATGTCAATTAATGTTACAATTAATTAAAATATTTAAAATATGAAAAGTGATGAAGAGGTTAGACATTTATGTGAAATCCAAGAAGAAGGATGAGTCTCTAAAACAAGTTGTACAACTGTTGCTAGTGCCTTTGACACAATTGGAAAGAAAAGTCATTCTAAAGATAGTAATGCAGCACGACGAGCAATAACAACAACTTTAGTAAACAAAACTACTATTGATAAAAAAATGATTTCAAACATAAGTGGATATCTTAATATTCATTGTAAAACTTTAACAAGAGATGTAAAGAGAAGAGTTAACTTTGAATGTGATTTGGAAAACCATTTATGGACCTTTAGTGGCTGACTCCCGAGGTTTGACATGAAACTGTTGGCATTAAGCAGAATTGCCACTAGTGACAACACTTATTTGCGTTCTTAGTGCAAACTGAGCAGACAGTGCAAACCGAGCAGATAGTGCAAACTGAGCAGACAGTGCAAACCGAGCAGACAGTGCAAATCGAGCAGACAGTGCAAACCGAGCAAGTTAGTACAAACCGAACAGGACAGTGTAAACCGAGTAACATCATGTCTACCGAGTCACCAGTATTTACCGAGTTCAAAACCTACTGAGTGATCAGTATGAACCGTGCCTTCACTTCTATTGAGTGCATGACGATGCCGAGTAATGCAGTGGACGCCGAGTATCAGAAAGTCACCGAGTTAGTTTGCAGGAACCGTGTAACCATACTTGGGCCGACTTAGTAGCACTTATGTTTATTTGTCAAGCCGACTTTGTAATTATAATTGTAATTAATTGTTTAAGACTTGTATATAAATAATGTTGTAAAAATGTCAAGATGTATGCAAGAAGAAATATATGTGAAAGAGAAAGAAAGGCAGAGATAAGCGAATTAGAAGAAGGCTTCAGAAGTATAAGGAACAGCAAAGACAAATTCATCACAGAAGGTGATCAGTACATCAGTGAATCTCAATCAGCAATCCAGTTGCAAAGCCAGAGATCTACTATTTCATTCTACCAGGTGAATCAGTACTAAATCCTTTAACCGGGTAGACTTAACAGTCTTTTGTAAAATCTCTTTACCGAGTGCATACTTCATTGTATGTTTGTAAATTCTTTAACAGGGTGGATTTAACAATCTTTATTGCTCCTAATAGGGTAGATCATCAGAAGTGATCAAATTGTAAGCCTTAACCGGCCAACTTTATTCTGCAGTATTAAAGCTTTGTGGGTTTCATCCCCACCCCAGTTTTACTTTCTTTTGGAAGGTTTCTGGGTAACCAAATCTATGTGTCATTATTGTGAATGCTTTTAGGTTTCATGCTTTCTGTATGCAAAGGTTAAAAGTAAATTACATGTTAAAATTGAAAGAAAATTTGGAGTTACTGATTCACCCCTCCCCTCTCAGTAACTCGGTTAATTCTTGAATATTTCCAACAATTGGTATCAGAGCAGCATTGGTTCTCAAGATAAAGCTTAACTAGCTTGAGCAAAGATCCAGGATAATGGAGGTATTCAAACTGAACAAGGTGATTGAAAATGAAAAGCTAGATCTGGAAATGGCCATAGCTAAACTCAAAGAAGCAAAAGAACATCTTTCCCAATCCCTAAGAAGAAGGAAGGAACTTGCAAATCAGATGAATGATCAGAATTACATTGAAGAAAAGATTGAAGATCTTTTTCCCTCAAATAACTCAGATGAAGCAAACAATACTGTCAAAGAACTCCTAGAAAAGAATGGGTCTTTACAGGAAGAAGTGAGAAAATTGAAAAGAGAACAAGAGCTACACTCTACAAGATTCTGTGAGATCTTGGAACAAAGAAACAAGTTGAAAGATGAATTAGATGGAAGAAACATTGAAATCCAAAATAAAACCCTTCAGCTAGAAAACCTAATTGATCAGATCTCTCATACAAATGAGGAAATTCTGAATCTAAGATCAGAAATAGAAAGCACAAGAGAAGAACTAAGATCTGAAAAGGAAATCAATCTAAGATTGGTGGATGACCTAAACGCTGAAAAACAAATCAATGAAGGAATGCTGAAAAGCCAAGAAGACTTGAATCAGCTGTATGAGCGAAATCTTCATGGGCAAAAAGGAAAAGCAGGACTTGGATACAAAGGAGAAGGCGAATCCTCTAAGCAAGGTACTCAAAGAAATCAAAAACCTACTTGTAATCATTGTGGTAAAATAGGACATACTTCAAATAAATGTTGGAACAATGAAAAAGCAGAATTCAATGGAAAATGTTACAGCTGCAATCAACCTGGTCACAAAGAAAATGAATGCAGGGAAAAACCTAGATTCAGAGGTAATTGTCACAAGTGCAACAAACAAGGTCACAAGGCATCCGAGTGCAGATCCAAGACATTTAATCCAGTAGAAAAAATTATGAAAGCAATGTTTGGATGGGACTACAACACCTGGTGTAGATGTCATTACTGTGGAGAATATGGACACATTGGCATGAATTGCATAAAACATCATCTAAGGAAAAGAGATACTACCGTAAGATGCTTCAAATGCACTAAACTCAGTCACATAGCCAGAAACTGCATGAATGCTAGTGAAGTTAAAGATGGAAAGAAGAATGAAGCAACTAAGGTCAGGAAACAGGTGAGACAAAAATGGATTCCTAAAGCTACCGAGCAATCCAATCCAAGTAATGGAATGGATGGCTCTACCGACTCAAACTAAATTTCCAAGAAAGCACTGGAACTATATTCTCATAGACCAATTTCAAGCAGTTCTAGAACCGAAATTAAAAGAAAGATCTAAATCAGCATGCAAGATGCAGGGAGGTTGGTATCAGTCTTCACCGAGCAAGGTCGGTATCAGTCTTCACCGAGCAAGGTCGGTATCAGTCTTCACCGAGCGAGGTCAGAGCAATATGAATTCTTGAGTTCACCGAGTTGCGAAGTCTTTACCAAGCAATTAATTCTTAGTGGGTGACAGTCTGTCAGAATTCATACCCTAATTTGTACTAAGCATTAATGACAGAGTTGTAAACAAAAAGCAAGTAATTGAACTCATTCTTCACCGCGAACCTTTAGCACTTTGAGAGCAGAAAATTTCAAGAGCAACCCAGCGATTCAATACTTTTGCGAAAGGAATTTTCTGTGAGCTATCATGGCATCATCCAGCACTTCAGCGAAGAAAGGATCTGATATGTTAGTCCAAGGGGAATGGAAAGCACCAGATTTCAAGATCGTGCCCGCAATTGCAGCAGCCCTAGATCCGAACGGAGCTCAATCTCAGATTCCTCCTAAGGTACTGCTTATTAACGATATCCGCAATCATTTTAACTGTTCAATTCATGAAATGGGGAACCTAGAACTAGATATTGTGCGTGAGGAACTGTGTGTGGATGGTATTCTGAAACCTGAGCACAAACATCTGGAAGATAAATGTTTAGTTCACATTGCACATCTACCTCGAAACTTTTGAGATAAATGGGTTAGATACATTCTCAGCCGTGTACATGATGGCAAGATTTGGCTTGAGCAACCTATTGAGATCACAAAGAAGATGATTCAACAAGTCACCGGTCTTCCCATGTTGAACAAAGCAAAAACTACCAAAACCCTAGGTCGGACGGAACTAGAGAAGAAAACCCTAGCCGAGTGGGACGGTAGAGGCATGAAAGTTAGTAGCATTACCGATGCTGAACTGAAGTTTGGTACACACATTATTGCCCATAAGATTTACAGTTCTAGTCGATAGAACAGTGTCTCCTGTGAAGCTATTGACCTAGCATACAAAGTGGTCAAGAATAACTTAACATTTGACCTAGCAGACTTATTGTTAAAGCAGTTTAACAAAAACATGGAAAGCATTAAAACTTCCAAAAACAATCCATGTAAGTTTGGATCCTTATTGGTCTGTTTATTCTTCTATGTTCAGAAATTCTTCCCTTCTAAAGGAAAAGTTGTATGGAGAAAAGATGTGCCAGTCCTCTATGAAATAAATGAATACATCTCAGAAATGGGTGAAAATTTTGAAAGCATCATGGATAATTATTTTGAGTCTTTCAAAGAGAAAATGAATGACAGATTTCAGATTCCACAGAAGTTGGTGGAAGATTACAAAGATGACATTTGTTTTATGGTGGATTGTGATAATATATATTCAAGCAGTTAAACCGAGGACTGTATATGTAAAACCTCTTCCTTATGAGGTAAATATTGATGAAACCAAGAATATCATTGAAGCTCTTCTTAATCAGCCTGTCAATCCCAAAGCTCCATATTTTGGAACATATGATGAAGCTAAGGTGAGAATTGAACTAAGCATAAAGCTTCCATAGGCGGTAAACAAAGGAAAGAAGAGGATAGCCAAAATGCAAATGATAACCGAGGACAAAGAAGAAAAAGATGAAGAAGAAGAGGAAAAGGATGAGAAAACAGAGGAACCAGAACCTGCAAAGAAGAAAGGAAAGGTTTTCATCACTAAGGCACCTAAGCCTCCTACTACTGTATTTACAAGGAGAAATACAAGAGGCAAGGAAGACAAGGCAGACAAGGCAGACAAAGACATAGTATTCAAAAGGCCTCCTCTAAACCTTCAAGAAAAGCTCAAACTCTTTAGAAACGGATCAGGATCTGGAGTAAGTAACATAAAATCCTTAAAATATGAAACCAGATCGGAAACAGAACAGAAGGAAATAGAAGATGTTGTTATTGAAAAGATGGGACAGTGGAAATACTCTCCTGAAGAAATAGCCCCATAGGTTCCAGCAGTTCTATTAAATCCAATAAAAATGAGATGGAGCAATGCAAAGCAAACTGTGATAGACATATTTGATCAAACCCTGAGACAGTTGATGCCGAGCTTGAAAAATGATGAAGTAAAGAAGGCATTAAAAGAAAATGAAAATAAGATGACATTGAAGTTCAATACTTGTTTGATTTTGATCAACAATATTGAATCGGTTGTGAAGGCTGCAAATGCTACATGGAAGAACATATACCACCTTCACCAACCGAGTATTGAAATAGTAATAATAAAAGATATTGAAGATGACAGTGATGAACAAGAAGACACTGAGGTAGATGATACTGTGAGGATAGCAGCAAAAGTCATTGCATCCCTTCCTACCTCTCCAGTAAAAGTTTCTATATCCAGCCCGGAGACACCTTCAAGCATGGTTGTGACAACTTCCACATTTGTCCAATCATCCATAGCAACAATAGAAGCAGCTACCATTTCTTCTACTGAGTTGCAGTCTCCCGCATCATCAAGTTTTCCAGCAGTAAGTTTTCCAATTTTTGAATCTTCAAGTGTAAATATTTTAAGCTCTCCAGTAGAAAGTATACCAGTATCTATAGCCAGCCCTACTTTATCTACTGTCACTACTACCAAAGCATTAAGTTCAGATAAGCCTAAGGCTCTACCGAGTATAAAATTTTTGGGTAAGAATGTAGTAGAGGATATAGACCTAGATGAAGAGATAGAGATTCCTACATTAGATTTTGCAAATCTATCAGCGGACCAAATGCAAAATATAGGTGAGATCCTCCAAAGGAAAGCAAAACAAAAGAAGCTTAAAGAGGAGAGAGACAAGGAATATCAAATCATCAAGGATGCTAAGGACATTTTGTCTGATGCATTAGGCATTAAAGTAGACTCCTCCCAACATATTTTGTTACAATTAGCAGAAGCAGTTGATAAATACAATGAGGATTCATCTGGGACAGAAAAATTAGTTGAAAGAGCCGAGAAGAGATTCAACAATAAAGTGCTTGAGCACATTGCTCAGCACATAGCTATTAACCAAGTAGAATTGTCTTCAATTTTGTCAAACACTGAATCTATCTATTCGAATGCTACCTCTCTTTTGGCCAGACTGTGCAACATTGCCGAGTTCACAAAGGATGTTAAGGATAAAATGAATAAAATGGATGAGGACATGAAGATTAGCATACAGAAGCTGCAACTTGAACCAAGTTCAAGCTCTGCTCATCACATGAAAATTTCACACCTATCAAATATGCAGTCTGATCTACTGAAAGAAGACACAAGGATCCGGTCCACACTGTTAGACATCCAACACATAATCCTTCCCATCATGAATACAATGTATAAGCACATTGAACATTCCAAAACATTGATTCATGACAATCAGTTCTCTATAGCAGATCACATGATTGAACTCTCTGCAGAAGTTCAAATTGCTATACAAACATGTAAGATCCTACAAGAAAGTTGGGACAGAACCCTGGCACTAATAATGAAGGTACATTCTGATTTTCTATCAAATTTTGGATTCTCTTTGTAAATAACTTGTATACACACCTTTGGCATTATCGTCAAAAAGGGGGAGATATGTATAGAAGAAGATTTGTATAGAAACAGTTAGCACATTGAAAGGGGGAGACAATGTATAAAGCCCTATAACAAAGACAAATTTTGAAAAATCAAAATAAAACTCAGCATGATTCGTGTATATAAGTTTTGGCCAATAAGTGTTTTTGTCACTAATGCCAAAGGGGGAGATTGTTGGCATTAAGCAGAATTGCCACTAGTGACAACACTTATTTGCGTTCTCAGTGCAAACCGAGCAGACAGTGCAAACCGAGCAAGTTAGTACAAACCGAATAGGACAGTGTAAACCAAGTAACATCATGTCTACCGAGTCACCAGTATTTACCGAGTTCAAAACCTACCGAGTGATCAGTATGAACCGTGCCTTCACTTCTACCGAGTGCATGACGATGCCGAGTAATGCAGTGGACGCCGAGTATCAGAAAGTCACCGAGTTAGTTTGCAGGAACCGTGTAACCATACTTGGGCCGACTTAGTAGCACTTATGTTTATTTGTCAAGCCGACTTTGTAATTATAATTGTAATTAATTGTTTAAGACTTGTATATAAACAATGTTGTAAAAATGTCAAGATGTATGCAAGAAGAAATATATGTGAAAGAGAAAGAAAGGCAGAGATAAGCGAATTACAAGAAGGCTTCAGAAGTATAAGGAACAGAAAAGACAAATTCATCACAGAAGGTGATCAGTACATTAGCGAATCTCAATCAGCAATCCAGTTGCAAAGCCAGAGATCTACTGTTTCATTCTAACAGGTGAATCAGTACTAAATCCTTTAACCGGGTAGACTTAACAGTCTTTTGTAAAATCTCTTTACCGAGTGCATACTTCATTGTATGTTTGTAAATCCTTTAACAGGGTGGATTTAGCAATCCTTATTGCTCCTAATAGGGCAGATCATCAGAAGTGATCAAATTGTAAGCCTTAACCGGCCAAATTTATTCTGCAGTATTAAAGCTTTGTGGGTTTCATCCCCACCCCAGTTTTACTTTCTTTTGGAAGGTTTCTGGGTAACCAAATCTATGTGTCATTATTGTGAATGCTTTTAAGTTTCATGCTTTCTGTATGCAAAGGTTAAAAGTAAATTACATGTTAAAATTGAAAGAAAATTTGGAGTTACTGATTCACCCCTCCCCTCTCAGTAACTCGGTTAATTCCTGAATATTTCCAACAGAAACTTACTAGTGAAGTTAAAACTTTGATTGAAAAATTTTGGCATGATAATAGAAGAGTATCCCCTAATGCCAGAGATGTTCTTAAATTAAGAGTCGGTTCAAAAGTTCGTGATCCACATCCAAAACACCTTTTAGATATGACTCAAACAAAATTGTATAAATTTTTTGTGGATGATAAGGTGTTAACTACTAGTATTAGTCAAAGATCTTTTAAAAAATGTAAACCATGGTATGTAAGGATTAACAAAGAAAAAATCACTTGTTGTTGCAAAACTCATGTTCAATTTCGTTATCATTATGCTATTTTTCAATCTATACGTTCTACTATGCATACTAATGAAATGTCGCAGGAATGTGGTATAAATATACCACCTCAAACTATAAAGGAGTTTATATCAAATTTGTTTTGTAACCCACCTAATGAGTAATTTTATCTTTTGAATGCATGTGTTTCTGATGTATGTGATGTATGTGGCAATCTTACATTATTAGATGAATGTTTGCATGAAAATATCTCATTCGATTTTGGACAACAATTAGTTGATGTACAAAGATTTAAAACTGTTGAGTATCCATTGAAAGATGGAAACGTTGGAAAATGGTGCGACCTAATAACTAAAAAACTTAGTGTTAATAATTTTATGAATGAATTCAAGAGTAAGGTCGTACCTAAATATGTGAAACACTCTCAAAATTATAGATGGCTTGATGGACAATTTCACATATGCAAGAATACATTTCCAACTGGTAGTATACTTTCAATTGTTGACTTTCTAGAGAACTACACACTTGCACCACAAGATGAGATCCAACCACAATATTATAATTCAGTGCAAGTAACAATTTTTGTTCATGTTGTATATAGGCATGCACTTGATAGTACAAAAGAGGATCGAAAAATATTGAGGGAGTACCATTTCTATATGAGTGATAATAAGTTACACTCATCAGAGTTTGACCAGTATTTCTTTAAGACCTTTTATGAAAATTTAAGCGAGAGAGAAATTCATATAACACAAAATCTAATATGGTTAGATAATTGTACAGGGCAATTCAAGAATGCTAGAATTTTTTATTGGTTGAGGACACATAAGAAAATAAATATCCAACATATCTGAAGTTTTTTGAGACTGGACATGGGAAGAGAGAACATGATGGTGTTGGTGCATGTGTTAAGAGAGCCCTTTGTAGAGATTAGCTCAAATTTGAAGAAAAATCAAAATTTAAAGATGCACGTGCAATTGTTGAATGGTGTAAAATAAGTTTGTCTACATGATCAAGTCAGAACTCTACAATTAGATATTTTTTTCTGGCTAGTTGAAGAGAAGATATGATTGTAATACAATCGGCGGATTGGCTAAATGACATTCATTTAGGAGTTCTAATTCTAACACTTGGACTATATGGACCAGGGAGCTTGCATGTTTTTGTCAATTTTGTATTGTAGGTGAATGTGAAGAATGCGAGAATACAGAATGGGTTGAAGAATGACAACAAAAATATTTAACACCTAGTGAGACACAAGATGAAGATGATACAATAAATGAAGACCTAGATCATGCCTTTGCATTAGAAGATTATGATCATGTTTCAGACCTTATACAACCTGGTAATTTAATTCAATTTATTGAAATTTTTTAAATTATATTAGTTAAATGTGTATGTCATATAATTTATGATTATATTTGAATTATAAACCTTTAAACAAGTTTTATTTGTGCATGTACTTAATTTTGTTTTGCAGGACATGCGTATGTTGTTGTTGCACTTGATGATAATGAAGAGCAGACAAAGTATTGGTTAGCTTGATGTGTAGAACCTAAGAAAAAGTTGATATGTCATCAAGTAGATGATGATGATTTCTAGTATCCAATTGGGTCTTTTGTGGTAGTTGGTACATGGCTACACAAATACATAGCAAGAAGATTGGTTTACCAGCTTTTGAAGACTACCAATTAGAAAATAAGATTATGCACTATTCCCATTTGTTCGTGGCAACAAATATCAAATTGGAAAGATACAAAGGGAGACCTTCTAATAAAATATTATGGACACTTTCAATGGAAGAGCATGAGACGATCATAGATGCATTGCAGAAAAGAGAGGATGCTGATGGTACATTAGGTTGAATCAAATTTATACATGTAATTTTTTGTTCAATTTGTCATGTATCTTTATATATGTTTTTCTATTTATATAAATATCTATGTCTTCTTTGAAGTGTCATAATTTATAATTTAGAGATATAGATTTGAAATAAATTAAAATTGACTTTAAATGAACTTGTATAAATTCTAACATTTCAACATTTATTTTTATGATGCAGGATGTTTGGAAGAACATAGACATGAACTATTTATGCAATACAATGCACTCTTGTATTCGTCTAATTTTGGTTTTGTAATTTAAGTTCATGAACTCACTTTTATGAATGTATCCAATTTTGTTTTAAATATTTAAGTTAAATTCATAGTTACATATTTACCTAATTTTGTTCTAAATATTAAACTATGCATATTGGTTAGATTATGTTCACTTAATAGATTATAATAGATTTATTTGTGCATCCATAAAATACTTGTAACATCGATATTGTTCTTGTCAATTTTTTTGAAATAATCTAGATCTCATTGAACTATCTATAGATGGTTTTTAATATAGTTAATTATCAAAGTCAATATTAAGTTTGTAACATCCATATTGTTCTTGTCAATTACATGTAAATTAATAGATCTCATTGAACTAGATAAATGGTTTTTTTTACAGTTAATCAAAGTGTTCATATTACTTGTAATGTATCTAGATATTGTTCTTCTCAATTACACATGAATTAATAGATCTCATTGTTAGATAGATTACATGTAAGCTCATATATATCTACATTCAAACCCCTATTTGAAAAAATCATGAAATAGGATTAAAAGTCCATGAATAAGATAAATAACATAACAAGTCCTGAAATAATTTACATGTATCATAATGTCCATCATATCAACTCATGATATATATACAATCACAAAACAAAGTCCTACTCTAAAAACAAGTTCAAGTAAAATATATGATAACAAGTGGACTAGTATGTAATGCAAGTCCTACTCTAACAACAAGTAAAAATAATATTACAAGAAGTCATCATAACACAAGTCAAAATAATCATCATCATAACACAAGTCCAAATAGTCATCATAATCTAACTCTACTCATCTAGCTGATCTGCAGTCCTCTTCACTCCATGTGAAGAGGACTGCGATGCATCAACATGCTCTATTTGGTCCTGAGTACCCTCATCCTGCTGTGTTTGGTCCTGAGTACCCTCAATGGGACACGAAGGTCCTCCCTTAGCTACATCAAAAGTGGATGCAACCAAGTCTTCTAAAAACATTTAAAGTACAAATTTTTAATAATTAGGTGTAAAAGATATAGATACACAATGAAAATTGCAAAAGTACTTTTAATCATGACCTCAAAGGATAGTGTCAATGACTGCATTTGGCTTAATCCTATAGCCATGCCAAGACTCATGGTGGTGTCGACCTAAAAAACATGTATATAAAGCATGAATCAAACTTATAGTACATATACATATATGAGAAATTATAGATAACTTGACTATAAATTTATAGAATATAAAAACATGTACATTACCTATGTGTGACACTAGCTAATGTCACCGATGAGTCAGGATGTAAATGTGATTGTGCAACATGAGACAATCCAAAATCCTACAATTACAAAAAAATAAGTGTGAATCAAAGTTGTACATAAATTAGTAAGATATAAACACTTAAAATTAATAGAAAGTTAAGCATACTACAGGTATATGTGGATGACTCTCAGTGACTAATGGGGAAAAGAATGAAGGACTGCCAATCTCACTGGTACATGAGAGACCCCTAAAAAATCACAAAAATATGTCAAACACATTATCAATTAAAGTTTATTTTGTTTAAAGTTTAAATGTATCAAGATCAAAGTGCATAACTTGAATCGACCACCAAGATGTCGAGGTGTTGATGTCATATGATAATGACTAATGAATGATGGAAGGTCAACCCTCCTCTGTTCACTGAAAAATCCACATGTTATGGTTCATAATTGTATAAATTATATGAAATTTAATATTGCACTATATAAATTATAATTAAATTTACCTATGCGGGATGATCATCGTTTGCATTGAGAAAATCAACATATGATGAAATATCATCTCTGACATCACCATGTGTGCCACCACCATCATCAGCATATCCACCATGGGCACCATGGGCAGCATCAGGATCATTTTGGGGACCCCTACATATACCCCCACAACTCGTGCAAACAGGTGCTATGCTGGGGACAACCCTCACTTGGGTCAAGTGCTATAACAAATTTCCAGTAAGGGTACTCAAAGAACTGAGAGATGACTGCACTGCTCGATGATGGATGGGTGCAAGAACTACAAGAGAAGGAAGAGGAACAAGAGGTTCATTGTGCACATGATTTCTACTTCTATCACTCAATTTTTCCCTTGGCCTATCTTGTGGCATGCCCCGACCAACCCCATGGAATGCTCTCATGGAAAAATAATTGGGTTTCCTACCCAATTCAAATTCAGCCCATAATTTTTTCAAAAAATAAAGTGGGACCTCATGATTAGTGTGTGGTGGATGGTCAAATACCATCCACCACTACTCCAAAAAATGCTCTTCTATACCGGGGTGTCTACACCATCTAACCATTAGATGTGGCTTCTTGCCAAGTATCTGCTCACTCATTGTAGGGCTCAAAAAATAGCATGCCATATTGATTTTTGTAATTTTTAAATTATTAATCTCTTTATAAGAGAGGCCGTCAACATAATATACACGCATACTCTCCCTCCATGACTCAAAACTATCAATCTCAGAGTCTAATGTGTGTACGGAATCTAATATGCCTTGCATGCTATCTGCAAGGCGTAGTAGCTAAGCCGATGGATAGGGATCATTCCTAATAATATTTATATCTCTCATTATTGCCTCTACATTTCTCCTAATATTATTTCTTAACTCTGGAGGTGGAGGTGGTGGTGGTGGTGCATGATGGCCTATAAGCTCATAAATATGAAAATCATCTATATTGCCAAGCTGTGTACATATAAAAACATGATAATTTACAATTAACATACTATAAATTACATTTTACCTTACAAAGAATGACTTAAATAATTAAAACTTGAGAGAGAGAGAGAGAGGTGTTTTAACATTTTTTAGAGAGCTCAATAGGAGAGAGAGAAAAGAGGAGAGAGAGAGAGAGAGAGAGAGAGAGAGAGAGAGAGAGAGAGAGAGAGAGAGAGAGACTTAAATAAAAATTTAATTACATGTCATAATTTAAAAATTAACACATAAGTTATTTACAATTTACAAGTTACAAACACAATCAAGACAAATGTTTAAATGTTTTTTTTAATAATGTACACCTACTTGGTTGAAAAAAGATTCCAAGGTTTTTTATGTTTTTAAAACTCTGTTTGGAAAGGTTTTGATTCAAGGAACATGTTTTAACATTTTTTAGAGAGCTTGATAGGAGAGAGAGAGAGAAAAGATGAGAGAGAGGAGAGAGAGGAGAGATAAAGGAGAGAGAGAGGAGACAAAAAGAAGAGAGAGAGGGGGAGAGAGAGAGATGAACATATTTTAACATTTTTTAGAGAGACCAATAGGAGAGAGAGAAAAGAGGAGAGAGAGAAGAGAGAGAGGAGAGAGAGAGAAAGAGGAGAGAGAAGAGAGAGAGAGAGTTAAATAAAAATTTAATTATGTTGAATGTTATAATTTAAAATTAACATATAAGTTATTTACAATTTCCAGGTTACAAAGACAATCAAGAAAAATGTTTGAATGTTTTTTTTTTAAGAATGTACACCTACTTGGTTGAAAAAGATTCCACTTGGTTTTTGATGTTTTTAAAACTCTATGTTTCAAAAGGCTTTGATTCAAGGAACATGTTTTAACATTTTTAGAGAGCTTGATAGGAGAGAGACAAAAGAGGAGAGAGAGAAAGAGGAGAGAGAGGGGGAGAGAGAGAGAGATAGTTTTGTTTAAAAATATTTTTTTCTACCTATGGTTTGTTATTTTATTTACACATGTATAAATTTATGTTTTGGTTTTCTACTTCTAGGTTTTCGCATTTTAATTTTGTCTATGTCAATATTTTTGTTTTACTACGTAGGGTTAAATTATAAGTTTTAACAGTTTTATACTTTGGTACGCTAATTTACAAAATAAATTAAAATTAAAAGGAACTACTTGAAACATAAAATATAATTAAATTTAAATAATAATATTGAAAAGAATATTAAACTACATTTTTAAATTTTAAAAATAACTTGAAATTACAGTTTTTAATGACAAAAATCATAAAAAAATGATAAAAAAATAATAGTACGTACCTGGAACATGAAAAAAATGGTAGAGGGGTTCTATAGGAGAAGCTGAAATGAGAACTCGAGCTCTGCTAAATGTGATTCCATTCTTGATAGTGAAAATGACAAACAAAACCGTAAAAAAATAAAAATAAATAGATTTTCAAAACGGGTGCTCGTTTTGTAAAAATCGAGCACCTATTTTGGTTTGGGTGTCCGATCCGAAACGGGCGCTCGGTTTCTAAATGGACACCCAATTTTTGAATATGGATTGGGCTCCTGAACCTAAATGGGCTCCCGAACCTAAACGAGCACCCGATTTGTAAAAATCGATTGTCCGTTTCTTATTGCAATTTTTTCCCCGAACGGACTTCCGCGGAATTGGTACCCAACTTCTTGCAGCGACCCATATATGGGTTTTTTAATAATATTTAAGTGAGATTCTATATGATGATATATTTCAAGATTTCTAATATAGTTATTTAATTTTGTCTGTGTGTATATATATATATATATATATTGTAATCTTGAGTCTTTGGGGTACATCCTTCTTTCAAGGCTATATCTTTGGTTCAGTAGAGAAAACCAAAATTGGGATGGATGAAAGATCAATTTTGATGGGGTGCCAAAGGGAAACTCGGGCCTGTCAGGGGCTAGATGTGTTGCACGTGACTCAACTAGCAATATTCTAGCAATAGAGACAAAAAAATTAGTGGACAAGACACGTAATGAAGCAGAGGTTCAAGCTGCATTTCTTGTAGTTGATTTGGCAACCAAGCTACATGTGGAGCAATTACATTTGGATGGGGATTCTCAGGTGATAGTCAATGTGATCATTAATGGTAAAGCTCAAGTATGGAAACTTGATAAAATTATCAATATAATTTGCAATAAACTTGCCACCTTTAGAAATTTCAAAATTTCACACATTTATAGAGAGGGCAATGCATTAGTGGATTCATTGTCTAAGATATTGATGAATTTTGCCAAGTAGTTTGGATCAAATCTGACAAAAATTTGGTGAGTAGGACATGAGGTGACGACTAACATTAGAGATATTAATGCATTGCAAGAGTGGTGTATGTTGGGAGTGTTGGGTTGACATCACACATGAACAAGTGCTCCACATTGAATTCCCAGTGAATGTTTTGATGCAATTTCATTCTTTTTATTAAGATTGAGATGTATATTATGTTTGTCTCCACCGAGATTAAACATGCGTATGTTGAGCGATAGTGGTGGGAAGGTGATATAGAAGAAAATTTTTCATTCAAGGTGATGAAGCAACAAATGGATTTCTGGAGCCCTATTTCAAAGGAATGTTTGAAGAATGTGTTCGCTAAATGTGACACGTTCTTTCTCATATTGGTTAGGGCCTTTTTTGGGATCAAATTTCTAGTGTCAAAATTTTATTTTCACACAAACATGGAAATCACTTCCCTATTTTGTGCATGGGGTCTTCATTATGGCTAGTAGGCAGAGGTGAAAAGGTTGGTGGAGAGGTGTGTCTGGTTGGAATGGCAAGTGGGTTTGGATGAGGTTTTGACCTGTGTAGTGCCAGGATGAGGGTTCATTTCTATTCATAGAGATTGGATTGGGTTCCTAGGTGTTCCACATCATTTGCACCCTTTTCTTCTACATACGACTCTTGATAATATTTTAGAGCGAAAGGCGGGGGCTCAAAAATATTGGGCTCACACGGTGGATTATGTTCACAAATGGGAACTAGTGAGTGTTGCTAGTATTCTCAGGGACCAAATGAATCATAACCTGTTTAGGTTCCAATTGGACAAGGCTTGGAAAAAAAAATAGGAGTAGAGGAGGGTAAATGGTCATGGGTATCGCAAGAGGGAGCATGGAATAGCCCATGGTCATGGTCAGAATCATGGATGAGGACATGAATGTGGCTGAGGGCATTGGCTCTAAACAAGGGTGGTTAAATACCCCTATCTTCTAGTTTCCACTTGCTTCCCAAGTTTTTATGTTATCTTTTTTGTCCGAGTAATTCATTTGGTACTATGTGTTTTGGCTGGCATGAGATAGAAAATGTACAAGCTTTTTTTGGACAATGTGTTCATTACTTGGGTATTTTAGTATGTATCTAGAGTTTGGTCTACCCAGACTTGAGTCTCTATAATTTTGGTTTGGATATATAGTGGATGTCAGAAGCACTCTATTACTATTCTTTTTCAAATATTGTAAACTTTACTTTATATTATATTAATAAAAATCATAATATATAGACCAAAAAAAATATTGTGTAATTTTTTAATATACTTGTATTTATGTATGTATACATACATATATACATATTATGTCTGTGAGTTATTGTACCTATATAGTAACACAACACTCAATAAACCATTAGATCCATTTGTTAGTATAATGGAATTCAATAAAATACAAATGAAAAACCAATAGAGAGCAGCCTATTGCTTCCTAGTCATGGTGATTATAGTCTAATGTTAGTGATCTCATAATGAAGAAAATTAGATCAATGAATGCTACACATGAAATGGAAGATTCAAACTAATAAATGCATCTATATGAGTGTAATTGAGATAGAATTGATGAGCTAAGATGAATAATTGATATGCAATTGATGCAGGAACATCTTGGGTTCTTGGCAATCCTGTGTCACCAAAAAAGAAAAAATCAAGTTAGAGTTGTTAGATATGCTTGGTAGCTTCTTTTGGGATCTCGGTGATGTTTTCCTATTTCCATCGATGGGGCTTAGTTGCTACTCGGTTCCTTCATTCACCAAGTTGGCTCGGTTGGTTCACCAAGTTAATTCTTTTCGCTCGATAATATTACTCACTGAGTGGTTTATTTTGGATTTCTATTGAGTCTGAATCATCAATTTAATTTTGGTCATAGAGTTAATGGTTACATCGATAATTGGGAAGTGTGTGGACCTAGATCTGGTCGTTTCCTTCTCCAATGATGGATTTGAAGGCTAACTTATTTTGGTAGCCTCTTGTATAAATAAAGTAGTGTGTTGTAGCTTTAGGCATGAGTTGGAGGGTAGGAGATAGGTTCTGAAAGTTGAATCCTCGCATGTTGGAGGACTTTGGTAATTGAATTTTAATGTTATTTGGATGTAACTGATAAGGCCTTACAACTTGACATGTATGAGGTTATTGATAAATGATATATAAAGTCTCTGTATTCTCTCTCCCCCTGCTTGTGTTATTGCTTCTGTGTGATATTTCTATCAGGAGGTTGGTGATTTGGGTGTGTCTTTGGCCTGTCACCCCAGCTGGCCTTGCGTTAGGTGGTATCACAGCCAAGTTAGATCTAGATCTAAATTTGTGAATTTAGGTCAAGGGTTCCTTCTTGTAAACCCTAGTTGATATTTGTCATGGGGTGGCAGATTGTGATTTGACCTGAAATTGCAAAGGGTTTCAAGATAGTTCCGAGGAGGTGAGATGCAGATCTAGGCTTAGCTGACATGCTAAGACAAATTGTTGCTAGGTTGGAAGTTGTTGAGACAACTAAATGCTGAGGAAGATATCTTGAGGATGTTAGTGATGAAGAAGTCGAGGATGAGAAAGGTGTAGAAGAACCTTCACTTGTGATGGACCAAGGTGAAGAAATAATTTTGAAGGCATTGACAAATTTGAAGTCTACACCACATTTCAATCCTCCTAAATATAGTGGTAGACTAGATTCAGATGAGCTGATGGATTGGATAACCGAGATGGAAAGGTATTTTGAATATGAAAATGTCCCTGAGGAAAAAAAGGTGAAAATTGTAAGTAAAAAATTAAAAATCCATGCATCCTTATGGTGGGAGCATCTACAATTGGATAGAAAGAGGAAAGGAAAAAACAAAATCAAGGTATGGAATAAGATGGCAAATAAATTGAAGGGAAAGTTCTTACCTTGTGATTATCAGATTAACCTAGTTTGGTGAATGCAAAATCTGAGGCAAAAATATAGCTTGGTAAAAGACAATACTGAGGAATTCTATAGATTAGATATCAGATTCAGACATGTTGAGGATGAAGTGGAAATAATTTCTAGATACCTGAATGGGTTAAGAGTTTCTATACAAGAGGAAATCATTTTGGTCAAGTTGGAGAGTATTGAAGAAGCATATCAGTTTTCCTTGAAAGCTAAGGAGAAGTTGAATAAGAGACATGAAAAAAGACAAAGAGGAAGAGGTGGTAGATTCCCTAGAGGAAGATGTAGATCTTATGGTGAAAATAATAGATTTGATCAAGACAAAACAAATTAGGATAAAGGCAAGAATGAGTGGAAAGGTGAAAGTTCTTTTAGAGGAAAAGGTAGTAACTACTGAGGTGGTTATAGAAGAGGTGGATTTCAAGGAACTTGTTACAATTGTGGGGAATAAGTAAATAGGTCATTTGAGTGTACACATGCAAGTAAGAAGGTCGGTAATAGTAGAAATGCTTTGGTGCAAGAAGACTCACCAAATGAACCTGAGAAGGAAAAGAACTTGATGGTTAGAAAAGCACTTTGGAGTGAAAGTAATAAGGAAGATCCAATAAGGAAAATCCTGTTCAAGACCAAATACAAAGTTTCTGATGAAGTGTGGAAGGTAATCATTGATAGTGGAATCTCAAAAAATCTGGCATCTAAGGAAATGGTTGCAAATTTTTAGTTAGAGAGGTTGAAACACCCAAAGCCTTATCAAATTTCATGAATCAAGGATGAGCATACACTATTGGTAAGTGAAAAATGTTATGTGAATTTGAAAATTGGCAAGTACTATGATAAATTATTATGTGATATCATGCCTATGGATTGTTGGCATATTCTATTGGGTAGAGCTTAGCAGTATGATAGACATGCTATATATGATGGAAGATTGCATAAATATACTATTTAGGTTGATGGAAGAAGATAAATATTATTATCCTTGATTGAAGAATCTATTGGTAGTATTTGCACATATGTGAAAGTTTGTTTGATGGAAGGAATAAAGTTTGTTAAGGATTTGAAGAAGAATGATGTATGTTTTTTTATGATTCCTAACAAATCGAGTGAGAAAATAGTGAATAGTATCCCTGAAGAGGTTGATAAGATACTCATCGAGTACAGAGAGATCATTTCTAATAATGTACCTGATGGTTTACCATCAAAAAGAAGCATTGATCATTGTATGGATCTGACTCTTGGAGCTAGATTACTGAACAAAGCACCACATCGGTTAACACCTACTGAGAATCAAGAACTTAACTGATAAATTCAAGAATTGTTGTAGAAAGGTTTGATCCAAGAAAGTTTAAGTCCATGTGTAGTACCAGCTATATTGGAACCTAAGAAGAATGGAGAATGGCGAATGTGTACTGATTCTAGAGAAATCAATAAGATAACAATGAAATATAGGTTTCCTATACCAAGAATGGATGGCATAATGGATAGCTTGATTAGAGCGAAGTATTTTACCAAAATTGATTTGAAAAGAGGATATCATCAAATCAAAATTAGAGAGGGTGATGAATGGAAACTTCTTTCAAGACAAGATAAGTTTTGTATGAGTGGTTGGTTATGCGATTTCGTTTAACTAATGCACCGAGTACTTTTATGAGATTGATGAATGATGTTTTGAAGAAATTCTTGGGTAAATTTGTGATTGTATACCTAGATGACATTATGATATTCAGTATGACCAGAGAAGAACATTTGTTTCACATTAAATAGGTATTGCAGAGATTGAAAGAAGAAAAGTTGTTGATTAATCTAAAAAAGTGTTCCTTCATGAAAGAAGAGATTGTGTATTTGGGATTTTTGATTTCAGCTGATGGTTTGAAAATTGATCCTGAGAAGTTTGAAGCTATTTTGAATTAGCCTACACCTAAAAATTCTAGTGAGGTAAGATCATTTCATGGTTTAGCAATTTTTTACCAAAAATATATTAGAAATTTTAGTTCAATTTGTAATGCTATGACTGAGACTATGAGAGGAGATAAAAGAGAATTCAAGTGGACACATGGAGCTAATAAAAGTTTTGAGACTTTGAAGCTGAAGGTTGTTGAATTACATGTGTTAGATTTACCTAATTTCAATAAGGTATGTCAAGTTGAATGTGATGCAAGTGGTAGTGAAATGGGAGCTGTTTTGAGTTAGAAGGTAAAGTTGTTGCTTTCTTTAGTGAGAAATTGAATGATGCAAAAAAGAAATATTTAGTGTATGATTAAGAGTTCTATGCTATTGTTCAAGCCCTAAAGAAATAAAGACATTATTTGATACTAAGTGAATTTGTGTTGTATACAGATCATAAGGCTTTACAATATTTGGGTAGTTAGAATAAGTTGAATTAGAGACATATGAAATGGGTTGAATATTTGCAGAGTTATACATTTTTTATAAAACATAAGAGTGGAGTCACTAACCGAGTTGCTGATGCATTGAGTAGAAGAAGATCTTTGATGACCAAGATGAGAATTGAAATTCTTGGTTTTTATGACATGAAAGATTTGTATGAAACTGACCTTGATTTTTCTAAGCCGTGGAGAAAGTGTAGAGAACCTATTCAAGATCACCCGCGTACTAAATGGGAAGACTATTTCATTCAAGAAGGTATGTTATTTAAAGGTATTTAGTTGTGTATACTGAGAGGATCAATGAGAACTAATTTGATAAAGGAGAAACATAGTAGTGGTTTGGCTGGACATTTTTGCATTGAAAAAACATTGAATTTTCTAAGGAGAAATACTTTTGGCCACAATTGTATAAGGATGTTCAAGAATTTGTGAAAAGTTGTGGAGTTTATCAAGTTGCAAATGGAGTAAGCCAAAATACTAGATTGTATACACCAATTTCTGTTCTTGAGAAACCTTGGATTGATATTAGTATGGATTTTGTTCTTGGCTTATCGAAGATAGTAAGAGGTAATGATTCTATATTTTTTGTTGTGGATAGATTTTCTAAGATGGCACATTTTATACCCTATAGAAAAACATCATATGTAGTGCATATAGCAGATTTTTTCTTTAAGGAAAATTTCAGATTACATGGATTACTGAGGAGTATCATCTCTAACCGAGACAAGAAGTTTGTTGGATAATTTTGGAAGACTCTATGGAGGAAGTTGGGTACCGAGTTGAGATATAGTTCTACATTTCACCCACAAAATGATGGATAGACAGAGGTTGTAAATAGAAGTTTAGATAATTTATTGAGATGCTTAGTTGGAGATAAACCAAGTAATTAGGATTCTATGTTGGCGCAAGCAGAGTTTGCATACAATAATTCAGTGAATAGGAGTACTGAAAAAACACCTTTTTATATTCTTAATGGCATAAAACTAAGAGGTATATCAGATTTGAAGGACATTGCTGGTGAAGAAAAGAGAAGTGTTGAAGGAGAATAATTTGTTGAGTTCATGAAGACATTGCATGGGAAGTGAAACATAAGTTGGAACATAGTAATCAGAAATACAAGGACATAGAAGATAGATTTAGAAGACATAAGATTTTTTGTAGTTGGGGATGAAATAATGGTTTATTTGAAGAAAGGTATATTTCCTGTTGGAACCTATGGAAAATTGAAAATGAAGAAATTTGGTCCCTGCAAGATAGTGAGGAAGTTTGACAATGGAAATGCTTATGAGATTGAGTTACTTGATGACATGGACATATCACCTATATTCAAAATTGTAGACTTGTATGAGTATTATGAATCTGATGATGAAATAACAGTATTGAATGATTATCCTAAGAAGCAGACAGAAGAAGTTGAGAAGATTTTAGAGAAAAGAGTTGGAAAAATCACAAGAGGAAAGGAGTACATGGAGTATTTGGTAAAGTGGAAGAACATACCGATTGAAGACCATTCATGGATCACACAATCTAAGATAGATTCAAATTAGGTTGTACCTACTACATGATTCAAAGAATCATCTCAAAACAACCCCAAGTGTCTAATGCAAGAGCATATCGGGTTCTTGGCAATCTTGTGTCACGAAAAAAACAAAACAAGTTAGAGTTGTTAGATATGTTTGGTAGCTTCTTTTGGGCTCTCGGTAATGTTTTCCTATTTCCACCGATAGGGCTCGATTGCTACTCAGTTCCTTCATTCACCGAGTTGGATCGGCTGGTTCACTGAGTTAATTCCTGTCGCTCGGTAATCTTTCTCACCAAGTGGTTTATTTTGGATTTCTGTTGAGGCCGACTCATGCATTTAATCTTGGTCATGGAGTTAATGGTTACATTTATCATTGGGAAGTGTGTGGACCTAGATCTAGTCATTTCCTTTTCTAATGATGGATTTGAAGGATGACTTATTTCGGTAGCCTCTTGTATAATTAAAGTAGTGTGTTGTAGATTTAGGAATGAGTTGGAGGGTAGGAGATAGGTTCTAAAAGTTGAATCCTTGCATGTTGGAGGGCTATGGTAATTTAATTATGATGTTATTTTCCCGTAATTGGGAAGGACTTACAACCCAACATGTATGAGGTTATTGATAAATAATATGTGAAGTCTCTACATTATCTCTTTCCCTACTTGTGTTATTTCTTTCATGGGATGTTTCTGCAAGGAGGTTGGTGATTTGGGTGTGCCTTTGGCCCCTCACCCCGCCAGGCCTTGCATCAGAAATTGATGCAATGATGCAATAAGAAGAATTGATGTAAGAATTAGATGAATGTTTCTATCGAAAATGAGCTAGAATGGATGATATAGATAAAAATGGCAACATGTAGTTATGATGAAGAATCTAGATTCATAATGACTTCATTACAGTTGATTATATAGATTTCCTCTTGGAGGGAAATGTTTGAATTCAAATTAGATGGTTCAGATTGATCCATAATAGATGGTTGAGATTAAGACCTTGAGTGGTCTTTGTTCTTGAAGCTCATTGGTTGGAATTAACTTGTTTGTCCTTTTGTGAGTTGAGTGGATAATATGACAATTAATTTATTCACTTTAATTAATATCACTAGCCATGTGGTTTTTATCTCATGATTTAATTAAATTAATTAATGAAGAATTTAGATTGAATACTATTGATGTTTGATAATTGATTAATTATGTAATTAATTTGATCTAATTCAATTACATAATTATGCTCGAGATTGTTGATTTTCTAACTTGATTAAGGATTTTAGGTCAATCGATTAAGATAGACAAATTTTAGGTGGTTACATTTTCCCCTCTTTGAATCAATGTACGAGAAGCATGTTGATTCAAATAATATTTGATGTCAGATGTCGATACACTTTTGATTGAGGGAAAAGTTTGATATGAATCTTGATGAAATTGATCACAACATGATTGATGTTGAATCTAAAAATTTAATGTGATGACTGATGATAGATTAAGACCAAAATAACTAGTTTGATGTGATGTGATGAAATTGATTATCTGTTTGATACTAATACTGATGATGTTGATGTTAATGATAACCAATTTGATGTGATATAAAATTGATTACTGTCAGAAATATTATGAAATCCTTGATAAGAATAAATAGCCAGTTTGATGTGAAGTGATGAAACTAATAACCACAAAAGGTTAATTGAGACAATTAAATTGATATGGGTCCTAATAAACTTAATTATCTGATGATTTTTTGATGATAATACTATCAATTTGATGTTTTGTGATGAAATTGATATGTCCTTACTGATTCTGATGATGAAAATACTGATGTTGATCAAGTAATTTGATATGGTTCTTGATGAAATCACTCGTTCATTGAGATTGATCAATTTGAGACAATAAACTTGATATGGGTCCTAATGAAGTTGATGTGCCACTAGTGACATGATTTTGTTCAATTTGATGTGATATTTGATTTGATTAATGATTCAATTGAGGATTTTGCAAGATTTGATTTGATAATTGATAACTTGATCGATGATAATTTCAATGAATTTGATTTGATGATTTTATTGATATAAAAGATTAATTGATCGATAAAGAAGATTGATTAATCTGATGATTGGATTTTGAAGAAGATTGATTAATCTAATGATTGGATTTTGATGATGATCTTGATTGCAATGATCAAGTGCCTTGATTTTTTGTGGAAATATTTGATTGTATAGATGCAATGATATGTTGATTATGATTATGTACCCTCAGGAGAGAGATCAAAATATGATAGATAATATTTGATTAATGATAGACGATGATTTGGATTTGATTCTAGAAGAGAGGTTTACTTGATTTAGAAGGTTGGATTGACGTTGATGATTGGATGAGGAAAATTGATTTTAAATCAATTTCAATTGATCTCCCAATAATGATATTGCAAAGATAGTGATTCAACATTAATGATAAATGAAAGGTCTTAGATGTGATACTCAACCGTGTTGAAGATAGATTTCCCTCCTTGAGGTATTTTTTATCAAGTCATATGAATGCAACTTAAAATGAATGCACCTAGAATTATATGAAATCTTCCATAAGTGTCATTCTTTTCATCTTTTTGTTATGCTTTTTCTCATCATAGAGATTTTGTTAGCAACAAGTACAAACATCGGAGGCTTTCAAAGCCGATGATGAGACAAAGTACTACTTATGTTAGTGTTAGTTGGAAGAAAGTAAAAAATAGTATTTCCTTCTATTCTTGTGCAATAATTATGTTGTCTGCAATGACCTGTACACTTATATCCTTGGACTAACTTTTTGGTGTGCCCACAATGACCCTTTATTGTTCATATCCTTGGGTAGATTTTACCAATTTTACAAAATACTAAGAAATTTCTCAATGAAAAAAAATAAGGAAAGAGTTCCAACCTCAACTTGGCATACAAATATTTGGAGTTGAGGTATGTGTAGTGTACCACAAATGTGGAGGCTCTTATCACACATACCCACAAATAATTGATGGTCAAAGATTATTGGTACACTTATCATAAGAAGTAATCAAAGAAAAATATCATTCCTCATGTCCTTGTTTCTCTAGTCCTTAGACATCCTCGAGTCACTCAGAAGACATGATAAGAGAAAATTGATAATAGTTGACAAAAGACAAAGAAAATTTCATGACTCCTTCCTTGTTTCTCTAGTCTAGAGACGTCTTTGAGGAACATCATTGGTTGATTGTGCTTGATTTCTTCTATTTTATGATCATTGTTTTTTCGATGAGTGTTGAGAAACACTATTGCTTAAGTATCTGGGGTAATGGTACACATTTTTGTGCATTGGGTGTGGTGTTGAGAAATACCATTGTTTAGTGGTAGAACACCTGATAGGTAATATGACTGACTCTACTCAGGAAGATGGTTGGTGTTGATAGGAACTAACTCCACATGATGACTAGGAACTTGCCCCTAACTAGATACAATTTTCCTAAGGATGAGATGTGGACTAGCTCCAAGTTATGACGATAAGATACAAGACCAAATGATATGTACAAGGAAGAAAAAGCTATTGATAAATATGTACAAGAGATGAGGATAAAACTAGATGCAAATGCTATGCAGTTGATATTTATAGCAATGAACCTTAGATTTTTGTGATTTTGTGATTTTGTGATTTTCTAATTTGTTTGGATTTTTAAAGATTTAAATATTTTTTTGGATTTTAAGATTTAAAATTTTTTTTTAAGATGTTTTTGGATTTCTTCAGGAATATTTTTCACTTTTTAGATTTTTAGAGATTACCAATTCTCAAGAAAGATCACATTGGATTTCCCCCAATGTCTAGAAAGGAGTAGAACATTATGAATGGAGGAGACAAATAGGCCATGATGGATGAAGCGGGTGAATGCGACCCTCAAGGACTGTCTCCTCAAGATTACCCAAGATAGGGAAAAAGGATATAGTAATGTAGGCTCATAATGTGGTTGTGGATAGCATATGTCACCACAAGATGAATTTATTTCTCTTTACTTTTTCTACCAAGGTGCCTGTTTACCAAGTTCTCACCAAGGAACATTTTCTCTTTTTCTTTTTTTTTTGTATTTTTAATTTTTGGAGGAACTCAAGCCTCTTTCTCTTTGGATAGTGCTCCTTTGAAGGATATGATATGATGGGACAAGGCCACCAAAAGGTATGCTCAAAGATGTTGATAGGATGGTGGTAAGGAAATGATATGGTGGCTGAGGATTTATGCGATGGATTGGATAAGGGGGATTGAAGGATAGTGGATGAGTGGATAAGAAGTATTCAATTGGTTAAGGGGTATGAATGGATGGTAAGTAGGTGTTGGATAATGGATAGTATATTGAAAGGATTGTGTAGGGGTAGGTGAAAATGGTGGCAAGATCAAAATTGATACACCTTAAAGGGTAGTGGAATAATGGAGGAAAAATAGATTGGATAGCTTGAGGATTTGATGGAGGGAAGAATGTGGATCTTGGGACATAGGGACCCAAAATGGATCAAGGAGGTGACAGAAGATGTTTGGAAGAAGATGGAGTGAAAGAATTTGGAAGCATGGATGTGCACTTTAATTTTTCTTTTGTGTTCAAGTCTTGTAAGAATGACTTGGGAATCCACATAGTATTTGATTTTTCTTTCCTTTATGGTGCTTTAGAATGCACTTCTTCAATGAGGGATTCAGGAACCCACATTTTCTTTGATTTTTTTCTTTTCTTGGTGGACCTTTATGGTCTATTTGATATCTCTTTTTGTTTTGTATTCACATGTCGATTAGATTGGACATAGTGATCTTCATATATAAGTGGATTCTTGATTTTTTTATTTCTTTGTTACACATCCAAATTATTTCCAAAAGTCTAGGGAATTGTGGATGAATGAGGCTGATATAGAAGATTCATATGGACGGGTGATTGGTTTCTCAAGAATGTATGTATTTTTTGATCTTGAGATATGATAGGGTAAGTAGATGTTGATCTAGGAGTGAGAGACATGGTGGATAGAGAGATATATGGTACCAATATAGATGGAAGGTTTGAAGGTTTTAGCTTTGGGATATAGGGAGAAAGTTTGGATTTGGAGGAGGGAGAATGGTGATGTTTATGTGTAAATGGGATGATATAAGGTGTGTAAGGGATATAAACATCTCTATAGTGAGATTCATTTCCAAGGCTCTCATCTTTAAGATTCATCTTTATAATAATAGGTTCATGAGTAGCATTGATAGGATCAATTGAAGCTTGAGGGGATTTATTCTTATGAAAAGGATTAGGAAGAATGGCAAGGGATTTTTTAGATGGATATAGAGTATCATGACAAGGGTATGCTAGGGTACTTTGATCTTGACAAAGGTCTTTATATAGTACAAAAAGGGAACTTTTCTTTTGATTTTCAATAATCTCATTAGGGATGGTGTAAGGGATACCTTGATCTTGGTTAGGTGGTGAATATGCTATAGGAGGTGGGAGGATACATTGTTTTTGAGGTTGAGGATATATTCTTGGAAGAAGTGAAAGTGTATGGAGGGAATATCATGAAACTCTTGGGATATGTGATTTTGGTCAACCATTGGATGGGGATGGATATATTAATGTTGATCTTCATTGATATTTATTTCTTCCCTCTTTGGATTGTTCTCTTGACACAGAGCCAATTTTAAGGACAAGGAAAGAGTTTTGATTTGCATGAGGGATTCTTGAAGGGCTGATGGAGTATCATTTGGAATATTCATGATAGGAATTTAAGCACATGAGATTTTGGGATCTATGATCTTTGAAGTATGAAAGATACTTTCAGAAAGATGTATATTAGATTGGATTTCTTTCAGAGGTATCCCTTGAGGGTAAACATAGTTAGCATACAATGTATTATCATTAGGATCTTTGTTTTATATAGGGAATTTGTCTATCTTTTCTACTTTATGAGGTGGAATAATGTTGGAAGAAGTAGAGGATGAATGAGGACCATTACTAGACATAGATTCATGATTTAGATCTTTCTTGAGAGTAGTATCTTGTTTTTCATTAAAGGATTCATTATGATTTTAAATTTCAATTATATCATCATCTATGAGATCTTGGATTTTATGCATCAAATCCTTGCACTCTTAAGTTTCATATTCATTATTTCAATGTAATTTTTCATGATCTCACTTGAGGTAACATGATGATATTGTGTTCAAGCAATTCTTATAAAGACGATTCAAAAGATTGTCCCAAAGGAGTAAAGTCTCTATCCAATAGACATTTAGATTCACTTGTATTTTTCAAAGATATGTTGATTCAAGATCATGAAAATATGGTTCAATGCTTTCTTCCATATCAACAATGCCTTCTTGTGATTGATTGAGAAGATTCTCAAATTGATTTTGTGTAGCTTAATCTTCATGCTCTTGATAAAAGATAGGATTATCATGGGGTTGTAAAATAGACTCTTGATCAAATATTGGATTGTCATAAAGTTGTTCTTGATCAAAGATAGGATAGTCATGAAGTTTTTATTGATCAAGTATGGGATTGATGTGAAGTTGTGGAATAACCTTTTTATTTGAAGAAGATGAATATATGTGTAGATCATGATAAAAGAGAAAATGAAAAATTGATCTCAATTTGTACTTTTTTAATAGTGTATCTTTTTCTTCCTTTAGGTCTTGGATTTTTTATTGCAAAGATTTAATTTATGTTGATAGGGCTGCAATAAGATTCTCTTCTTCATTTTTGCTATGATCATAGTATATAGCCTATTTATTCTTAGACATTGTAAGATTGTCTTGATGTTCTCATTAGAGGATTGAGAAAATGTTATCTCTTGATTTGAAGTTTGACCTTGAACAAAGATGACTAATCTTGATTTGATGTTTATTGTTGGGATCTTGTGGAAAGTGATACTGATTAGAATTGGTGTTAACCATGAAAATTAGAAGACCAAAGATTGATGTGATTATAACCAAATATTAAAGGTTTTAAGATGTTGATGGCATACACAAGATTGTCTAGGTTTTGATTGAGTTTTATGATGTTAGATATTGGTTTCAGAAATCTAGATGAGGGTTATATTTTTACTGATGATGACTTTTGAAAACTAGATCAAGAGATTGATATAACAAGACAATGCAATAAGAGCTATATGAAACTAATAGTCAATTGGATACGCCTTAATGCAAGTGGGGTTTTATGCTCTAATTTTGAAAAATATGATAATATGGCCTAAAAGAAGGCCAAAAAGGATACTAGGATCAATGATTGCATTATTCAAAGACTGTATGAAGATTCTCACTATCCCATATGTGACCCATTGTATAAGAGCTTCTGATTTTGCTAGGTGTGACTCAAGATATGGGTCTATGTGACTCATGAACCATATGTGACCCAAGATGATAGGGGATGTAACTCTAATTATGGGATGTGACTCAAGATAGGTTAATATGAAAACTTTCCTATATGCAAATTAATACATTATAACATGTGATCTAACATAGCTAGATGAGAATCAAGGTCAATTAGGTATGACTCTGTGACCAGTAAAGTGTTCTACCAATATTTTGAAGATAAAAATTATTTTTTCCATCATGTTTTTTGGTGAATTTGTCAATTTAAATGTTCATGAACATAGATAGAAGATAAAAGACACTTATTTTGTCTCTAAGATCCCTAAACACTTAATTTTCTTAAAAACATTTTGAAAAATTATTTTCATGGGTATAACACAAGTCAAGCACATAGAAGAAAAGCTATCCTTGGGAGTGGCTAAAATGTTAATCTCATGGGCCCACACTAATTTTAACTTGATCTAGTGTGCTTGTCCCTCTCAAACTAAGAGATAATCTTGGGCAGAGATGTTGAGAACTTGATACACATGATTGATCATTCAAGGTGTGTATGGGTAGGGGATCCCTTTTGGGGCTTTCTCAAGTTTAGGGTAGTGACATCCAAGAACCCTCCACCTCATGACCATTGGTACATAAATGGTGGGTGTAAAATCTTCTAGGGGTGATAAATCCCTATGCACCATGAAAAGAAAACCAAGGATAAAAGGTGCCTTTCTATCTATAGGAATTAGTTTGGTTTCTCTTTATAACCCTTAGGGTTCCCCTAGAGGAATGATCTTGACTATATTCATATGATGAATTTTTTTTTATACCACCATTTATTTATAGTAGATTGGGATGGGTTGGCTTTTTCCTGTACCATTTTGAGTCATTCTCATAGGATTTTCCCCCCATGATAGGCTCTCAGAGGTGAAAGAAAGATAAAATGGAGCTTGACTAAGAGTCTAGATTTATGATCACCTTCAAAAGGTGAGAGCATACTCTCCTATCATGATAAATTTACCAAACACATGTTCATTCATCCACTTGATTTCATTATTTTTTAACAAAATCAAGTGTTCCTATGGAGTTCTCAAGTCACAATGAATCAGAGAGGGGTCTGGATTTTTTATCATCTAAATAGGTGAGCGCATACTCTCCTATCCTCTTGAGAGTTCATTTGGGTACTAACCAGTTAAGGATAGGTTCCTAATAAATGAAATTAAAATCTATGCAAAAGAACAAAATTTTCTTGAAATTCCTTAGGCAACCTACAAGAAATTTGTTAGTAGTTTTTGATTTTATATTCATCAAACATTTTTCAAACATTCATTATACTGTGAGAATCATCAAGACAAATCCAATAGACATCAAATCGTTAGTGTTATTCATCAAATTTAAACCAAAACTTGAAAAAATAACTCTTTGTTCCCAAATGTGACTTTTTATTAACCATATACGATCTTTTAATTATGCTAAATGTGATCAATCCCTGAATGCGACTTAAGATAAACTACATGAGACTAAGAACCCCAAGTGAAACCCAAGATCAACTAAATGTGACCACACCCATAAGAGATCAAAGATAGTATGTCATGTGACTCAGGGTTTACCATATGTGACTTGGGATGTAGGATGCAATCTTTTGTTTAGTCAAAGACCTACAAACACATATTTTTGTTAGAATTTAATTGGAAAAATATGATTTTGGGCCCCATGATAGGTGCCAAAAATGTGTGTGAATTATTGTACCTTTTTAGCAAGACAACACTCAATAAATCATTAGATCCATTGGTTAATATAATGAAATTTAATCAAATACAACTAAAAACCCAATAAAGAGCGGCCTATTACTTCCTAGTCATGGTGATTGTAATCTAATCTTAGTGCTCTTAGAATGAAGAAAATTAGACCAGTGAAAATGGAAGATTCAAATTAATAAATGCATCTATATGAGTGCAAATGAGATAGAATTGATGAGCTAAGATGAAGAATTGATATGCAATTGATGAAATGATGCAAGTTAGAAGAATTGATGCAAGAATTAGATGAGTTTTATTGTAGAAAATGAGATAGAATGAATGATCTAGATAAAAATGGCAGCATGTAGTTATGATGAAGAATCTAGATTCAGAATGAATTCATTAGAGTTGATTATATAGATTTTCTCTTGGAGGGAAATGTTTGAATTCAAACCGGATGGTTGAGATTGATCCATAATGGATGGTTGAGATTAAGAACTTGAGTGGTCTTTGTTCTTGAAGCTCATTGGTTGGAATTAACTTTTTTTTTCCTTTTGTGAGTTGAGTGGATAATAGGACAATTGATTAATTCACTTTAATTAATATCACTAGCCATGTGATTTTTCTCTCATGATTTAATTAAATGACTAGAATAATTAATTAATGAAGAATTTAGATTGAATACCATTAATTTTTGATAATTGATTAATTATGCAATTAATTTGATCTAATTCAATTACACAATTATGCTTGAGATTTCTGATTTGATCACTTGATTAAGGATTTTAGGGCAATTGATTAAGCTAGACCAATTTTAGGTGGTTACATATACATACATATATACATATACATATACATATACATACATACATTCATACATACATACATACATACACACACACGCACACACATACATACATACAAGTCTAATTTTTGTCATATGTACTTGTGTAAAGAAGTTTTTTTAATTGAAAATTTAATCCATATCTTTTAAAATTCAAATTTATATTTTGGCTTGCTAACTTCATTTATTTTCTTACTATGAGTCAATGAAGTAAATGGTATGAAAAATTTAATGCTTTATATACTATTTTTTAAAGACATTCATTCACCATTTCTTATCTTTCAAGTATTCTCTCTTGTCTTAAAGAGCTAAATAAACAATTGATAGGAAAAAAGTTTCATATACATATACATATACATATACATATACATACATACATACACACATATTTCTCATCCTTACCCACCTTAGATATCATATTAGGGTTTCAACTTTTAGATCTTATATATAAATTTTGTTTCTAATTTTTTAATTTCAAAGCATACTTTTAGGATTTATATTATAGTCTTTTAATTATACCATGATTTACCCAATATCTTAATCATTCATTATGGAGGAGTACTCATATAATCCCCCAAATAGAAAAAAAATGATGAGAATGAATTTTATTTTAATTCCCATAATGATAATTATAAATATTATGACCATGATGTTCATGTGGACAACCAACAATTTTACAAATGAATTGGCTAGTTTAGCCAATATAGAAAATCCCAAACAACTAGTTGATATGTTTCATGAATTATTTGCTAACAATCCATTTGGATTAGGGAAATCACAAGATGTTATGCTAAAAACACTTCATCTATTATGAATAGTGCATATACTCCTTGTAGCATACTTCTATAATAGATCTATCTTCTCCCATTACCACTTCCAACATCACTACTCATCTCTATAGTATGAACACTAATAGTATCCCACTATTTAGTACCTATCTCTTTTCTAATTATCCTCCCCTCTATGGCCTAACTCCTAGGTATTCCCCTCTTGAGATACCAATTACATACATGATGTTCTACTCCATTCTTCTTTCATCTAGCACTCTTACGCCTATTATTACTATTTTTACCCAAGCCATTTTCACACCCAACATGACAACCCATACCCTGCATTCTATTAAATAACTTATTTCATATATGTCACTATTCCAAGCTATCACTTCATCCACCCCTCTCCCCTCTCATACATAATCCCACACAGCATAATGGTCCTCAATCATCATTAGTTACTATTAATTTCTCCACGCTTGATGCATTAGTCCATTAAATCTATAGTAAGTAGAAAATTGAGTGGATGCAAATCCAAAAAGATACTATAGATAAGCCACTAACTTATCATATTGCTACATATCCACTATTTATAGGTTTTGTGGTGCCACAATTTTTTGACTTATGATGAACGATACGATCCCAATATACCTATATAAGATTCTATGCAATAACATGTATAAAATTTATTTACAAGGATAAGATACTACTAAAAAATATTTTCACAAACATCAAAAGAATATACTAAGCAAGCATTTTTTTCTTCCTTATGAGTTTATACATTTATTTGATGGAATCACTAAAGTGTTCTTAAATTAATTTAAATTTAAAATGGATCTCAGAGAAATAATTACCAATCTATTTGAGAGTTCCCAAAGATCAAGTAAATATATTAGAGATTATGTTGGATACAATTTTACACTTTATGCTTTAAATTATGTTGGCAAGTAATGTTTTAGAGTGATATAAAGCACTTGAGGGTTGTCATTTATGGAAAAACATCTAATATGGTGATCACTTGGAGCTAAGTACAATTTTGGAGATATAGTCTTGAAAATGACTAAGTATAGAAATAGAAGAACAAAGTACAACAATATTGTTTTGGACATCGAAGATAGTATATGATAGATGATGACTTGCGAGCTTAGATGAAGACATTTTGGGATATGTATGATCTTTAGTTAAGGTCACTTGTGTTTTTGTATTGTTATCAATGAGTTATAGTGATTTGAAGACATGTAAAGACAAATGAACAATGAAACAGAGCATATGAATAGTCACGATGATTAAGGGAGTATAAGATGGAATCATAACGTGCTAAGATAGATTACGATTGTGTATTACTGATAGTTTGTTAATACAAGATCGCCAACTTAGTATTTACTCTTTGTATTATTATTTATTCTATTTTTTATTATATTTGGGAGCCAACTAAATGCTAGAATATGTATATATATGAAGAAAGTTTTGTAAAGCAAATATGTGATTATGAGAGATGGTGATAGAAAGATAGATTTATGGAAGATGCAAGATCAGAGGTTGACAGATGTTATTGAGAACTACAACTGGAACTATCAAAGACTAGCAGATTATTGTTTATGTTCATCATTGAGAAAAATTTGTAATAGAAGTATTGGTTGTAAGAGCTGTAAGATCAGTACACCCCTAACATGGTTTTGTATACCTTTAACAGGGTTGATATTCCTTTAACAAGGAAATGTACTATGTAATACTTAGCTCCTAATAGGGCTAGGTCTCCTAACAGGGACATTATAATTTAGTGAATACTTGTGGGTACCATCCCCAAAGGGGTTTCCCTTGGCCAGGGTTTCCTTGAAAACAAATAATGGTATTATGAGTTGTGTGTTATTTTCTTATGTACTTTTCATTTATGCAATTTTATGGTTTGTTAAAAATTGGTTTAAGTTCAATTTGAAGTGTTGTAATACTGATTCACCCCCCTCTTAGTATTAATCAATCCTAACAATTGGTATTAGAGCTATTGGCCCTTGGAGAGAAAGTCTAAAAACTTAAGGGAGATTAGAATGGATTCTGAAAGTTTGTAAGAAATCTTTGAAGCAACACTTGATGACCTGGACAAAGAAAAGGCTGAGAATGGTGAATTGAAATTCAAATTAAGAAGAGAAGAAGGTTTTATCAAGAAATTAAAGGAACAACTTTAAATTTCAAGAAATTAAAGATAAGACCTCATGGAAAAGATCAAGGATGATTCAAACAATGACACATCAGACCTTTTAAATAAGCTTGAGAAAGAAAAATAAGAAATTAATCTTTTGATGATTAAAGAGATCCAACATGAAAAGAATGCAAGATACAAAGTTGAAGATACCTTAAAAGGAGCGAACATGAAGATAGGACAAATGAAGATTGAACTTGAGCACTACAAGGACAAATACCTAGAATTAGAGAAATACAATTAGATCATTAAAGGAGAACTTGTTCAAGCCAAGTTACACATTGAGAAATTACATATAAGTAGTGATAAAATTGATGAAAAAAGAGAGATACAGAAACCTAAAGGAGATATTACTAGATTTGTATACAATGAAGGAGAATGTTCTAAGACTCATGAAGAATCACACGAAGTGAAGATTGTAGAAAGACCTTCTTTTGAAGAACCTGGAGATCAGATCAGACCTTTCAGAGGTAGATACTATGTGTTGTGGTCCCACAACCACTTTCCGGCCCTTTTCACCTCAAGGGGCCCCCCTTCTGCTTTTCTGCTTTTTTTTTTTTTTTGTCCTTGGTTTTGTCTTTGGTTGTTTGTTGTTAGTTTTTGGCCTTTTCAGCCTTGTCGCTCTTTCGTACTTTCAGATGTCCGAAAGTGCGAAAAGGCCAGAGGAGAAAAGAGTTAGAGAGCCACTCATTTCTCATACTTTTCAGCCCTGGCACCTCTTTTAGACTTGTCAGAGGTCCAAAGTTTTAGAGGTCTGACCCCACATGGGAGTCGACCTTTTGGAGTTTTGGCCTTTTTGGCAGTTCGACACCTTCGAAAGTCCGATCACCCGAGGTGATGATATCAGCCACAGGGGTGGCCTATATAAGGAACAATGGGTTTTTTACCCTCAATTTCATGCTCACTCTTTCACCTCTAGCTCATTTTGCTCGCCGCTTGCTACCTTTACCATTTTGGTCTCTTGTCGTCGCTGGTCATCCTCGAGTTTGTCATCTTCTAGGTTGGTGGTTTTCCCCCCCTCTTTTTTTTGTTTTGGGGTTGACCTTTTTCAGCCTTGGGGATCACCAAGGTAGTCACCTTGCATCCCCTTGGTGAGTTTATGGTCAAACTCATTGTCAGACTCATTTTTGAGTTCAACTGTGAAACCCTAGTTTCAGACCTTTGGGGTCCGAAACTTTAAGCATTGGTGTAGAGGAATTTTTCACCAAGTGTTGGGTGTCTTCTAGTGTTTTGGTGTTGTCACATAGAGAAACATACCTTTCCCCTGAAAAGCTAAAATTGGACTATGCCAAGTGCTAAGTGCAACTTCAGCATTTTCGGCCTTTTCAGCCTTTCACACGCTGAGGGTTTCTCAGCTCCGTCTCACTGAAATGGCCAAAGGAGGGTTTTTTCAAGCTGATCCAATAGAACCCCTTTCTAGCCTTTTCATCCTTGTCAACATTTCAGAGGTTTGACACCCCCAAAAGTTTGAAAGGTTGAAAATGCCTTTTGTGGCCCCTTTTGAGCTTAATTTTGGTAATATACTTTACTTTTTGAGTTTTTTCTCCTACCATGTTACTGATTTATGTCTTGTCCTCTCTGCAAATATGGCCGAAAAGGTAGTAGCATCACCAGTGATGAAATATAAATTCAAAGGCTACCATCCACCTTCCAAAGTGACCAACTTGCACGCAGGCATAACATACACAGACATTGGGAACATAAGCTGGAATGACTACTTGAATAAATGTGCTAAGCTGGTAGGATGCTCAGAGGACTGCACTTCATTGGTACACTACTCTCTAGTGAATGTGGTAGCTCACCCATTTTCCATTCAATCGGCAGACCTGATCAATACATTGGCTAGCAACTATGTGCCCAATGAGCGCATGGTGAAGAACAACACTGGTGAGGTAGTCTTGGACCTGAGGCTTGAAAACATCAAGGATGTCTTCCATTTGACCAAAGGGGTTGATAAGTTCTTCAATTTCAATATCAACAAGGGAATGGAGTTCTACAATAAAGACATACAAAGGGCCCACAACATAGTCAATAATGAGTATCTGATACAACCTTTGCCCAAAAACAAACTGGACAGGATTGATATGAGAAGGGGGTAATGCAAGAAGATATCCAAGCAGCCATAATAATGATTAATAGGGTGTACAAGCTATCAAATTCTTCTCAACTGGAGCCATGGATGATATTTTTGATCCAAAAGATAAGAGAAAGGTAGGTGAGGTTTGATTGGGCCTCTATTCTAAGTGACAATCTGGATGAGCAATTGGTTCAGGTTAAGACAGACCCCCATTTCTACATGACATCTTATGTCATATACCCGCTATCTACTAGGGTGAGTTACCCAGGATTAATCAAAGTTGGGGCAATAGGAGAAACTAACACCTAGCCATTCACTCTATACCCTCAACTGATGAGGAAAGATTTCTACACGCATAATAGCCCAAACTTCAAAATAGTCAATGATGCTTTCATATTCACCATCATATGCTCCATTGAGGGAGACTATGCCAAATGACTATCCACAGAAGAAATAGCTAAAGTAAAGGCCCTTGGGGCATTCTACATATAGTTCCGGACCTTCACTTACATTCGGGTGGCAGGAAGCACCTTGAAACCAAAGAAGTTACCAAGATACCCTTTTGATAGGGTAGTTCTCCTGGAGATCGCAAGATAGCTATCTGACATGCATGAACATATCAAGCACAAGAAGAAGCATTGCTATGATTTTCCTATTTCCATTGCCCCCCATTGCATGCTAGATATGAAGGTCTGCAAGTCTTTGACTTGGGAATGGGATGGATTCCCACTGTTAACTTACAATCTAGTGAGGCCTCATTTTGATCCTATCGGTACATATAGCCACATAATGGGGAGGCATTACATCGACAAACCACATATCAAAGACCATTGGGAAAATTATGTGGATGATTATGAAGTAAGAGTCCATGATTATTGCTGGATGAGTTTAGAGCTAGCACAGGGTGCCCTTTTTTTAAGGATCCCGTAGAAGGCAGTGGATGCAAACTCTGATTTTTTTTTGGGTTCCATATATAATACGGATAAGGTGTACACAAGGGCTATCTTGAATGCAGAGATAGACCATGATGAAAATGATAGTATGGATTTCAGAGCCCAACATGTGGTTAAATTAACTAAATCATGGATTTCTCATCCTTTCCAAATGCAACCGGTTCCAATGAAACAACTCCCAGAGTAGCCCTCTTGATAAAAGAAGAAGAAGGGAGAGAAGGTATTGAAACCATAGTTCAAAGAGGATACTCCTCTAAAGCCAAAAACCATATATCAGCATGAGCACCCCACTACATATGGCCCGACCATGCACTCTAAGAAGGTCAAAACCAAAATGACAGGGAGCATCACGCCGCTAGCTATGCCTTCATCCAGTAGCCATGATTCTCCCAACATGACCAAGAAGAAAAAGTTCAAGATCATAGGACCCAAGCCGTCTAGAGTAATCAAGGGTCATGTCTACAAGAGAAAGAAAGGCTCAATGCCCACACAAATGGATACCCTGATGGAAGAAGATGAAGATGAATTAGATGAAGTCCCTCTCAGTAGGAGAACCTGGTCAGCAAGATTCATGAAGAAAAGGAGAGTAATGGACAATGATCCTTGGAACATGGGAGGGGCTGCTCAAGGAGAGTCAATAAATCTAGATGCCCTTGGTGATGATGAATTTGACATCACAAATTTTGTAGGATTGCATGGCTTCAAGGAGTCCAAGCAATAAGTTCCTATGTAGTTTACAAGTCTTTTAAGTGGCATGGGAGAGGACCTACAACAAAGGCCTCAAGGACAAGATGATGTTAACATGGTCGAGGCCCAAAAGGAAACTGCAGAGCCAGATAAAGACTCTTCTATTGGTGTCACTCTTGAAGAAGATTTAGTTGCAAAGGTCCCATTGGTTTCATCCATTCCACCTACACCTCCACCTTGACATCCAACTTCATCTTCAATTCCAATTCAAAGGCCTCCTACCAATCCACTTTCCACTCCAGTACGAACCACTCCGTTGCCTCAATAACCTTCTTCATCCCATGTTTCCCTACCAACTCCACCTCCACTAGCTCATTCAACCACTCCCCTTGTGTCTCCTATGCCTCCCTCACTCAACATCCCTCCCTAAGTTCACATGCCCTCACCATAGGTCCATGATAAATTAGTTCCTCTGAGCTCACAGGAGCTAGAGAAAGAAGCAGAGGTCACTGGTGAAGAGAAGATGGAAGAAGCTCATACAGGATCTGAGGAGCTAGATGACAAGGGAGAAGCATGGGTAGAAGAAGAACCACATATTGAGGAAGAAAAATAACTAATGGATATAGAGGAAAAAATGGCTAATGAGTAGTAGATGACTGATGAGGAGGAACACACATAGGAGGAAGGTGAACAAAACACTGGGAATGAACATGAAACCGGAGAAGAAAAAGAGAGTCAAGAGGAAATAGAAACAGGCTGCTTGACAACTTCTTCTACATTGGATGCTCTATATGAGCCATTGACTACTTTCACCAAGCCCACTTGGTTCACCAAAGAGGTACAACCAAGAGTCAGAGTGTACACGGATGATGAGGCTGATATGACTGTGCTAGGGTGTGCCTTCCACCAAACAACACCAGTTCCCTGAGAAAGAACAATGTCTTATGTGACATAAGACCAAGTGGGAAGGTGGAAAGCATAGGTGGTTATTCCCACAATGGATGTTAGTACAAGTGAGATCACTCTAGATGACTATGTGTTGGAGGAGGTAGACTTGGGGGAGGCCACCAGGGAAGGAAGCAAAATGTTGGCCACTTTAGGATTGAAGCATGCTCTTGGCTTCATGGATAAAGATGAAGAAAGGATAAAGGCTCTGATAAAGCAAAATAAAGCTATGAAGAGATTCATTTTGAAGACAGTGGGTCCAATTGACCCAGATAACCCCGAGGCCTCATTACAGGCAATTTTGCAGAAGAGAGGGGAAATAAATATAGATGTCCCACATTCTTTTGTACAGGCTTGTGCTGATTGGAAGTTGGATTTTGAGTAGTTTGCTAGTCTATCTCTCAGAAGGATCCTAAGGCCCTTTCAAAACATTCTAGTGGAGAATAACTTCCTTAATGGAAATCATGAGTGAGGAAAATGGTGTAGAAGAAATGATCCTGAATTGGCAAAAGGTATTGGATGAGCTAACAATAATAAGGAAGTAACACTTCTAGGTCTTGGTGAAGATATATGAGGGCCTAGAATTGGATAGTTTTGAAGAATGGATTTAGGAGATAGTAGTGGCATTGGTCATATTTGAAAAGGTTCTCAAAAGATTAAATAAGAGAAGAGGTGATAGCACGCTTTTTGCGAAAGAGTTGTAGGAGTTCTTCGAGGGTCTCAACTTGGATATGTTTGATTAAGATGATGAGAAGACTATGTATTCAGTAAATGATATCATCAATCAATACTTAGGGATATTATGAGGGGTGAAGACTAAAGAAGACCTCCGACAGATGTTTTACTAGGAGGAAATTCAGAAAATACTATCTCATGAAGAAGAAATAAAAGCTTTCGCAAAGGAGTTGATTGACTTCTGAGATAGACATCAAGAGATCCTTCAAGGGATCAAGATGTTGGATTTTGATGAAGTGTTGGAGATAGTGGATAGATTCAACAAAGCATGTCCAGAAGTGACTCCCAGCCAGTGAGCATTCAGTCCCAGCCTAGCCAAATTTTGTGTATAGAAAATCTAGTTTTGACACTTAGCTATTTTTGCAGACCTTAATTTTTGACATTTCAGCCATATGGGTTTTTCAGCCTTCAACAAGTTCGCAAGTCTGAAATTTTGGAGATGGAGGACTTATTACTTAGTCAATTTTGGGTCTTGAGTTTTTCGGACCAACTGTTGGGATTTGGGCATTTTTTGGCATGTTCAAAAGTTAACTCCAGTTATCTCAGAGATCATTTTCCAGTCATCCGGGCTTCCTTTTTGGGATCGTTTGTGCATGATTTTGGGATCTCTTCTAGTTGGGTCCACATGGAGAAATGAGAGCTAAGAATCAAAGGCATAAACATGAAGATTATCAAGTGCATGCACAAGTTCCAGCTTTTTTTTTTGAGTTATCTAATGCATAATTTATTCAAATATTTTTAATGTGTGAGGTTTAATTCCATGCTAGGATAGTTTAACTAAGCTTTAGAAGTAGTTTCTTTAATGAAAGCTTTAGTTTAGATTTACATTCAAGTTTTAGTTGCAGCCAAACCCTAGCTATGAAAATAAGAGCCTAGCTCTATAAATTGTAATAAAATGATGTAATGAGGGTCGATTTGATCATTAATATAACATATAAAGTTGGTGCTTCATTCATGGTGTGATTTATCTGCTATCTATGTGAAATTTGTGAATGTGTGAATTGATCATTCTTTAATTCAAAGAGCCAATTCGTTGTTTAATGATTTTAAGTTTGCGATCTATTAATTCGGTGTTTGCTGGTATTGTATTGTTGTGTTGTGATAAATTTCCATGAAGATTATTCTTTGGTGCTTGAAGATTAACTTGTCTCACATGTGCGCACATCTGGGGTGGCTTTGTGATCTGATGAGTTTTGGCTTATCATACGTCTGCATTTGTTTGAATCTTTTGATGATTGCATCCATTCAACTGAAGATCGTGACATGATCTAATCTCTATTTTGTGGGTTCCTCCATCTTCTTGGTTATTTAATTTGCATCGTGGTTTGATGCTAGCATATGTCCATTAGGTTTCTTTTCAGCAATTTCATTCGAATCTCTTGTTACCCTACATCTTCTAACCCTCTTGCAAGTTATTTTTAGTAGATTAATTAAATTAGCATTGCCTTCATTCCTAAATCTGAAAATTATATAAAAAAAGAGAGAACTTTTAGTTTCTTAAAGTTTGTTTTGAAGTTTCCCTTGAGAGAAGAACCAGCAAAGGCCCCCTTGTTAACAGATTCACATTTGTCTTCCATTGAGCTATCCAAGTGGTTGAGACCCAGCCAGAAGGAACCTTGAGATTGATTCCATCAGTCTTCCAAGAGGGGAATTTTCTCACGCAAATTCCTAGTCATTGTCTTCATGTAAAAATGATGCTCAACACTATGGATCCAATAGACTTGGACACATGATAGGATATTGTAGAGGTAAAGGCCCTTTCAAACTATTTTTTGGTTATTGTTATAACGATTATGCATATGGACACAAGAAAGAAGAATGCATGAAACCTGATAAGTCTAGAAGCAGGAAATATTACATCAGAAAAGAATCAAAAACTCAGATCACATGCTCCAAATGTAATAACCTTGGGTACATTGCAAGGTTTTGTAAATTTCAAGTTAATCATAATGGAGGACAGCCTACATGTTACAAATGCAACAACCTAGGACATATAGAAAATTTTTGCAGGTATAATGGAAAGGACAACAGAAGAGGACCACCTCCTATGGTTATAAAGAATAATATTGGTGATAATGGTAAAAGTCTTGGTGAGTACATGGATGAATTCAAGAATCATTTTAGGAAACCAGAAGGTGAGAACAATGGTAAGACATGGAAAGTCAAAGAATCTAATGAGGTATTGGTTTAGGGAGAGACATTAGATGCTACTGTTCCTTTTCCTGATGCTAACATTGCTATATCAATCTAAAAGGCCAAGCATGGCCTTAGGGGGAGCATTGGATGAAGATATTAGATTATATCTAGCCACTAATTCTAAGGAGTGAGCTCATGCAAGCTTAGTTATAATGTATACAAACACTATGGAACCTATATCTGTGATTGTAACATTTGAAGATTCATATCCTATGAGCGCAAGAATTGTGATTGACTGGACATCATGCAAAGTTGAGTTAATTGAGTAAAGTGAATTTTCTCACTTGGCAATGAATAAAATACCTCAAAGCTACTTATTTCCTCACCATTTGATGAGAAGTGACCAAGGAGAGAAGATTTTAGAGTAGATCAAACTACCAAGCAACTACATTGTGTGATTGATTGAAGTGGAAGTTATGGATTTAGTGTGTTTAAGGTATTTTGATCATTTAATCAAGTAGAATCTATGGATGCACCAGTGATTTTAGATGTTGTGGATAGACCTAGATACAAATTTAAGAAACATCCCTTTAAATCTTGTGAGGATGACCCTGAAGGAGTGTTTTACCAAACACCATACATTGACCTACAAGTAGAATATATTAGGGAATACATACATTGCAAATATGAGACAATAGGTGATACAAAGATATTCAGAGAAATGGATGAAATGATTGAACAAGACAGTAAAATGAAGGATGAGTTCAAACACCTAGATGACCTGACCATATGAAAATGACCCAACCATATGAAAATGACCCACATGAATGAATTTAGCAAAGAAGAATGGTTCAAGATTATACTTAGCAGAGTTCATGAACAATTCATTTGGATAGGAGAGAAACCTATAAATATTTTTAGTTAATTAATTCATGACATTACTAGGTTGGACAATATTGGAGTTATTCCTGTAGAAGAAAAGAACATCAAGAAACAAGTTGAAACCCTAACACACTCTAAATGGGATAAGTGGGCTATGATAGTGAATGATATTTTACAATAGGATGTAAGAAAAGTTGTAATGCTACTAGGATATAAACTTTATTACAAAATTAGACCTAATTCAATCTCAGCAGGAGCTAACATGATGGCCTATAGGATGGTAAAAGAGAACACAAAATATAACCTATGGGAGATTCTAGCACAATAGTTTTTAGAGAATGTGAAGATAATCAAGAAGGATAAATCTAAGGCTTTTAGATTTGGCTCACTTCTAGTTCACATGTATATACATATTAAGCATAAGTTCCCTAGAATGCACCCTAGAGAATGGAAGGAGAACATACCCACTAGTATTCAGATATCAGAAAGCCACAAAAGACAAAAAAATACATGGATAGATGGTGAACTATTTGGCATGATCAAAATTCTATAGAGACAAATGAAAGAAAGAGTAATAATTCTTGAAGATTTGGATACAATATGTTTCATGGTTGAAACTGATTGTGTGTGTTTTGAAGCAGTTGAACCAAGGAAGAAATGGTGTTACCCCATGGGCTATGAAGTCAGTTTAGAAGTTCTTGTCATGCAAGTGGAATGTGTTTTGGCATTTGAAGTTGACACATATGAGGAGAGATGGGGAACATATGAAGAGAAATAAGAAAAGGTCAGAGAAGAACAAAATAGAGGTATAAGGAAGAGAAAGATAGAGAAAATGGTTGGTGATATGGTAGCTAAGGCTAAGATGACAAAGGAAGAATAAAAAGAGGCTAGGACCAAGATGAATGAGGGAGCCTCTCGATCAGAAAGCATGAGAATTTAAGCCCTCCATCTTTTGAATCAGAAAACATAGTAAGTCCCACTTCTACTATAATTGACCTATCTATCACTCTTGAGAAGACAACACAAGAAGATACACCTGTGAACACACCTAGAAGATCCACTAGATCAACCAAACCAAATAGACCTAAGAAACAAAAGGTTAAAGTGGAAGCTAAGAAGAAAGATGATGAGGAACCTGAGAAGAAAGAGGATAAGGCAAGTGAGAAGAAATAAGAGAAGATATAACAAAAGAAAACAAAGGACTACTGGAAACCAGACATAAAGATATTACACAAAAGGATTATAAGAGATGGTAGCCTAAAGACATTGAATAAATATTATGAGAGGCATGACTCCAACAATCAATTATTGATAAAAGATATGGTAATTGAACATCTACTTGTTTATAAGAAGAACCTATTGGAGATTGAGAGCAGTATACCTAAGGATTTGTATGATAAACTAGAGATCATAAAATAGCTCACAAATAGAAGATGAAACAATTATGAATCAAGCCATTGAGGACATGTTGCCTGTAGTTTTTGTACAAGAGAGAGAAAATACTTAAAGAACTCAAACCTTTACTAAGAAAAAAAGATAGAATTGTAAAAATAATGGGTAGAAAATATGATGAAGCTATTGAAGATACTCATAAGGCATTAGATCTAATATGTATGAGAAATATTCCTGAGAGAACTTCACCTCCTAAGGATACCAAGCCCACACCTATAGGAATTGGAGAGAGCTCTAAGTCAGCTGAGGCTAATGTGGAGAGAAGCGAAGTAAGTAATGACAAGAAACTAGATTTATTTGTTGTTGGTGTGCATGTGACCCTTGACACTTCACTTGATGAGAATGATCCATTTGGAGGAAACCTGGATAATAAAGTGGTAGAAGAAGAAGAAAAATAGGAAGAGGAAGGACAGAAAGAGGAAGAGAAAAAAGTAGAAACAAAATAGAGAGAAGGGAAAGACACAGTAAAAGGAGAAGAAGAAAGAGATGAAGTTAAAAAAGAAATTGATACTTCAACCACTCTATTGTTGGAAAGTATGAATAAGCCTATAAGAATAGATGTAGAAAAAATGGATGAGGATGAACTGATGAGACTATCCTTCATGGAATTCACAAAGGCAAAAGAAAGATCTGAACGCAAAGGAGACAAAAAGGCTAAGGTAATTTCTAGGGAAGTTCATACAATGAATAAAATAATCTCAATACCTATTTATTTTCAAGGAAAAGATGACGTAGAGAACTTAAATATGGCACTAGATAAATTTTATAGTCACTATGAGTCTCTAGTAAAGATCACAGAAGAGAAGGCAGAGAAAAGATATCTAGAAAAGAAGTTGAAGGAAGTATGCCAGTCTATTTTATGGGACTTGGGTATTCTAAGATCAACTACATCAAAGGAAAAAAATTGTGTCACACATGTAAGGAATCTATACAATTATTGTATTAACCCTATCAGACACATTCAAAACATTGAAGATATTATGGCTAAGGACAGGGCTACTCTGGATAGCATGATGGACAGTTCTAAGACCTCCTCACAAATTGAACTGGAGATGGAAAAATAGGCATCAAAATCCTTGGATAAAATGAATGTATTGGATATAGAGAGAGGGAGAGTAATGAAAAGATTTGGTTTTCTAAAGAGTTTAATCACTCCTAAGCTATCAATTCTTGAGGTACATCTTTTTGAAATGGATAAGATTGGGGAATGAATGACCAATTCTATGCCCACAGAATTGAAAGAATTAGAGACCTCATCTTATGCTTTGAATGGACTGATACATGTCATTGAATTGCTAATAAAATCATGGAATAATTAAGTGAAGACCTTGGAAGATTCCTTCTAAGATGTTCTAAAACTGGCGAGTAAGCACTAAGTTCTACACTTTTTGAAAATTTTGCAATTTTGGGTACACCTTTGCCATTGATGTCAAAGGGAGAGAAGAGAAGAAGAAAAATGAGATAAGAAAATGAAAAAATAAATGTATATATAGAAAAGAAAAAGAAAAACATAATAGGGGAGAAGAGAAGAGAAAAGAAGAAGAGTACAGTTAGTGTTTGTTGGGACACTTAGTCATTTTTCGTTAAGTGTTGCCATCAATTCCAAGGGGAGAGATTGTTGGAAAGTGATGTTTTAGAGTGATATGAAGCACTTGAGGGTTTTAATTTATGGAAACACATCTGATGTGGTGATTGCTTGGAGCTAAGTATAGTTTTGGAGATATAGTCTTGAAAATGACTAAGTATAGAAACATAAGTATAGAGTACAACAATACTATTTTGGACATCAAAGATAGTATATAATAGATGATGAATTGTGAGCATAGAGGAAGACATTTTGGGATATGTATGACCTTTAGTTAAGGTATCTTGTGTTTTTGTATTGTTATTAGTGAGTTACAGTGATTTGAAGACATGCGAAGATAGAGGAACAGTGAAACAGAGCATATGAACAGTCACGATGATTAAGGGAGTATAAGATGGAATCATAACGTGCTGAGATAGATTAAGATTGTGGATTACCGAAACTTGGTAATACAAGATCACCAACTTAGTATTTACTCTTTGTATTATTATTTATTCTATTTTGTATTGTATTTGGGAGTCGACTGAATGATATACTACACACACACACACACACACACACACACATATGAAGAAATTTTTGTAAATTGAAGATGTGATTATGAGAGACAGTGATAGTGAGATAGATTGATGAAAAATGCGAGATCAGAGGTTGACAAATGTTATTGAGAACTACAAATGGAACTATCAAATCGTAGAAGATGTTTGTTTATGTTCATCATTGAGAACACTTTGTCCTCTAACAGGGTTTTGTATACCTTTAACAGGGTTGATATTCCTTTAAAAAGGAAATGTACTTTGTAATAATCAGCTCCTAATAGGGCTAGGTCTCCTAACATTGACATTATACTTTAGTGCATACTTTTGGGTACCATCCCCACCAGGGTTTTCCCTTGGCTAGGGTTTCCTTGAAAACAAATAATGGTGTTATGAGTTGTGTGTTATTTGCTTATGTACTTTTCATTTCTTCAAATTTATGGTTTGTTAACAATTGGTTTAAATTCATTTTAAAGTGTTGTAATACTGATTCACCCCCCCTCTCAATATTACTCAATCCTAAAAAAATATTCACCCCTCACATGATAGATCGTTATAGAATATCTTTATTAAGAGGATACATATATAATGTAAAATAATGCACACTTAAAAATATTATTCTTTCAAATATTTACACACACATGGAAAAATTGTGAATTTTGAATTGCTAACATAAAATTCATTTAATCATGGATCTTCAATCAAAATTCTTCCCACCCTTCAAAATATCAAAAGGAAAACAATTTTTTGAAGGTTAATGATATTAACGAAAGTATTTATCAATTTTATAACACTTTGAGCTTTCTTTTATTCAAACCAAATGTAGTTAAGAAATTTAATAAACTTCTATAATTTATGGACAATGCTCTTCAAATAGTATTAGTTCTAAGTTGATTACACTTTCTCCTATTTATTAATTTGTTAGATCCAAAAAAAATCCCTTCTTGGATTATAATGACTAATTTGTAGATCATATAACTATAAGTTTGATACAAGATACCTCATTTCTTAAAATAAGTATTTTTCCTTGTTTATTATCTATGAACTATGGGCCATTCATAAAAAGATACTAGGATAACATCATGATATTTTTATAAATTTAATTTTGACCACCACAATATCAAAGAATAATTATCTAAACATTTTAAAGAAAATAGAATTTATTTTGAATACTAGATTTATTCATGTGCAAAGTTGATTTTCTCTTTAAATTATTTAGAGTGATGAAGGCATTATATTTTTCTCAAAGTTATTATCTTTAAATCCAACTTTAAATAAATATATTTAGCTAATATAATATTTATCTATATGTGATAAAGTATAATGATGATCATAGTGATAATGATATTATTAAGAATTTTTATTTGGGGGAAAGGAGTAGGGCCTTCAAATTTGGCAAAATACCTTAGCATGTCAAACAAAAGACTCATAGGAAAGGGAGATGAATGCCTCCTCTTGAAGGAGTTTTGTAAGTTAACATAGATGGATCTTCCAAAAAAATTCTTGGAGATGTAGGGATTAAGGACATTGGGAGAGGTAGTGATAGTGATATGTTGTTCCTTTTCTCTACTTATAAAGGGTACCACTCTAATAATCTAACAAATGCTTTGGCTATTTAACATGCTATTGAGAGAGGATGTTCCCTTGTTTGGAGGAGATTTTTTTAAGTTCGGCTCTCAAATTATTGGAGAGTTGTTGAATGAGTGAAGATTGGATGGAATTAATTAGAAGATTTCTTTAGTGGTTACTAAGCTTTTTAATCTTTTTCATTTCTTGGATTATGTATCTTTTATCATATCTTGAGGGAATGGAACAAAGTAGTGGATTATTTAGCCAAATGGGCCATTGATCATATTGTTGGTTGGGATGTTAGGGATTGGGGGGAATCTTCCTCTAAATTATTTAGAGACTTTGGAAAATTCAATTATGGAGGATAAATATATGGAATGTTTTGATCTTTTTTGTATCTCTTGTTTTACATTGCGTAATTTTTTACCCCTTTTTAATAAAAAAATATATAAATTTAATGATTTTTTAAAAAAAAGAGAGTAGAAATTTATTAAAATCACAACAAGAAGTATAAATAAAAATTCCAAAGGCCCAAAAGATTATTAGAAAACCTAACCAAAAGGTTTCAAAAGGAACCTCCATAAAAAGAACATAACATAGTTTTGTCCCCTGTGATCAACTTGTCCATAATTTCCATATATTCTCAAGACAAGAGTCTCTATTCATCTACATTCAATCCCTCTATGTTCTCAGAATCCCATTTATCCAAATAATCTACAACTTGGTTCTAATCCCATGGGATATGACAAAAATAAATATAAGCCAAAGAGGAGTACAAATTTAGGATTTTTTTAGCCACTAAGGCTAAATGCCAATGCTTATTTAACATATCCCCAAATTTTTTTTGGTTAGAGTCACAACTAATATTCTTCCAACTGAGGGAATAAACTTTCTCCACTACATGATGGGTAGTTAGAACCTTCATGTAATTATTAGGGTGATTTCCATTATAAATGGAGAAAAATAATACACCATCATTACTACTACCACTACCAATCCTACCAATCTCAGTATGAACAAGGTTCCTCTTATAAGAACCATCATCCTTGATCTCCAAAAATCCCTTAGGAGAAAGGATCCATTGTCCCTCCCTATGAATATTTTGTTTGGCATGTTGAGATCTCCTACAAGTAGATGGATCAAAACTGGTGTGAACTAGATTCAAGTTATTAATGATAGCCAAATCCCTAGGATCAATTCACATAGAAAGGTCACATTTTTTTGAAAGGGTCTCTTCATGGAGCCTACTAAAAATTTATTTCCACAAATAAATAGCCTCATCTCTTGAAATATTCTTTGATTTCTTGCAATCCATAGATTCCAAATAATGATAGTGCGACCAATGGCCAAGCAGTGTAAAGGAAAGAAGACTTAACCAGAGGCCTACCTAAAATTTCCCATAACTCCACTAGAGATACACGTATGATTTTGTGCCACCCACCAAAGATGTCAGATCTCTTTAGAGTAAGGATAGTGAAAGAATAGGTGTGAATTAAACCCTTAAATATTATTACAAAGTAATAAAATTGAAGAACCTTGATAACCTCTCTTCTACAAATTCTCATAAGTGATGCACGTATATTGATCCACCACCCAACTAAAAAATTACATTTTGGATAAGAAAAGTTGTTCCACATCTTCTTCCACCAAGGAACACAAACCTAAGCATGTAACCATTTATCTAATTACATATATCCAAAGGCAACAAAAAATTTACCTTTTAGATCAATACTCCAAGCTAAAGTATCCCTCCTCTTGAGGGAGCTACAAGGTCTAATAGCCAAAATCCTAGCTAACTCCTAATGCTCCTCTACAATTCCTCTTGATGGCTACTATAGATGATATTTCCAACATGTTTCTTCCAATTGACCCATGATATTAATAATTTTAAAGTGTTCCACCTTACACCAACTAGAACGAGTCATAATATCATAAAGAGACTATAGATGAGAAATTTTTGTGATAGTAGGGGATTGGCCATTCTTGGAATCCTACCAAAATAGAGCTTTGGAGACCTTATTATAAATACATAAAATAATATCTTTAATAAGATTCACTCCATTTTTTAGGGTATCCAAAATCATAAATCCTTTTCCAATAAGATTGGATCTCAGCACATGTGAACTATCCACTCCCCATAGATTCTTATGAGTGAGTATTCTATCCCAATCTTACTCCTAAGAAATACACCACCACTAAGATAACTTAGCAACTAAGATCTAACCAATCAAACTAGATGACCAAAGACCCAAACCACCCTCTTTCTTTTTCCTATATATTGAATCCTACCGAACCAATCTTGACTTCAAAGGGATAATATTTTCAATCTAAAGAAATTAATGGAATAGAGGGTCCAAATCTTAAACAAAGTTAGAAGGGAAAACCTACAAAAAGAATCTATAGATAGGAAGATCATGTACCATTGATGAATAATATAACCACTCTCTTAGAAGATGAAATCCATCTACAAGTCTAAAGACTAACTTTACTATGGAACTTATTGAGAACCTCTTTCTAAAAATCCTTACATTGAGATCCAAAAGAAAGGGGAATCACAAGATACACCAAAGGAAGAGAGATAATTTAAAACCTAAGGATCCAAGCAATCTTTCTATGAATAAGTTGAGGAATTTAAGAAAAGAAGATAGAATATTTATTCTCATATGGCCCCAAGTATACAAGTATGTATCCAAAGTTATCCTTAAATTGACAGTTTCATTGATTTTGGTCAACCCCATCAAATATGTTTCATCAATAAAATAAAGATGAGAATAAGGGGGAAAATGATCACACTAATTCTAGCCCTGAATTAGACCCTATCTAGCCCAAGACTTAATAGATATTCCAATTCCTTCAACCATGATAATAAATTGATATGGAGAAAGTGTTGGATTAAAGAGAGGGGGTGGGGGGGGGGGGGGTGAATTAGTAATCCCTAATCCCAAATATCTTAATAACTTTTCTCTGATGAACTTGGTAGTAGCTCGATAATACATAGTTCACTATTTACCGACAACAGTAAATAAACTATAACAATTAGTAAATCATTCACAAAATGTAACACCAATATTTAACGTGGAAACCCAGCTTTGGGAAAAACCATTGTGGGAATTGTCACCCACTAAGAAAATACTCTTTTGAAGTACGCCTTGTTAAGAGCCAATCTAGTTAAAGATTACAATACACACTATTAGGTGTGACCCGGTCAAGTAATTTACCTCAGATCTGTTAGGATCTTCACCCTTTTAGGACTGGCCTTGTTAGAGGGCTTTAGACATTCTTTAGAATTTCACCTTTCTCAAATATTTTACAAAAAGACTATTAGGTCTACTCTATTAAGAGATTTCTCTGTTAAAAATGCTAGTAAGAAATAGTAATAAAATTGACCTATAGATTTGCAACTATTTTTCTCAATTAGATCCTTTGTTTTCTCTTTTGTATTCACTTCAATTCTTCATTATCTACTAACATCAACACTTCATCAAATCCTTCTTTTCCCACTCGAAATCTCTTTTTTCCTTCTTGTCTTCAATAGTCGGTAACCCTTCAACTATTCAGTTTACCATCTAATTGTCCATACAAGATCATGCTTTATATAGACAATTTTTTCCTCTTAATCTCATCTATTATGTTTTTCTTTAATCAATCTTGACCATTCAACTCATTATACCTTGAGTTTGAATCTCGGTAACACGTTTTATTTTCACCGAGGAACTTGAACTTTTCTAAAAACTTGTTCCATCTCTTTTTCCACTTAGATCTTGTTGTAGATCTTCACCTTGAATTTTCCTTTCCATGGATCTCTTGTAACTAACTTTCCTCTTCATCATGATCATCCAACTCATCATAGCTAATCATTAAATAAAAATTTAATCCTTATTTAACATTTGTTCCTTGCTCAAAGTTCTTCACCTAAATTTTGGTTACATTGCTTGGTTCCTTGAGTTCCTTTTACTTTACCAAGTGACCTTTCTTTTTACCTTTACCTTACCGAGTGACAATTCCTGCTCATTAACCAAAACAACTTAACTTACCGAATTTTCAAATCTTCATCACCATGATTCACCGACTTAACATAATCATATGTTAGGTAGAAAATAATTATATCAACATAATCTAATCATTTTCCAATTTTTATCAGTTTCCCAATTAAGTTCTTCAACTTCTCAACTTCTCATTTCTTCTTCTCCTTATCTCATTCATCTTATATCCTTACCAAATGATATGGAAACACAATATAAACTAGAAACCAATTGCTTGACATCAATGAAAAGATAATAACTGATCTAACCTTTCTACTATCATCATGTATTCCTTTGATCTTGGTCGATCTTCATCATCATCTCCATTAGATAATCAATCTTCAACATAGGATCTCCTTGTCGAAGACCCATAGAAACACTAAATACCACATATGGATCTCCATTAATAAGAACATATGGGAGGTAGAGGTAACAAAACTCATGATCTAATTTATCCAACCATTTCAAAATCTAAAGGACATAATAGCTTTTTATAAAAAATCCCTTGAACTATATCATAAGCTTTTTTCATGTCAAGTTTAATGAACATTGCCTTCACCTTAGAGGTCTCCATAGAATGAATAGCCTTAGCTGCAATAATGATCCCATCAAGAATTTATCTACCAACATCAAATCCACCCTGATCCTTATAAATCAAAGCTTTGAGGTATGGCTTGAGTCAATTTTTAATCAATTTGGTGATTATTTTATAAATCATATTATAGAGAGAAATGGTTCTAAAGTGTTAAAGCTTATTCATATCATCTCTCTTAGGAATTAGAACCATAAAAGTAGAGTTCATGGCCTTTAAATTTTTTTTATTTCAAGTTGTGACTCACAAACCACCTCTAAATGATCTAATTTGATAATATCCCCAAATTATTGAAATAATTCAATAGAGAAAACATCCAAACCTAGGGCCTTACCTTCTTTCATATGAAACATCATTTCTTCCAATTCTTGCAACAAGATGGGTCGAATGAGGGCCAAATTAATCTCATTAGACACTAGAGAAGCAATTTAAACCAAGATGTAATCTTGTTCTACACTTTCTTGGGTGGATCAATTAGTAAAAAATAAAGAGAAGTATAGGGAAGTCTCTTAATATATTTATTTGAAGGAGGAAAGTTGAGTACCTTTTAAAGTCACAAGAGAAGAAATGATATTTCTAGTTCTTGTGACTTTAATAAAATTATGAAAAAGGTAGTATTCCTATCTCCTTCATCAATCCAGTCAATCTAGATATTTTTATTATAGAAAATTTCCTCACGAAGATCCCATTCCTCTAACTATTTAACTCTAGAAGAGTCTTCTCTACCTGAATCCAAAGTAAGACCTTGGTTTCGAATCAAGCAATTAATAATATCTAACTCATCTTGAGAAGATAATTTTTTAAATGAAGTTTCCAAAATCACTATCTATTCCACTTCTTGAGCTTATATTTCACATACTATAACTATTTAACAAAAGATTAAATGGCTCTACCAAAAGTTGGTTTCTTCTAAGATCACCACTCATCCATCAATTCCTAAAGAGAAATATCTCACAACCACATAAGTTAGAATTCAAAATAAATATTCTTGAAATACCTAAAAGAGGTGGTTGAGAGTTTAATTGGCCAATGATTATAACCTTTCCAATCCAATATTTTTGAACTAGTAATCCACCTGTCACTCATACAATAGAAAGCAACCAAAAATCTATCAAGCCTCTCGAAGATAGCATCAAATACATTTCTTCTACTATTCCAAGTAAAGACACCATTATTTGGCCTAATATCAATAACATTCAAGATAATAATATTACCCCCAAGGAGGCCTTCTAAAGGATTCATCCTGGATTAAAGAATCCCTCTCTTTTCCTTTAGGCTAGAAACTACATTAGAAGCACCAAACACTATCTATTGAAGAAGGAATCTAGAGCTTAGACAAATCCAATATGCTCCCAAAGCTGATATTTAACCTTAAAATCACTAAAGAGAATATAAATTATTGAAGAGGCAAGTCTCACCTAAATCCAAACTAGAGGCAACCAAAGAAATAGAAGATTTAATTAAAACCCACCATAAAGGGACAACTTTCCTTGGATATCAAAAGAAATAAAAATAGCCAAAACCACCATAAGCCCCAACACACTGATAGGAGGGATGTGGTAAAATATTAGGAGCCTTTCTTAACAAATAATCCATTGTTAATTTTCTTTCTTTAATAAAAATGAGATTAGGAGAATGATTTTCAATCAACTCTCGAGTAGACATTTCTTTAGGGATGTTATTCATACCACTCACATTCCAAGAGATGAAAGTCATTTAAGAGATTGGGAGAAGTGAGCATCAGTGGTCTTTACTAACCTTGATACCACCAATGTCTCACTATTAGCTTCACTTTATCCTAATATTTCTTTTATCCCACCTTATGAGATTTTGACAAAGTCTCCTTCTTAAGATATCCTTTCTACAAGCCAAAAGAATGAGAGGCCCCATAATGTTTTCAAGATATCAAGGTCTATTTTTCTTTTGGAAGAGACAAAATTTTTCATGTCCCAAATGGTGGGTATAAATATGGAGTCTATGAAGGTAACTTCATTTGACCATCTTGTTGATCAATAAAAGATGAATTCTAAGGATCATTCTCTCTTTCCTCTAATAATACTGAATTTAGTGATCTAATACCAGAGGGAAGTTCAAGTGGAAACCCCCCTTCCTGAAACAAATCTTCCAAGGCATCAAACTGGTTAAAGAGCCCACCATATTTCCTATAATTGAGGGTACTCTTCTGACATTTCCCCTTATTGCAATGCTTAACTAGAATAGAACCTTCTTTATTTGAAGTTCCATTAGCCACAAGAACCTTCCCTTTATTACACTTAAGAGTAGAGTTGAAAGGACCATTAGTTGTAAAAGATTCTTAATTGCATTTCCTTTGCAAATGCGCATACTCATGAAATATAAAAAATCTAAAAGGAATAGGTTCATAATCTATCTTTCAAATCTAAGAAGAGGATCAAAGAAAAATTTCTATATAATTTGGCAAAGGATTATTCAAATTAACTTCAACATAAATATGAGTATAAAATATTACTTTTCTATCCAACTTTTGTGTAGCCAAGCCAAATGGTTTTCCAAGAAGAAGAGAATTTTAATGAAGAATATCCTCTTGCTAGAATTATAGTGGGAGCCTTGGAAGGTGAACCCAAACATGAACCTACAATGGAAGCTCTTCAACTAAATTAAGTCTTGCATGCCATAGTTTAATGACAGACCTAATTGATTAAAGAAATAAGGGCTACCCTTAAATATAATATTTCTATCTAGAATGCATGAGAAAATAAGTAAAAAATAGTTGTTTGTAGCCAACATTATCTCTATGTCACCTTCAGGGTTCCAAATATGTTGATCCCAAGACACTAAAACTTGCAAAGAGAGATAAAACCCCAAATATTTTTGAATTAAAGTATATTTTCTTTAATATGTCATGTCATTTGAGATTATCTCAAGCCAAATCATAAGAACTGAGTGATCTCTAGGATTCTCTCCAAACATCCATTCACTTTCTTAATTTTGAGAAATCCTTTCTTAGAAGCTGAAACTTCACCAGTTTTCATTCTACTTGAATATTCCATAGTAGTTTCATGCAAAGAATGAGATGATCTAGATGAATCCATAGCTTTGTGAGTCACCAAACATGGAGTTGAACCTTGTTTCTCCATCCAAACAAAAGATCAAAGACCAATAAAGAAAAAATATTTTTTCAAAAAAAACCTAAAGCATAAGAGTAAAAACCCTTAGACATGGATCAAGAATATCCCCACATAGAAAAAGAAGGGCCCTTGAAAAAAACCCAAACTAGTGCAAAAATAGTGAGAAAAAACCCACACAAAAGGTAAATAAAAAAGAAAAATGTAAAAACACCACATGATCTTGTCTCCCCCTTGAGCACCTACACTCTCCAATACCTTCCCCCACACCATAGTTAGATAAACCCGCAAAGGAAAAATGTGGCTAGGGTTCCCCCTAGCCCAAAACACCATCACCACACATAGGCTCCATCCATTGATTTGGTCAAAGTTATTAAAAATATTAATAAAGTTATAAATTTTCTAATTTTTTTGTTCTATATTGAAATATATGCTTATACATTTTCATGAAATTATATGTACATTTATCTTATTTTTGAAAGGCTACATGTAATACCAATATTAAAATTATATGTTTATTCTTACTATTTTTTTTGATAAGTGATATATTTATTGATTAAAAACAAGATTTACATAAAGCCCCTAAAAATGGAAGATTCGACCATGACTCTGTATCAAATTTCCATAGTTGGACAAAATAAATCCCTTTATGACCTAATAGCTTATATCCAAAACATTCACTTAAACTCCTGATATCCCATTACATTTTTACCCTAAAACACACAATGACCCACAACAACTACTGAGACATTTACATAGAAGCCCAAACAACCAAATCAGGTAGAGCATTATAGACATCAAATAATTTTCTTCAAAATTACATAAAGGATTATCCAGGACAAGATTTCAACCAACCCATTTTTTCAACATCTCTTCCCTAGATTTTTTTAAAATGAACCTTCCACCCGAAGTGTCCAAATTGGTATTTTTATTCCACTGCAACCCCACCATCATCCTCTAGCTTGAGCTTCACATTGGTCTTTCAAGGAGTCAACTTTATCTTCTTTCATCTCTCAACCTCCACTTGTTCTATTTCCACTTCAGCCTCCACCAAATAAAATAAAAAACTCTCCCAACCCACCCATGCGTCTTCAATTTGATTCACTTTGGACTTGAAGGTGATCCATATGATGAAAGGTTGGAAGTCACAGCTCGCACCCTTCACCACTCATCTAGGGCCCTCACCAGTCTCAATTCCAAACCTAAGCTCCACCTTTCCAACCATAGGAATTAAACCCCCACACCATTCTGACTTAAAATAGAGCCACATGACCCTTAACACCTCTTCCCTACTACCCAGCTGAAAGTCCCATGCAAAAAAGAGAGAGGAGATATCAAGGTTAGTTCTTAGCTTGATATCTTTCTTCATAAACTCCTCTCCAAAAAATTGCCTAACACAACTATAAAACCTCTCATCCTCAACTTTGAAAACACTACTCAACCTACAATCAGTTATCAAAAATTTCTTCCATCCTAACTTTCTTTCTTTTCCAACACTTCAAGTAACTTTCAAATGCTACAAAGAATTGTTAAACAGCATTGAATTACTTTCTAGATTGTTTTGGCCCTCTACTGATGTCACTCAACACCTCTATCATAGTGTGAACCATATCTTCATCATGGTCAAATGAACCTGGATTTATTTCAAAATTGTGACATCTTTTAATGATTTAAGATCCCACACGTAATTATTTATTCGATGATTTTGTGGTCCTAAACTCCTCACACCTATGTCCTACAAATTAAAAATCTTACATGACCAACACAAAGAATAATTGCAAACTTTAGCAAGTCTAAAGTTGGAGTCCCCTAAAATATTCAATCAATTCATCCTTGTCCTGGTCGCTAAGTGCTACCCCAATATTTGATAATCTATCAGCCACTTCATTAGCCTCTCTCAAAACATGGAAAAATCTGAATTCATCAAAACAATCTAACATCACCTTAATTCTTCTAGTGTATTTGTTTAGGTTCCATGTACCATATTCACCTTTAGCAATCCCATTAACTATAATCTATGAGTTCCCTTCTAGATGCAATTTTATCACTCCCATATTCTTAGCTATGCCAATTGTGAAGATCGTTTCCAAACTATTTTCTTCATTATTTATTTCTACAGGTAGCATCTTAGCCACAACCATTTGAATATCACCCCTCTCATCCCTAATTAGACATCCTACACTTGAAGGACTTGGATTACCTTTAGAGGCTCCATCAAAATTGACTTTCACCCATCCTAAATCTGGTGACTTCCATACCTCCTTTGTGCTTAAAGAAGAGAGAGGATGAGGCCTCAATATCCCTTGAATGAGCCTAAATTTAATCGAGGGCCATTGAGATTGAATTCTCTGATCATTTTTTGTGAAAGGGATCTTACTCACATTAACTTATGATGTTGCATTAGATACTAACCTAGAAATAACTCTCTCCAATGTCAACAAGAATCTAGTTAAGTCTTCTTCATTCTCTTGGAATACTCTTCTATTATGTTCCTTCCAAATTTCCCACAAAATTGTTGATGGAGCTAAATGCCAAATAACAGTGAAAGTTGAGTTCCCCCTCAGAATAGACCATGATTCTAACCATTCCTTAACTTTTTGAGGAGCATACCTTACCACCCCAATTGATTTAAGATGAATCTCTAACAAGAATGTGAAAACTGACAATTGAGGAGAAGATGATGTAATGTCTCCTCAGCATTATTACACATAAAATACTTGAAAGATCCTGCAAAACCAATTCTTTGTAGCTTGCCTCTAGCTAAAATTCTTCCCCTTCCTACCATTCATGTGAAAGATCCATCTATTGGAAGGAATAATTTATTCCAATAGACTCTGCCTACCCAATATTCCCTTCTTGCCTCATTTTCCAACAAGAGATAACCCACTTTAACTTAATATTCCTTACTTTTTGATCCGCACCACATGATTTTGTCCAGGTGGTCAGTTAATGTAACTAAGCACTGTGAAAGAATATCATTGAACTAATTCAATTCTTCCCTTCTTAGTCATAGACTCTCTGGCTTCTTCCATTTGTAATCCTCACCCTGAACATTGTATTCCATAACTATGAAATCACAAACTTTACTCCCTCATCTCTGCTATGAGACTTGAATAATATTTGGTGCCACATTATCCTACTGAATAGTCTCCTTCTTGTCCGATGAATTCATCCAAAAGTTAGTTTGATCTCCTTTACCAATCTTCCATGTAATGTGGTCAGTTATAATATTTCTTCAATTGATGATGAAGTTCCACAAAGTAGAGCCTTGTGGTAAGTCTTCTATGTTTAAGATTCTATCCTTATCAATACTATCCAATTATTTTGCCCATAAAATTTGAACCCATCTCTAATTTAGATTCTTGTACATTTTCCAAAAAAAATTGGCACCCATTTCTTAGTTCATGAGCTTCCAATTTATGATCCCATCCCCTCCACACTTCTTAGGCTTCCAAATATGATCCCACATAAGGAGGGGAATCTTTTCTTGATCCCTATTTCTATTCCAAAAAAAATTCTCATGCGCTACTCTATGATTCTTATTACTTTGGCTAGGATCCTCATACCATAGAATAAATTGGCATTGCAGAAATGATAGTCTTCAACATCAATATCCAACCAACCAAGGTTAACCACTATTACTACAACTGATGGTGATGATGATAAAGACCAACCAAGATCAGAAGAATACAAGATAAAAGAAAGGTTAGATCAGTTATTATCTTATCATTAACGTCAAACAATTTCTATCTAGTTTATATTTTGTTTTCATATCATTCGAAATATGATATAAGTGTGAATGAGTTAAGGAGAAGAAGTGAGATTTTATGAAGATGAAGAACATAATTGGGAAAATGATACAGATTAGAAAATGGTAAAGTTATGATGATATAATTATTTTCTACCTAACATATGATTATATCAAGTCGATAAAGTATGGTAATGAAGATTTGTCAAGTCGGTAAAGTATGGTAATGAAGATTTGTCAAGTCAGTAAGAAAAATAGTTTTGGCTACTGAGCAGGAAAATCTAATGATGTTGTCACATCACACCACTTACCCTCACACTTGCATCTAGTGCAAAACAAGCTCCTCCTTTGCTCAGGTTCATTCTCACCACTCAGCAGGACTCTTCTATTAATCAACATTTCTCCTCTTTCAGCATCTTCAAAATGTGATAATCTAGCATCTTCATCTACATGTACAACTTTGGCTTGGTCTTCATTTCTCTTGTCTATCCTTCCTTGGTGTTGAGGAAATTCAAATGCCCTATGACCTTCTTCTCCACAGTGAAAACATGTTTCACAGAAGCCTCCTCTTCCAGATCCTTGTCCTCTTCCTCTTCCTCTCTGATCTCTATTACTCTGATCCTAGAAATGATTGGAATTACTTCCCCTCTGATTCTAACTACTACTAGCCTCATCCTTATTTTTCGGATCTTCATTTCGGCCTCCATATGACCATCCACCAGATCATCCACCACAACCTCGTCCATTTTGTCTGCTCTTGAACTTCTTGTTCATCTTTTCCTCTACTTTTGGGTCAAACTAGTATGCCTCTTCAATACTATTCATTTGAACGAGATTCAGCTCCTCTTGAATGCTCGACCTCAACCCATTAAGGTAATGGGCAATTTTCTCCTTATCAGCTTTTGCATGGCTTGTTCTGATGAGGATTCGATAGAAATCCTCTGTATACTCTTGAATAGATCTTCTTGATTGCTTCAAACTTTGCATCTTCTTCAGTAGTTCAAGCTCATAATCAACAGGAGTGAACTGTTGCTTCAATTTGTCCACCATTCAATCCCATCTTGTGATTTTATCCTTTCCTCTTCTATTTCACTCCAATTGAATCTCTTGCCTCTAGATCTTTGCATGACCCTTCAGTCTGGCCTTCATGAATTTGACCCTATTAGGATCCTCAATATCTTCATACTCAAAATATTCTTCACATTCATTGATCCAGTCAATCAATTCTTCTGGGTTAAGATTTCCTGAAAATGCAGGAACCTCAATCTTAGGTCTTTTCCCGATCTTGGAAATGGCCCAAAAAAGTCTTTCTTCCTCCTAGTTCAAAATTTCGCCTTCTTCTTGATCAAAATTTCCTTCTCCCTCAGTTTCATCCTCACTTTCATCTCTGACATTAAGATTCATTCCTTTGTGAATCTCTTCTTGCAATGCTTGCACTTGTCTCTGGAGCGCTCTAACCTCAGGTGTTACAACACCAGCTCTTTCACCACGTTCCCTTTGTGGAGGCATTTTCATGATGTGCACTAAAACCCTAACCATGGTCCTAGTGCAAACTACCTCACAATCAGTGATCTATTTACACACTCAGGAACTCCTTATCTGATACCACTTAATGAAGGGTGCTCCCCTTAATACCACAAAAACATAATAGAAACAGAGAAATAACAACAATTTACAAGAACAAAAAATGGGCTTCTTATTATCTCCACAAATGTGGAATTACAAATTTCAGAATTACAATGTGCAAAGCCACATGGGCATTCCCTTTACAATATTCTATAGGACAAAGCCTCTAATCATTACCCAGATCTACCTAGAACTAGACAACACTACGGGCCTTCTTTATATAGGCAATTTCCACTGCTAGAGAAGGTTCTAGAAATTTTTCCCTTAGGGCCGACGAAACTTAGAATTATTTTATTTTTCATTTTATTACATCAAAGTCAGCTCAAAATAACTTTTGAAACCCGAACAAAAATTTTGAAGGAAAATTATTTTCTGCCATTTCAAGTGGCCCGACTTTTGGAGACCATAAGTCATCACCCGTTGACCTGATTGACTATTATGACCCCAATTCAGAAAGGGCACAAGGAGCTCTACAACACCTAAATTAAGAAAGCTTCATTCAGCTGAAAATTTGACCTCATCCAGGACCTCTAAAGCCTTCAAAAATGAGTTCAAAGTTTCTATACCCTGCTGCCAATATCGAAAATCTTCAATATCTTCAAAACTAGACTTGATCTAGCCATGAAACTTTACTAGCAGGTTGATATGACTAAGATGAAACTCCACATGTGAAATTAGAACATTCAGAGATCATATAACCAACTTACTAAAAATAGTAAGTTTCCATAAATAGCAGCTCTGCACAAGATAGCCCTTATTGAAAACAAAACCAGAAATATTTTTGGGTGATGCAAGATTGCTCTTACACTTAGGATGCTCCTGCATCAAATCCCTTGACCGGGTCACACCTATAAGTGTGTATTGTAATCTTTAATAAGATTGACTCTTAACTAAGTATACTTCAGAATAATATTTTCTTTAGTGGGTGACAATTTCCAAAGTGGTTTTTCCCAAATTTGGGTTTCCGCATTAAACAATGGTGTTAGATGTGATGAATAATTTATGTGATTGTTAAAGTTTATTTACTATTGTTGGTAAATAACGAATTGTGTTTAACCAAGTTAATCAAAGAAAAGATTTTAAGGTACAGATAATCAATGATTTTTTATGCATCCCCCCTCTTTGTAATCCAACAATTAGTATCAGAGCTAATTATTTTGAAGAGATAAGTTTGAAATACTTGAGTAAAAGATCCAAAGATGTATAGGAGAGAAGTACCTATGTTAAATAAGGAAATTTTCTCAACATGGAAAAGTAGGATGAGGTTGTACCTATCTGGGATTGTAGAATTTGCACTGAATCTTTTGGATAATGACTACACTCCACCACCTCCTTGACCCATGATAGTTGATCAGATGAGAGAAAAGAAGGAACACAACTTGGTAATGATTGAAATTACTTCTTCCCTGACCGTTGTTGAATTCAATGATGTTAAGGACTGTAATACTTCAAAAGGTATTTGGGATAGGCTTACACTTATCTATGGAGGAGATCAACATGTACAAAAATCTAAGGTTGATAGTTTCAAAGGAAAATATGATGAAATGAGAATGAAAGATGAAGAGAACATTACTCAATATAGTTTCAGAATCAAGGAAGTTGTGAGTGTCATTAGAGGTTCTGGTGGAACATTGACTAATGAAGAAGTGGTAAGTAAAATTATGAGAACTCTTTCATCTAAGTATGTTATTCAAGTATCTTCTATTTAGGAACTAAGATGCATACAAAATAGTGTTGTTACTCTTGAAGCCTTAATTGGTAAGTTGAAATCTTTTGAGCTAAGTAATTATGATAATAGTCTACCGACTATTGAAACTGCATTCAAGTCATCTCTAAGCATTGGAACATCAAGAAAATAAAAAGAGATTCATAGTAGTTCATGTTGAAGTAAATATGAAAGTATCCTAACTGAAGAGAAAGAACAAGAGCAGTTAGAGACACTACTGGCTAAGAGACTACTAAGAGGTAAAGGAAAGTATAAAGGTAAATTAACTCTTAAATATTTTAATTGCAATAAGATAGGAAACATTGCACCTAGATGTACTGACAATGACATGAATGACAAAAGTGATAAGAAGGAGAACCAATACATAAGGTTCAGAGATTACAAGGACAAAGGAAGAAGTCTTGCTACCTAGCTGAGGAAGGTGTAACCAATGATGAATCTCATGATACAGAGGATGGATGTGAAGTTGTATATGTTGTTGTGAAGGATGATTTAGAAGAAGAAAAGTGTGAAGATGAAAAATATCTTATTTTTCATGTAAGTAAATTTGACCCATGGATAATAGATAGTGGATGTTCACATCATATGACTAGTGATATTGATAAGTTTAAGAACCTAGAAAAGTATGATGGAGGATTTTTTAGATTTGGAAATGATGCTCCATGTTCTATAAAAGGAAGAGGATCCATTGTATTGAATGAAAAGATGAGATGTGATGATGGTTATTGGGTTAAAGGACTAAACTATAACTTGTTGAGTGTTTTACAATTGAACAACACTGGCCACTGACTAGAATTTCAAAATAGAAAGGTAAAAATTTATGGTACTAATGGAGATCTGATTGGAACTGGTAAACAATCAAAAAGTAATTTATTTTATCTTGATACTACTGCAAAGAGTTTCTTATTTTTTAAATTTGAAGATGTATGGCTATGGCATAAATGACTCTTTTATGTAAATTTTTACAACATGATTAAAGTGAGAAAACAAAATAGAGTCAGAGGTCTACCAAAATTAAGCAAACTTGATAAAGTGATGTGTAAGGAATGTTAGATTGGTAAGATGAAAAAAATCAGGCTTTAAAAGAAAGTCTTACTCATCTAATGGTATTTTGGAATTAGCTCATATTGACCTATGTGGTCCTATGAAGATACAAAGCTATTATGGAGATTGGTATTTCATTTTGTTTGTTGATTATTATTCAAGAATGATGTCAGTTATTTTTCTAAAAGAAAAGTTAGATGCATTCAAAATGTTCAAGTGGTATAAAGCTAGAGTTGAAAAGGAAATAGGTAAATAACTGAAATGTTTAAGATTATATAGAGGAGGCAAATTTATCTTTAATGAATTTACTGTCTTCTACAATGAAAATGAAATCAAAACATAAGTATCTGCATCGAGGACTCCACAAGAAAATGGTATAGCTGAGAGAAGGAATAGATCTATAGTTGATTGTGATAGAACATTGTTGATTGATAAAGAGGTTACACAAAAATTATGGAGAGAAGCCATTAGTACTATTTTCTACACACTCAACCAAGTACAATTGAAGAAAGGAACCAACAAGACCCCTTATGAACTCTGGTATGGGCATATACCTAATGTTAATTACTTTAATTTTTTTGGAAGAAGTTGTTACATACTGAAAGATGCTAGAAATGGAAAGTTTGACTCAAAAGGTGATGAAGGTATATTCCTAGGTTATTCATCAAAGAGAAAAGTATATAAATGTTTGAATAAGTCTACTAACAAAATTCTAGAAAGTGAAAATGTGAGGATTGATGAATTTGCAGAGAGAAATGAAGAAGATAGAAAAAAGGAACCTGAGGATTATCAAAGATTTGTTTATGTACATGAAGGTAATTCAGTTGATACAACCAAGCTATAACAAGAAGAAATTAAGGAGAAAGTTGAGCCTCCATCGAGAGATGAAAACACTAATGAACAATCTACCGAGCCTGTATTAGAAAAATATGTAAGAAAACACCGCTCATCAAGAAAAATTATTACAAACAAAAATGTAGGAGTTGTGACAAGAAGTAAGTTGAAAGATAACACATGCTTGATTTCTAAGTTTGAGCCAAGATTAGTCAAGGATGCACTTGGAAATGAAGATTGTGTTAATGCAATGAAAGAAGAAATAGATCAGATTGAAAATAATAACACTTGGTCATTAGTACCGAGACCTAAGGATAAGAATGTGATTGGAACAAAGTGGATTTTTAGGAATAAACTCAATGAGAAAGGAGATGTGATCAGAAACAAAGCAAGATTAGTCTGCAAAGGGTATGCACAAGTAGAAGGTATTGAGTATGGTGAGACTTTTTACCCTTTTGCTAGATTAGATGTAAGAATATTACTTTCATTTGCTTTCTAAAAAGGATTTAAATTTTATCAGATGTATGTTAAGTCTATATTTTTAAATGGAATTATTGAAGAAGAGGTTTACATTGAACAACCTGATGGATTTTTCAAAGATTCTAATAAGAATATGATATGCAAACTACACAAGGCTTTATATGGATTAAAGAAAGCATCCCAAGCATGGTATGAAAGATTACACTCTTATTTAATCAAGATTGGATTGTAAAGGACAAGTGATAAAAAAATTTATATTTGAAATGTGATAGTACTGATAAGATTTTGATTGCTGAGATATTTGTTGATGATATTATATTTGGAGGAAATGAATCAATGTCTAAATCATTTGCTAAAGAAATGAGAAAGGAATTTGAGATGTCTATGATAGGAGAGATTAAATTATTTATTGGACTTCAAATTCAACAAGTAAAAGATGGGATCTACATAACACAATCAAAGTATATCAAGGAGATTTTAAAGACATTCAATATGGAAGAATAAAAACTGGTTGGAACAATGATGACTGCTAGTTGTAAATTATCAAAGGAAGATGAGACAAAGGAAGTGAATGAGACACTTTACCGATCAATGATTGGTGAAATATAGTATATTGTACACAATAGGCCTAATATTGCACAATCAATTGGTATTGTGGCAAGGTTTTCTACCAACCCAAAGGAGACACACATGTCTGTAGTGAAAAGAATATTTAGATATTTGAAAGGGATTGAAGATTTCGGTCTTCTATACACAAAAGGAGGAAATTTTGATCCTAAAGTGTATACTGATGCTGATTGGGCTGGAAACATTGATGATAGAAAGAGAACACATGGTGGAGCTTTCTTTTTAGGAGAAATATTAGTGGCATGGTTAAGCAAGAAATAATAATTTTTTTTAGGATTATGTGTCTTTGCCATTGTTGTCAAAGAGGGAGATGAAATTGATGAAAAATGTAGAGGGAGATAATGCAATTGATTACGTGAAGAATATTACTGATACTACAAAGAGGGAGATGAAGATCCAATAAAGGGAGAATAAAGAAATTGATTATTGAGAGAGAAGATCAGGAAAATAAGTTTTCGTAGAGGGATAGAAAAGAAGAAGGTTGTTAGTGATAGAGGAATAGTAAAGAAGATCTATTGATGAAAATATTGAAAAGTGAAAGAGGGAGAATATGAACAGAGAAGATAAAGCTCAGAGGGAGTACATGAATGATAGTGAAGTGTTACCATCATCAATTGGACACTGAAGATTATTAGTGTGTTGCCGTCAATGCCAAAGAGGGATATTGTTACTATAAATGATGGTAATGATGATGAAGACCGACCAAGATCATAAGAATACAAGATAGTAGAAAGGTCAAACTAGTTATTATCTTTTCATTTATGTCAAGCAATTGATATCTAGTTTATATTATGTTTCCATATCATTTGGAGTATGATATAAGTGTGAATGAGTTAAGGAGAAGATGAAGAGCTTAATTGGGAAACTAATACAAATCATAAAATGGTAAGTTTATGATGATATAATTGTTTTATACCTAACATATGATTATATCAAGTCAGTAAACTATGGTAATGAAGATTTGTCAAGTCGGCAAGCAAAATAGTTTTGGCTACCAAGCAAGAAAAGTCACTCGGTAAAGGAAAAGGAATGCAAGACCCCGAGATGAAAGTTTTAGACACTGAGAGAAGTTAAAAAAATTCAGAGTTATCCACTGAGCAAGGAATATAAATTAAATAAAAAGATTAGAATGACATTTAATGATTAGCTATGATGAGCTGGATAATCATGATGATAAGGAAAGTTAGTTACAGAGATCTACGATCAAGAAAATTCAAGGTGATGATCTATGTCTTAGATTTAAATGGTAAAAAGAGAAGGAAAATTTTTCAATAAATTTCAAGTTCCTAGGTGAAGAGAAAACATGTTACCGAGATCCAGATTCTATATATAAGTTTGTAAAATGAATTGGATGACTAAGATTGATCAAAGGAAAACATAATAGAGGAGATTAAGAAACAAAGATGTCTATATAAAGCATGGATTTGTATGAACAAATGGTTGGAAAATTGAAGAGTTGAAGAGTCACTAATTGATGTAGTAAAGAAGGAAAAGATAGATTCTAAGTCAAAAAGCAGGATCTGATGAAGTGTTGAAGCCAATGGAAAGTGAAGAATTGAAGTGAAGATAGAAGAGTACACAAAGGATTTGGTTATGTAAAGATAGTTGTGAATCTATAGGTCAAATTATTTACTATTTCTTATTAGCATTTGTAATAAAGAAATCTCTTAACCGAGTAGACTTAATAGTCTTATTGTAAAATCCTTGCAAAAGGTAACATTCTAAAGAGTGTGTGAATCCCTCTAACAAGGCCACTCCTAAAAAGGTGAAGGTCCTAACAGATCCGAGGTAAATCCATTGATCGGGTCACACCTAACAGTGTGTATTGTAATCTTTAACATGATTAAATCTTAACTGAGTATACTTTATAAGAGTATTTTCTTTAGTGGGTGATAATTCCCATAGTGGTTTTTCCTAAAGATGGGTTTCCACATTAAATACTAGTGTTACATGTGATGAATGATTTATGTGATTGATTTAGTGATTGTTAAATTTTATTTACTATTGTCGGTAAATAGTGAATTGTGTTTTACCAAGTTAATTAGAGAAATTTTTTAAGGTACAAAGAATCAAGGATTATTGATTCACCCCTCTCTGTAATCCAACAAAACACCTACTTTTCCATCCTTCCATTCTCCCAAAACAACCATCAATCAAATACTTCCAAAGATGAGACTTCCCCACCCCTACAAACAAAGGAAATCCAAGAAACTTACCTGGAAACTTTCTAATTCTCACCCCCAAAACTCTAGCTATGTCTCTTTGTGCATTTTATTTAGTGTTGAAAAAGAAAATATTTGACTTATGCTACTTAATGCATTGATCCAATGCCTGATTGTAAAGATCCAAAACTCTTTTCATTACAATAGTCTCCCTCATTAAGGCATCGCCCATCAAGAAAGTATTGTCCATGAATTGAGTGTGTGAAGTTAGATCAATCCCTCTAGAAATATCCACCCCTTTTCACTTCCCCTAGGATCTCTTCTGGGTTATCATCCTACCAAGAACTTTAGCCATCAAAATGAAAAGAAAAGGGGAAATCAAGTCACCTTTATGTATCCCCCCTAGATGTATGAAAGAAACCTTGTTGAATCCCATTAATGAGAATAGAGGCTATATAATCAACCATCATTCCTTTGATCTAGTTAATCCATCCATCTACAAATCCAAACCTCTCCAAAACCCTTTAAAGAAAATCTTTTTCCACTTTGTCATATGCCTTCCTAATACATAATTTAAAAAAAATCTTCTTCATTCTCCCCACTTAGATAGAATGAAATGCCTCATGAGCTATTATAATTCCTTACACTATACTTCTATTAGAAGTGAATCCACTTTGTTCAGGAGAGACAAGATTATCCAAAACCTTTTTAATTCTATTGGTTGTCATCTTGGTAATAATTTTATACATTGTATTACACAAAGAAATGGGGCTGAATCCTTTAAATGATTCAACCTTATCCTTCTTTGGAATCAATACAACCATGGTATTATTAAAATCTTTCAATAAAAAACCATCAAATCTAGATTCCTCAACAACCCCAAGGAGATTAAATTTCAATGTATCCTATAATTTTTGATAAAAGAAGGCTTGGAATCTATTTGGGCCAGGAGACTTGTCCCCATCTAAACTGAAAATAGCCTTTTTGAGTTCATTTGGATTGGCTCTGACAACATCGTATTGTCATCCTCCAAGATAATAGGAGGAATAACATCTAAAACTACTTCATAGTTCTCATCTACATTATTTTCATCTGCCTTCCATAGATTTGAAAAGAAGTGGATCACCTCCCCATTAATGATGCCCATATTTGAAGATGAAGATCCATCACCCAATTTGATTGAAGAGATATAATTAACTGATCTTAGAGCCTTCATAGAATTGTGGAAATTTTTTGTATTCCGATCACCTTCTTTGAGCCAGCTCTCCCTAGATTTATGTTTCTAGTGAACCTCTTCTCTCAGGATAATTTCATCATACTGAGATTTCAAATCCTTCTCTATAAGATAGTCAACATCATCCATACCTTCCCTAATTATCTTGTTTTTCATAGCTTCTAGTTGGCCCTCAAGAATTATTGTCTTAGTAAAATTATCCTTAAAATGATCCCTATTTCACTTCTTAATGTTTTTCTTAATAAATTGCAATATTTTGAAGAATTGAAAAATTTTATTACCTTCAATATTTGGTGCATTCTCCCACCACTCAAAAACCATTTCAAAGAATCTAATCTCCTGAAACTACATATTCTGTATCTTGAAAGGGCTCCTAATAGGAGTGGTATCCTTATACAAATTAATTGCCACTAGGAAGTGATCTGGCCTAGTAAATGGAAGGATTTATGCCTCAAAAATCATAAGTATTGTCCTTCATCCACTAGGTAAGAAAAACCTATCCAAGAATCTACAATATTTGAAAACCCCAGCTACCTATTGGTCCAAGTGAAAATCCCATTTTTTTTGTCTTTACTTCGCACTAACCATTGTTGGAGACAAAATTCTAGAAATCAACTTTTGTTCTACTCATCATCACTCTCCCACCTCGCTTTTCCAACATCCCTAGAGTCAAATTACCTAGTAATGATAGTAGTACCCAAATCAAAACCATTTAGGATCTATGAAATCTTATTCGAAACCTCCCTCTTCTCCTCTATTTTAGTTGGACCATAGATATTGATAAAAAAGAGAGAAATCCCAAGCTGAAACAAATAGACTTTGACAAGTTTCTAATGTTGATCCTAAGAGATCCTCTAAACCTTGAGAGACCTCAAATTCTATAGAATTCCAAGACTCCCATAATCACCATCAGCACCCACAAAATAATCCAACCACTTGTGATGAACACAAAATAACTTTGCTGCAAATTCTTGATCCAATTTAGTCTCTTGAAGACACACTACTTTAGGCTTCAATTGATCAAAACATATTTTGATCAACCAATGTTTGTCAAGGGAATTGAAACCGTTGAAATTCCACATAAGGAACCTCATTCTTCCCTAGGAGAGAATAAGTCTCTCATGGATCTAAGTTTTCTTTGGCCCTTTTTGTTGCCAACTTATTCTAGCAACTGTTGAATTGATTTCTTCCCCCTAGAATGTTGAACTCCTATATTTTACTTTTGCATCTTGGACTTTGTCTTTTTAATATATTTTACTTTTTCATCTTGGACTTTGTCCTATTATGGTCTCTATAATACCTTCACCATCTATCAGTCCCAACTCATCCTTTGTGTAGTTGTAGAGAATTTCATGGCCCTCCCATTCATTCTCCTCATCTCTATTACTAACCTCCTCTCTCATTGGGGACATATGAATGTCCTTAAAAAATTCCCCCATGATTTTATTATCTTCCTAACTTGAGACTACCAACAAATCCATGTTTCTTGCAACATCAACTCCTACCACCCCAATATTGATATAATTTTTCTCTTTTATAGCTGAAGTTTCTTCTTTGCCAGTTTCCAAATCTATTTCATTCTCCTCTTGTTCATGCCTTGTTAGAATGCTCAACTCTAAGATTTCCCTTTCTTTTTGAGGCTGATTTGGCATTTCCACAATGATATCTTGTACTTCCACCTTTTCTTCAGCTTCTCTACAAACTACCTCTCTTGCAAAATAATCTTCTAGCACCTCATTTCTCACCCAGTTATCTATAAGCTCCTCATTGATTTTAACAATTTGTTATTCACTTAGAGCTACATATTTTGTATCAATTGACATACCTTTGTTACTTGGTTCACCATTGCAATCCACCAGGATATTACCCACCTCGTCCTCTTTCTAGGAGTCTCAGTTTATCACCCTTGTCAATGCAACGTCTTCCTCAATTTGGTTTCCTATCATATATGCTAAAAGGTTCTCCATTATTTCATTTTCCAACCCTTTTCCTTTATTATCACTCAAGCATTCCACCAATGAATGACCAAGTTCCTTACACTTTTCACATTTATCCATTATCTCCTCCACTTCAATCTCCTACCACTAGTAGCCTTCACTAGTTCAAATATGAATAGCACGTGGCAAAAGAGGGTGAGGCCACCATAGGATACAAATACTTGCATACATACTAAAGTCATTTTTTGCAATAGCTTCATCAACTTTGACAAATTTTCCTAGCTTATTCCCTAATGAGTTTAAAATTTCTTCATGCCAGTACTCATGTGGGAGATTATACATCCTTATCCATATTGGTACCTCATTTATTAATGCTTTCTTAGGGTTAAAAGTTGGAGTCCAATCTTTAATAAAAAACCATATTCATCCCATCATGAAAGGGCCATTGAACATGATCTATTGCTTCTCCCTAATATTGCTAGCCATAACTAGGAAAAAGCCATTAGGGAGAGTTTTTAAATCAAATTTCTTACCCCAGTTTCATCCACCCATTTCCCTTTCCTCGGGCATGCAATCCATCCTCCACTCCATTTCATGAAGAATGTTTTTTCCTTCAATACCTAAACATCTTCCTTCCATTCCTCCGAGTCAATGCAAATGTTGACAACCCAATTATCTATAGTGGTGGGATTCTCCCCTTCTTTCTAAGATGGGACATGGGTATCATTATTTTTTCTCTAGTGGCTTAAATCCTTCCTTTTCCCCATTGATAATCTATGAATAGCCCCATTTATTTTGTTCACCTCCCTTATGTTGTTCATTGATCTTTTGAAAGCCCATTTGAAAGTTACCTTCGTCTCTTTTCATAAACTCCTAGACCCAACCAAGAGGATGTTAGGGAAGACGTTGGCCTTTGTGGCCACCACCATGTCCTGTAAATGATTCCCAGTGTATGTGATGCTCCTATCCTCCAAACCCTAGCTTCGTTCATTGCTCCATTTCCCCATTTATTCCTACTTTTTTTTAACTTTAATATCTTTATACAAATAAAATTGAAGAGAATACTATTCATCTAGATTGTTTATTCAACTATAATCTACAACAACATAGTAAGTGTAAATCTCTTATTTACACTCTAAATATATTATTTTGACTTCTAAAAATTAAAGAAGACAAGTGAAAGGTTTCTTGAATTAAAGAGTTCAAATTTAGAAAAAAAGAAAAAAAAAGATATGATATTTTTATTGAGAAAAGTCTAGTAATTGTTGTCTTATGTTCTCATTTTAAAACTCTTCCAAAAAAATAATTAATTATCAACTCTCATTAATTAGACCCAAAAATAAGATCTTTATTTTGCTCAATAAAAGGTTGTAGTCAGATTTAAATTTATATTAAAATCAAACTAAGATAATAATTTACAAAATATGCAAGCATTCACCAAGAAGAAGATAAAATATTAGCTTCAAATGTAAATAAATCTATCACAGTGTCAAAAAAGTTAATGAGAAGTTTACCACCAAAAATTCCATTGTGCTTCTTTTGCAACCTTCTATTACAAACTTTAGCACTTTCTAAATTTGTTGATTCTCTTTCTTAAATATTTAAGAGGAGTCATAAATATTCTATAGCCTACAAACTATAACTAATTCAAGAAGAGTAAAGTTGTTGCCGTTGATAACTAATGATATATTGTGTGCTAAGGAATCCCTCATATTGAATGTCTGTATCTTCAGGTGACTAAGTCTGTCGACCCATCACATGTTGAGGCTTTTCTAGAGGGAAAAAATATAGAAGTCCAATATGAGAGATACACACCATTCTTTTTGTTTTCAATTATTAGAACTTAAAGCTAGTGTAATCACCTAAAAATGGTCACCTAAACCATAAGCCCCTAATCTTGATTATTCATCATGAAAGCTCTGATTTTAGTCAGATCTTCTAAGTCCTAACCTAAGGCAATTCAACTTATTAATTTGACTTGACCTATATTCTAAGTCCCATTAAAATATTGCACTTGATTTTACTTAATTAATTAACTCTTAAGTCTTAATGTTATTGGCAATTAAATTGATCCTATGCTATTTATTTAATTAATGTTGATTAAATAAATGGAACTTATCAATTAATTACAAACAAACAAATTAAATTAATTATTATTATCATGTTTTGAGGAAAATGTATTAAAATAATTTAATAAATCCAAAAATGCATTTATGTCATTATCTTCAGTTAACTGAATATGATTTTGGAAATAGTTCAGTTAACCAAGTCACATTTTGGAAACAAATTAGTTAACTGGAAAACTAGTCCAGTTGACTTCCTAGTCAATTTGGAAGATTCCACAATAACTAAGGCACCTTTAGAGTTAATTGATTCTTCAAAGCAATCTCCACCACTTGTCTTCAATCGATCTCAACCGTTCATCCTCGAAGGGATTTCTATATAATTAGGCCTCATTTCTTCACAAAGGACCCCAATTTGAATTGGAGTTATGCTATTTTGAATTCATAGTTATTTGCATATTTCATAGTTGATCCTTATTGCTTATTTATTTCATTGTTTTAGCATCATAACTTCATTATTGCATCAAACTAAGATAGGAACACTTCATTTTTGCTTAATTAGATTAACTCTTAGCTAATTAGATTAATCTTTCATTTGTATCTAATTAGATTAATCTTGTATTCACATATAGTTGCATTTAAAATCCTTCGTTTAGATTGCATTGTTGTCACTGAGTTTGCAATGATCTGAGAGAAAACTCATACTTGGATCTACTAGAAGGCAATGAGTCACCTTAGTTAGTCTTAGTTTAGATCAATTTGGTTTCGTTAGATTAGATTAACTATTTAAGGATTCATTGAAGTGTTGTGTTAGCTTAGATCACACATTTTCACACACACAACTAGGTCTTATTAAATTAGTTTCTCTTTTATAAATGATGTAGCCAAATGCAAATGAAATGACTACTAATTATTTCCATCTCCATTTTCCTCCAAAACATCACTACTCCTAAAAGAGATCTATAGGGCTTATAATTTCCTAAAAGCATGCAAGTGGAGAAGCATTTTGTAAGAAACAATATATACAAAATAATATCCATAAAAAAGTAAGGTTAGTGTTGAGTTTGTTGTCTAAATGTTATAGAAATTAATGTCATATATTCATAAGGGTGAATGTGATAATAAGTCAATTATGAAGATTACATAAAAAAAATTTAAAAAAGAAAAGCTCAATTATGATAACATATAGAACATTAATAATATGAAAGTATTTAGCTTGTTTTTTCACAAGAATTTATTAAATAATATTTCTTTATAGACATCATATAATTATATAGATATTGACATTTTTATTTTTATCTAGTATCTTGTAATATAATGAAAAAGTATTCATTTTAAATAAAAAGTCAATTTTACTTATATATATATATATATATATATATATATATATATATATATATATATATATATATATATATATATATATATATATATATATATATATATATATATATATATATATATATATATATATATATATATATATATATATATATATATGTAACATCATTGAAAATAAATATTAAACATAATAATATTATTAGAAAATAATATTAAATATTTAGTAGCTTGTCAATCTTATTTTCTAATCTTTATTTTTAGGTGTCAATTTTCAAATCAACAAAGAGTCAAAAAAACAAATGAATAACATCTCAAAGAAAATAGATACTATATAGTGCAACAAGAATATAAAAATTCACTAAAATTTTCTACTTTTCTAATTATTTGTTTGGTCACTTTAAATATTATTTTATATTTCCACCTATGTAAATGTCCATATCCTATTTCTTGAATAATATTAATTTTAAACCAACTCAAATCAAAATTACAAGTACAAAAAAAATTCAATTATATCTTCTAGAAAATAAATTGTCTTTCCAAGTTAAGTGTGATATATTGCCCACTTTCACTCAATCTCAATAGCATAATATAATACTTATAAAAAAAGCCCATAGCATATTAATAAATATGTTAGAGGGAACATTTAATAACATCAATTTTAATGCCAGATAATTCCTTTTCAATATCTTATCTCTATAAACCACTTGTCCTTTGACTTGATGTGTAGCTAAACATCAAACTAAAGTATTATTGTTTTAATAATTAAAAATTTTAACTGGTCACTTTTGAAAATCTCATGTTCAATTAATTGGAGTGTTTAAAAGGCCCATGTTGTATGGAAGGTGTTAAGTAATTCTAAAGCCAAACTATAATCTTAAAAAAATTACCCAAGACAAGATAATAAAATAATTATTTTGATGTTGGTAGTACGAGGTTAGTGAATGAGACACTTTTCATATTTAAGTCTTTAAAAAAAAATTATTAAATAATTTATTTTTTAAATAGAAATAATTAAATTATAAAACTATTGTGTCATCTATCATCCTACAATAAATTACACTATTGATCTTCATACAATATTGTCTTAGATATGATAAATTATAAATATATAAAATAATAATAATGAAATGCGCCTTTGTAAAAAATATAACGTGCACTAAAGACAGGCTAATTTTAAAAATAATACTTTGAACCGTGTCACATGTATAACGTTTTTTCCTCCTAATAATTAGGACCGTTTCTATGCGTGTACTTTTATTTTCTTTTTTATTATTAGGTTATTGTCAAGCAATATTGTTTGAAAAAAGTAAATTGTTTTATATAGATAATTTGGGGCGACAGAACTGAAAAGAAAATAAAGTACAATTAACTTAGATTAATTAGTAGTTGGGATTGTAATTATATAATTTTTAGAAACTAGATAGGAGGGTAGAAATTTTGTTGATTTTATATCATTTGTCATAATTGTATAAATTAATGTTTTTAGTTTGGAAAATGACTTAGTTTTTATGTAGATCTTTAATTTGTTGCGGTTTAGATTTGAACTCTTAGGGTTCGAATTTGAGCACTAGATGATGATCTAATGTGCAAGAATGCACAAGGTCATGTGTGAATAAATTGATAGAATGTATGCATAGATGTTTGTTTGATTTTAGGTCTCTTATGTGTAAATCTATCAAGACAATGTTTACAAATACCTTAGAGGAGATTGCCGAATCACTAGAGTTATATTCTCCTAGATCAATCCCTTTGGATAGACAACTTGCAAATGACCTCTATATATGTGTGTGTTCTTTGTCCCTTACAAAATTGAAGTATTGTTTAATGATTTTTGCTTGTAATTTCATATGGATATATTGCACATTTAATGTCAATAAAGATGAAAAGGTAACAATGATTTGCACAAATGTTTATCAAGTCAATTCGTAATGGTTAGTGAAAAAAGACAACAGTTTTACAATTAGAATTTGAACATTTAAATTTTAGGTTCAATCATAAATGGCATGTAAGTGAATTTGGTGGGGAAAATGACTAGATTGAGGCAAGGAGCACATATATAGAAACATGAGTGCAAATATGGATGGATAAAATGATGAATTTGACATCTAAAATTGACTATGCATTTTTATCATGTCATCACTATCTTATTCATCTAGTCTTTAGTATTTAAATAATTAAAAAAATATTTAATTAAGTTAATTTTCTCTAATAGTTAAATAATTTTTAATTATTTAATTATTTAATTATTTCAATAGCCTTTTCTACTAATAATTAATTAGATATTATTATTTAACTAAGTTTTACTATTTTTATCTTACTACTAATTAAATAATTATATTTTTAAATTAATTTCATTTTTTATAGTTAAATAATTTTAAAAAAAGATTTATTCAATTCAAATATGATTTGATATTTATTTAATGGCTCTCAAAAGAGGTATGTCGATTTTGATTTTCTTAAGTTTACAAAGAATTTGAGAACCCTTTATAACATATTTATCATCTCTAAGGTGTTTAGGAGTTTTCTTGCTCGATCTAAGGTGATAAGGTGTAGACACCTAAAAATGGTCAAGATCAAACCAAGTGAGCAACTAAGGCAAAATCAAGGCATTAATTGCAATCATGCAAAAATCCAATGATAATTGAAATTCAAAAGTCAAAAGAATTAAATAAATCAAAATAATCAATTAATTATGAAATTAATCAAATTAATTGTATAGTTCAATTAAAATCAAATTTAACCCATTCAAGGGGTACACATGGCTAAATAAATAAATTCTATTCAATTAATTAATTCCTAATTTCTCTCACCCACCACATGGGAGGAATTACCTCAACCAATAGGAATTAAGGATTGGACTCACATGGATCAAGGCCACATTGAATCTCAATCACTCACAAGGAGAAAGCATCTTGACCACTCATTTTGTCTCATTGTCTCCAGCTTTGAGGACAAAATATTTAAATTGTCCCTATATTTGAAACCATGGACTTAACCTTAACTCAATCATGGTGAAAGTAACTCCACCCTCTATGCTTGCTAAAATCTATAAATAGAGGGCTAAAATCAGGAGAAAAAGATCCACAAATGTGAGACTTGCATCATCATTATAGCAAATTTGAGTTAGGAGCATATTTTTAGCATAGTTTTTAGTGAAATAGGCTTAATTGTGCAATCATTTAGCTTAATTTCTCATTTTAAGGTTGTCACTAATGGAAGATTGTTGAGAGCTTTGCATTAACATACTTAAATAGAGAGCTATAGGATGCTTATTGCCATTATTTTCATTGAATAGCTTACTAATTACCATACTTTAGCTTAATTTAATTTAAATCTTGACAAACTAATTCTATAAATGTACTAATTGTACACAAAATGGCACCTACCATTGGGCCTTAGGCCTCATTTGATCAAATTTTAGAGTAATTTGCAAAATTGTAGGATTTTGTGTTTGGATTCTCTATTTTACAAGTGAAGTAGCACATGACTTACTTTAAATAGTGTGTACTAGCAAAGAAACAACACATCTGATACTTGAAATAATGCATCCACGATAAAGTTCATCACATTTACACAACCAAATAATGCATTTGATCACTTATGTCTTCTATCTTACATTCTTTCAGTGCTTTTACCTTGACTCTACAACACATTTAATCACCGTTTCGGTACATTTGAAGTTTTATTTGCAGACATTTGAGCATTTAAATAGAGCATTTAATTGTTGTAATAGCGTATTTAATTAGTCCTCCACGCGTTTAATGTCTGAAGTAGCGCATCCAATTAATCTTATAGTGTGTACAGTTATTTTTTGTCAATTGCTAAATCTGATAGTAAATAATGTTTTCTCTGTGTTTTTCTGATGGTAGGGCATAAAAAAATCCAAAAACCAGAGTCCAGAATCCACAATGAAGACAAGGCAATCAATAAAAGGTTGAAAAGAGAGAAATTCCACATCTAAACAACTTTTTGGAGGATTCCAAGTAGGAAGGTAAATATTTTGAGAGATATCTGCATATAATTGATTTATATTTAAATCAAAATTTGTCTCTTTAAATTGGATTTTTATGCCTTAAATTCTTCATTTTTTATCAATTTGCAAGAAAGGGATTAAAATTTAAATTGCTTGGATTTCTTCACTTTGTTTGTTTTGTGTTGAACTAACAATCTTGGAAGGGGATGCAAAGGAGCTGGAATGATTGCCACTAGGTGAGTAGATCAATTGAAAATTAAATAAAAAATACCCCTAGCCTTTGCTAGCAACAAAAAAGGGTGAGCCTAAAACCTTTTGTATTTTTCTTAGATTGTGGTAAATTGATTTAAATATAGTAATTAGCAGCCTATTATTATTTGGAGGATTTAGTAGTAGGCCTATGCTCTTCACTTTTTAAGTGAATCAAAATGCCAAACCTACTAGATTTTTTCGATTAAAAGAAATGCTAAGTTAATAAACAAACACTAAGATTAAAGCCTATTTCTTGTGGAAGAAGGTATTAGGTGATTATTCTCTTCACCTTTTAGGTGAATCAGAAAGGTAGAAGTACCTAATTCCCATTAGATTAGAAGGCTTGGAAATTTAACATTATTAATTGTGTTTGGGAATGAGAAATAGTAGGGACGAGACTTGATATTTCTTTGAACAAAATCCTTACTAGTACCTTGTTAACTTAGAAAGTGCACCTAATAGAGCTGTGTTTATGAACCAAATTTGACTATAGGTAGATTGATTGAAGTGATTTCTTGTTCAAAACCCATGATAACGTTCTATACATTTCAAACATTTTGTGTTTAGAGGGTTTAAAAGACAAGTGTACTTGTGATTGCCTTCTTTGAAGATACATATAACAAGGAAGAAACATCCATTTGAAAAATCATCTTATGTTTTTAAAAAATCTTCCAAAAAAGAACAATCACCAAAAGAGGGGAAGCTTCATTTGACTTAAACCTTTGTTGATGGTGGTTATCATGAGATCACATAAAATGAAAATATCACTACAAGAAGATGGCACTTGCATAATCTAAGAGGTCCCTGAGTTCATATTCCAAACTCCTTTTATTGAAACATAAGAACACGAAGACAGTCTCCCCAGCTTATTTGAAGAAAGAGTCAATCCAATGGCTAGAAACAATTATTTTTATGACTATGTCCAAGGGAGAAACAATGAAGATCAAGATACAACTACCCAAAGAAACCAAGGGGCAAGGGAAACAACTGAAGAAAAAGCCAATAGGGCTACCAAGACCCTAAATTTCTTGAAATAATGGAAAAACTCTTAGAAAGAAACAAAGAGAGATACTTCCTTAACTTAGCCCAATTAGGGGTTAAGCTTCCTCACAACTACAACACAATGACATTACATAAAGATGAGGAAGAGGAAAATCCATTAGATGCAATGAACAAAAAACTTAAAATATTTCAAGCACAAATTGACACTATGAAGAAAGCGGCCGAACCAAAATCCTTTTCTATTGAGGCCTTGTGCCCTTTTCCTTTTGATCGAAACTTGGTTATGGTGACTTTCCCTCCCAATGTGGTTTTTCCAAGATACGACAAGTACATGGGTGGGTAAATCTGACCCACAAGACCACTTAAGGTAATTGTGTGCCTTGAGTATTGATTTCATGCATGATACCACCTATTTAATGCAGCTATTTCCAAGAAGCATAGGAGGGAAAGCCATGGAGTGGTTTTCAAAATTACCACAAGGAATAAAGACTTCCGAAGAGCTAGCCTCCAAATTTGTGACTCACTACTCTTACAATATCAAGCACGAAATCACCATGCTAAACTTATGTGACATGAAACAAAAAGATTGTGAGCCTTTTCTAAATATGGAGAATGGTTTTTGCGAGATATCCTAGAAGTATACCTAAAAAGGAGAAGATGGAAATTTTCATGAATAGTCTAAACATGGAAATGAATTATAGACTTCAACTTCAATGTCCCCGAACATTCAAAAATATCATTGAAAATGGGATAAAGATTGAAGATGTGTTAGTAAAAAGAGGAGAAATCAAAATCTTTAAAGAAAACAAAGGTTATACTAACACCAATAATAATAATAATTTAAATAATTATAATAATAAAAAGGGAGCTAACAAGAACAATGATGAATCAAGGTTTTGGTTAAAAAAGTACACAAATAACAACCTTGTCAATGATGGGGTTGTAGAAGCCAACAACCTAAAAGCTACCCCTTTTCACTTATCAAGTGGGTTAAACCAAACGAACAACGTAAATCAAACAAATATGACCCCTTTCAATAATAGAAATAACTCTTTCAACTATCAAAGTGGAAAAAAACCTAAGCCTTTGTTTTCTCCAATCCAAAGGAGAAAATTCACATTCTTGGGAGGACCCTCACAAAATGCTATGAGGACACTTTTTGTAATGCCCTGCCAAGGAACCCAGGAGAAATTAACCTAAACATGCAACTAAGTTTGCAGAATAATTTTTTTTTCTTAAGTGTTAACAAACAACAACAACAATGTCTTACAATGCGGAACCAATACAGTATAATTCACAACTCACATAGATTACAAATCTCAAGGGTTCCTTGATGCAAATTATATAAGCATTAATTAATTACTTTAGATTAGGTATAATTACAAATCTTATGTATACAAATGAATGATAACCAAAACATCATATAAAGGGTAAAACAAATACAATTGGTACCATAAGGTTTCCATGATAATCCAAATCCACTACACATGTCATAGGATATGTAATACAATAACCAAAATAAAGTACAACATGATATCACCTGAATAATCTAATATAAGGATACAAGGAAACATAGAATAAGAAAGATAAGAATATATCTCCAACAATGAAGAAAAAGAAGGTACAACTGCTGTAGGGATCATCCAACACTGATACACGAATGTCAAAATCTCAAATGGTAAAAGAATCACTACCACATGACCTCGTGGAACCTAAATGGTCCACTCCCACCGTGCTAAGGAGATATTAATAGATCCCAATCAGATATCAAACATCCACATAGAACAAGCTAAGGAAGAGATCTTGAAAATTCTTCTAACTCAAAGGTACAATAGGATAACAAGGTAAGACTTACTCATCTAGAGGAAACCAACACATGTAGGAATCCTAAGATGCATTAAGGGAAGTGTCATCACATGAGCCAACTCTAAGGTTATCTTGGTAGTCTCTCAAGACCCCAGTGCCCTAGTGACTCTATGTGGTATTAGTAACCTCTCATATAGATGAGGTACAAACTATGCTATATCAAGTCCACATAGGCGGCAAGCATCTTCCCACTCCCATCGTAGTCAAAAATCAATCAAGAAATCAAGCATGGGTGAGGCACACAATATCTTATAAATTAATTTTAAACTCTCAATGTCATTTAATTATCACTTGTTAAGCCACTTGTAATAGGATATCTTGGTAGCCACTTGCAGGCTCCGACACCCATTACAAGCCACTTCCCACCTATACACTTAGTTAACCTACCTAGGTTCACAACCCAAATAACATCAAAGATAATAATAATGTCCCTCAAGAATGTTCCACAAAACACCAGGAACATGCAATAGGAATCTAACCATAACAACACAAAACACTCTCCAAGTATCCACAACAAATATACTCCCGATCGCATGGATAGGAGATAAAAAGTCAACACCATATTCCCCCATGTAGAATATGAAGCAAAACATAGCTATACAAAATAACCTCCACAAAATAGTATCAACACTCAATTAATGTAATACAAAATGATGCACAAGGCCTCTCGTACTTTGACCTAAGGTTAACTTAACCCCCAAATAACCGATTGGCATAACCAAGTTTAAAGCCTAAGTCTTTCATGGCCTAATTTCGCTAACAAAATAAGGCCTACAAACATGAATACATGTGCATATAAATCCATGCAATTGAAGAAAACCAATATACCATATTTAAAATATACATCTAGATACATTTATATACTAAAATCTAAACACTAGTAAACAAAACAATAACATAACTATAATAACCTTATTTATTATTTAATTAAATTTATCTTAATTAAAACAAACATTAAATTTTATCTAATTAAAAATAAACATTAAATTTTATCTAATTAAAAATAAACATTAAATTTTATTTAATTAAAATAAACATTAAATTTTATCTAATTAAAAATAAACATTAAATTTTAATTAATTAAAAAAAAATATTAAAATTAAAAAAAATATTAAAATTTTAAAAAATTAAAGCACTTTTTAAAAAATATTAAATTGCATGTGGGGGGCCTAGCCCTCCCACCATGCATGCGGAACCACTGCAAGACTTGCAGTGAGTGCAAGCCTTGCGGCTGTTGCAGGCCCTACGGCTGCCACAAGCCTTGTGGTCCCCGCAAGCTTGCAGTACCATTACCTTATACAGGTCGTAACGGGGTGGTGGGGGTGGCGGCCCCACCACCTAAAAAGAACCTTTTTTATAATTTTTTTATATTAAATTTTCTTTTAATTAACATATATTTTTTACTTGTCAGAAAATCTTTGACAAAAAATAGAAAACTAATATTTTTTTGTTATATATATATATTAAAAAAAGAAAATTGATCTAAAATGAGAATACACTTTTCGATTTTGAGTTAAACGCTCAATCGATTCAATCTTCTTTTTGATGAAGAAATTTGATTCTAACAATCATGAAAATTTAATTTCTAATTACAAACCAAAACTCAGATGAAATAATTAATCCCTTTCTTTGAATTGATTTCAAGATTTTAATTCCAAACCAAACCCTAATTGATTAAACCATTGAATTTTCTTTAATCCAAACACGATTGAAATTTCCTAAATCATTACATGCAAAAATTTACCAAGAATGTCTAGGGTTTCAACATGCATGAACTTTCTAAAATTTTAAAACATAAAATATTCTGGATTTGGTCTCTCTTCCTCAAATTTTAACACAAGAATTTATTACCCAATTCAAACCAAATAATTAAAAAATTGACAACAACATGAGCAAACATTCAACAAGTCTTCCAGACACAATGTAGACAATCTTTTCGAAATGAAACTAACATGGGTTCTTCAAACCCTACTTGAAATCCACAAGAAGAATTTGAAACAACGAAGAACAAAATGAAGGCTCTACGAATCCAAATTACTCCTACGCTTTGAAAATAATCCTTCAAACAGTCCACACGATTTTCTCCAAAATCTAGTCTCCCAAAACGTGTGTGTGAAGAATGACTAAAAGAATCTCTAATAAAGAAAATCTATCCCTCCTAGGGTTTCCCAAAACATGCACACTCAAAAGAATAACTCAACTCTATCTCCCTAGTTGCATGATAAAATAACTCAATAAAATAATGCACTTTTTAAAATAAAGCTCGAACTCAACTTTTAATTATAATTCCAATTTCACTTAAACCAAAAGTGCAACTTAAATTGCATTTCAATTATTTAATTAAACAATAAATACTTTAGCATAAATTTAACTATGCAAACTAATAAATTTAAATAAATAACTATGCCATTTAATTCATATTAGGATTTAATAATTAATTAAATCCTTAATCCAAATTTAAATCTTTTAATTTATTCATTTAATTAACAAAGATATTTAATCAACCTTAATAATTAAATGTCCTCTATATCAAATATTTCCACTTCATAACATATAACTATTTAAATTCCATAATTACTCCTAATTTAATAATTTAAATCAAATAATTCACACAAGCAAACACACTTGACTCTCAAAATCTGAAAATCAACTAACTCCATAACACACAAACACCAAGGAAAGGTTCACGAATTCACGTCACCTTGATGCATTTGGATAGAGAACTCAATCGGAAACTTGTCCCTTAATTTAGGACAATATTGGCTTGGGTTAGGGTTTGGACCTGTGTGTTATCTCCCCTCTCTTACCATTTGATATATTGTGATAGGACACTCTCATCCTGTCAATTCTGGGAAGTCAATGCCCGATACTTGCAAACTTGCATAAAAGAAAAGCATGTACATATATGTATAGATATATACTAGACAATGGTGGGGATTGACCGATCGTGTGGATCTTGCAAGCAAGTAACTATGACTCCGTCCCTCAACCACATCAAGCACATCAAACAGAAATACAAAATACGCACGTTAACCATACACATGCAAGTATGGGGTTAGTAAAACCATAAACATCAATGATATCCTAACATATAATTCATCATCCTAAAATAACCATATCATATAGAAAATAAGGCTATGGGAGGAGAATTACATCCACCTCCCCTAAAATTAGGCTTACTCCTGGAAGCCTGCAAACAGATAAGGATATATATCCCTCAAGCACAAAGCATTTACTAAAATAAAAGACAAAACAACATCTAAAGACAAGCCATACAATAAGAACACAATATACAGTCATTAAGAGAAATATAATTCTGGTTAAAGAATAAATCAAAAATCACATTGATCAATCATTCGTTAACAATTTAAATAGATCTAAACCTTTATTCATTCATCGTTATAGAAAAAATCTAGTAATCAATTGTATAAAATACACATTCATATCTACATCAAATAATCAGTTAAAAAGGTTCATGCAAACATAGTTAATACTCACATAAAATCCAATTTGAACAAACAAGTTTAATATCATGCCTCTAGGTTCATAAACAATAGTCCAAAATACAAAAGAGTCATATGTCTAAGTTTGGTTTCAAGTTTTGATAGTTTAGACATCTAATGGGTACACAACTTCCCAGAGTTCCTAGTGTAGAAAATTGGGATCTGATACCAAGTGTAATGCCCCGCTAGGGAACCCAAGTGAAATTAACCTAAACATGCAACTACGTTTGCAGAATAATTTTTTTTCTTCTTAAAAGTATTAATAAACAACAACAACAATATCTTACAATGCAGAAGCAATACAATATAATTCACAACTCACATAGATTAAAAATCTCAAGGGTTCCTTGATGTAGATTATGTAAGCATTAATTAATTACTTTAAGTTAGTTATAATTATAAATCTCATCTATACAGATGAATGATAACCACAACATCATATAAAGGGTAACATAAATAAAATTGGTACCATAACGTATCCATGATAATCCACATCCACTAGACATGTTGCAGGGTATGTAATATAATAACCAAAATAAAGTACAACATGATATCACCTGAATAATTTGATACAAGGATACAAGGAAAACTAGAATAAGAAATATAAGAATATATCTCCAACAATGAAGAGCAAGAAGGTACAACTACTACAGGGATCATCCAACATTGGTACACGAATGCCAGAATCTCAAATGGTAAAAGAATCACTACCATTGACCTTGTGGAACCTAAATGGTCCACTCCCACCATGCTAAGGAGATAACAATAGATCCCAATCGGATATCAAACATCCACACAAAACATGCTAAGGAAGAGATCCTGATAATTCTTCTAACTCAAAGGTACAATAGGATAACAAGGTAAGACTTACTCAACCAGAGGCAACCAACACACGTAGGAATCCTAAGATGCATAAAGGGAAGTGTCATCACATGAGCCAACTCTAATGTTATCCTGGTAGTCTCTCAAGACCCCGACACCCTAGTGATTCTATGTGGTATTAGAAACCTCTCATATAACAAGGTACCAACTATGCTATATCTAGTCCACGTAGGTGGCAAGCATCTTCCTACTCCCACCCTAGTCAAAAATTAATTAGGAACTTAGTCATGGGCAAGGCACACAATATCTTATTAATTCATTTTAAACTCTTAATTTAATTTAATTATTAGTTGTTAAGCCACTTGTAATAGGATATCCTGGAAGCCACTTGCAGGCTCCAGCACCCATTACAAGCCACTTCCCACCTATACACTTAGTTAACCTACCTAGGTTCACAACCCAAATAACATAAAAGATAATAATAATGTCCCTCAGGATTGTTCCACAAAACACTAGGAACATGCAATAGGTCTCTAACCATAACAACACAAAACACTCTCCAAGTATCCACAATAAATAGACTCTCGATCTCATGGATAGGACATAAAAAGTCAACACCGTATTCCCCCATGTAGAATATGAAGCAAAACATAGCTATACAAAATAACCTCCACAAAATAGTATTAACACTCAATTAATGTAATAGAGAAAGATGCACAAGGCCTCTGGTACTCTGAACTAAGGTTAACTTAACCCCCAAATAACAGATTGACATAACCAAGCTTAAAGCCTAAGTCTTCCATGGCCTAATTTCGCTAACAAAATAAGGCCTACAAACACAAATACATGTGCATATAAATCCATGCAATTGAAGAAAACCAATATACCATATTTAAAATATACAACATCTAGATACATTTATATACTAAAATCTAAACACTAGTAAACAAAACAATAACATAAATATAATAACCTTATTTATTATTTAATTAAATTTACCTTAATTAAAATAAACATTAAATTTTATCTAATTAAAAATAAACATTAAATTTTAATTAATTAAAAAAAATATTAAAATTAAAAAAAAATTAAAACACTTTAAAAAACATATTAAATTGCATGTGGGGGGCCCAACCCTCCCACCATGCATGTGGACCCATTGCAAGACTTGCGGTGAGCGCAAGCCTTGTGGCTGTCGCAGGCCCTGGGGCTACCGCAAGCCTTGCGAGCTCCGCAAGCTTGCGGTACCGCATGCTTATGCGGGTCATAAGGGGTGGTGGGGGGTGGCGGCCCCACCACCTAAAAAAGCCTTTTTTATAATTTTTTTATATTTAGTTTTCTTTTAATTAATATATTTTTTTACTTGTCAGAAAATCTTTGACAAAAAAATAGAAAACTAATACATTTTTTTGTTATATATATATATATATATATATATATATATATATATATATATATATATATATATATTTTAAAACAAGAAAATTGATCTAAGCAAAATGAGAATACACTTTTCAATTTTGAGTTAAATGCTCAATCAATTCAATTTTCTTTTTGATGAAGAAATCTGATTCTAACAATCATGAAATTTATTTTCTAATTATAAACCAAAAATGAGATGAAATAATTAATCCCTTTCTTTGAATCAATTTAAAGATTTTAATTCCAAAAGAATCCCTAGTTGATTAAACCATTGAATTTTCTGTAATCCAAACACGACTAAAATTTCCTAAAACATTACATGCAAAAATTTACCAAGAATGTCTAGGGTTTCAACATGCATGAACTTTCTAAAATTTTAAAACATAAAATATTTTGGATCTAGTCTCTCTTCCTTAAATTTTAACACAAGAACTTATTACCCAATGCAAACCAAATAATTGAAAATCAACAACAACAGTAGCAAACATTCAACAAGTCTTCCAAACACAATGTAGACAGTCTTTTCAAAATGAAACTAACATGGGTTCTTCAAACCCTACCTGAAATCCACGAGAAGAATTTGAAACAATGAAGAACAAAATGAAGGCTCTACAAATCCAAATTACTCTTACGCTTTGAAAATAATCCTTCAAACACTCCCACAATTTTCTCCAAAATCTAGCCTCCCAAAACCTGTGTGTGAAGAATGACTAAAAGAATCTCTAATAAAGAAAATCTATCTCTCCTAGGGTTTCCCAAAACATGCACACTCAAAAGAAGAACTCAACTCTATCTCCCTAGTTTCATGATAAAATAACTCAATAAAATAATGTACTTTTTAATATAAAGCTCGAACTCATCTTTTAATAATAATTCCAATTTCACTTAAACCAAAAGTGCAACTTAAATTGCATTTCAATTATTTAATTAAACAATAGATACTTTAGCATAATTTTAACCATGCAAACTAATAAATTTAAATAAATCAAGTATGCCAATTAATTCATATTAGGATTTAACAATTAATTAAATCCTTAATCCAAATTTAAATCTTTTAATTTAATCATTTAATTAACAAAGATATTTAATCACCCTTAATAATTAAATGTCCTCTATATCAAATATTTCCACATCATAACATATAACTATTTAAATTCTATAATTAGTCCTAATTTAATAATTTAAATCAAATAATTCACACAAGCAAACACACTTGACTCTCAAAATCTGAAAATCAATTAACTCCATAACACACAAACACCAAGGAAAGGTTCACAAATTTATGTCATCTTAGTGCATTCAGATAGGGAACTCAATTGAAAACTTGTCCCTTAATTTAGGACATTATTGGCTTGGGTTGGGGTTTGGACCTGTGTGTTATCTTCCCTCTCTTACCATTTGAGATATTGTGATAGGGCACCCTCATCCTAACAATTCAAGGAAATCGATGCCCGATACCTGCAAACCTACATAAAAGACAAGCATGTACATACATGTGTGTGTCTATATATATATATATATATATATATATATATATATATATATATATATAACAGACAATGGTGAGGATCGACCGATCATGTGGATCTCATAGACAAGTAAATATGACTTCATCCCTCAACCACACCAAGCACATCAAATATAAATACAAAATATCCACGCAAACCATACACATGCAAGTATGGGGTTCGTAAAACTATAAGCATCAATGGTATCCTAACATATAATTCATCATCCTAAAATAACTATTATAGAAAATCAGACTATGGGAGGGGCATTACACTTGTTGCCAATAAAAATATTATCTTACCCGAATCAAGACCATATGAACCTCAATTTAAACCCACATGGTGGAATGATGTGCACCATTGTGAGTATCATCAAAATAAGGGACACAAAACCAATGAATGCATGAAACTCAAGCATTTAGTCCAAGATTTAACAGATGATGTCACGATAAAGATTGAAGGGCCCTAAAACAATGAAGATCACATGACTGTTAAGAACCCTTTCTTGAATCACGAGAAAGGAGAAACCTCAAATGCTAACCAAAATAACAAGTGAGGGAATGAAAAAGTGAACTTTTCTCACACCTATGACAATACCATAAAATCTTTTAATGCATGTGAAAATGCCATCAATCTCATAGTGGTCAAAGAAAAGAAAAAGGAAGAGGCCTCAAATGTTGTGACTAGGGGACAAGCATCTAAAATCACCTTGCCAGGAGTTGCCCCTAGAATTTTTATATCAAATCAAACATCTCCTTCCTCAAAGAAATACAACTTAGTAGATCAACTCCAATGAACTCCAATGCAAATTTATATTTTGGAGTTGTTAAAACTTTCACCTAGCCATAAAGAAATCTTGGAGAAGGCTCGTGTTGAAACCAATGTTCCCTTGAATTTGGACGTGGATAAATTTTAGAATATGGTAGGACACCTAGTTGCACCTCATTTTTTATCCTTTTTTGAGCAAGATGATATATGCCTAAATCATCCCCAAAACTTTCCATTGCACATTGAGGTCTTGATACATAAGCATCGGGTTAAAAGAGTCCTCATTGATGGAGGAGCTAGTCTAAACATTTTCACTTTGAACCTTTTCAAAGCCTTAGGGTATTCCGAAGAAGCTATAGAACCTAAAATAAAGATAACTTTAAAGGATTATGATGAAGAGAGATCTTCCAAAGGGATAATAGTGCTACCTATCAGAGTGGGTCCTATACAAAAGGAGACTATTTTTCAAGTGCTAGACTTAAAATTGACTTATAACATTTTATTGGGAAGACCATGGATACATGAAATGAAAGTGGTACCCTCAACGTACCATCAATGCTTGAAATTTCCATACACGGGGCAAGAAATTATGGTGATTGGAGACCTAAATCCATTCCGATATTGTAACAATATCAAGTCCATAAATGATTCATTGGTCCCTCATTATGCCAAAGGCACTACATCAAAACAAATAGAACAAGGAAAAAGTTTGAAGAACCCTCCTTCACTAAAAGGAAAAGATAATATGGATGAAGAAGACACTTTTGTTAGAGACAATCAAATCCCCACTAACTTAGCTACATCGACTAAGGGAAAAGAGAAAGTTAGTTTGGAGAGTACTAAAGAAAAATAAGAAGAAAATAATTCAAAATCTACCCAAATTCAAACCAAAGAGGCTCATTACCAAAAGATGGACACCATGATGAAATTTTTTGAAAAGCAATGCAAGATCAAGAAAAATACTATGGGGGAATATTCATTATCCATGATGGATTTTCCACTATCTCCAAAGTCTCATGGGAAACCTTCTATCTCAAATCCACCTCAAAAATACAATAATCATTTTGTAAGGGCTAGAACTTCTTCATCCATGGATGAAGAGGAAAATGAAATTTTGAAGTGGCTATATAAGGATGATGAATTAAGCGCTCACGAAAAAAGAATTCAAAACATTAGCATCCGTACTCATCAATATGGAAAAGGTTTCCAAATTATGAAAAAGATGGGTACAAAGGACAAGGACCTTTGGGTAGAAGAAATGAAGGGTTGATTGAACCCATAGAAATGTCTTGGAGGGATAGCAAAGAGAAATTAGGATTAGGGTATCTTAAACAAGGATACACTTAAAAGAATCACCCCATATTATATGAACAAATCTTGAAATTAGAATCTCAAAGTGATGAAGACTCAAACAAATGGGAGTGGAATTCCTTATCTAGTGAATCTTGTCAAGATAAATAAGTGGATGTTGTCCACACTTATGCTCCTAATCCAAGAAAAGGACAAGAGTTAACCTTAGGATCAATTCCTAACCAATTTTTGAGTTCTAATCAAGAGGCTCAAGAAAATGCACCAAATCAAGAAGCCGAAGATTCTCAATGGGTAGGAGAACCCTATGTACCCTCATGAACACAAACAATAGAAGGATATAGCAATAGGTTTAACCCATGAGATTTTTACCCACAAGAAACCTAAGAGGATTCAAGTGAAGAGGATTTTTATCTAAGTTCTTTGGAACACTTAGAAGAAGCAAGTGTCAAAGATTTGAGTGATACAATGTACGAACATTCTAACAAAGTCATGTCCCTAAATCCTATCAACCTAAATAAAAGCAATGATCCCTTAAGCCTCATATATCCAGAACTCATTGAATGGGATTCCATAGAACCAAACAACTTTCCCACATTCCTAAATGAAAAATATTTGACCTTATACCTAAATGCGGTTGAACCTTCTTCTGCCAATGAATATAAAGAATAAATGATGAAGGAAAGTATCGAATCTCTTAGTCTAGAAATAAGAGAAAAAATATTAAAAAATTAAAAAATTAAAAGAGTCTAATGGTGAAAACCACAAGGTGGCAGTATTAGACCAAAAAGAGAAAGAAATAAAGGATATTTCCAAAGGTGAAAACCCAATTGTGACACCTAAGGAAGAGAGGTTGGATAGTTTTCCCAAACATTACGAGGAGAGATCACCTATTCTAAGAGAGTCAACATAAAATATACACATTGAGACCAAATCAGAGCCAATGGTCATACATCTAGCAGCCTCATTATTAAATGAAGAAAAAGATAAATTTATAAAATTCTTCAAAGAAAGGAAATTAAATTTTGTGTGGTCTTATAGTGACATGTCAGGATTAAATCCAACTTTGATCATGCATCACTTGAATATCAAAGGAGTAAAACCAATCAAGAAAAAGTTGAGAAAAATGCACCCACACATCACACTGCTTATCAAAGTGGAATTAGAAAAGTTACTAAAAGTTAGGTTCATAAGAACAATTGCCTATTTCAAAAGCATACAAGTCCATCAAAATTTGCATGGATTTTGGAGATCTCAATCTCTGATGTCCAAAGGATGACTTTCCTTTACCAAGCATAGATTCTATAGTGGATTTGATAATGGGTCATTCAATGTTCTCTCTTATAGATGGATTTAGAAGCTACAACCAAATTAAAATTGCACCCGAAGACCAAGACAAAACAACTTTTACATGTGCATGGGGGACATTTTGTTGGAATGTTATGCCCTTCGGTCTTAAAAATGCAGGAGCGACCTACCAAAGAGCCATGACCACTATATTCCATGACATGATGCATAAGTTTTTAGAAGATTATGTGGATGAAATACTTGAAAAGTCTCATTCAAGGGAGGAGCATCTACCAATCTTAGAGAAAATATTCACAAGGTTAGAGAAATTCAAGATGAGATTCAATTCAAACAAATGTGCCTTTGGAGTACAATTTGGAAAATTGCTAGGGTATATAGTCTCAGAAAAAAGAATAGAGGTGCACCCCATGAAAGTCAAAGAAATAATGGAAATGGGGGCACCTATAAATATGAGCCAAATGAGATCACTACAAGGGAGAATTCAGTCAGTCAGAAGGTTCATATCACAATAAGTAGAAAAATGCCATTCTTTTACTCAACTCCTTCATAAGGACACAATATTTAGATGGGATGATAAGTGTGAAGAAGATTTCACGTTACTCAAAAAGTATCTTATGATTCCACCAATCTTGATGCCACAAATAAGAGGAAAGCCTTTGATATTATACATTTCAACAACAAAACATTCTTTAGGGGCACTCTTGAATCAAGAAGATGAAAATGGGAAAGAGAAAGCTATTTACTAGATAAGAAGAACCTTGGTGAAATATGAGTTAAATTATAGTTTCATAGAAAGAGCATGTTTGGCGGTAGTTTTTTCTTCCCAAAATCTATGACATTATATGTTATCTCATAAGATCAAACTCATAGAAAAAATTGATCCATTAAAATATCTTCTAAGCAAAAAAACTTTGACATGAAGGTTGGCCAAATGGGTTATGGTGTTGACTAAATTTTATAAAGAATATGTGGATAGAAAATATATCAAAGGCCAAGTCATAGAAGATAAACTAGGGGAGGCACTGTTAGAAGATGAACATCCTATTCAAGTGGAATTCCCAGATTCAGAAATAATCAATGTTGAAGCAAAAACATGGAAATTATACTTTAATGGTTCTTATACTCAACATGGCTTAGGAGTAGGTATATTATTGATTACACCCCAAGGATAAACAATACCTAAGTCATATAAGCTATTATTTCCATGCACAAACAATATAGATGAATATGAAGCATTAGTCATTGGCATCAAATTGACCTTAGAATGGAAGGTGATAGAATTAAAAGTATATAGAGATTCTCAATTAGTCATTAACCAGATAAATGATGAATATCAAAAAAAAAATGACAAGTTGATATCTTATAAGAATATGATAGAAGATCTCAAGAAATACTTTATCTTGATCACATTTGAGAAAGTTCCTAGAGAAAAGAACAAAGCAGTAGATGCTGTGGAGACATTGGCTTCACTCCTACATATGCCAGATGCAAGATACAAATTCTTGGTAGAAGAAATGGAACAAGACGTATTCGAACCTTCCAATTCCCACATCATTTTCTTATTAGTAGGACATGAATCACCCTGGTATGAATCCATCTATACTTATTTAAAATACCAAACCCTACCCTTGGACCAAAATCAAAACTAGAAAAGGAACTTTATCATACAAGCCTCTCATTATACCCTTGTGTCTGACACATTGTATCACAAGAGTCTTGAAAAAATTATTTTAAGGTGTTTAGAGAAGGAGGAATCAAAATTAGCCTTATAAGAAATTGACAAAGGAATATGTGGGTCACATTCAAATGGGTTAAGCTTAGTAAAGAAACTTCTAAGGATAGGATATTATTGGCCTTCCATGGAGAAAGATGCATGTCATTTTGCAAAAACTTGTCAAAAATTCCAATATCATGGGAACCTAATTCATGTACCAGCTCAGGAACTACATCTGATGACTAAAAATTATCCCTTTTATCAATGGGGGTTGGATTTAATAGGGATGATTTACCCACCTTCATCCAATGGTCATAAGTTCATTATAATTGCAATTGATTACTTCACCAAATGGGTCAAAGTTATGCCATTGTCTATTACCATGGGAAAATAAATCTTCATGTTCATATTGAACCATATAATTTCTAGGTATGGCATTCCTCAAGCCATCATAAGAGATAAGGTTAGACACTTTAAGAAAAAAGACTTGAAAGAATTGTGTAAAAAGTCCCATATGATACATCATTCATCTTCAATATATTAACTGCAAGGGAATGGACAAGCAAAAGCCACTAATAAAAAAATCTTGAAAATATTGAAGAGGACAGTCAACAATTCAGGGAGAGGTTGGCATATTAAGATAAATCCTACTTTATGGGCATATAGAACAAATGTGAGGATGCCAATGAGAGATACACCATTTTCATTGTTATATGGAGTTGAAGCGGTACTACCATTAGAGGTTGAAATCCCATCCCTAAGAGTTTCATTACATGGTTTTCTAACTGAGGAAGACTATAGGGTTGGTATACTACAAGAGTTGGAATTACTTGATGAGAGACAATGAAAAGCCTTTGATCACCTCAAAGTGTATTAGAAAAAATGTCAAGAAATTACAATAAACATGTCAAACCAAGAAAATTTCAAATAGGTGATTTGGTACTAAGAGAAAACCCTAAGAATCTGGAAAATTTCTTGGGTATATAGTCTCAGAAAAAGGAATAGAGGTGGACCCTATGAAAGTCAAAGAAATAATGGAAATGGGGACACCTAGAAATATGAGCCAAATGAGATCACTCCAAGGGAGAATTTAGTCAATCAGGAGGTTCATATCACAATTAGCGAAAAAATGCCATTCTTTTACTCAACTCCTTCATAATGACACAATATTTAGATGGGATGATAAGTGTGAAGAATCTTTCACATTACTCAAAAAGTATGTTATGAGACCACCAATCTTGATGCCACCAATAAGAGGAAAGCCTTTGATATTATACATTTTAGCAACAAAATATTCTTTAGGGGCATTCTTGAATCAAGAAGATGAAAATGGCAAAGAGAAAGCTATTTACTACATAAGAGGAACCTTGGTGAAATATGAGTTAAATTATAGTTTCATAGAAAGAGCATATTTGGTGGTAGTTTTTGCTTCCCTAAAGATATGACATTATATGTTATCTCATAAGGTCAAACTCATAGCAAAAATTGATCCATTAAAATATCTTCTAAGCAAAACAACTTTGACAGGAAGGTTGGCCAAATGGGTTATGGTGTTGACTAAATTTTATATAGAATATGTGGATAAAAAATATATCAAAGGCAAAGTCATAGAAGATAAACTAGTGGAGGCACTATTAGAAGATGAACATCCTATTCAGGTAGAATTTCCAAATTAAAAAATAATCAATGTTGAAGCAAAAATAGGGAAATTATACTTTGATGGTTCTTATACTCAACATGGCTTAGGAGTAGGTATATTATTGATTACACCCCAAGGATCAACATCACCTAATTCATAAGCTATTATTTCCATGCACAAACAATATAGATGAATATGAAGCATTAGTCATTGGCATCAAATTGGCCTTAGAATGGAAGGTGATAGAATTACAAGTATATGGAGATTCTCAATTAGTCATAAACTAGATAAATGATGAATATAAAAAAAAAGATGACAATTTGATACCTTATAAGAATATGATAGAAGATCTCAAGAAATACTTTATCTTGATCACATTTGAGAAAGTTCCTAGAGAAAAGAACAAAGCAGTAGATGTCGTGGAGACATTGGCTTGACTCCTACAGATGCCAGATCAAAGTGCAAGATACAAATTCTTGGTAGAAGAGATGGAACAAGCCATATTCGACCCTTCCAATTCCCAAATCATTTTCTTATTAGTAGGACATGAATCACCCTGGTATGGATCCATCTATACTTATTTAAAATACCAAACCCTCCCCTTGGACCGAAATCAAAACTATAAAAGGAACTTTATCAGACAAGCCTCTCATTATACCCTTGTGTCTGACACATTGTATCACAAGAGTCTTGACGGAATTATTTTAAGGTGTTTATAGAAGGAGGAATCAAAATTAGCCTTACAAGAAATCTAGAAAGGAATATGTGGGTCACATTCAAATGGGTTAACCTTAGCAAATAAACTTCTAAGGATAGGATATTATTAGCCTTCCATGGAGAAAGATGCATGTCATTTTGCAAAAACTTGTAAAAAATGCCAATATCATAGGACCCTAATTCATGTACCAGCTCAAGAAATACATCTGATGACTAAAACTTGTCCCTTTTATCAATGGGGGTTGGATTTAATAGGGATGATTTACCCACATTAATCGAATGGTCATAAGTACATTATAAATACAACTGAAAACTTCACCAAATGGGTCAAAGTTGTGCCATTGTCTATTGCCATGGGAAAATAAATCTTCATGTTCATACTGAACCATATAATTTTTAGGTATGGGATTCCTCAAGCCATCATAAGAGATAATGTTAAACACTTTAAGAACAAGGACTTGAAATAATTGTGTACAAAGTTCCATATGATACATCATTCATCTTAAATATATTACCTGCAAGGGAATGGACAAGCGGAAGCCACTAATAAAAAAAATTTGAAAATATTAAAGAGGACAATCAACAATTCAGGGAGAGGTTGGCATATTAAGATAAATCCTACTTTATGGGCATATAGAACAAATGTGAGGACACCAACGAGAGATACACCATTTTCATTGTTATATGGAGCTGAAGCAGTAGTACCATTAGAGCTTGAAATCCCATCCCTAAGAGTTTCATTACATGGTTTTCTAACTGAGGAAGACTATAGGGTTAGTATACTACAGGAGTTGGAATTACTTGATGAGAGACAACATCAAGCCTTTGATCACCTCAAAGTGTATTGGAAAAAATTGTCAATAAATTACAATAAACATGTCAAGCCAAGAACATTTCAAATAGGTGATTTGGTACTAAGAGAAAACCCTAAGAATCTGGAAAATTGCTAGGGTATATAGTCTTAGCAAAAGGAATAGAGGTGGACCCCGTGAAAGTCAAAGAAATAATGGAAATAGGGGTACCTAGAAATAAGAGCCAAATGAGATCACTCCAAGGGAGAATTCAACCAATCACAAGGTTCATATCGCAATTAGCAGAAAAATGCCATTCTTTTACTCAACTCCTTCATAAGGACACAATATTTAGATGGGATGATAAGTGTGAAGAAGCTTTCACATTACTCAAAAAGTATCTTATGATTCCACCAATATTGATGCCACGAATAAGAGGAAATCCTTTTATATTATACATTTTAGCAACAAAATATTCTTTAGGGGCATTCTTGAATCAAGAAGATGAAAATGGGAAAGAGAAAGCTATTTACTAGATAAGAAGAACCTTGGTGAAATATGAGTTAAATTATAGTTTCATAGAAAGAGAATGTTTGGCATTAGATTTTGCTTCCCAAAAGCTATGACATTATATGTTATCTCAGAAGATCAAACTCATAGAAAAAATTGATCCATTAAAATATCTTCTAAGCAAAACAACTTTGACAGGAAGGTTGGCCAAATGGGTTATGGTGTTGACTAAATTTTATATAGAATATGTGGATAGAAAATATATCAAAGACCAAGTCATAGAAGATAAAATAGTGGAGGCATTGTTAGAAGATGAACATCCTATTCAAGTGGAATTTCCAGATTCAGAAATAATCAATGTTGAAGCAAAAACATGGAAATTATACTTTGATGGTTCTTATACTCAACATGGCTTAGGAGCGGGTATATTATTGATTACACCCCAAGGATCAACAATACCTAAGTCATATAAGATATTATTTCCATGCATAAACAATATAGATGAATATGAAGTATTAGTCATTGGCATCAAATTGGCCTTAGAATGGAAGGTGATAGAATTACAAGTATATGGAGATTCTCAATTAGTCATAAACCAGATAAATGATGAATATAAAAAAAAGATGACAAGTTGATATCTTATAAGAATATGATAGAAGATCTCAAGAAATAATTTATCTTGATCACATTTGAGAAATTTCATAGAGAAAAGAACAAAGCAGTAGATGCCATGGAGACATTGGCTTCACTCCTACATATGCTAGATCAAAGTGCAAGATACAAATTCTTGGTAGAAGAAATGGAACAAACCGTATTCGACCCTTCCAATTCCCACATCATTTTCTTATTAGTAGGACATGAATCACCCTCGTATGGATCCATCTATACTTATTTAAAAGACCAAACTCTACCCTTGGACCAAAATCAAAAGAAGAAAAGGAACTTTATCAAACAAGCCTCTTTTTATACCCTTGTGTCCAACACATTGTATCGTAAGAGTCTTGACGAAATTATTTTAAGGTGTTTAGGGAAGGAGGAATCAAAAGTAGCCTTACAAGAAATCCACAAAGGAATATGTGGGTCACATTCGAATGGGTTAACCTTAGCAAATAAACTTCTAAGGATAGGATATTATTGGCATTCCACGTAGAACGATGCATGCCATTTTGCAAAAACTTGTCAAAAATGCCAATATCATGGGAACCTAATTCACGTACTAGCTCAGGAAATACATCTGATGAATAAAACTTGTCCCTTTTATCAATGGGGGTTGGATATAATAGGGATGATTTAACCACCTTCATCCAATGGTCATAAGTTCATTATAACTACAACTGAATACTTCACTTAATGGGTCAAAGTTGTGCCATTGTCTACTGCCATGGGAAAACAAATCTTCATGTTCATACTGAACCATATATTTTGTAGGTATGACATTCCTTAAGCCATCACACGAGATAATGTTAAACACTTTAAGAAAAAGGACTTGAAAGAATTGTGTACAAAGTTCCATATGATACATTATTCATCTTCAATATATTACCCGCAAGGGAATGGACAAGCGAAAGCCATTAATTAAAAAATCTTAAAAATATTGAAGAGGACGGTCGACAATTTAGGGAGAGGTTGGAATATTAAGATAAATCCTACTTTATGGGCATATAGAACAAGTGCGAGGATGCCAACAAGAGCTACACCATTTTCATTGTTATATGGAGTTGAAGTGGTACTACCATTAAAGGTTGAAATCCCATCCCTAAGATTTTCATTACATGGTTTTCTAATTGAGGAAGACTATAGGGTTGCTATACTACATGAGTTGGAATTAATTGATGAGAGACAACAAAAAGCCTTTGATCACCTCAAAGTGTATCAGAAAAATGTCAAGAAATTACAATAAACATGTCAAACCAAGAACATTTCAAATAGGTGATTTGGTACTAAGAGAAAAACCTAAGAATCAGGCAGAAAGAGAGAAGAAAGGAAAATAAGAAGAATATTAGTTAGGAGCTTTTCTTATTACTTCTTCTTTTGGAATGGGTACATACAAGTTAGCTGATTGTGATAGAGAGGACCTACAAGAACCCATCAACAACATACACGTGAAAAGGTTTTACACCTAAAGAAGAAGAAAGTATAAGTGAAAGAGTATCATAATATCAAAAGAGGAAGCATCTTATTTAACATGTATAGTCAAAGTGATCTTGAAAAAATTCAAAAGTTCATTGAAAAATAGAAAAAGAATAAAAAAATTAGAAAAGTACAAAAGTACAAAAACAACAAAAAGTGATCCTGAAGAAATAAAAAATATTGGAAAATTGAGCATGAAGAAATTCAAAAACATTAAAAAATGATCCTAAAAAATGTTGTATTGGTGAAAACCTAGCAAATAGGCACCTTGATGATAAAAAGAAAAAATTTAAAAAAGAGAAAAATACAAAAAAAATTGAAAAATAAAGAAAAGTGCCTTGGTGAAAACCTAGCAAATAGGCGCCTTGGTAGGAAAAAAATCATATAAAAGAGAAAAAGAGTAATAAATTCAATTAGTAAAAACTTGGTAAATAGGTGTCATTGAAAGTCAAGTCAAGTCTCATGCCTAACCATCATTGTAGATATTGCATTGTCCAACATTTGTAAATATTGCATAATAAAATCCTAGAGTTGCATTTTCAAAATACCTAAAGCTTTTGTCATAGATCTAAAAAGTGTCCAAGTCCAAGAACATAGTGAAATTGAATTGGGGGAAAATCTATCCTAAAAGAAAGAAGGATTCATTAAACATATATCAATTGACACAAATCAATGCATCCAATCACAAGCATAATACCTAGCCGATCAACTCAAATCCTAATCCAAATGATGATTCGACAATGATTTTTTTTTTAATCCTTGATCTCACAATGACCTTTCCTTTATCAGGATTAAAATAAACAATCAAATATGAAATGGATGAAACTCTACTTGAAATATGGAGTTCAAAAATAGTGCAATTTTTTTTAAGTGATTACTTGATTGGTGAAATCACGTCTTCTTAGCAAATTGATGAAGTCTTGAACTAGATAAGTGATCCTAAAGCATGATATTTTATCGATTTCTACATGAGTGTTCTAAGATAAATGTTTTACGATATGTATCATTCGTCTAATGACATGATCATCAAAGAATCATCGAGGACATGTACATATGGTGAAACCAAGATCTCTATTTGTTTACGTAATAGGGTACCTTGGATATTTTGATTTTCTATATCATAATGCCAAAATCCACTTGCAATATTGAATCCAATGAAAGCAGTACTTAGACTCTCATGGTTGAATCTAACCACTGATAGTTGTACCGAATTTAGGCATGTAACGTGGAAGGAAAAAGGTATTCATATCATCATTGTTGAACCAGTGAGGATAGTATCAATTCTAGGTCTCAAAAATGATTGATGATGAAAATAAGCATCCTAATTCTAAATAGTGACAGTTAGCTGCATCCATATTAGATTAAATACATTTAGTTTTCATGGATCCTTTTCTCAAGATTGGTTGTTAAAGACAAAAGGGAGTGGAGTTAAACTAAAATGGAAAATTTCATCATTACTTTCTGTGATTGAATGTGTTGGAAATCAAAAAATCAAAAATCAATTTTGCACCATAGATTAAAGTGCATTAGATTAAATTTCATTATAAATTAAAGGTATATTAGTTGCATTAGGTTGTATTAATTATAGTTCATTTCATTAGATTGCATTAACCATCATTTTTTGCCATTAGGTTGCATTCATTATAACTCATTGCATTAGATTGCATTCATTAATAAATTTCATATCATTAAATATGTTTAAACACGCTAAAATAATGTATACACGCTATTAAAATTTAAATGCGCTACTAAATCTATGTGTACATGCTACAAGAAATATCATTTGTGATGGACTTCTTATACGCGCTATAGATCACCTTAATGGCGAAAACCTAACCTAGGGTTTGTACTAGTACATGCTACTAAAATCTTAGTACACGCTATTTAAAAGTGTGTATGCATTGAAATATAAGTGTACATGCTATTAAAATTCTTAAACACACTATTTGGAAATTTTTGGAAAAAAATAGATTTTTGCCTTAAAAAAACTACATTTTTTGAAATTGACAAGGTTTCTAGGGGTACTTACCGAAGGTCTGTAATCCAATGGGCATTGATATTTGTGACCACCCTTGAATCTATGCTCTTTGTAGGGGACCACCATTGTCATAGCTCAGAAGGGTCAGAGGATAGAAAGTAAAAAGGAGAGGTGAAAATGAATAGTAAAAGTGACTTTTTTACCCCTATGTATAGCCATTTGACCTAAAAAGGGGCCTTTTTAGCAGAAAATTGACCTAGGGTCAAGATGGATCAACAAATTCACCAAATCAGGGGTATTTTTCATAAGATCATCATTAAAAAACTATCAGAAATGAAATCAAAATCAATACACAATAGAAAATATTCAATGAAACTGATAAAAAATGTGAAATTTTTCACCAAAAAATAAATTTCATTTCATTTCTGAGGGGGCATAGACTTTGATCATCATTGATATAATAAAAATTAGTTGCATGATCATTCAACATGAAATTTTTTGAAATCATTAGTGGGGTATCAAAATCAGTGAATCAAGTCAAATCAGACATTGTATCAAAAATCCATCATCGTAACAACCATGGAGAACATCAATCAATTAGGACTTCACTAGGGAATCTACATCAATCATCAGAAAAGAATCTGACATTTGAAATCTACATCAGGACATCAAACATTCTATAAACCAATGCGCTTCGCACATTGATTCAAAGAGGGTCATTTGTAGACACCTAAAAATGGTCAAGATCAAACCAAGTGAGCAACTAAGGAAAAATCAAGACATTAATTACAATCATGCCAAAATCCAATGTTAATTGAAATTCAAAAGCCAAAAGAATTAAATAAATCAAAATAATCAAATTAATTTTATAGTTCAATTAAAATCAAATTTAACCCATTCAAGGGGTACACGTGGCTAAAGAAATTAATTAAATTCAATTAATTAATTCCTAATTTCTCTCACCCACCACATGGGAGGAATTACTTCAACCAATAGGAATTAAGGATTAGAATGACATGGATCAAGGCCACATTGAATCTCAATCACTCATAAGGAGAAAGCATCTTGACCACTCATTTTGTCTCATTTTCCCAAGCTTTGAGGAAAAAATATTTAAAATGTACCCATATTTGAAACTATGGACTTAACCTTAACTCAATCATGGTAAAAGTAACTCCAACCCCTATGCTTGCTAAAATCTATAAATAGAGGGATAAAATCAGGAGAAAATGATCCAAATATTTGAGAATTGCATCATCATTATAGAAAATTTGAGCTAGGACATATTTTTAGCATAATTGAGCATCATTTTTAGTGAAATAGGCTTAATTGTGTAATCATCTAGCTTAATTTCTCATTTTAAGGCTGTCACTAATGGAAGTTTGCTAAGATATTTGCATTAGCATACTTAAATAGAGAGCTATAGGATGCCTATTGTCATTATTTTCATTGAATAGATTACTAATTGTCATAATTTAGCTTAATTTAATTTAAATATTGACAAACTAATCCTATAAAGGTACTTATTGTGCACATCAAGAAAGGGTGATTTCTTAGTGACTTCTGACTCATCATTGTTCTAACTTTTATCCTATATATTGTTGGCTCCCTCCCTATCATGATCCTAAATATCTAGTTTTGATGGAACAATACGATTTTTGAATTTCATATCATCAATGTCAATGAAATTCAATCCAACAAGATTAGAAACAATGGTCAATTCTTATTGAGGATGGTTATTCTTAGGATTTTGGATTTGGTTGGCTTAGTATTTGAGGTTGATTAACTTTTCCATTGGTTGTGATTTGTGTAGGACCGATTAATAATGATGAAGACTAACCCCAAGGATATTCAACTCCTTAATTTCTCCATGATTGATATTTTGATTGATTCTATTTCCACTAAGGTTGATTCTGAAATTGAAGTGTTCACGACTCTGGTGGTTCCCAAGGTGCTCCCCATGACATAGGAGGTGGTTGCATTAGCCTTAGGGAATTTCATTGATTAGACCAAATGTTTGGACTCCAATTTTTTTGAGGTCCAGGTATTCCTTGTTAAGAATTATATCCTAAATTTAATTTTTGAATAGTTAAGAAACCAATTAAGAGGGTTTTCCCTTTAAAAAAACATGACTAGGAGGCTATGAATAAAATATTATTACAACAACATAAGTTTTCCTCTTCCCTATATAGTTGATTTATTCTTCGACCACATGATTTTTCTTAAGATGGTTCTTTATTTTAGGTAGATGACTACATGTGCATCTTGGATGTCATTTCTCACATATTTCACATATATCAACTTTGTTCAAATGACATTCTCTCAATGGATGTTTCTCTCTACACTTAAGACTTTAAAGAGCCAAAGTATTAGGTTGAGTATTAATATGTAGAAGGATGTCTATTTTTAGGTTTTCTAATTTTTCCATAACATTTGAAACATTAGGAGAGGAACCTTTATTTCTCCTAGAATCCTTAGTTCCAACTCTAGTCCAAGAATAATTCCTATAAATTTCCACAATCCTAGTGAAAGTGAGTTTGTTTATATCACTTCTCCTAATTAAATTTAAGGGTTTCCTAGATTCATCATCAATCCCTCCTAAAAAGATAGTTTTGCTCATCTTTGTATCTAACCAATTAACACACCTCCTATAAACAAATAAGAATCTACCAATTCACAACCCTCTAGAATTTCATCTTCCATATATTTCATAAGAAATAGTTATTATTTACTTCACCTGACAATATTACCGATACTTGTCCAAGAATATGTTTCCATTTCATTCCATGTTGAAATTGAATTAATACCCGTGTGCAAGGAAAAGTAATAGCTAAAATGGAATTTGAAAAAAAGAGTTAAAACATTCAACAACACTAATCAAATTAGAAACATCATAATCAGATTAAAGGGAACATTGAAAACATAAATATACTTGAAAAAATTCATAAAAACCAAAATAAGCTCCCTTGATAGTGGATTTTTCCAATACTTAATAGTTGATATGTGTGCTCAATAGTTGTGTGTTCAAGATTCAATAGTGTGAAAGGATTTTGGATAATAAGGGTATGCAAAAAGTGATATGTTTCGATTCAAATTAGCATGGTAAATTTTCTCTTGATGGTGGATGATTTGTGAGAGGATGAGATCTCAATTTATATAGTTTTCATGGGCTAAATGGACTATTGAGATTGATTCATGAGGAAGGGTTGAGATGAACCCAAAGGGGAGCATATGGATTTTTCTTCTTTGAGCTCATAGCATTGTGACAAGTGTCACAATGGGAGATCTTGATAAGACCTTGGGAGTGGAGTAGACTTTCCATAGAGGAATTTCTTGTTTCACACCCCAAAGGACAAGGATTGGAGAATGTGACCATTTTGGGGATTGTGAAGGGATTTTACAGAAGTGGGAAGAAGGAATAAAATATTCCTTGGAGGGGAAAAATGTGTAAGAATCCCATGTGGGAGCTTACACAAGGTGGGTGTGTATTTAAGGTTGATGAGAGGGGATTTGACTTTGGTAGTTAATCATTTTGCTTAAGAATGTACAAATGATTAGGGATAGGGTTAGGCTAGGGTTAGGATTAATTAGTGGAAAATTGGGCTAGGTTGGGTTAGAAGAAAGGGTTAGGTAGTTGGAGTAAGGCTAGGTGAGGGTTAAAGTTAGGAGTTGTGTGCTCAAATAGAATTGAATAGTTTTTTAAATTCCAAGTGGAGGAAAAAGAGGATTTATGAATTAATTTAAAGAAATAAGTGCATGTATGTTAATTAATGGAAGAAGGGGGTTAATTAATTAAATGGTTGTGATTTTCCATTAAAATAATTAGACTATAGTTAATTAATTTAATTAATTAAGCTAGAAGGCCAACAACAAATAATTAAATAATACATAATTATTTAATTAAAAATATGAGTAAGAGAACTAAATTTAATTAAAATTGTAATCAAATTTAGGTGTCCACATTTTTCCCCTCTTTGAAATGGTATTAGAATAATGTTTTTTTGAAGAAGATTAAAGTTTCATCGATGAAAATAAATAGAAGCAAGGACAAGGACTTGCCCCAAATACAAGAATGGTGTTACTTGGACAAGGTTATGCTCCCTTGAGAGGGCATAAAATAAAGTAAAGGGGATTGGGTGGCCTCTTGAAAGAAATGTTACCTTAGTGGGAAGGAGTGAAGGCATTGAAAAATAAAGTTTAATGGAAAATGAGAGGCCTAAAAAAGAGACCATATGAATAAATGGCATGAAAATGGCCCTATAAGGGTTGGAAAGGTGAAAATAGGGCTTAAGAGGGGCCCATATAAGTATTTTTGGAAAATTAACTAGTCACTAGCACCCTACGAGTTAGAAACTTGAGAGAGAAAATTTTACTCTATCTGAGAGCATATTCTCTTGTTAGTGAAGATGGTGGAATTTGGAGCAGTGGTGCACCAGATAGACATGGTGAGGTAGGTTCAATGATATTGACAGGAGGATGGGAAGGTAAACCTTGAAAAACATAAGATTCTTTTTTTAAATTTTCAACATTTATTAGCTTAATTTGGAGGAAAAAATGCATTCCTATGAGGTTGTGTCTTGTGGGAATGAACACAGGTTCGATGGGAATACATTCTCACTAAAGCACTAAATAAGAAGACTAAATGAGAATGGGTAGTTAGAAATGGTTTAGTAGGAGCACATTCAACTCTCATGGGATCATGATCCCATGAGAGTAGGGTCAATGAGATCATGATCTTGTGGGTGAGGTTAAAGGTTTGTGAATAGTTCTATAGGAATGAGATATCATGCAACTTAAGAAAATGGTGGTGATAACCATTAGGAAGTTGGAACTTAGGCAAGATCACTAGGAGGTTGGGTTGGAATGTAATGTGAAATAATTAGGAGGGTATTATCATAGTTTATAGATGAAGAATGGGAAAGGGTGGATTGGTATTTTTCTAGGATGTCACATGTGCAGATGCACATGGTGATGGAAATAGCGTTGTGTGAGAGATATAGATGTGATACCTTGATATTCCTTCTTATAATAGGGGAGATCTGAATGATAGTGAATGATGTTTACATGATATGGAGACTACATATTTGTGGTGCTACAATAGTAGCTAAACACATGTAATAGGTAGAGGTAATGCATATCTTGGTAGGGAGAGATGTGCCACTACAATATGAGAAATTAGATCTTGTTAGGTATTTGGATTAGGCATCGCTAAAGAGATGGGTATACTTTTATGTCTATGGATTAGTTAGACATTACATCTTTTTAGACATTGGATGAACAAGGGTTACACTAGGATTAATCTTAGTGATTGTGGAAGCAGTGGACATGGGAAGTCAATGGAATGGGAGAAATTTCTCTTAGGTGAGATATACATGGACTTGCATTATATAATCTATCATGGAGGGAGGATCCTTGAATACACCACACTATTATAGGTACGGGCATGAGATGATATTTCTATCATGTAGCTAATGGGGTGGGAGGAGAGGGATTCATATCAGTTAGTGGTGTATAGCTAGGGAGGAGATTGAGTACATTATGAGCACATAGATGATGTAGATTATTAGAGGGTAGAATTGGATGAGATGAGATATGGGATCACATGGAGGCCCTATGTGGAAATGGATGGATGAGAAGAGGACATGAGGCATATGTCATTTATGATTACACTAGTGTATATCCTAAGGAGATAGGATCACATTATTGAGAGATATAGGCCAGATCAAGTGATATGATAGTTTGGGTTTGTTTAAGATGTATTGAAACCTAATAATAGGTTCTAGTAGGTTATGAGAGATAGGGTCAGTGAGTCCAAGAGAGCACTAGATAGGATAAGATTATTATCACATTGGAGGAGATTATGACTGGTGGAGTGGGATCCTCATGGTGGACTAATTGATCTAGGTGCTATTGTAGCATATACGGTTAGGTTCAAAGAACCACCATTATTGGGGAGGTTAGGATTAGCACCATTAAGTATGAGGAAAAGGGAGGTAGACACTAAGGGGAGATGAGTGGGGATATACTGGCCTACCTTGATGAGGTATGAAGAAATGATGGTAAAAAGAGCTAGGGTTGCAGTAGGGGTATATTGGCCTACCTTGATGAGGCATGAAGAAATGATGGTAAAAAGAGCTAGGGTTGTAGTAGGAGTTTGGGAAATAGAAAGAGGATGAGGGAGACAAAGGGTAGGTGGTGAGGTAAAAAGAGGAGGGTGAAGTGGATGGAGAGGAGGTGGTGGTAGAGGACAATGTTAGAGATAGGTGGAAATGGTAGAGGAGGATCCACAACAAAAGGGGATAATAGCTATGGATGTGGATGAAGGGGGACAACCATTAGTAGAAGGAGAGGGAAAATAACTAGCATAGATTGAGAGACATGAACCATCAACATCACCTATAACTTGTAGGGGGTAGAGAGATAGAGAGAAGGTATAGGTTGAGTCATCCTCCCAATATAGGGAGACTACAACATCATGAATGACATTAAGATGATTTAGTAGATAGATCCAATAAGATGCATAGGGAAATGATTTCAAAGAGGGAATAATAGAGATAGTAGTGGGAAACTCTATAGGGAGAGAGGAAAAACATGATGTAGGAAAGGGATCTACTAAAAGTGGATAGAGATAAATTGATACAATAGAGAGACTGTTAGAAAGTAAAGACCACCAAGATAACTGAGAGGGGGAGGGGGTGAATCAGTTATTTGATAATTAAACCATTTATCATCATTAACTTCAATATCAACTTCAACAGCTTTAAACCATATAATTAATGCAGTAATCAACCATAGAAGGATAATCATACACAATGACACAATAACACAAGATATGTTAACTAGGGAACCTCTTGATCAAAGAGTAAACCCTGGTGGGAATGATGCCCACAAAATGATGTACTAATATGAAATTTCCTTGTTAGAGGATGGACCCTATTAGGAGTCATATGAAATACATTCAATACATATGAATCTTTGTTAGGAGATTTTGAATCCCTGTTAAAAGATTCTAACCCTGTTAGGAGTTATGGAAGACAAAAGGACCCACTGCACAAACAACTTCAAGGCAAGATCTATGAACTCACTATCCAACAAATCTTAGGATTATTCAACAAAATAATATGAAATATGTTACCTCCTTCAAACTGTGCCAAAACTACACTCTCTACTACACAAGATCACAAATCCAGATCTTTGTACTTCGCAAGTCTTCCTTCATCACTGAATTAGCTCTTTTCTTCACTTCATGCATACATTCACATCACAAATTTCATAATTTCATATCACAATGATTAAAATCCTCATATAACAAGGAAAACATTCCTTCATTTATACCACACTCAAATAATTACAAATGAGTCGGCATGCAAATACAAAATAATAATTTCAACACGCTACATCAAAATTACATAAAACTATCAGCTTCTAGATACAATAACTTTCCAATCGTGTGACCTCAAAGTTTGTGCTATGAACCATGTCATCACCAATGAGTCTCAAACTTCCCTTTAACTACACAGAATCAGATTCCATCCCGGTTAGGAGATATCCTCCGATTACCAAAAACTGCTACACAGGAATACTGCTAGAATACTGCTTCCACCAAAATGCTTATAACTTTTATGAATAAATGAAATTCTTTTTGCACTCTTAACCATAGGCTAATAACACACCAAAGAACATACCATCAACTATGCATAACTCAATCTACAATATAACATGTGCGCAAAACAAAACTATGCCTGCTTCTCTGCTAAACTCCAGAATATCACAGTGTTGACATCAATGACAATCATAGTCATGAATGCAACAACCATTGCTACAGAATGAATGCTAAAGGCTTCAGCATTCATTCCTAACCGAGACACCCTACAAGTTGAGTGGGATAGTTTGATGGGGGAGAGAGAGATCCTCTAGAGGAAGAGGGATAAGGAAGATGGTGAAAGGGATGGTTTGAGGATATAGAGAAATGATTTGGTGGTGGAGAGATATGTACAACTATAGGAAAGAGATCTATTGAGGAAAATATGAACAAATTTATGCATAAAGATACATGACCTGACTATAGCTTAGGATACCATGGAGTTAGCCCAACTATAGAGTGATGAGCGAGTAGATCAAGAGTACATGGGCAATATAGATTAGGTGGAGGAGGGGGTGATTCTCTAATGAGGATGATACAAGATATCAAACATCTATCTATGTGTGTTAATTGTGGTAAAGCTAACTACAATACTTCAATAAACCATTACACTAAGTAATTGATCAAACTACCTAGAATCGATCTATTTATTCCTATATGAAGTGAGTATGATTCGATAAAAGATGATCTTAGATGGAATGCATGAGAATCAATGACTAGATGACTTCATAATAAAATATTCACCGTGATCTGCAATGCAAGACTACATTCAACAATTTGAATCTAGTTATGAGAGACTCAAAAACTATAAATCTAATGTCTATTCTAGCATGATATTATTCTATGAATTGAAAGCTACAAGCTAACTGTAATACCCCAAAATTGGCACCTTATAATTCTAACCAATTTTGGTGCATTTCTTCAATTTCTACATCATTAAAGTCCTATTGTACTAGGCAATTCTGCCTCCTAGTTGACTTTATTTGACTTGGTCTCAAATGCAAAAAACCCTAATTTTGTATTAATTATACACTATATTTAATTCCTAAATATTCAGCTTTATTGGATAAATAATCCCTATGATTAATTAATTTAATTCTAAAGTCCTAAGTGCTTTAAATTAAATTAATTCCACCCCCTTTAGCTAATACACATCATGGAATTAAATAATTATTTGGTTATTTGAATGGACATCTTTATTTGGATTTAATTATTCAAAATTATTCAAAAAGTCACCCATATGTGGCAATATTCATTCTTTTAATTAAATAATTCCTCAATATTTGTCTCACCTTCCTCCATGGAGATGAAGAGTCAGTCGTTTCTTTTCAAGAAACTCTTCATCCTCTCTCCTAGCTTTTCTATATTATGAGCTCCTTTTCTTCATTTTGAGGAGGCAATTGTGAGAGTATCCAAACTATAGTCAATTTTAGTCTCAATTTTCATGCTTTCAAGCTTTGTTATTTCATAATTAGGTTAATTTCTCATTCTAGTTTAATTGCATTTGCATATTAATTAGTTTGCTTATATGTTTTAGATTAATTCTCATATCTCATTTCAAGTTTTCTTAGCTTAATCCGCACTTTCATTCTTAGTTTAACTTGCATTCTCATATAGCTTAATTCATTGCAATTATGATGATTTCAAGATTTTAAATCCTCCATCTTAGTTTGGTCTATGGTTGTTGGCTCTCCAATCTGAGAGTAATTCAAACACCCCAACTAATTAGGAGGCAATAGGTCGATTCACTATGAATTTGTGAATTGGGTAATTCATACTCATTTTCGTAATTCACCCTGTGAGAAATGATTGTGTTGTGTCTATGGCTAGATTAGAGGTCCATGTTCAGCTATAAACATTTTGGCACCCACCGTGGGGCAGAAAAATTGATTTCTGGCCTCATCAATCTTGCACTTTTTTTGAAAATTTTGTACTCTACCATATGTCTGTACTTTACTGTGTACGGAATCTCACACAAGATTTCTGAGCATACCGCGTGAAGTTTTTCTTTCATTAGCATTCTCTCACGCAAAAAAGAACTTTCTCATGCTAGACCTTGCACTTTCTCGCGTGTAGCGCTACACTTCCTTGTGCGAGCACTGCCATCAATGCTCTTAAAATTTTTAGTTTTTGTATTTTCTGTTGCAGATTTCTAACATTTTCTATTTGCTGTGATTTTATATCTCTATTTTTTTGACAGCATAACAGTGGCCTGCAGGGCGTGTGATGAAGACAAAACTTGCTAACAGTTTTCTTGCAAGATGATTGTCGAAGACATTTAAAAACACCGTGCTTGTTTATTGCTTTCATCACATAGTATAACTAGGGCCTTGTGAAGATTTATTAAGGGTCTTGATAGTGAGCTAGGGTAATATGCTCTTCATTACATGGAAGTGATGCCCATGAATGAACCTGAGACCCAGATCTTACTAGCATGATAGATACCTGGGGAAGCAAGGAAAGGTAGTGAATCTTTAGCACATCTACTTGTTAGGGGATTATGCTCTTCTCTCTTTGAAAGAACCAGAAACCCAAAAGCTTGTGGATTGGTTGAGGAGGAAATAGCTCAGTGATAAATATGTTTTGTATGTTTGGGTAAGGTGAAGAGGTAGAGAAGTATGCTCTTCTCTCTTTGAGAGAATCTAAAAATCTGACCCTCGAATCCAAGCCAAGTTGTGTCACCTTTAGAGGGCCTACCAGAAGTTGAACCTCTGGGAATGACCCAAGTGAGTACACACCTATTGCCGGTGATTCCACCTCACTATAATAAAGAATGCTTTGTTGAGTCTAAAGACTCCAAAGCCATGTTAACTTCCTTCTCTTGATTTCGACTATCATCTTGAGAAGGCCCTGTCTGTTGTACTGAGCGGCGCCGCTCCTAGCCCTAATTGCGGGGGTGTATGAATTTTGGGTGTTGGTGTGGCTGTGAGGCCCTAGCCCTGTATTGGGGGCACTGAATGTTAGTGTAAATAGAAGCCCACTAAAAAATTTCTTAGTTAGTTGCCTACCTGGATCACCTCTGAAAGGAGACATAATCTTTGCACAGGGAGGGGGAAGAATCTCTCTCGTAGATTCTCACCATAGGCATGCACCTGGATGTTTGAAGGTGGTATATGACACTGGTCCCTACTTCAAGGGTAACCTTTGAACATATACTATTGAGTCCTTGGAAACACCAAAAACATGGACGCCCTCTAGGGGGTGACATGGCTGTGTGGGGTGAATGCATGCACGTAAGTTGTGAGGCATGAATTTTGTCTTCTCTACCATTTTTTTGTAGGGATAACTATGTGTTTGTTATTGACTCTTAAACTATCCATCATGATTAAACAAAGACTCCCATGATTCTGCCAAGTTGCTTTGTCCTTGGTTGAACTATTTGCAACTACTTCTTGTGTCACTATTGCTTGATCTAAAAATTTATGCTTGTAAATGAATGCTTGAAACTTACAAAATGATGATTGTTGTTTCAAACTGTCCTTCAAACTGTAAATTTTGTCAGAGAACAGTTCAGCCTGTGTCTCAAAACTTGACTTTTTACCTGAAAAACTATGTCAAACTGTCAAACTTTGATCCTTTCCCATGTGAAATTTCACTTTCCAGAGCACTTCCTCGCGTGAGACTTCATTCTCTCGCATGAAGTTTGACATTATCTTGTGTGGCCCAACACTTTCTCACATGAACCTATACCCTAGTTTTCAAAATAGTGAGTTATTTCCCATTGACCGGTGAACTTTTTGCCTGATTTCATTTTTTTCTGAGGTCTGTTTGCCTATTTTCCTATCGTCCACTATCTGAAACTGAGTGTCTCAAGCTATGAATCAAATGATTACCACTTAAAATCATATTGTCTCCCTGTTATTTGTCTCATCTTTTTGTGCTTCTGTACCTTGCAATGCGATAGTCACATCTTGGCTATTCTAGGCATTCTCTTAACGATTCATGCTGGGTGCATCTCACATCTTGACTGTTCTAGCCTTTATCTCCTATTCACTATTCCTAGAGATAGAGTTCTAGCATAATCCCATGTCCTCTCTTGTTACATTTTTGTCTATGACTATTACGACTAGAAGTGGAAATAATTTCCCCATTCATGGTACTGGACAAGGTAGAGGTAAACCTCGTAATCAAGAAATAGGTCATCTCAAACCTATCATGCAATCTGAGTGCTGTGAGGGATCCACAAGCTCTTCTTTGTTGAATACTTTGAAATACAACCCATCACAATCATCACCTCTAGTGTTCTAGGAGTGTATAATCCATTATTTCAAGCGCAACCTAAATTATCATTTCAAGAATAGGACAACTCATTCTTCCAAAACAAATCATTGTTTCATAACCTTGGAAGGCCACTTCCTTGAAATAGTCCTATTATTGAATCTATCGACCCTGCTAACGATATTGACTCATTTGAACCTATCAATCCTCTTGATCCTATTAAAGCACCAAAGGTTACCTTAGCCATGCCCTTTTGGCATCATTCATATTATTTTACTGAGTCTACATTCGCTACCCAATCCTACAAGATGGGAGATCCATTCGATTTCCAACCAGGAAAATACAACCAAATTCCTAAGCAATCTCAAAATAACCAGCATCCTGATCACTTTTAAAATGATCAACACTATGATCAGTCCCAAAATGATTAGAATTAGGACCAATCTCAAAACAAACCTCAAGGTGATCGACAACCATATCACTATCGCCCTCCTTTGTATGATCAAAATCAATCTTGAAATGATTAATCCCAAAACAAATCTTAGGGTGGTCAACAAGCATATCACTATCACCCTCCTCCACATGATCAAGACCAAGATGATCAGTAACAAGATCAAGTCCCAAGAATTTATGAGATTCTTGGTAACGAAGATGAGGTAAAAACCCAAAATGACATAGATGCTGCGAAAGCCAACAAAGGTCTTATCAAGATGATGGAGATCCTCCTTCTAGAGGAGAAGGAGAAATATTTTCTAGAACTAGCCAAACAAGGGTCCAAATTACCTCGAGACTACCAAGTCAAAATCCTTGTGGCCAAAGAAGAAGAGACTAAGACCACAAAGTTGCAAAAGATGATTTGAGACATGCAAGACTAGATTAGCCAACTTGTGAGGGATAAAGATAAACCTACACAACAATTCATGATGGAAAGCATCCATCCTTTACCATTTGATAAGAGTCTTTGCATGCCACCTTTTCCCAAAGGTATAGAGTTGCCTAAATATGACAAATACTTGGGTACTACTGATCCCCAGGATCACTTGAGGGAATTCAGTGCTTTATCCATGGAATTCATGCATGATCAGACATATCTTATGCACCTCTTTCCTCGTAGTTTGGGTGGGTCAGCTATGGAGTGGTTTTCTCGGTTACCCAATGGAATAAAATATTTTGATGAGATCGCTAATCTATTTATCTAGCATTACTCCCACAATATTCAACACCCATTCAATATTCAACACCTTTGCAATCTAAAGCAGTGACAAGGGGAGCCTTTCTTGTAATTTCTCTAGACATAGAAACAACTTTGTACGAAATATCCTCGCAAATTGCATGAGTCTGAAAAACTCGACATCTTTTTGGACAATCTTGTCCCAAATTTTGGATATCAAGTGCAATTACAAGGTCCCCTAACTTTTGATGGTATGATTAAGAAAGTTGTGCACATAGAGGCATTTATGATCAAGAAAGGAGAGTTGACTTTGCAAAAGGATAACAAACAAGGGTCTTCCTCCTTGAACTAAGATAAAGGGAAGTTTGTCAACAAGAATAGAGACATTGTAAATGATTGAGTGGTTGACAATGTGACCTCAAAGCCTACAAAATCAGTTTTCAATCTTTCCTCTAGTATACAGGTGGTCAAAGCTACTTAAAAGGCTATAACAGACACTCAACAACCTTCAAAATTTTCTAAAAACAAACCTTGGGCACCCCGACCCAAGCATGAGTTCACGTCCTTAGGAGAACCACTTGATGTGGTTTATAAGAATCTCATACAAAACTAGATACTTGCTCCTTTGGAAAAGTGTCTCTATGATCCACAACCATGACCTCATTGGTGGAATGACAATGCATACTATGACTATCACAAAAATAAGGGTCATAAGACTTCTACTTGTCTCCAGTTGCGCCATAAGGTCCAAGATTTGATTGAAAATGGTGACATTGTTGTGGATGGCCATAAAAAGAATTTGGATGATCAAGCATTTAAAGATCCCTTTCCTCCTCACGAGAAAGGTGAATCTTCCAAGACTAAGAGCACCAATGCTAAGGTCAATTACACGTACACTACTGATGAAAATGTCATTGGTATGATTGAACCTATTGAGGTTGAGTATTGTGATGTGATTACTATTAAGAGGAGCTGAGATGCTCCTAAGACTAAGACTCCATTTGTCTTGCGAGGCCTTGGGTCTCATTCTTCCCAACCTAAATCATCTCAGGATTGCACAAACATTGTTACTCACTCTCATGTGAAAATAACCATTAAGGGTCCTGACTCTTCTACATCCACTCTGAAGCAACTTGTGGATAAAACTATTGTTGATCCTACCAAGAAGAACTCAAAGTCTATCCCTACATCTAGCACAGCTAGTTATATCATTTTAGACCAGCTATAACATACCAACGCTCAGATCACTATCTTTGAGATGTTGAAGATCTCGCCTGCTCATAGGGAGATTCTAGATAAAGCCCTCATCAAGGTGAATGTCTAAAAAGATTTGGATCTTGATCAGTTTCAATCCATGGTGGGTCACCTGACCTCACCCCACTATTTGTTCTTTTTTGAAGAAGATGACCATTCACTGAGCCATTCGCACAATGCTCCTTTGCATATAGAAGTCATGATAGGTCCAAAGCATGTCCGCTGTGTCCTCATTGACAATGGTGTTGGCCTCAATATTTTCTCTACTAAGCTACTGACCCAATTAGGATATGATGAGGATTGCATAGATGTCCATAAGAAAATTACCATTAAGGCATATGATGAAGAAGAACACAAATCCAAAGGTCTGGTTGTGCTGCCAATCAGAGTTGGGCCTGTTGAAAGAGACATCATTTGCCAAGTTCTAGATATTCCTTTGGAATATAATATACTATTGGGTAGACCATCAATCCATGAAATGTAGGTGGTTCCATCTACATATCATCAATGTATCAAGTTCCTATTCCATGGTGCAGAAGTGACCGTTCCTACCAATGCCAATTATTCTTGCAGTACGCTTGCACAATTTGCAGATAGTCTTGTCCCAACTAATAGAGAGTTCACTGAATTCTATGATGCCAAGCTCAAGGAAATGGGATAGACTCTGAAACTTAAGGATACAGGCATGGGAGGGTATCAAATTGAACCTGTGTTATCATTAGTAGCTCTACCCCTATCTCCACGTTCCTATGGGAGACCCTTTGAGAACAAAAAACCTTCTGCTTGTTCTCCCCAAGTAATCTATGATGGTTCCTTTATCAAGGCCACAACACCATTAGAGGATGAAGATGAGGAAAGAGCTATTACATCTTGGCTTTACAAAGGAAAAGAAACATCTGAGCAGGCCACTCCTGCTTGTGAATTAGAATAAGAACCATATAGTGAGGCCTTCAAAATCATGAAGCACTTTGGTTATAAAGGGAGTGAACCCATAGGGGTGAATGAAAATGGTTTGCTTAAACCAATTGAAGCCACCGGTCATCACACCAAGGACACCTTAGGTCTAGGCTTCAAGAAAATCCTGTTTCATCTAGGGATTAACAAGTTTGTACTAGTACTAGAACTAGAACCAGAACCAGAGTCAGAATTCCAGCCAAAATTTGAGGACATTACCACAACTGATAAATCAGAGAACAACTCTGATAAGGATAATTTTCCATATCCTATTCCTCCAGACCTTGCTGCATTCTTTGAAGAACCAGATGAACCTATTATACTTGTCCACCTGGTAGAGACCAATAGTGATTTTGATGACACCGCTTCAGTGCATCGACTCACATATGACCAATGGAGAGAACTAAAAATGGTTGATCCCAATTTTTAGGATGAATGGTACATACCACCACATTTTTGAGAGCAGTTTGAACAAGATCAACTTCAGCAAACTATTAATACTACAAGAGATGAAGATGAGTCAAATGGTACATCTAGTTTTGATGGAATTCCCATATCAAGTACTACTAACTCACATGAATATGAGTTTGAATCTTTGTTTGATGCCACTTTTGATAAAGATATAGATGTTGTTCATGTGTATGAAAACCTTCTCAAAGCAAGTGAAGGGTTTAGTGTTAGGTCAAATGAGTGTGAATTTACTAACATTGACTTTCCCTCTACTTCCACTGTGAGGACTCAAGAAGAATAGAACACACCTTTGGATGAGATCGGTCTAGGTCTTGACTTACTTGTCCATGCTTTCGATGGCTATACTATGAATGCACTTGAGCCCACCACTACTCTCTCACTCTACCATTTTGAACTTATGAACTGGAACTCTCCCTCTCCAGCTAGCGAAGTCCTTATGTTCTAGAATGACTACACTCTTGCCTGTTATCTTAACATTGTTGAACCTATAATGTTCTCCACCAGTGAAGATAGTATCAACATGACCAAAGCTGATATCAAGTATCTTAGTCATAAAATTAAAAGAAAAAATAATAGGCGCTCTGATGGTGAAAACCACATTGTGGCAATGTAAGAGCCGAAAAAAGTAAAAATAAAAGATGTATCCGTAGGTGTAAACCTCTCTGAGGCACCCAAGGATGAGATACTTGATGCACTTCCCAATCATTTTTAAGAAAGATCATTAGTGTTGATCAAGCCAACCCAACCAGTGAATTTGGGTATGGAGGCTGCACCACAAATCATTCATCTAGCACAGTCATTATCTGCAGAAGAGAAAGAAGAGTTCACCAATTTCTTTCGAAGCAAGAAAATTAATTTTGGATGTACTTACTCTGATATGCCTGGATTGGATCCCAATCTAATCATGCATCATCTATCTATTGCACTAGACATTAAGCCTATCAAACAAAAGCTTCGGAAGATGCATCCACATGTGGAACTTTTAGTCAAGGCTGAGTTAGAAAAAATTCTTAAGGCTGGTTTCATCAGAGCTATTGACTATGCAGAGTGGATCTCTAATACTATCCCAGTTACAGAACATGATAAGTCTATTCATGTGTGCACAGACTTTAGAGACCTAAATAAAGCATTTCCTAAAGATGATTTCCCATTACCTAATATTGACATGATAGTGGACATGACAGCTAGCTACCAAATTTACTCTCTAATGGATGACTTTTCTGGTTATAATCAAATAAAAATTGCACCAGAAGACCAAGAAAAGATAGCCTTCACATGTGCTTGGGGAACATTTTGTTGGAATGTCATGCCCTTCGGACTAAAAAATTTCAGAGCTACATATCAAAGAGCTTTCACTACTATTTTTCATGACATGATGCACAAAACAATGGAAGACTATGTAGATGACACTTTGGCAAAAAGAATGCAGTGGAAAATGCATCTTGCAGATCTAGGTCCCATACTAGATTGGATGGAACAATTCACTTTGAGACTTAATCCAAAAAAGTGTGCATTCAGTGTCACTTCTGGAAAATTGTTGGGTTACATCATATCTACTAAGGGCATAGAGGTAGATCTCAAGAAAGTTCAAGCTATCATGGAGGTGCCTCCACCAAAGACCATCAATTAGATGAGAGGACTTCAAGGAAAACTGTAATCTATTCGACACTTCATTACATAGCTAACCGACAAGTCACAATCATTCACCAAAACTCTACATAAAGGTGTGACTTATGAGTGGAACAAAGAATGTGACAAAGGGCTCACTCAAATCAAGCAACAGCTTGCAAATCCACCAATCTTGATGCCTCATATTCATGGGAAACCAATCATCCTTTATATTTCAGCTACAAACACATCTCTGGGTGCTTTGTTGGATCAAGAAGACCAAAATAACAAAGAAAGGGCCATTTATTACATTAGCAGAAGTCTAGTTTCTTATGAGATGAACTATTTAGTCATTGAAAAAGCTTGTCTAGCAGTGGTGTTTGCTTCACAGAAATTATGACACTGTATGCTAGCTCACACTACAAGGCTTATTGCTAAAATTGATCTGTTAAAGTACTTAGCAAAGCTGCTCTTATAGGTAGATTGGTGAAATGGGTCATGATACTCAATGAGTTTGACATTGAGTATGTGGAGCGAAAATTTATTAAAGGACAAGCTATTGCAGAACAACTGGAAGAAGCTCCTCTCAAGGATCATCAACCCTTGAAAATTGAATTTCCTAATGAGTCTATCATGCTTCTTACACATCAGACATGGAACATGTTCTTTGATGGCTCATTTACCCAGCAAGGGTCGGGTGTCAGACTACTATTTGTCACACCATAGAGATACTCTTTACCAAAGGCATACAAGATGTTGTTCCCTTGCACAAATAACATCGCTGAATATGAAGCTTTAATCAATGGTATGAAGATAGTCATTGAATAGCGTGTGGATGAACTTAAGGTCTTTGGAGACTCACAATTGGTTATCAATCAAGTCAATGACACATATCAAACAAAGGATGAAAAGCTGGTACCTTATAAATGAATGGTTGATGATCTTAAACAATACTTTGCACACATTACCTTCCAAAAGATTCCAAGAGCAGATAATAAAGTAGCTAATGCCATGGCAACTCTTGCCTCCATGCTACAGATGCCAGAAAATGACTTCAGACATGAATTCCTGGTGGAGACATTACGCTACCCAGCCTACAATACCCCTGACTCCAAGATGATCTATTTAGCCATTGGACATGATTCATCTCGCTACCATCATATTTACTCCTATCTCTGGGACCAAATTATTCCAAACACTTATACCCAAAATGAAAAATACCACCTGATCCAAAATGCTTCATGATATGTCATAGTAGCTAATGACTTGTATAGACGAGGTCTCGACAGTACCCTCCTTAGGTGTCTAGAGCTTGACGAGTCCAAAGGTGCATTAGCTGAGGTGCATGAAGGCATCTGTGGTTCTCATTCGAGCAGTATGACATTAGCTTGTAAACTTATTAGAGCTGGTTACTACTAGCCAGAAATGGAAAAGGAAGCTATACAATATGCTAAATCTTGCAAAGAATGCCAATTACACAAAAATTTGATCCACACTCCTGCCAAGGAGCTCATTCCATTCATCAGTTTTTGGTCATTTCAGCAATGGGCCTTTGAATTGGTGGATCAGATCCATCCATCTTCCTCAAGAGGACACAAGTTCATTATCACACCTACATATTATTTTAGTAAATGGGTCAAGGTAGTGCCTCTCACCATAGCTGATGGCAAGTCTGTAGCAAGGTTCATACTGAATTACATCACTTGTAGATATGGTGTACCCTCCTCAATAATCACTGACAATGGGGCACAGTTCAAGAAAAAAGATCTAAAGGAGTTATGCACTAAATTTAGAATCATCTAGCATTGGTCCTCAATCTATTATCCCCAAGATAATGGATAGGCAGAAGCTTTCAACAAGATAATTCTCAAGATCCTTCATAGAACAGTTCACAAATCTGGTAGAGATTGGCACCTCCAGATTAATCCAGCTTTATGGGCCTATAGAAAAAGAACTTGAACTCAAACAAGGGCTACACCATTTTACTTAGTCTATGGTGTGGATGTTATGTTGCCTATTGAGGTCAGATTCCCACATTGCGAATATCTCTAAAGAACCTCATTACTGATGAAGATATTAGAAAATCTCGGCTACAAGAGCTAGAGTTACTGGATGAATGTCAGCAAGTGGCATTCGATCATCTAAGAGAATACTAGAAAAGAATGTCTAAGAGATACAATAAGAAAGTCAGACCAAGGGAATTCCAAGTGGTTGATCTCATCCTGAGAGAAAACCCCAAGAATCAATAGCAACAGATATAGAAAGGAAAGTTAGAACCCAACTGGCTCGGTCCATACATTATCACTGCAGTATTTGGATTTGGTGCTTATCAACTATCTACTACTGAAGGAGAATAGCTCAAAGAGATAATCAATGCTCTGCACCTAAAAATATTCTACAGCTGAGACATTCTCCGTATGCTCATGTACATACTTATTGATCCTAAAAAATATCCAAAAAAATGGTATATTGTCAAAAATCCTAAAAATTGTAATATGTCCTAAAAAAATGATCATCTTAGTGAAAAATTGGTAAACAAGTGCCTTGATAATAATAAAAAAAATGAAAATTGAAAAAATACAATAAAAAAGTGAAAATTCAAAAATACAAAAAAAATTAAAAAAAGAGAAAAGTACAAAAAAAATTGAAAAGAGAAAAAATGTGCCATTGATGAAAACCTGGTAAACAGGTGTCATGGTAGCACAAATAGAATCTCTGCCAAGATGGTGAAAACTTGGTAAACAAGCACCTCTTGTTCCCTAATACTATACCTATTGCAGCACCGCTTGGCTTTTTCTTTCCTACTTTAGTTTGCTTTCCTGCTTTCTTGCTTTAGTTTGCTTTCCTGTTTCCTGCTTTAGTTTGCTAGCTCATGCATTTTCTCTCAGTTATCTTCGAGATTATGCTCGACTCTACATGGATTGAAATTGGTCACACTTGGGGGCATCTTCCTAGTCTAGGGGGATTTGTCCTATCATTTTCAGAGGATTTTCCTTGCATCAGTCACCAGTGGTTCTCACTGTGTCCATCTACTGATGCTTAGCTACTTTTGAGATTTCTCCCCTTGAGGATCTCTCACGTATCGGTCACCAATGGTTCTCACTGTGCTTACCTACTGATACCTAGCTATCGCTTGGATCTCTCATCTTGAGGGTCTCTCATACATCAGTCACCAATGGTTCTCACTGTGTCTGCCTGTTGATGTTTCATTCACTCTTAGATCTCTCTTCTTGAGGATCTATCGTATCAGTCACCAGTGGTTCTCACTGCATTTTCTTGCTGATACTTCATTAGTACTCTAATATTTCCTTAAGACTCCATCTCTTGCAATATTCACTAGTGGTCCTCACTGTGTCTACCTACTGTCGCCATCCTGTTGAGACTTCTCATGCTGTATACTTCTGATTTGACTCCAATCTGCTTAAACTAAAACTAAAAACTGACTTTGTAGCTCTCTGAAGTGTGCTAAGCTTTTCTTTTTTGTGTTTGTCTTTTCTCTTTATCGTTCCTCCTCGAGAAGCTCTAAGACGTCTTTCTTGACTGAGAGAAGTGAAGACTGGGGCATGGTCTTTCCTTTGCTTTCTATTTTATAGTTTAGTTCCAATGATTCAAAGGATTCACATAAGAGGGGTGTCTATTTGTAAGAGTCTTCATCACATATTGGATGGCCATGTGTACCTCGACCCCTTTTATATGGAAACTTTGGTGAGGTTGGTTCTTCTCCTTGTCTTTTTTTGAGTGACTTATTTCTACTACAAGTGGAATTAAAAACACTCATCCTGTGAAGTGAACGTAAGGGTCACTATGAGCACCTTGATATGCTTATCATTCACTTAGAAAAAGGAGGAACTCTCATGTGTCTAGCATGTTTTTCTACAAGAAACATTCCATTCATTCTAGAAACTATGCTTTAATGCTTATGTTAACTTGCTAAATCAAAAGGAATAGGTGTTCAGGTCATTCTGGCTTCTTGTGCCTTAATGCTTACACCTCATTCCGACAAATCAAAGACTAATGTCATATTCATATTCTCATGATTGCAATATCAGTGAGGGTTTAATGACATCCTACTAACATCCATTGCTAAAAAACTCTATGATGATAATGAAATGAATCCAACAACCAAGTCCTAGGGATTGCATCTAGCTTAGGCTTGCATTTTCATTCTAGGCTTGCATTGAGACAATGTTTTGGTGCTCTTTTGATTGTCTTCTTTTAGATCTATTCATCGAAGGTTCTCTTCTTTTGTCCCAGGTTCACCATGATAGCACAAGTGCTCTATTTTGAGTGAAAACTTCATCTCTAGCTAAATCGACCATTCTGAATCCATTTTCGGGATCAAAATCAAAATATGACACTCCTAGATAGCTTGAAATCACATTTTAAATTTTTGGGACCATCTGGATCGAACGCTTGTGTAGTCCACCTTTTGGTGGCATTTTCTTGTTGGAATCTTATCTCATCATCATTTTCTTGAGATCTTCAATGTTTTCATCCAATGTCAACTCTAGTCAAATCTAGTCAACCATGGTCAAACTTGGCCAACAGGACCTTCAAATCACTCCAAATTGCTCCAAATCACTTATGCACCCTCTCGATGCTTCTTTAATCTGCTCTGAGTTCCTCTGGATCTTTGATCTTATCTCTATCTGCAACCTTTTGTTGTCAATCATCTTTCTGATGTGTCATCTTTCAATTTCACTCCTGAGGGGGCAAGATGATTGCATCATTGAATCTTGTCAAATCAATTCTTGAATCAGTCTGATCTGAATCAAAAGTCCTCATCACTTAGGGCATCTCTTCACTAGGGGCATCTTTGGGCCTCACATCTTTTCATCTTGTCATCTATCTTTTAGGTATTTGAGTAATCTAACTTAGATCCTCAAGAATCAAGCTTCATTCTGGAGATGGTTCTCAAAATCTCATTAGGTATTAGGGCAATCTAACCCTAATTCCTGAAAGTCAAGCTTCATTCTGGAGATGGCTCTTGAAATCTCTTTTGGACCGTTATTTGGGCAATCTAATCTAGGTCTCGAAGGACTAAGCTTCATATTGGGGCTAACCCTGGTTCTAGAGGTAGTCCTAAATTTGCATCTATTATCATTCTATCAATAGGTATTGGGGCAATCTAACCCTGATTCTAGTTTTCTCTCAAGTGGTAATCCGACCATTGTCTTCACAATCTAAATTAGACTTCAGAGATTCATATCTCGATCTGATCAGTGTCTTGGTGATCTAACCTCGACTTGCGAGGGTTAAGCTCTATTCTGGAGATAATCCTAAAACCTCATCATTTGTCACATTAGACTATTCTTTGAATTAACACATTGCTCGCACATCAATTCAAAGAGGGGCAAAATGTAATACCCCAAAATTGGCACCTTATAATTCTAACCAATTTTGGTGCATTTCTTCAATTTCTACATCATTAAAGTCCTATTGTACTAGGCAATTCTGCCTCCTAGTTGACTTTATTTGACTTAGTGTGAAATGTAGAAAACCCTAATTTTGCATTAATTATACACTATATTTAATTCCTAAATATTCAACTTTATTGGCTAAATAATCCCTATGATTAATTAATTTAATTCTAAAGTCCTAAGTGCTTTAAATTAAATTAATTCCACCCCCTTTAGCTAATACACATCATGGAATTAAATAATTATTTGGTTATTTGAATTGACATCTTTATTTGGATTTAATTATTCAAAATGATTCGAAAAGTCACCCATATGTGGCAATATTCATTCTTTTAATTAAATAATTCCTTGATATTTGTCTCACCTTCCTCCATGGAGATGAAGAGTCAGCCATTTCTTTTCAAGAAAATCTTCATCCTCTCCCCCACCTTTTCTATATTATGAGCTCCTTTTCTTCATTTTGAGGAGGCAATTGTGAGAGTATCCAAACTATAGTCAATTTTAGTCTCAATTTTCATGCTTTCAAGCTTTGTTATTACATAATTAGATTAATTTCTCATTCTAGTTTAATTGCATTTGCATATTAATTAGTTTTGTTATATGTTTTAGATTAATTCTCATATCTCATTTCAAGTTTTCTTAGCTTAATCTGCACTTTCATTCTTAGTTTAACTTGCATTCTCATATAGCTTAATTCATTGAAATTTTGATCATTTCAAGCTTTTAAATCCTTTGTCTTAGTTTGGTCTATGGTTGTTGCCTCTCCAATTTGAGAGTAATTCAAACATCCCAACTAAATAGGAGGCAACAGGTCAATTCACTATGAATTTGTGAATTGGGTAATTCATACTCATTTTCGTAATTCACCTTGTGAGCAATGACTATGTTGTGTCTATGGCTGGATTAGAGGTCCACGTTCAACTATAAACACTAACATGCGAATCTAGATTTTAAGAGATTGAAATATAAAATACTAAGAATATAAGTCTAAGATAAAATTATCATAATGTATCTGATTAAAAAATTTAGGATCTTTTGAATGAGCCAAGAAGTCTATTTATATAGAAATCCAAAAATGAACGTGCAGTTGAGACTCATCATGTTGAGTTGTTGAGATTCCCTTCCATTCTTGGAAATTTCTCATGATTGAATGAGACTGAAAGAAATATGGAAACTTCCATTTGTTCAATCTCTTTCTGAATTAGAAAATTTTATGTCCATGAGTTAAAGAGGTTTCTTTATTTAATTAAAATAATTTTGAAGATCTTTTAATTATTGATTTTATTTTAAATAACCTTTTAAGATCAATCAATTAATTTAATTGATTATTTGATGATTGATTAATTATACAAAATAATTGATTTAACTACTTACATAATTATGTCTAGCATATTTGTTTGAATTAATTAGTTGAAATTAGGGGCACTTAGTTAGCTAGACAATTTTTAGGTGAATACATTCTCCCCTCTTTGAATTGATGTGCGAGATGCACATTGATTCAAAGAACTTTTGATGTTGAACTAACAAATAGCTTGATGTGGGTTGTTGAAACCATTCCTGATTGGAAGAGATCAATTTCAAAATTGATTGAACAAAAGTTAACAGAGATTCAGTTATCAGTTCTGAACTTGAATGGACAAAGATTGATTGAAGATCCAAAAGATATCGATTCTAAAATTGATTGAATAAAAACCAGCCATACCAAGTCTGAAATTGATTGAATGAAGATCGATAAAATGATCAAGACACTGATTCTAAACTTGATTGAACAAGAATTGATCATACGGACTATTGGAGCTCAAAAATTTTGATTGTATTTTGATTCCAATGTCAAAAAATTTGTCTAAGTGCCAGAATTGTGCTTTAAAAGTCTTTGAAAGAGGCCGAGTTTGAAGGCACTGAAAATGGAGCCTATTGATTTTCTTGATGAGTCACTTGGATAGGGTGTTCATCACCTACCATTTGACATATGTAATAGGTTTTAGGTCTTGGGTTTCAATTTTGACATGTTTTTGGAGTGGTCATTTAAGGGTGTTCCCAAAAATCTGCATTATGTGTGTTTCCTATTTTTTATTGAGTAGCCCACTTTGAGGAAATACATTTATTTCCCTGTGATTGGTAATTGCATGCCGGTTGTTACATCATGTTGTAGGCATGAGAGAGAGTTTCCATGCCAATTTTTAGCCCCCCATATGCCCATTTGAACTATTTGCCTAAGCCATTTCATTTGCAGACTATTAAGTTTCTTTGTCTACATTGTCCGATTTTCTAAGTGGCCTACTTTGAAGTCTCCTAGTTTGTACCCTGTTCATGGTCAGACATAATTGAATGTTGTTCCATATTTTAGACCTGGAAGAATACTTTCCCAATGATTTGGAGGTCTCTTTTAATCCATTTGGCCACTTTTCGAGGCCAATTCCAAATCAGATGTATGCACATTTCATTGTTTTAAATCCTGAATTTTACTAACAGGCCAACTTTTGTGTTTGATTGTATTCGGCCAAAAGGTCTTTCGGGCAAGTTGATTGTGGATCTGTGTACCTTGTATGGGGGAAAATCAATGCCCAAGTTTTTGGATTTTGAAAGTTTCAGTGGGTGAATTTTTGAAGTCAGTTCTGGCAGTGATTTGTGCAACTTGGCAATTTAGACTGATGCAATGTTTCCAAGTGGCCATGTTTGATTGTTAAAATCTTTTGGCTCAGATCTTTTCATGGTTTCTCCTTTGGTGGATGTGTTAATATGTTGGAGGAAGGATTTTCTTCCCGGTGGCACTTTTCTGAGGGGCCATTTGGTTAGTTTTTGAGGCCAATTAGTGTTAGCGACAAATTTTATGAAGTGCATTGTGAGGTGATTTTGATATGGCTTTGTCTTGACTTCGTTCAAGTGATTGCATTCTAATTGTATAAAGGGGTAAAAGTGAATATGGAGGATTTATTCTGGCTAGTACAAAGGACTAATGAGGCTCATGCTTTACCAACATTTAATTGCTTGCGGCTAAGACAATGTGGAAAATGCATGAATACATGGTTGGCAGTGTATTCATCTTAGATTGAAAGTGTGCATGGATGGATTGAAGGAAAGTGGCATCAAAATATGATGGAATGCCATGGTATTCTTGAGATGCATGTTCTTGATGAGAAATTGACACCAAATTCAATAAAATGTGGATAAGATGTGAAAACAAGGGAAAATATTAAAAGAAAAGTATATGAGCCCAAATACTAGGGGATGGTTGATAAAGGATATAAATGATAGTGAGTTAAAAACACTATGAAGGCATAAAATTTATGGTAATCCTAATTGGACAGAGTATTTTGGAGAGAATGTTGAATGGGCTGACAGGAATACTTTCATGCCCAGTTCAAATTCTTTGCTAGCTATTGTTTTTCTTTCGGGCAAATGAGAGTGAGGGAACAATTTGGGAGGGACAAAGCTAGACCAAAGTCATGACAGGAAAAAGAAGATATGCTACATCCATCATTCTTGGGTTATGATAGAACTTGGCTATGGGCATGTTTGGGTCACCAATTCTTGACACACATTGTAATGTCTCCTGTCATCATGTCAATTTTAAGAGGTTAAAAGCATGACATTTAATATTCAAGAGGAAAAGATAATAATTTATTTTGTATAAAGTACATCAAGAGTTGTAATTTAAAGCCCACACACTAGTCTAAGTGAGTAGCCAGCGTTTGAAGGAGACTGTGTGAAATGTGGAGGGCCTGTGCTAATGAATGGGGGACCCACACCAAATGAAAAATGGTGGGCACATTTTTGAAAAGTTGCACAACATATAAAGGAAGCCAGCAAAGGAACTATGCGTAAGTGCCAGGGAGACATGTGTTTGCAAGGAGGGGACTCATGCAATATCATTGAAGGCCTGCGTAAGTCAAGCCCCCTTGCCCAAGAAGAGAACAAAGGGATGCCAATGCAAGTGAGAGAATGCCAGCATGGAAGTGCTTTTGGGAGCCTTGCGTGAGCAGTATGGGAACCAAAATGGGAGATGCTTGCAAACATAAAGCCAGCGTAAGATATTTTGGGGGCAACCAATCACCAAAGGGGCTCATGCAATTAAATGAAGGGGCTCACACAATTAAATGGAGAGGCTGCATGAGAAACTAATAAGCTAGGTGGGGACTGTTATTTGGTGTCTACCTAGGAAACATATCATAAGCTAGGTAAACTAGCATCTAACAAAGGAGGCACATCAAGTAGAGAGGCTACTGATAAAGTGGTGGCCACTTTGGCATTTGAAGATTTCGAGGGAGTTGTTTCCAACAAGCAACTACCAGTGCATGGCAATGTAAATGCCAGGGCTCACGCACCTTTTGGGCTTTGCGTGAGGGCACAAAGATGAACACCCAACCATTTTGTGAGGCTGCCAAGTGAAATGCACTTGGAGGGTTGAAGCTTGCACAAAGAAGACACTTGCGTAAGGAAGGAAGGCACGTTTTGGCACCTAGCCAAGGTAGGTGAGAAAAAATGGAGGGAAGGTGCATGTGGGTTTATCCCACATGCATCTTGTTCGGGTATTATATAATGTTTATGTACAAGGGCATCCAAGTTAGAGGTAAATCAAGTAAGAATGAGGCTGTGGCTGCCTCATGCCTTGTGGGCACACCTTGGAGCACATGCCAGCTGGGCACTATAAAGAAGTTTTAATGAAACATTTAAAAACTCTAGAAATCTTAATCCCAAATTGCTCAGGAAAAGGAACTTTGAGGTGTTTATATGCTAAAGTGCTCACATAAGAAATAGAGAAAGAGCGAAGGCTCTGCCTGTGTGCACGTGCTAGAGATCACCTCGGGAATCATGTCGATAGGCCCACACAGGTAAATTAATTTTGCATTAAGGTGATGAAAATGACATGGACAAGAAGGACATGTGGCAGCTGGTCACACAATCATGAGACCAAATGGTGGTTAAGGCCAGCATCCGGAGATCCAGCGGGTGGCTAGTCACCAGGTCACTAGATAGATGGTGGTTAGGAGGAAAAATCTAGAGATCAGGAGAACACATACTCGCCAGGTCACTGGATGGTCCATGGTTTAGCCCTAACATTTAGAGAATTAGAGATTTCCATAGTCACTGAATCTCCCAATTCTTGATGGTTAGGCAAGTTCATTCAGAGATTGGGAGAATGGGTTCAGTTGACCATTCTCCAAATTTAACTCAAGGTTAAAGATCTATTCCGAGATTCAAAGATAAAGGGGATTCACATGCTCACCATATGTTAACCATGGTTGTGAGTTCATTCAAAGATTTGGAGAATAGTGCAATTCACCCAATCTCCAAACTCAGGGGTCAAAGGGCCAGGGTTAGTCTGAGCGGCCAATCACGTTGTGACAAGTGGTACATCCTAGTGGCCTCTGTGGTAAAGTGCAGAATGATTTAAAAAGCCATATTTAAAAAGAATTAAAAATAGTGCATAGTCCTAACATTTGAAATAATAGCCCAAAATTTAAATGATTAAGTGCTCACAGATTTAATGCCTGGAGGTTCAATTTTTATCCAAACATAGGCATGTAGTATGTTTTCAGAAATGGCAAGGAATGAGGAATCTTTTGGCAATCATTGTTTTTAGTTTCAGAGTGATGGGAAAGAGTAGTATGGGCTTTTGCATTTTGGGATAGAATCATTTTCTTGGTGAAAATGGAATCAAATCAGTTTGTTGGGACATGATTGCAAGCATGATCAGCTGGAGAGGATCAGTTGTAGATCAAAGTTGAGGAAAACTTGTAGATATTTTATGCAAAGAATGGATAGCTGTCAGTTGGCTTCAATTGACCATATTCCCCTATATCTCATTTTTTCTTCATTGTTACAAGGATGGTGAATTCAGGGCTGCAAGCAATGGTCTGATTCTGGTCTACCTCCATAGCTTTCTGTCATTGTAAATGTACTAAAGTATAAGAATTTTAATGAGAGAACATCTAGATCCCATTTGCATGTCTATTTGATGTCTTCATGTGTTTGTATCTGAATCTTTGTGTATTGAGTTTGTAAGGAAAATTAAATACACTAGTTATAAGGTAACTATGAAATTGGTCTAGAGTTTGTTTCAAGGGAAGGGTAATTCTTGAGGGTAGTTTCAAAGGATTCAATAGTTGCATAAGAATTTGATGTCTAGATCTAGGATTGAGAGAGTAACTTGTAAGGCATTTCACTTGCATTTAGGGTGTGTCTCTGTTAAGGGTTTTCTGTGAATGTATGTTTACTTGACTCTTTGCCCTAGATTTGGCACTGGTCTCTACTTGTTTAGTAGTTATCACCATCAATTGAAATTAAATTAGTTCTTTTACTTTATAGTTCTTTTGGTCTAAATGTTAAATATCCATGTTTAAGACATGTAATCCACTATGAAGCAGTAAATCACAAGAGGTACACCCACCTAAGTTTGTGGAGCTCAAAGTGAAGAAGAATTTTCTCCTTGTTAATTAGTCTTTTCTTGCTTGAGTCAGGAGTTTAGGAATCACAGAGTTCAATTTAAGCATTTAAGGTTTATAATAGGATTCAGTAAGAAAAATACTAACACCGACTCTGAGCTTGATTAGATGAAGATCAATAAAAATATCAAGACACCAATTCTAAACTTGATTGAATAAGAACCGATCATACCAACTTTGAGCTTGATTGAAAAAAGACTGATGGAAATATCAGAATGTTCATCTTAATTTGATGTGATGAAACTAATCACCTATCTGATTTGAGGATGACAACTAACCAATTTGATGTCAACGAATAAGAACCGATCATACCAACTTTAAGCTTGATTGAAAAAAGATTGATGGAAATATCAGAATCTTCATCTTGATTTGATGTGATGAAACTGATCACCTATCTGATTTGATGATGACAACTAACCAATTTGATGTCAACACGACGTGATGAAATTGATTAGTGTAAAAAAAAGACTCTTAAATCAATAGATTGATTTGAACAAATAACCATCTTGATGAAGTGTGATGAAACTAATTACCATTAAGAGACTTATTTGGGGGTAATTAACTTGATATGGATCCTAATGAAGCCAATTACCTAATTTTGAAGACACTATTAGATTGATGTGTTGTGATGAAATCACTCATGCGGAAAGATCGAAGAGTCTCAACTTGATGTGAATCTTGATGAAGTTGAGATGCCCCTAGCAATGAGGTTTTTCTTGAATTTGTAGTTTTGAACTCAGTTGATTTGATTGATGATATAGTATTCTTTCCCCCTCAAGATCAAAATTAAAATATGGGAAGAAATACCATTGATTTGAGTTGATTCGATTGATAAAAATTATTGAATTTGTAGTATAATTAATGTAAAATTGATTCAATCAAATTAAAGATGATTGAGAATGAATTATGAGAAATTTAGAGGTTATTTGGAGTGATTTTGACCATGTTTTGTCCTAGGATTGACTTGGTTTGAATAATTTTGACTTGAGCTGACCAGATTTTGACCAATATAGAAATTTCAAGATTTTGATCTTGATGAAAAATATGAGATTGAATGACCTGCCTTGGTTTTGGTTCCCTAAGCTTGTGGGTGGCCTCTTAGAGGCCTAGGATGGGAGGTGAGCATCCCATGGTCTTCCTTGAAAAGAAAATTCATTTGTAGGTTTTTTTTGAAGCCCTATGATTTCTTGAAGAAAATGAAGCTCAATATCCCTATGAAGATAATGAAGAAAGAAAAAGAGAGTTGTGAATGTGAAAAATTGAGGTTTCTTTGTTTCAGTAGTTCATGTGTAAGCTAAAAATTTATTTTGCATTTGTGATAAGTGAAATCCCTATTTGTATCTATTAGCAGATTGATGAAATGAACAAAGAGAAAGGCTTACAAGTTGTTTGTAAAATTTTAGATTTAATAGATTTAAGTTCTTCTATGATAATTTTGGAATAAACTAAACTAGCTATCAAAATATATAAGTGAAAGAAATAGTCTTTTTGCTATATGTCAATGTGATGTTTTAAAAAATCAAATAGGATTATTTCAACCTTGTTGTTTAAATTTTGGTATCATTTCAAAAACAAAATCAGCTTGCTACATTTAGTTAGATTTATCAAAAAGAAAATGTTTGTTGTTGATTAGTTGTAAAAAAAAAAATGATGTCTCTTGTTAAAATATTTTGGTTTTAAAATATATGAAAATAAGTTTATAAATGTGTGAAAAAATAGACTTTATTGTTTAGTTAGTTGTTACACCTGTTATATATTCACAATCCTACATCTTTAAAAAAAATACAATATTAAATCAATATATATATATATAGTTTACATATATATATGTAAGATATAAAATATATAAATAAATAGAATGAATACACACACACACTTTTAGCCTTGTATTTTTTTTTAATGTTTATAGATCCGGTATACTCTGTTTTACATTTTAATATTTTAGATATATATATATAAATGTAGATTGATTGTTTTTAAAAATATATATACTTTATAAAAAAGAGGAGTATATAAAAAGAGGAGTATATACACATTTCATTGCAATAATTTTTTTTAAATTTAAAATAAAAATTAAAAAAAATAAAATATATATATATATATATATATATATATATATATATATAAATTTAAGTTTTTTTTAACCTAATCCTAACCCCTGAAGGGGTAGGGCCAGCTGAGCTGGCCACTACAGCCATGGGGCTTCCCACAGATTATGGCGACCACAACTATGGGACTACCCACGGACTGTGGCAACCGCAGCTGTGGGAAGCACCCATAGTCTCTTTGTGTGTGAAAATTGTACCTGATCTGTAGACACAACACTTCAGTAAAACATTAGAGGTTAGCTAAAATCAAATCGTGCAAAATTAAAATCTAATCTAACCAAGTGATTTACTGCCTTCTAATAGGTGCGAGATTGATGTTCTCAGATTGGTATCGAGATCAGTGACCTTGACGACACCTAAATGAAGGATTTGAATGCAAAAGATGGACATAGAATATGAATGCAATTAATCTATTTTTTTATTTATTTTAGATGCAATGATATGATCAAAACTTGATATGAATCTATGCTAATATGGAAATTGATCTATGATATGCTAATCTAGAAATAATATGATATGAATAAAAACCAAATTGATCTCACAATAGCCTTGATTCACAATAAGCTTTGATTCTTCGTCCTCCAATTCGACAGCGTGAGGATGCAAAAATATGAGATGCTTTGAGATGAGCTGAGGGTTTTAATTTATAGAAATCCAAGGCTTTGGAGGTGCATGGAAGAAAGCCATAAATCACTCAGATTAACTTAGCTTGATTTTTGAGTTATTTGATAATAAAGATAATTTAATTCACAAAAACATGCAAATCATGCAAAAACAACTTTTTAACTCAAATTAGAAGTTTAGATCAACTTTAAAACTCAAAAATGATGTTGAGTTCCAAAAAGTCAATAACTTGCATTGATTTTTTTGATTTGGAGTTTAACTGCTCTTTGATTGTGCACATGGATAATTATGAATTAATAAATAAATAAAGTGATTTATTCTCAACTTAACTGATTTTGGAAATAAAACAATTGATTTATGGGTTAATCAATCATTTAATCAAACTTTTATTCAAAAATAATATCATCAAATATGACAACTTGCTTTAATTAATTAAATAAGAATTTAATCAATTAATGATAGGAATTTTGATTTATTATCAAATTTAAATAATAATAATTAGGAATAAATATAATTAAATTCAATTAAATAATTAAGTGGCAGAATTAAACTTAATTAATTAAATGTTGAGAATATTCAATTAATTAAACTTTAGGATAAATAGGATTTATTGCCAAATAATCATTAAATCAAAGATAATTATGATGATTAGGAATATTACTAGGAATATTCTCCGATGCAGAATTTAGGATAATCAATTAGGATTCGATGATGTTTAGATGTGCCTTTGGTTAGGACTTTGATGGTGATTTCGTTCAATGTGTCGATATAGAGGTTAATGAACCTATAGCCCATTTTTGGGGTATTACATTTTGCCCCTCTTTGAATTACTGTGCGAAGCGCAGTGGTTCAAAGATAGTCTGTGTTTGATAGAGATATGAAACTGATTTGGAATTGATAATTGATATGAGATAGAAGCTGATTGATATTGATTTGATATGAATATAATAGGTCTTGAATGACCAAAGATAATGTTCACTGTAGTAGCGATGAACTGATGATTGTGAAAGAGTGTCAAAACACTTGATTCCGAACCTTAGGATTGCAAAGAAGTGAGTGACCGGTTCTAGACTCGATTGTCTTAGCAGAACTAGCAGGTATCACATCTGAACCCTTCAGTTGCCGAAGAACCAAGGAAATAACACTAATGAACCGATGGTTGCGAAAAAATGATACAGTTTACAAGATTAGGAGAATACCAAATTGATATGGATTGATGAATCTGATATGCCCCAAGTGATGATAGATTTTCCCCGAGCGATGAGGACTTTTGATGAATCAGCAACTAGACGTGGTTGTTGTCTTGATTATTGATGAAAGATTGATCGCAGTTTTAAATTTATAGACTTGAATGATGTGCAATACCATGCCCCCTTCGGGATTAAAATTGAAATCTGACAAGAAAAGTCAGTGTTAGAGTTTAGAAGATGTTAATTGATTTGAGAAGTGGTTATACACATTTGAGAACGCATTCTACATCGTTTGGAGGTCTTGGAGACCAAGTTTGACTAGGTTTGACCATGAGTTGACCATGGTTGACCAAGTTGAAATTTTGATAGTTTGATGGAAGATAATCAGTTAAGTTGAATACTGGATTTCTGTGATGAATGAAGGTCGATTATGCAAGTAGTTAATAATATGAATGATTTTAGATTTTGATTTTGATCTCGAAAAAGAATTCTACTTGCTATTTCGTTGGAGGAACCTTCGTGTGGGATTCAGCTCTTGTTAGATTGGAAGAGGTGATTGAAGAATCTTTTAAGTGTTCAAGCAATTTGTGAGATCATGCAAAGTGCAAAAATGCAAAGAAACATGCAGGATGATAATGCAACCCTAGGACCTAGGACCTACTCACTGATCATGTGTCAATTTGTTATCATCATTGAACTTTTAGGTAACCGGATAAATCAATACAATGCCCACTAGCTATGAAACCATAGACATATGAATATCGATTTGTATGTGCAAGAATCAATACAACATCCACTGGTCAACAACCATGGATATATGAATATTGATTTTATTTTTGGAATGTCAGATTAGATATAAGCACCAAGGCATAAATGCTAGGATGACTTGAATATCATGTCCATTTTGATATAGAAATTTGTATAAGAATCAAAACATAAATGTCATGATGACCTAAATATGCCTTGCATTGCAAACACATTAAACAGTCAAGAGATCATTCTAAATCCAGTGTGAATTACCCGTAGTGACCCTTTATCATTCACATCCTTAGGTAAGATCATGTTTCACAGTAGGAGAAAGAACTTACTCAAAAAGACAATAGTGAGATCAAACTTCCTTGAATTTTTTGGGTATCAATGGTCGAGGTATGCATGGCCATCCAATTCGAGATAGAGGCTCTTACAGTCGGACACCATTTCAATCTAGAATTTCCAAAGTTGTTAGATTTTCACATACAAGCAGAAGACAAAGAAGAGATTATGCTCCTAGTCATCACTCTCTAAATCCTATAAAGGAAATCATCGAAGAGCTCGAAGGGACTCAATATGAAGAAATCTCAATGTGAATTAGTAAGCATACAAGGAGATAAAAGCATGTAAAAAAAAGCATAGATTGTTTTCAGTTTGTTGTTTGATGTTTGATTGCGTTGTTGTAGATGCAAAATCCTTTCTGGAGACAAGACAAACTTGACTGACTCAAATGAAGCTTCAAAGGACTCTGACTAGATATGATACATCTAAGATATACTGGAGGCCATAGGATATAACATTGATTGCCCCCAAGTGTTAAGCATTGATAGGAGACAAATGCTTGAGCTGAGTGGTGTATAGACCAACTTATTGAAAACTAGAAATGCAGAAACAAACTGAGAGATATGTACAAACTAAAGCAAAACTGAAAGCTGGGAAAGACCAAGATTGTGCTGATAGATGGAGCCTTTTGAAACAAGTGGCACCCGTTTGCCGGGTTTTCACCATCTTGGCAGAGATTCTATTTTTTCTACCAAGGTGCATGTTTCCAGGTTTCACCAAGGCACTTTTTCTTTTTCTCATTTTTTTGTATTTTTCATTTTTTATTTTTTTGGTACTTTTGATATATATATATTTTTTTGTGAACCATCAAGATGCCTACTACTACGTTTTCACCAAGATGTTCAAATTTTCAAGACTTTTTTTGATTTTTATAATTTTTTTAGGACATTTTACCATAGACCGAATGCTTTAGGCATAGAATTTCTTCAGATGGAGAACATTGATTGGTTCTCAGAGATGTTCTCCTTCAGTCATTGAGAGTTGATAGGCACCAAAGCCAAAAGTAGTAGTGATGACAAAGGGACCCACCCAGTTGGGTTCAAACTTCCCCTTGCGTTCTTGATGTGATTGATTTTTAGGATTCTCTCTCAAGACTAGATCACCAACCTGAAATTCTCTGTGTCGGACTTTCTTGTTGTAGCCTCTAGACATTATCTTCTGATATACTCTGAGATGATCATACACTGCTTGTCTATACTCATCTAGTAGTTCAAGTTCTTGCAACCTAAACACTCTGTAGTCATCATTAGTTACTAGACCATGCATTCTGATTCTTAGTGATGGGATTTCAACCTCAATAGGTAGTACCACCTCAGACCCATAAACTAAAGCAAAAGGCGTAGCCCCAATAGGTGTTCTGATACTTGTTTTGTAGGTCCATAGAGCTAGATTAATCATGAGATGCTAGTCTCTGCCGGTTTTGTTTACTATTCTGTGCAAGATCTTTAATAGATTTTTGTTAGAGGCCTCAGCTTGTCCATTCCCTTGAGGATAGTAGATAGAAGACCAATGCTGGGTGATCTTGAATTTGGCACATAGATCATCTAGGTCTTTGTTCTTGAATTGTCCACCGTTATCTGTGATTATGGAATGAGGTATCCCATATCTACATATGATATAATTCAATATGAACATAGATATTTGCTTTCTAGTTGCTTGTGTCAAAGGGACTGCTTCTATCCATTTTGTAAAATAATCTGTAGCAGTGATTATATGGGTATGTCCATTAGAAGAGTGAGGATGAATCATCCCGATAAGATCAAATTCCCATTGATGGAAAGGCCATTATGTTGTAAAGGGAATTAGATCTCTCCCTGGAGCATGAATTAAGTTACCATGCACTTGACACTTTACAACATAGGGAGAGATCTAATTCCCTTTACAACACAATTACCCAGGCTGAGACTAGTGTTAAAACATTTGAGTGTGACCCACAAATACCATCATGGACTTCCTCTAATGCATGTTGAGACTCTTCCCATTTTAAACATCTAAGTAGCGTACCATCTAGACCTCGTTTGTATAGATCATGACTAATGATGACATATCGGGAGGTATTATGGATAAGGTATCTCTTTTCATGGTGGTTGAAGGTATCCGGAATGATTTGGTCTTGGAGATAGGAAAAGAGGTCTTTGTATCTGGATGAATCATGACTTACAACAGTGCAGATCATGCGGATTTCAAGGGAATCGTATGCAGGATAAGATAGTGCTTCCACCAGGAACTTGTAGCGTAGCTCATGTTCAGGCTACTGTAATAAAGTAGATAGTGTTGCCATTGCATCGGAAACCTTGTTCTCCATTCTAGGAATGTTCTCAAATGTGATAGACATGAAATATTTCTTAAGATCATCTACCATTCTCTTGTAAGGAATGAAATTTTCATCTTTAGTTTGGTACACATCATTGACTTGATGAATAACAAGTTGAGAGTCTCCATGAATGTGTAGCTCTGTTACTCTCCATTCAATTGCTATTTTCATACCATTCAAAAGGGCTTCATATTCTACAATATTGTTTGTGCAAGGGAACTTTAGTCTAAATGCTTTTGGGATTGAGTATCATTAAGGAGTTATGAAAAATATGCCTACTCTAGATCCATTCTGTGTATAGGAGCCATCAAAGAATAATTTCAATTCTCTAGAAGATAGGTGCATAATAGAGGATTTTGGAAATTCCATTTGCATTGGTGTGTCATCAAACATGGGTGCATCTACTAGTTGATCAGCAATAACTTGACCTTTTATAGCTTTTCTTTCAACATATTCAATGTCAAATTCACGTAGAAGCATGACCCATTTAGCCAGTCTACCTGTGAGGCAGCCTTGCTGAGTAGGTATTTTAGTGGATCAATTTTTGCTACTAGATGCGTGGTATGAGCTAACATATAGTGTCTTAGTTTCTGTGATGCAAAGATCATAGTGAGACAAGCTTTCTCAATCATAGAATAGTTCTTTTCATACACCACCAATGTTCTGCTTATATAATAAATGGCTCTTTCCTTTTTGTCTTCATCATGTTACGCTAGCAATGCCCCCAGTGATGTGGCTATTGCGGAGACATATAAGATCAATGGCTTCCCATGAATAGGAGGCATCAAGATAGGAAGATTTGATAGATACTTCTTGATATGGTTAAAGTTGTTCTCACATTCTTCATTCCACGCAAAGGTCACACCTTTATGTAATGTTTTTGTAAAAGGTTGTGATATGTTCGCTAGCTGTGATATGAATCTTCTGATAGATTGAACTCTTCCTTGCAATGTCCTCATTTGACTGATATTCATGGGAGGTTGCATCTCTATTATAGCCTTGACTTTAGTTGGATCAACTTCAATGCCCTTCTTTGAAACTATGTATCCTAAGAGCTTTCTAGAAGTGACACCAAAAGAACACTTCTTAGATTTAGTTGGAGACTAAAATTTTCCATTCTATCTAGAATCATGCTCAAGTCCTTTAGATGTTCAGTTTTGATCATAGATTTTGCTAAAGTATCATCAACATAATCTTCCATAGTTCGATGCATCATGTCATGGAAAATAGATGTCATTGGTCTTTGATATGTAGCACCAGCATTTTTAAGCCCAAATGGCATGTCATTCCAATAGAAGGTGCCCCATGCACATGTGAAAGTAGTTTTCTCTTGGTCCTCTGGAGCAATTTTTATTTGGTTATATCCAGAGAAACCATCCATTAAGGAATACATCTCGAAACCTGCACTCATGTCCACTATCATATCAATGTTAGGCAGTGGAAAATCATCCTTAGGGAATGCTCTATTCACATCTCTAAAGTCTGTGCACACTCTGATTGAGCCATCTGGTTTAGAAATAGGTACAATATTAGAGATCCACTATGCATAGTCAATAACTTGGATGAATCCGGCATTTAGGAGCTTCTCTAATTCAGCTTTTACCAAGAGTGCAACATGAGGATGCATCTTTCTTAATTTTTTCTTGATAGGTTTGACATTTGGAGCGATAGATAAATGATGCATTATGAGATTAGGATCCAATCCTGGCATATCTAAATATTTCCATGCAAAGTTGATCTTCTTCTCTATTAGGAATGTTGTAAATTGTTGCTTTTCTTCTTCAGATAATGATTGTGCTACATGTACCAATTATGGTTCCTTTGTTGTACCCAAATTGGTGGATTGGGTGGGCTCAATTAGAACTAGAGATCTATCCTGTAAATGACTCGGAAGGACATCAAATATCTCATCGTTAGGTGCCTCAGAGAGGTTTTCACCTTTGGATACGTCTTTTATTTTTACTTTTGTAGGTTCTGAGACTGCCACAAAGTGGTTTTCACCCTCAAAACTCTTTTTATTTTTGTTTTTCTGACTAAGATATTTGATGTCTGACTCAGTCATGTTGACGCTCGGTTCATTGATGGAAATCCTCATAGGCTCAACTGCATTGAGGTAGCAAGCAAGGGCATAGTCATTCGGGAAGGTATAAATACCATGGCTCGGATTTGTGGAGGTTTGATCAATAAGTTCTGGATATTGGATAGTCAAAGTAGGAAAAGATTGGGAGATAGTGTTTACGGATATAGATCTATCATCATTGGTCCTAACCTGACGCTCGAGTTCAAAGGTGATATTACAACTTAAGACATTCAATTCATGAATAGGCTCAATGTCATCATGGGAGTTCAATTTAGCCATAGGTGGGTTAGACTCGATAGGTTCATCATTTCTCTCTAGACTCACATTGGGATTAGGTACATATTGGTGAATAATATCAACATGTTTCTCTGTAATAAGCTCATCTTCATCTGGTTCTGGAATGACTCCCCATTCATAGTCATTTGATTCAGCTTTTGATTTAGGATCTCTAGGAAATCTTAGAACATGAGTAAAGTCAGGGTGAATACCCCAAGAAGGGTTACCCTCAGATTCTGATTTGAATTCATACTCATGGGAATCTATCTCAGAATCACTACCACTTCCCTCTTCTTGGTTGTTTTTGAGATTAGCTGGTTCTTGTGTTGCAATTATCTCTTGATTGATAGTAGGCTCTTGTGTTTCTACTACATTAATTCTTTTGATTAGATCATCTTTATCATCAGGAAGGTCTTTGATTTCTGTTAGGATTAACAAGGCAGAAATAACAATTATGTGCAAATATAACTAATATCAGAAAATAATAAACCACACAGAATAGAACACAAGACACACAGATTTAATGTGGTTCACCCAATCCCTAGGCTACGTCCACCAACAGCGAGTCCAATATTATTATTATCCAGTGATTACAACCTGATTACAATCCGTAATCCCTTACAGCCCAATTCTGCCGCAAGTACTAAAATCATGCATCATGAAAATCCCTAACCCTAAGCCATATTATACAATATTTTCCCGCTTTAGGGTTAGAATGAGTTATAAGTAGTCGGCCCAAATAACCAAAAAAGTAGTCGGCCTCAAAAAAATTTTCCTCGGGGGCTGCACCCCTGAACCCCTGCTCTTGGGGGCTGCCGCCCCCAAACCCCCGCTCGGGGCCCGGCCTGGCCCCGAACCCCGACGAGGTCGGGAGGAAAAGTGTACAGTACTTTCCTGGATAGTACTTTCCTGATTAGTCACCACAAGCTAACAATCTCCCACTTGGTGACTGATCAGTATCCACACTATACTAAAAAACCTCCCACTTGGAGACTGATCCTGTAGCAATACCGCTACCCACATGAGGCTCCCACTAGATTGAACCACCTTGGACTTAGCTGTTCCTTTATTTTGTTCAGTCTAGAAGACCAACTGAAGCTAAACATGAGTTCAACTTCTCCCTTGTTACTACCTTTGTAAACATATCTACTGGATTATCATCAGTATGAATCTTTTCCAGCCTTAACTGTCCATCATCCAAAACTAATCGAATGAAATGGTACCGCAACTGTATGTGTTTTGTCTTTGAGTGCAAAGCAGAATTCTTTGCAAGATGAATGGCACTTTGGCTATCTGTATGTAGAAAATTATCCTTTTGTGGATGTCCCAATTCTTCCATGAAGAATTGAAGCCATATCATCTCCTTGGCTGCCTCTGTAGCAGCAACATACTCTACCTTTGTAGTGGATAAAGCAACCACCTTTTGTAGTCGAGAAATCTAACTCACTGCTGTCCCAGCAACAGTAAATATATAACCTGTAGTACTCCTCCTGCTATCTATATCTCCTGCCAAATCTGAGTCAACATAGCCTTGTACAGTAGTAGTAGAACCCCCAAAGTGTAAACACTTACTGGATGTGCCTCTCAAATATCTGAGAATCCATTTGACTGCATTCCAATGCTCAATACCAGGGTTACTCATATAACGGCTAACAACTCCCACTGCATGTGCAATATCTAGCCTAGTACATACCATAGCATACATTAAGCTCCCTATAGCTGAAGCATAAGGTACCTTAGACATTTTAGTCTCTTCTTCTAGTGTCTTGGGACACATATCCTTAGTCAATTTCAAATGACCAGGCAAAGGTGTGCTGACAGCTTTGGCATTTTCCATAGAGAAACGTTGTAACACCTTCTCAATATAATCAGCCTGAGATAGAGACAATTTCCTATTTTTCCTATCTCTACAAATTTTCATACCAAGGATTTGTTTTGCTGCCCCCAAATCCTTCATAGCAAAAGATTTTGCTAACTGTTGTTTCAACCCCTTAATGTGATCCATGTTAGACCCAGCTATAAGCATATCATCAACATATAAACATAAAATAATGTAACTATCATCATCCAACCTCTTAAAATAAACACAATGGTCAGAATGACACTGACTATATCCATGCCCATTCATAAAAGTGTCAAATTTAATATACCATTGCCGAGGTGCTTGCTTCAAGCCATATAAACTTTTCTGCAATCTGCACACCAAATTCTCCTTACCCTTGACCTCAAATCCTTGTGGCTGAACCATATATATTTCTTCATCCAAATCACCATGAAGAAAGGCTATTTTAACATCAAGCTGCTCTAAATGCAAATCTTCAGTAGCCACAATACTTAAAACAGTACGAATAGAAGTCATTTTAACAACTGGAGAAAATATCTCATCAAAATCAATACCATGTTTCTGTGCAAATCCTTTTACGACTAATCTGGCTTTAAATCTTTTTGTACCTCCATCCTCTTCTTTTATCCTGTAAACCCATTTATTCTGTAAAGCCCTTTTACCTGCAGGTAACTTACATAAATCCCATGTCTGATTTTTCAGCAAAGAGTCCATTTCATCTGTCATTGCAGACTCCCATTGAAGCTTTGTATCCACCTGCACAGCTTCATTCTAACATTCAGGTTCACCAGCATCTGTTAACAAAATAGAATACAAAGATGGAGAAAATCTTTCTGGAGGTCTACTTAGCCTTGTTGACCATCTAACACTCACTGGGGTGTGTGGTATTTGTTGTTGCTGTTGTTACGGAGCATAAGGAACTACTGGAACATGAACTTGTGGAGTATCATCCAGTACTACATAGTCATTTTCTTTCTTTTCATGCTGCAGCAACAGATCTTTGTACAATACTTTCTCATTGAATATGACATCCCTGCTTCTTACAATTTTATGATTTTCAAAATCCCAAAGCCTATAACCAAATTCATCAATGCCATACCCAACAAAGACACATTTCTTTGACTTAGCTTCCAACTTGGTTCTATTTTCAGAATCTATAAGTGCAAAAGCTTCACAACCAAAGGTTTTGAGAAAAGAATAACTCACCTTCTTACCACTCCATGCTTCCTCTGGAATACCACAATCCAAAGGAGTAGAGGGGCCTCTATTGATTAAATAAATAGCAGTGTTCACTGCCTCTGCCCACATATTTTTGGGCAGCCTAGCATGCAACCTCATACCCCTTGCACGCTCCATTATTGTCCTGTTCATGCGTTCAGCCACTCCATTTTCTTGTGGAGTCCTTGGTACAGTTTTCTGCCTACGAATACCATTAGAGGAACAATATTCTTCAAATTCTATGCTGCAATACTCACCACCATTATCAGATCTGAGACATTTTAACTTTTTACCATTCTCATTCTCAACCAAGCATTTCCATTTCTTAAAAGTTTGAAATACATCAGATTTCTGTCTAAGGAAATAAATCCATACTTTTCTTGTTGCATCATCTATAAATGTAACATAATACAAAGAGCCACAAAGGGAAGATACTTGAGCTGGTCCCCATACATCTGTATGCACAAGCTCTAATCTCTCATTTTTCTTTTCCTTCCCACTCTTCACAAAACTAACTCTCTTTTGTTTTCCATAAACACAACTTTCACAGAAATCCATATTGACACATTTCAGACCAGGTAAAACTTTCTTTGAATGAAGTAATTTCATACCTTTTTCACTCATGTGCCTGAGTCTGTTGTGCCACAATGCTGTGTCAGAATCTACAGCAACAGTTTGATGTTCTTCCTGCTCAACTGCAGCCACTATTCCTGAACATTCATTATCTTCTGAAACAATTAAAGTAGAAGGAATAGTATGACCTGTACAAAGATATAAGGTGCCTACTTTCACACCTTTTGCTACTACTAAGGAACCTTTTGAAACCTTCCAATTTTTATCATTAAAAGTAACTATGCAACCCTCATCACCCAGTTGCCCTGTTGAAATTAAATTCCTACTCAGCCTTGGAACATGTCTTACCTCTTGTAGTAGCCAATGATTCCCATTCTGCAACTTAATCTTAATTTTTCCCTTTCCAACAATCTGACAGGGTTCATTATCTCCCAAATAAACTAGCCCAAAATCCCCTTGGACATAATCAACAAAATAACTTCTATGGGGTGTAGCATGAAATGAAGCCCCAGAATCTAAAACCCATGAATCATCAATACTTTCTAAGGACAAGAGCAAAGCATCCTCCTTGGATTTGTTAATTACCACATTTGCCTCCTTGTTTCCATCATTTTTGTCTCCTTGATCTTTCTTCCGAGACCAACAATCTTTCTTCTTATGACCTGGTTTTCCATAGTACCAGCAATCATTTGGCCCTTTAGATTCAGACCTCTTTCCCTTTGATTTTCCTCTTGATTTCCCATGATTTCTAGAGTTGTTTCCTCTATCTCTTGTTCTGCCTCTACTTTCTGTGTTCAATACACTACCCGATGTGGATGCCCCTAAGCTTTTCCTATGAATTTCCTCACTCAATATAACACCAATAACATCATCATACTTTAGGGTATTAGAACCAGAAATAGAATTACTAACAGCCATTACCAAGCCATTCCAGCTTTCTGGCAAAGAACACAAAATCAAGAGAGCCCTAACCTCTTCATCAAAAGTAATTTTAACTGAGGTTAATTGACTTGTAACTGTATTAAACTCATTCAAATGATTAGTAACTGATCCACCTTCTACCATTTTCATATTAAATAAACGCTTCATAAGAAATACCTTGTTTGAAGCTGAAGGCTTTTCATACAACTTCGCTAGGGTTTCCATCAGATCTTTAGCTATCTTTGCTTTAGTAATATTGAATGCCACCGATTGTGCCAGGCATAGACGAATACTCCCCAGTGCCTTCCTATCCAAAATATCCCAATCCTCCTGAGACATTGATTGCTCTTTCTTGGCTACTCCCTCTAATGGCCGCCATAGATCCTTCTGATAGAGATAATCCTCCATTTGCATCTTCCATAACTGGAAGTTCTGCCCATTAAACTTATCAACCTTCAGCCTACCCTCATCTGCCATTTCTCCCACTTAACCGAGAGAATCTCCCACTAACTCGTGAGACCTGCTTCAGAGAATAGATGAAAGAACGAACAAAATAACCTTGCTCTGATACCACTTGTTAGGATTAACAAGGCAGAAATAACAATTATATGCAAATATAACTAATATCAGAAAATAATAAACCACACAGAATAGAACACAAGACACACAAATTTAACGTGGTTCACCCAATCCCTGGGCTACGTCCACCAACAGCGAGTCCAATATTATTATTATCCAGTGATTACAACCTGATTACAATCCGTAATCCCTTACAGCCCAATTCTGCCGTAAGTACTAAAATCATGCATCATGAAAATCCCTAACCCTAAGCCATATTATACAATATTTTCCCGCTTTAGGGTTAGAATGAGTTATAAGTAGTCGGCCCAAATAATTGAAAAAGTAGTCGGCCTCAAAAAAATTTTCCTCGGGGGATGCACCCCCGAACCCCTACTCTTGGGGGCTGCCACCCCCAAACCCCCGCTCGGGTCCCGGCCCAGCCCCGAACCCCGACGAGGTCGGGAGGAAAAGTGTACAGTACTTTCCTGGATAGTACTTTCCTGATTAGTCACCACAAGCTAAGAATTTCCTTATGCAATTTTTCATAGGAGATGAGTTCTGAGCTATCTGAATCACTATCTAATGGTTATGTTTCTTCTTTCTTAAGAAGAGGTTCTCTTGGTGTGATCTGTTCTATGACATGGGAACAATTGCCTTTGAGGTGATAGGGTTTCTTCTTAAATCCTAAGCCAACTTTGTTTTTATTTTCTCTACTAGTATGTGGGAGGGGTGCCTCAAGACCTTTTCCTCTAATTCCTAGAGGTCCTTTACCTGAATATCCCATCTTAGCTATTAATTTATCTCCTAGACCATACAACTTAGAAGGGAGTTTGGATACTGTAGAGTCACTAGTTTGAACAACTTGAGATTCAGGTTCATCTTTGTATAGCCATGATAGCACAGCTTCATCCTCTTCAAATTCTTTCTTGGATACTTGTTCTGCTACAAAATTATTTTTATATGCATCTAGAGGTTCTTTAGAGTCTGGTTTGGATTGTTTCAAAGATTGCCCATAAGACTTAGGCGAGATAGGGAGAGATGTCAAAGATAAGACTGGCTCGATAGTATATTCTCCCATACTATTTTCTTTGATATTAACCTCTTTTGCAAGATCTTCCATTTTAGATGTGGATGCTTCTTTAGTTGGTTCAATGGAAGATTCTCTATTATTAGGTACAAGCTTATCTGCACTTTCCTTCAAGGTGTTGCAAGTTGTGTTCAGATATGTGGGGATAGTAACCTCTACTCCTTCATAAGGAAACTTCAAACATTGATGATATGTAGAAGGAATAGCTTGCATTTCATGTATCCATGGTCTCCCTAGAAGGACGTTGTAGGCCAAAGGTAGATCAAGCACTTGACAGATGGTATCTTTGATAACTGGACCCACTCTGATAGGTAAGATAATGGTGCCTTTAGAAGATCTTTCTTGTTCATCATAGGCTTTGATAGTTATTTTCTTTCTTGGATCAATAGCCAATTCTGAAAATCCCAATTGTGTGATCAAGCTGTAAGAACAAATATTTAGGCCAGCACCCCCATCTATCAACACACGTTTGACTCTACAGTTCTAGATCAAGACTTCTATATGCAAAGGCTGATTATGTGGGTGACTCAAGGAGTTGTCATCTTCCTCTGAAAAGGAGATATATTGCGGAGATGTAAGATGTCCAACCATAGTCTAGAACCTATCTAAATCAAGGTCATCAGGAACATTGGAACCAAGCAAAGCTTTATTGAGAATGGCTCTATGAGCTGGAGATATTCGAAGCAACTCAAACATGGAGATTTTTGCATTAGTGTGTTGGAGTTGTTGGACAATGTTATAAGATGTATGCCTTATATCCTTTGGATTGGAAGATTTGGAATCAGCCTTCTATTTAGAAGCAAATGAAAGATTGAAGGGCACCTTAGGGACATTTGATGAATCTAGGATTTGTCCTTTCAGATGCATTTGAGCTTGTGATCAAGTAACTGCGTTAGCTGAGGAATGATCTCTATCTCTTCATATAATTTTGATGACATTGCAACTTTCAGAGAGACATGGTTCAACCATATTGATGACAACATTATTTCCAGGGTAGGCATAGTTGACTTTTGCCCCCATATTAGGCTGAGAAGTTGAAACTTCTTGACCATGTTTCAGAAATGGTTCTATGAATGTTGTATGAACATTATTTCTCTGGGGATTGTCAATTGTGATGTCTTCACTATCGATTAGATCTCGAATGGTATGCTTCAAGTGGTAGCAATTATTAGTTTTGTGACCTTTACTTCGATGGAAATCATAGAATTCATTTCCTCTCCACCATTTTGGTTTGGGGTCCTGATCATTTGGTCAGATTGGTGGTAAAGAGATAATGTTATCAGCTAGTAGAGTTTTCAAATCTGATTCTAAAGACTCTCCTAGAGGAGTAAACTTTTTATCTTTATCCCATCTTTTGTATTCTGGCTTCTTTTGAGATGGTTCAGAAGACTTTTTCTCTGAAGCTTTAATGGCTTGAGTGCCAAGAGTGAGATTGTAGGCTGGTGCCTTTGATGGGGCATGGATAGTGTCAACAATGCCATCTGTGATGATGCCTTTGTTCTTGTTCCAATTTTTGTTCTTGTCTTTAGAACTGGATCCTAATTCGTACTTGTCTTTTTGAAGTGTGATTTCTCCTTTTTTCACAAGCACTTTTTTGATTTTGATAGCATTATCTACCATCTTATCAAAAGATGTATGATCTTGCATTTGTAGAGGATAATTGATTTCTGGAACAAGGTTGTTGATGAAGATTTCCAATTTTTCTATTTCTGGAATAGGTCTGGCATATAGAGAGAACTTCTTCCTCCATCTCTTGAGAAATGTTAGGAATGGTTCCCCTGGATATTGCTTGAGATTACAGATATCAATCATGGTAACTAGATGTTGAATATTGTAGGAGTATTGTTGATAAAACAATTTGATCAACTCCTCAAAAGTTTTGATAGTAGAAGGCAGTCTAGAGAACCAATGGATGGCTGCTCCCCCTAGAGATCGAGGGAAGAGATGCATCAGATAGGTTGGTTCATGCATGAACTCCATTGATTGTGTACAAAATTCTCTGACATGATCTTGAGGATCTGAGTGTCCATCATACTTATCATACTTTGGCATCTCCACTCTTTTTGGAAAGGGCGGCATGTACAAGTCTTTGTCAAATGGAAAAGGACATAGAGCCTCCATGGAGAACTCTTTGGGTTCCTTCTCTTTTTCGAGTTGATTCAGTTTGACTTGTAAAGTATGTATTTGTTTTGTCATAGCTATGAGTGGAGTTTCTTCCTCATGTGTGATGATAGCTTTGACATTAAAATTAGGAGGAAGCTTAGCTCCTTGATGAGCTAATTGTAAAAAGTATGCTTCTCTATCTTCTTTCAAGAAATGCTTCACCATCCTTTTGAAGTTATCGTCATTTTGATATTGAGAAATTTCTTCAGGTGTGGGTTCTTGATCTACACCATGTTGAGATTGAGCTCTTTGAGAGCCAAAATTTGTCCCTGCTTGAGACATGGTAGGAGTTTGTGGACTCCTTGGATTAGATTGATGAGGGGTATGTTGAGTACCTCCGTGAGTTGATGGAGGAGGTATGTAACCAGATTTCAATCGATAGTTGCCAAGACCATCATCCTCGTAAAGACTAGAATTGATGAGTTGCTCCACGAGTTGGATTTTGGATAGTGGTGATAGATTTCTTGTGAGAGGAAGCTCTAGTCTCCACCATCAACTTTGAGTGAAACAAAAGAATAAGATTCAGATAACTGAAGAATGAATTGAATCAAGATGATCAAATGACGCAACCTTGTCAAGGTTTGATTGATTTGAAGATTCAATTAGACATGGATGAAGGATACTGTGCCATGGATGTATGGGTAGGTTCCCAAAAGATAGCGGACAAGATATCACAACACTCAGTCATTTTGATGATTGATTGAAGATTGATAGTTATGACAAGGTTTTGACACGAGATGATAAAGACTCAAATTGATTAAATAGAAGGTTGAATCAGATTCAAAAGGCCACTTTAGGAAAATGATCAGATTCTCAATAGCTACTGCTCTGTTCCTGACATGGTGATTTGATCGACAGATTCTGGAAATAGGTTGAAAAAGCTAAATATCTGGCAATTCTAACAATTTTCTGACAACTCTCAAAAATTTCCCAAATGACACTCTATAGACTCATACGACAGTGGGTATGTTATGAAATGACAGTTGTAAAACTCGTACGATAGTTGCAAAACTTGTACGACAGAGGGTAACCAATGAAACGACAATTGAAAATTTCATACGACAGTTGCAAGATTTTGACTTTGAGAATTTGCTGGCATGAAAACTCGTACGACACTAGGTACTCAATCATACGATAGATGGGCTGTAATGAAATGACACTTTGAGAAAACTCGTATGAATTTTTGACCTCCTGAGATGACTTTTGACTCTAGAAAAGAATTTTACTTCAGATTTTGCAAATTTTGAGTTTTCAGATTCGGATTGTTTGCAAATTTCAATGTCCAGATTTGAGAATTGTAATATATTTGTTCATTTTCAGTAACCAGATAGATAAGCAAGCACACAAAACAACAAGCAAGTGATTTCAGGCATGTCTGAAAACAATGAACAAGGGAAAAAGCAACCTTGTGCATGAACAATCAAGTGACTTATTCGTTCTAATCCTCAGAAGCGCTAATTGTGTATGTTCCAAAAGTGTTTTGCAATGACACACATATACCCTAGAAAATAAAAATTTGGCCTCGCTAGAGTTTTTAGTAATGGTTTGACTCTGCAACTTTTATGATCCAAAGGGGTGAACTCCAATCCCGGTGCACCAGGGTTTTGACACAGTTTGAGAACTTAATCTTTAGGAGCTGCTAGGGAGATCTGACAACCCAACAATGAACCATACCCGTGGAGATTTCTTCCACAAGGACATTTATATAGTGGCTATCACTACCATGGCGAAAATGCTATTACCGCTTGAGGTTCCATCAACGCAGTTTACCCTGTGAAGGGATTGTCCGGTACGGTTAACCCTCTCTAAAAGTGACTCACAATAGTATACCACAAGGGGACTTGGCTCTAGATCCAAGGTTTTTGATGCCTTTTCACTTTTAACCGAAACAAAGTAGACAGATAAATCTGACACGCTAAGACAAAGTTTATCTCACCAAGGTCTATGATATCAACCCCACGTGATCTATCAACCCCTTGGGAGAGAGAATGTATCAATCAATAAGGGAAGATGCACTAACCAATTTTGATTCACCAAAGCTCATGATGTCAACCCCACGTGATCTATCAACCTCTCCTGGGAGAGAATGTATCAATCAATAAGAGAAGATGCACTAGCCAAGTTGAATGTGAAACGCACTAAGTATCCTCCCTACCCACAAGGAATCTGTCATCAAGAAGGATTTCACTGGGAATCCAATCTCTCAAGAATCATGAATAGTGTTCATAGGGCCTAATTACTATGTGAGCACATATGTATGTTTCCAAAAAGAAAATCTACCAAAAGTACCCAAAAAGTAGAAAGAGGAACACTTAACGCTTAAAGAGAATATGAGATGAGTCCACAAGGTGGAACAATTAACCCCTCACACAAGCTAAAAATGAGTCCACAACTTAGAAAACAAGTGAGTTCCAAAAAGCACAAAAGGGTTGCCTGGTGGAACAATTAACGCTTCTTTCCTGTGGACCCCTCCCCTTTAATGTGGTGCTGATATTGCAACCATGGGGTGAAAATGAGGGGCCGGTGGATTTAGTGAGTCCAATAACCCAAGATAGCAATCTAGATCAATCATAAGTAACTAAGACTGCCAATAAATACCTAAGGTGTCACAACCTAGTATCAATTATGCAAGTGTGTAAAACAAAAGCATGAAAAGAAGCACTCAAACTAGACACATGAGGGATTTATTTTAAGTCCAAATTGAAATGTTATCAGATTAAGGAGAATACCTAGAATCCTCGCAATGTGCTTAGTAGATGTTTACTTGATTTTTAGCAATTCTTGAACTTTTTTCCAATCAAACCCAGTAGGAGTCAATAAAAAATAGAGAATTTCAATTGTTAAGATTAGTCGTTAGTCAAAATCTGAAAACCAAATATGACAAACTACCCTGAAAAATGAAACGACAGTTGAAACCTGATGTCAAAACTCGTATGATAGTGGGTCTGTTACCAGACGACAGTCTGAAGCTCATACGACAGTGGGTCTATTACTAGACGACAGTCTGAAAACTCGTACGATAGTGGGCCTGTTACCAGACAACAGTCTAGAAACTCGTACGACACTGGGTGTATGATGAAATGATAGTTGAACTTCCATACGATAGTGTGTACAGCCTGGCATGATTCTCGATCTTATAGACTATCGTACGACAGTGGGTTCAATGCGAAATGACTTTTGTCAGAAACTCGTATGAAGATTGTACGGACAAAAAATAAAAATCATATTTTTGCACAGAAACTGAGGAGAAAAAGATAGAAATTGATAGAATTGAATTGGAAACCCATTTCAGGGCCCCACGGTGGGTGCCAGAAATGTGTGTGTGAAAATTGTACTTGATCTGTAGACACAACACTTCAGTAAAACATTAGAGGTTAGCTAAAATCAAATCATGCAAAATTAAAATCTAATCTAACCAGGTGATTTACTACCTTCTAATAGGTGCGAGATTGATGTTCTCAGATTGTTATTGAGATCAATGACCTTGATGACACCTAAATGAAGGATTTGAATGCAAACGATGGATATGGAATATGAATGCAATTAATCTATTTTTTATTTATTTTAGATGCAATGATATGATCAAAACTTGATATGAATCTATGCTAATATGAAAATTGATCTATGATATGCTAATCTAGAAATAATATGATATGAATAAAAACCAAATTAATCTCACAATAGCCTTGATTCGCAATAATCTTTGATTCTTCATCCTCCAATTCGACAACGCGAGGATGCAAAAATATGAGATGCTTTGAGATGAGCTGAGGGTTTTAATTTATAGAAATCCAAGGCTTTGGAGGTGCATGGAAGAAAGCCATAAATCACTCAGATTAACTCAGCTTGATTTTTGAGTTATCTAATAATAAAGCTAATTTAATTCACAAAAACATGCAAATCATTCAAAAACAACTTTTTAACTCAAGTTAGAAGTTTAGATCAACTTTAAAACTCAAAAATGATGTTGAGTTCCAAAAAGTCAATAAGTTGAATTGATTTTTTTGATTTGGAGTTTAACTGCTCTTTGATTGTGCACATGGATAATTATGAATTAATAAATAAATAAAGTGATTTATTCTCAACTTAACTGATTTTGGAAATAAAACAATTGATTTATGGGTTAATCAATCATTTAATCAAACTTTTATTCAAAAATAATATCATCAAATATGACAACTTGCTTTAATTAATTAAAAAAGAATTTAATCAATTAATGATAGGAATTTTGATTTATTCTCAAATTTAAATAATAATAATTAGGAATAAATATAATTAAATTCAATTAAATAATTAAGTGACATAATTAAACTTAATTAATTAAATATTGAGAATATTCAATTAATTAAACTTTAGGATAAATAGGATTTATCGCCAAATAATCATTAAATCAAAGATAATTATGATGATTAGGAATATTACTAAGAATATTCCTCGATGCAGAATTTAGGATAATCAATTAGGATTCGATGATGTTTAGATGTGCCTTTGGTTAGGACTTTGATGGGGATTTCATTTGATGTGTCGATATAGAGGTTAATGAACCTATAGCCCATTTTTTGGGTATTACAATCTGTGGTAGCCACAACCATGGGGAGCACCCATGGACTGTGGTAGCCACGGTCATGTGGAGCTCCCATAGTCTTTGGGTGCCACAACCATGGGGGTAACCCATAGTCTGTGGGTGCCTCAGTCGAGGGCAAGGCTAGGGATGGAGGAGGCTTCGACCCCTCCATTCCCTTAATATTTTTTTAATGTTTTTTTTTTAAAGAACAAAATACAATATAAAATAAAAACATTAAAACCTAGCTACAAAAATAGGGGTTTTAAAAAAATAAAAATGAAAACAACAACATTAAAAGAAAAGAGAGCTATTACCTTGAGTAGTTATATTTTCTTTCTTGAGATCTTCAAATTAATTTTGAGGAATATACACATGGATATATGAGTATATGTATATACACTTGGTGAATATATATGTATGCTTATAAATCTATGGGTGCATTTTTGTTTGGTGGAGATTTCTTCTCTTTTCCTTGATGCTTCCATTCCAAGCTCCATACTTGCACAAAATGGAGAAAATATGCAAGAAAACCTTCCTTAGAATTTGGGGATGAATGGAGGAGAGAAAGGAAGAGGCAAGATAAGAAATGAACTTCTTTCTGGGAGATTCCTTTTTCACCCTAACCTTAATTCCAAATTAGGGTTAGAGCGAAAAGCATCTTACATTTACTTTTGAAGTTTCACTTTCCCTCCCCTTTTATCTAGTTGATTTATTTTCAGTTTTAGAAGTTTGTCTTATTAAATTAAAATGTTAAAGGGAGTTTTTTTCTTTTAAAAGTGTTAAATTCTTGTAGGGTACTGATGTTATAGGATAATTTTATTATGAGTATTTCAATTAAAAAAATTATTATTGTTAATGGATAATATTAGTAAGTTATTTTATTAAAGTTGTTAGTGGGCATTGTTGTAGATTATAATAATATTTAGATTTATTTTTCTAGTGTTTAAATTAGCTCTTTTATAATAATGGATTGATTTAATATGTTAATTAAGTTTCCTTAAATCTAATTATGGAGATGAGTGGCAGATAACTCACGCCTTTAAGGGAAATCTAGTTAAATTAATTTTGAGTAGAAAATTAATATTAATTATTAATTATTTCTAAATCAAGGCTAAATCAAGGGATTATGTTGTTAAATTTTGAGTTAATTAAATGAAAAAATTATTCTTGAATGTGTGCTAGAGGCTCAAATGGAAAAATTATATTTTGATTCAACCTAATGTTAAAATGTTATAACCTAGATATGTGATTGATTCATGCGAGGGATGTTGGCAGGTTTGAAAATCACTCGTCATGATTCTCCTCTAGCGAATGTAAATGTAACCTCACTCAGTTACAACTGTTTCTTCTAAAGCCAACTACAAAACTTTAAACATAAAATTAATAACTTTAAAAAAAAAATGGTGTGTTTTGCCTTTTAATTTATGGGCATGACACAGATGTGGTCAGATTCCAAGAGAGAGTTAGCATATATGTTTTCTAGTAGGCCTCTATTAGGGAGATATTCTGCTATTGTTGAGAGGTTTTGTATTACTCGTGTATAGAGATAGTTCAATCATCAAAATGACATTGGAGTATGGAGTTTACTGTGTACACTTGCTTCCCAAATGAGGAGAATGATTGGGGTCCATGACCATATTTTGATTTATCATTACAGGAGCTAGGATATTTATAGGGAGAATAGTGGGATTACCTTCCCGAGGCCTTGGATGATGGGATCAGACTAGCTTACAGGAAATATCTGATCACAAACCTTTTCCCCCAATTCATAGATCCATTAGAGAGAGTACCTCATCTAGATGAGGATGATGAGCCACCAAAATGAGCACCAGGAAGAGGCATGATAGAGGACATAGGGGTTTTGGGTAGAGATATTCTACCCTTAGTTCATGAGGTATAGGTGATGAAAGTGTTAGCAATAACAGAGGACCTACCATTGGATAGGAATGATGCAGAGGTGAGATGGGTACCCTAGGTGCCATTGGAGTCTTTGTAGCTACAGAGGAGGATGTATCGAAGGAGGAAAATGAGAGACTAGTTTGACGACATGTTGATAGGGGATATCTAGGACATCGAGATAGACATGATCATCTTCTAGACGACGATGATGAGGAGGTCCTAAGAGAGGAACCTACAAGAGAGACACTTGTTGAGCGTCATTTTTCCATGAGACAACAACTAGGAATTTGTGTGAGAAAATTCCCCTCTTGGAAGAATTATGTAAATCAATCTCAAGGTTTCTTCTAGGTTGGGTCTCAATCACTTAGATAGCTCAATTGAAGATAAATGCGAATTTGTTCACGAGGAGGCCTTTGCTAGTTTGATCTTTGAGGGACTACAAAACAATCTTAAAATACAAACAATCTTTCTTTCTTTTTTTGTAATTTTTGGATCTTTAAATGAAAGCAATATAAATTTGATTTAACCTACTGAATGATTTTGTAAACAAAGGAGCAAAGTAATGAGAATAAGGTGACAAGAATTTGAAATGAAATTATAGAAAGTAAACTAATGGACATAAACCAATGTTACCTTGCTTTGCAAATTAAAGTACCAAGAAGATGGAAAAAAATCCACAAAAAAGAGATCTGAATGAATCACAATCATGGTTTGGAAGATGCAATAATCAATGGAAATAAATGCAGATGTAAGATAAGTTAAAATTCATCAGATTATGAAGCCATTGCGAATGTGCATACATGTGAGACAAATTTATCTTGAAGCACCGAAGAACAATCTTCCCAATAATTTGTCACAAAAAAGAAATGCATCAATGATAAACACCAGACTAATGTAATCGTAGATCAAAATCACCATACAATCAATTGACTCTTTGACATAAACGAATGAGCAAACACACATTCATAAATTTCACAAAGATAGCATAAAATATCACACCACGATTGAAGCACCAATTGTAAGTATTGTATTGCAAAGTAATCGACCCTAATTACATTATTTTCTTAAAATTTATAGAGTTGTGCTCTTTAGGGAAAGCAATTTCACAGCTAGGATTTTGAATGCCCATGAAACTTGAAAATAAATCTAAACTAGAGTTAACATAAAAGAACACTATCCCTAAAATAAGTCTAAACTACTTAGCACAGAATTAAACCTCATGCATTACAATTTGGGAGAAAAAGATGCATTAAACAACTCAAAATCAATTCTTGAACTTCTCCATTTCTATTAATGTCCTTTGAAAACTTGGAGTTCTTCCCTTTATTCCTTGTTGTAGTCCTCCTTCGTAGATCCAACTAGAAAATGTCCCCAAATCATGCAGAAACAACCCCATAGAAGTGATCAATCAGACTGGAAATAAACTATAGAAAACTGGAAGTTATTGGCAGTGACGGCCTAGAAATCTCAGACCCCGACCCTTACTCCAAAAAAATGAAGTTGAAAAAATGGCTGTGTTGAAAAATATTTTTACAAGTTTCATACTTTCAGAGGCTGAAAAACTAGAAAGGTCAAAAATCTCGAAGCTCAGAATTGGCTAAGTCCACAAACAAATTTCTCTTCATTCAAAAAATGGCTAAGTCCAAAACTGGACACTTAGCGACTTGGAAGGATTTATAGATGCACCTTGTGGAGCCTATCCACTATCTCCTATATCTCTTTGAAGTTCTCCATTTTGATACCTTTTAGGCATTCTTGTTGTTTCTCTCAGAAGGTGACCATTTCATTTGCGAACCCCCTTATTTCCTCTTTTTGGGCCATCATTTTCTGCATCTGCTCCTTCTGATAAAATATCTATTGGAGGTCCACTTTTTTTTTAACTCCATTAAAGATATCTAGGTATTGATTTACAATATCTTTAATAGGATGCATTGTCTTCTCATCATCATCATCATATAGGTCTAGGTCCAAACTTTCAAAAAACTTGTGCATCTCTTCAACCAAAGCATTCATTTATCCATTTTCTTATCTATCTTACTTAGGGACTTTTGGTAGACCTTCAGAGCCTTAGTGATATCTCTAATCCATTCTTCAAAGTTGTCGAGCATTGACCCTTTATATGTCTTTACCAGAATTTGGAAGCATTGCTTCCTTATTATTACAAGATCATTGAGAGCCTTTTTCCACTTAATAATTTTCTCCTCAAGACCATCTTCTTCACACATAAAATCTACCAATTTGGTGATTTCCTTTAGAATACCCCTAAAGTGTCTCAAAATTACCCTAAGAGGCATTATGGAAAACTCCTCAAAATCAGCCTTCCAATCTAAATAGGAATGAATAAATGAATGTGGAACATCCACAGACAACTTAATAGTACCCCTTCTCTCCAAAATATCCTATAATGAGGCCTAAGGGTTACTAAGGTCAATGAGACCCATCATCTTAAGAATGAATTTCTTCATGGCCTCATTTTGTTCCATTAAGGTTTTTATCTTTTCTTCATCTTTATCCATGAGGCCTAAGGAATGCTTCAATCCTAGTGTAGCCAATATCTTACTTTCTTCTCTTGGTGGATCTCCTAGGTCTACCTCTTCAAGCACATAGTCTTCTTGAGTAATCTCAGCCATAGTAGCATCTATTGTAGGTACGGTTACTTGTGCCCTCTATTTGCCCCTTTGATCTTGTGTTACATAGGATAGGGTCCTTGCCCAGGCACTGGATTCTTCTTGGTGGAATAATCATCCTATCACCTCCATATTTGTGTCGTCTTCATCCATGTAGACTCTCACCTTTGATTGTATTTCTTTTTTGAACCAGGTGGGTTTGGAGAAGGCATTGATTAGCTCATACGGTGCAATTAAGATAGAGGGAGAAGTTCCACCTTCTAGCTCAGCTTCTTCATCTTTTGTTTCCTCCTATCTTACCTCTTCCCCTACTACTACTTGTTCCTCCCCCACATTCTTCTCTTATCATCCCATGGTATGTTCTTCTCCTCTTGTCTTACTTTTCAACCCAGTTTGTTTCTCTGACTGAACCTATTTTACCACTTTAGTTTCCTTTTCTAGCCCTTGGGATCCTTACAAAACTATCTCAATATGAGAGTATGGAGGAGTAGGTGTTGATAGAGTAGGGTTCTATGTAGGGGGTGTGGGAGAAAGAGGAGGAGTAGGGGCTACTTGGGGAGTAGGCAAAGGCATCAGTATATGTTCAGGAGGTGGAGTAGGCATGAGAATATGAGTAGGTGGAGGTTGTGATGGGGGATGACTAGTCATAATTTATGGTCTAAGTGAAGTGGATGGAAGTGGATTGGTTTGGATTTGAGGTGGAAGGGAAGTGGTAGGATGTGGCAGAACTGGTTCTTGAGGTGGAGGTGGATCTTATGCTTGAGGTGGAGGTGAAACTAGAGATTGTTGAGTTGGAGGGATTGGAGCACCAATGTCCTCCTCTGAAGTAACCCCCATGGAAGAGTCCATCTCAGATTCAGTGGTCTCTCCTTAACCTTTATTTGCCTCCTCAATAAATTCTTTGGATTCCAGTTGAACCTCTTCTCCTATATTATTGAAAGGATTTGTAGCTGTGAATTACATTGGGAGGGATGTGAATGAGAATGAGAACTGTTGCTTTGTGGAAGGTCCTTTAGCCAAGATTTTTTGTTCAACTTATTTGAAACCACGCAAACCCTTGAAGTCTAATATGTAAAATTCATCATCACCCAGAGTGTCCATTGGGTTTACCAAATCTTCTTGGGCTCCCTCTTCCATACCTACCGGTATGCCTTCTTCTTGCAACTTCCTTCTCTTCAAGAACCCTATAGATTGAGTCCTCCAGTTAAGTGGCACTTCATCCTCATCATCTTTCTCACCTTCCTCATCTTCTAAGACAATATCCATAAGAGAAGGTGTTGGGGATCTCTTCCTCTTGTAAACATGTCCTTTGGTAACTCCTATAGGACTAGGTCCGATTACCTTCATCCTCAGTGCCTTCTTGGGTGCACTCGGTGGTTATGGACCACTTGAGGATGCAACATTATGTGAAGCTATGCTTCCCGTCATCCTAGTCTTTGGAGGCTTTGACTTAGGATTTGGCCCATATGTAGTTGGGCGCTCATACGGGTACACTATCTCTGGCCTTAGCAATGCAACCTCTTTGAACTGTGGCATGAACACTTTTTCCCCTTTCCTCTTTTTCTCTTTCAAGGGTTGAGCCAGTTGTTGTTTTATGGGCACAGGGTCCATTTGGAATGGATGAGCAATCCATGCTTTTGTTACCTTGATGACATGGTGGGCTTTGAAGTTAGTGTCATCATTTTCATCCTTGTCAACCTCAGTGTTGGGGATCACCCTAGTGTAAATCTTGTCTTGATTATAGATGGGATTCAAGACGTCCTTTGAATCAAAATCCTTCACCTTCTGAGGTAAACATAGAAGTAGGGAACTCTGTTCCAACTCCAGGCTCATCCGCTAGTAGTCACAGATTATGACCTCATAGTCATCTATGTAGTTTATCCAATGATCCTTAATGTGAGGTTCATGCATGTAGTGTCTTCCCATTATATTACGGTAGTGCCAATGGGGTCAAACCTAGTCCTTATCAAGTTGAATTTCTGTAGAGGGAACTCATCCCACTCAAAAGATAGAGATTTACATATCTTCATATCCTATATAAAATGGGGTCTTATTGAGATATGAAAGTCCCACTCTTCTTATGCCTGATGTGCTCATGAGCATCTGATAATTACCTAGCCATCTCCAATAAAACAATCATATCTGAAGGATATCTTGGTACTTTTTTTAGAGTGAGAGTGCTCCTAGCCACCCTGATGTATGTGAAGGTTTTGAATTGAATATAAAATGCCCCTAGGGCCTTCACTTTCACTTCAGCCTCCTCTGACAACCTCTTAGGATAATCACCTTCTATCAAGAAAATGATGGAAAATAAAAAGGCATCATCCACAATGCAGTATTTTGAGCTATCCTCTGTGAGATACTCTTTTTTAACCAACTAAGGGTATACTATGAATGGAAAAGCATTTGGTTGACCCATGGCCCCAACCTTTACCAACCCCAAATACACTGCCCTTGCAACTAGTAGATACACAATGTATGAAGTCATGTAGAAGTAGGGGTCATTCTTGACTATTATCAGTTGTTGGTCAAGGTTATCGTTGAGGATTTTTTCCCAGCCAAATCTTGATTGCCTCCCCTTTATTATTTTGATGAGGAGGATCATCTATGACTCCAATTGAATTGAAATTTGTAACCCATACACCCAACTGATCATAGTGATGGCTTCTCTGATGTCCTCTTTCATGTATCCTCTCCTCAAATCTCTTTTGTCTATATTTTTCTTTGGTAGAGGTTGTATCAGATATTTAGTACTCATAGTCTCATGTGCCAATTGGACATCCTCATTGTATAATTTCATGCCCTTATTAATTGAAAATCCATAGAACCTATCTATCCCTTTGGGTAAGTGGAAGACATCTTCAATGTTATGTGGCATGAGGTCCAATACTACCTCTCCCAAGTTTTTCTTCATCGGTCTTTCATCTAGTACATAGTGATTCACCAGAGTGACGATCAAGTAAAATGAAAGAATTGACACAGAGTGTGCTATTGCATTCACTAGTGAACAATATATTAATGAAGTGCAGTCCTTGGATCTTCCCGCTGATTGGGCACATTTCACAAAGTAGTCATTCCAACTAACATTTCCAATGTTAGTGTCCATAATTTTAGAATGTAGGTTTCCCACCTTAGAGGGTGCATGGTACCCCTTGAATTGGTATTTCATTATAGGGGAGTTCACCTTTTCTGACATTTTGTAAAAATAAAAGGACACGAATTAGTGATAGATACCTGATATAAAGAAAAAGTACTAATGAGGAAGAAAAGAATGAAAAATCCAAAATCCAAAAATACACAAGCCTATAAGGATTCAAAATGTAGTTTCAACATTTTGGACTTTCAGACTCTGAAAACACATGATACGTCCAAAATGCTGAAACAACGAAAAGGTCATGAATTAGTTAAAGTTTTGGCCTTTCAGAGGGTGAAGAAATGTAGAGTTTTTGATGTCCAAAATGATGAAAATGGTGAGGTCCAAAGGATTTTGGTTTGTGGTTTTCCATCAGCTTTTGGAACTTTGGAGCGCGAAGTATTTTGGGGGCTGAAACTTCGTAATGCCGAAAAGTGGACTTAAGAAAAGATTGAGGGAAGGTCTAATTTTTTGGCACTTTTGGAGTGTGAAAGTGCAAAATTTTTTAGGGTTGACAAGACAAAAAAGAGAAAATAAGGGTGCGAGCTCGAAATCAAACTCAAATCAAGCTTGACCATGAGCTTGATGCTAAGGGGTCCAAGGGGACAACCCTGTGACCTCGAAGCAATGTAAAAGATAACCTAAAACCCTAACCCTAGCGCAAACCCTATAAAACTAAAGTAACCTGCAAGAAAATGAGAAAATAGAAAGGAACAAGGAAGCCTACCTCAATAAGCACTGGAGGCCAACTGGACACAAAGCACACACAAGAAGCTCCAAAAATGAGATAGCAAGAAAACACACAAGTGACCAAAAAGGCTAGTGCTTCACCTTATATAGGCTTCCAGAGGGAAAAGTTAGCCACCCTCGGCTATCGGCCTTTCATAATCTCAAAAGTTTCAGACTTTCGAAAGGCCGAAATGCCAAAAGGCTGATTTCCTGTTAGGGAAATCAAACTTTTGGTGCTTCAGACCTCCAAAATTATGACAACTGTAAAACTCCAAAAAGAATGGTTTAAGCTTAGTGGGAAAAGACATTTCAGCCTTTTGGACCTTTCACACCTAAGGGACTCTAAAAGTGTGAAAGTACAAAACTTGACTAACAACTAAAAGATAGTCCCCAACAAGGGACCAACAAACAGACAAAACTTGGAAACAAGCCAAAAGAAGGTAGTCCCCTTGGCCAAGTGGCCTAAAAAGGGGAGCATGGCTATGGGAGTACAACAAATAGCCCTGAAAAAAAGAAAAGGAATAACCTAAGCATCCCTTAGTCACCCCACTATCAAAAGATCCTATTTTGCAATGAGATGGACACAAGACCTTCAACGATAGTAATTCTCCCATCATCATATCAAGATTGAAAAATCTTTGTATTGACACCCAATGTGTGCATGTATGTATTCATATTTTCCAAATTCCTCATCAAAGGTTTCTTAGATTCTTAACCAATCATAATCAAATCCTTTCCCACAAATCCAGATTGGCCAAAAGTCATTTCTACCTTTCTCTACTGCCAGCCAAGCATTTATAGCCTTGGTAGAGGTTGCTAAAGTCACCCTTCCCATCCTCTAGATGAGATTGTTTTGAATTTTTTTATTTATTTGGAGGGCTCTGAGAATCAACATTCATTACAAAGAAAATGATTTTCTTGATTTATTATGTTTTGGATATTTCATTTCTTCTTTTACTTTGGCCATAGTGTTTTTAATGAACTAAAGCAACATTTAGGCTATGCCACCTCTTCATTTGCATTTCTAATTTTTTTTTTGAAACCTGGGTAGCGATTAGACTATGCTACCCAAGCATTTGAACTTTTCCTTTTCTTGTTGACTTTGTCTTTATGCATTCCTCCCTTTGCTTTTGGCTCTCTTATTTTAGTCTGTATTTTAGGTGGGAAAGGGTTTTGACTTCTGACTTCCTTCATGACCATGGGTGTGATGCAAGAGGAGGAGCCAGGGGCCAGAGATCAATCACCCTAACCTGAACCACCCTACTCAACAACACACAGAAGCAACAACATACAACAGTGAGAGAGAGAATGAAAAACTTTCATATATTATCTTCAAATTGATTCATACATGCCAGGCTATAAGGCCTTCCCAGTTTCAGCCAGCTATTACAATCAAGTACAAAAGTCCTCAAAAATGTGAGGATCTAGAGATAAACTCGAATCTTCTAGCTTCTATCTATCTGTGAGTGTTTACACCTTTATGAAATTAGAACAATTAGCAAAAATTCTATGAAAAGAAAATGAAAACTTAATCTAAAGAATTGCATTTAACATCCATATCACCTCATGGTTCTCTATCTAAGCTTTGCTAGTAGAGCTCTTAGCCTTATTCTCTACTAGTGACAATCCTAGAATGAGAAAATTATGATAAAATGCCTAAATCTAGCTCTCAATTCTCAATTTGATACAAAGATTAACTCAAATGCTCATGATAATGCTCTCAAATCTCACTATTTTCTCTCAAAATGCTCAAGATATTTCTCAATTGCTCTCAAATTGCCTCTAGTGATGATGCTATGCATTCAAATTTTCTAGGATTGTTATGCTCTCAAAATGACTTGTATTTGTTGTAAAATCCCAAGGGTAGGGGGTAGAGTTACTTGATCATGGTTTAGCCTTGATTGAGTAAAAAGCTTTGAAATTTTTTTAAATGGGGGGACAATTTAAATGATTGTCTCAAATGTTTGGATAAGTAGACAAATTTGAGTGATTGAGATTCAAAGTTGAAAATGAGTGATTGAGATTCAACAACTTGGAGTGATCCATGTGCATTGTGTTCTCAATTCTTATTGGTTGCTCAAATTATGTTGAAAGATATTAGGATTAATTAAATTCCATCAATTAATTAAATTAGCCATGTAGGGGAATAGGTTCAATTTTATTTTTTTGATTTAAAACTATACAATTAATTGATTAAAATCAATTATATAGTGTGATTAATCCCTTTAAGCGTGTATTTAATTATTTGATGTCATGATTTTATTTTTCCTTTGATTTAAATGATTTTGTCCAATTTTGATTAATAAATGTCCATTTGAAATTGATTTGATCTATTTTGATGAAAATTAGAGCATTTGGCTAAGATTTTGTAAATTTGAATGATTCTAAGACATCTGCCCAATTTTGGGTGTCTACAAATGCCCCTCTTTGAATTGATGTGTGTAGCACATTGATTCAAAGAAATTGCATGTCCTAATCACTAATTTGATACTTGATTGATTGATACAAAACTGATTTGAAATTGATTTGATTGATAGAACTTGATTTGAAAATGATGCAACATGCCCCACTGATAATAGTTCAAAATTTTAATGCCCCAGATTCAATGTTGATGCAAATTTGATACTATGATAATGCCCCCTTAGAAATGAAACGGATTGATCTCCGGATAGAAAAATATGATGAAATTGATTGAAAATAGATCCAATATGTTTTCATTTCTGAAAATCATTGATGATAATCAAGGACTCAACAAATGCCCCAATTTGATGAAAGAATTTGATGAGAAAAGTTATGATTGAGAAAATGTTGTTGATGTTTGGATATCACTTGATGTCAGTCAAAATCACTTGGGTGATGTTGTATTGATGTCAATCAGATAGGATAGGTATGCTGATGGATAAATATTTTTCTCTCATGATCTAGAGAGACAAAACAATGATTTTCCTTCATCGCAATATAGAGTTAGGAGATTTGATGCACTCAAGATGAGAAATTGGATGATAGGATAACTTGATTGAGGTTAGATGATCAACTAGATGACTTGACTGATTGATATTTGATTTGATATGATTAGATGTTTTGATGATACGAAGTTGATTGGATGTTCTCACGATGGAAAATTAAGGATTGATAGAAGGGTCATCTGTTGGTGTAGGTGTAGATATAGATTTAGGTGATGGATAGAGTTAGGTTGCCCCTAGTTAATCAAAATTATTTATTATTGATGATTTCCTTGATTATGATTTTGTATCATGTTATATTTATTGATCAGGACTTTGATGTATCATTTTGTTGATGATATTGTATCTTTGGTATACAGATTTGATGGATCTTTGATGTTATGGAAATTTATATGATTATGGACTTTCCTTGATTCTCATGATGTGTTTATGTGAGATTATCTTTATATGCAGCTCTATATGATGTTTATGATGCATTTACTTTTGATTGTGCTATGGATGCAATGTATCTTACATATGATATAGATAAATGAATGCAAATGATAATGTAACTTTAATATTCAATGTATGGATGCAAATGTTTTATTATGGAAATATGGATATATAATGAATGCATCTATGTTTTTGATTTTTTGATGTATGCAAATCTTAAAATGCAATCCTTAATTAAATTTATGCAAATTATTAATGATTAATGAATCTCTTTCTTTTTCTTTTTCTTTTTAGATATAAGGATAATGAATGATGAGTAATGCTATGAATGAATGCAAAAGATGATCTCACATTATTTATTTGAACCAAGGATAAAGTGTTTAATTGAACCCCCCTTAATGATTGATCAAGAAAATAAATGAACCCCCTTTCACTTGGAAAAATACTACAAACCATGCACTTAATCTAACATGAAAATGCAATGCAATGCAACTAATTGTCACTAGCTTTTTTTGTGAAAGAACTGCAAAAGAGAAATATTTTCATCATTGAGCATTATGGGACCAGAAAGAAAGTACAACCATCATTGACCACATCATGATGATATGAATACCACCTTTTATCGCATTTGGTAACCTTTAGAAAACTAGTACAACCCTCACTAGTTGAATAACCAACTATGGGAGTATGAATACCGGTTTCAACGGATTCAATGTTGCAATTGGATTTTGGTATTAATATATGGAAGATCTAAATAGCCAAGGTATCCATTGGCATAAAAAAACAAAGGTCAACCCTCCACCTTATATGAAATTCCTTGATGGTTTTTTGATGACCATGTTGTGAGATGAATTCACATAAGTTGTTGGATCTCCCTCAAGATAGTCAATCAAAGGCAAGTAAAAAAAAATTATGTCTCCATCATCGTCAATCTAGTCGGAACATCATCAATTAGCTAAAAAGATATGATAAAAATCCAATAAAGATCATAAAAAAAAACTTCAAGTGTTTTGCAATGTATTAATATTTTCAAAAAGAATTTCCAAACATTCTGATCATTTAAGTGATGTCAATTTTTAATCCCAATTAATAAAGTCAATGAAGGCTCAAGGATCAAGTTGTAGGATCAAAATACTTGGTTGTGAACAATGATATTAATCAAAGGTTCAACAAAATATCTCTCTTCTAAAGCTCTAATAATTCCCTCTTTGATGTGTGACCGAAAGTAGCACTATTGAATCCGTTTGAGTTTAATGCATTGCATCATGTGAATTGATGCTTGTTTGTTGAAATCCACTGATTAAGATCAAATGCCCCTAGCTGGGTAGGAAAAATGTTGGACTGGGGAAAACTTCCAAAATATTACAAAAGCTTGGTTTATGCAAGATGAAGCTCAAAGAACTTTATGAAAACTATTTTTTTTTTTTTTTACTTTTTAGATTTTTAGATTTTTAGATTTTTACCAGCTCTCAAACAAGATCACATTGGTTTTCCCCCAATGTCTATTAAGATATAGGACATGAAGGATGGATTTTCAAGATGATGGATTAGAGATGGAAAAGCCATGATGGATGAAGCATGCGAATGTGACCTGTAGGACCATATCCTCAATATTACCCAAGCTAAGGAAAAATGATATAGCAATGTGAAGCATGTTTTTGGATAAGCCATAGAAGCCAATGATGCAGTGCTAGATAGCCTATAGGATAATGATCCACTGTCAAGAAGTTTTTGATAACAAATTTTGTACTTTAAGTGCTTCATTTTGATCAAGACCAAGGGGTCAATTTGGATAAGATGTGAATAAGATAACATAATCAGGATAAAGGGGTAATGAAGGTTATGAAGGGATGTTTTGGGATTATGGAAAGACTGTCAAGGAATAATGAAGGTGAATTTTGTATAAGAAAGATCGAGACAAGGTAACATGGATGCAACAAGGAAATAAACTGATGAAAAGGATAATGGATGTTTACACCTTGTCAAGATTAAAGGTGAGAGAGGGAATATGTATGTAAGTGAGATAAAAGATAGGAAGATGGAGAATAGCATGGATGAAACTTGCCCCCAAGTCTAGAGTGCAAGAAGGAGGAATTATGCATGATGCCTGTTTGCCAGGTTTTCATCATGGTATTTGTCCAAGGTGCCACAAGAAGTGGTTTTCACCATAGGACAATTTTATTTCTCTTTACTTTTGCCACCAAGGTGCCTATTGCTAGGTTTTCACCAAGGAACTTTTTTCTCTTTTTTTTTTTTTTTTTTTTGTATTTTTCAATATTTTCCCAACATCAGGATCTTTGGACAGTGCTCTTCTGAAAGATATGCTATAATAAACCATGGGTATGACTAGGATGCTCAAAGATATTGATAAGGTGATGAAAAAGGATAGATATGGAGGATAAAGGTAGGTGGTGGTAAAGGTTTTATGCAATATATTGGATATGAGGAATGAAAATATAGAAAGTAGGTGTTGGAAAATGAATGTGAGGATAAGAAGAAGGTATGTTGTAGATGGAAATGTTGGCTAGATCAAATTTGACACACACTTTGAAGAGTGGTAGAATGATGGAGGAACAATAGATGGCGGAGGTAAGGATCTTTTTGAAGTAGTGGATTTTGGGATGTAGGAACCCAAATTAGACTTGGAAAGTGGAAGATGTTTGGAAGGAGATGGAATGGAAGCCTTTGGAAGCTTGAATGTCAATTTTGATTTTTCTTTCTTTTGTGATGCTTTTGAATGCATTTCTTCAACGAGGGATTTAGGAACCCTCATTTTATTTGATTTTTCTTTTTTCTTGGTGGACCTTTGCGGCCTTTTGGATATTTAATTTTTCTTTTCATTCACATGTCGATTAGATGGGACATTGTGATTTTTATACACATGGATTCTTGGATTTATGATTTTTATGTTGCACATCAAAATTGCTTCCAAAAGACTTAGGAATTGTGGATGAATAGGAATAATATGGAGGGTTCATATGGATTGGTGTTTGGACATTCTTCAAGTATGTGTGCCTTCATTGATCTTGATACATGATAGGGTAAGTGAATGGAGATCTAGGGATGATAGGAATGGTTGATGGAGGAATATATGGACCTAATATGGATGGAAGGAGTGAAGACTTTTGTTTTGGGACATAGGAACCCAAAATGGATTTGGAGGATAGTGAAGGCATATGGTTGCATTTGAATGGAGGGATATAAGGTGTGAAAGGAATATCAACATCTTTGGAAGGAGTTGCATTGCCAATGTTTGTATCTTTAAGATTTATCTTTATACCAATAGGCTCATGAGTAGCTTTGATAGGAACACATTTGATAGGATCAACTGAATCTTGAAGGGATTTGGAAGAATTATGGTTTCTTGAGGTGAACATGGAGGAATATGACAAGGAAATGATGGGATACTTTGATCTTGACAAGGATCTTTGAATGGTGTAGAGAGGGTATTTTTCTCTTGATTTTCAAAATGCTCATTGGAAATTGTGGAAGGGATATCTTGATCTTTCTTGGGAGGTGAAGAAAATGTGGAACTTGGAAGGGTACTTTGTTCTTGGAATGGAAGGATATCATCTTGGAAGACATGAAAGGATGCAAGGGGATCATCACAGGGTTCTATGGATATGGGACCTTCATCAAATATGGGAAGGGATTGTATAGAATCTTGATCTTGATCTTTACCGATATTTGTTTCTTTTCTCTTTGGATTATCCTCTTGACATGGAACCACTTCTAAGGACAAGGTAGATGGGACATGTGTGGGGGATGTTTGGAGAAATGATGTAGGATCCTTTTGAAAGGGTATAATAGGAATTGAAACACATGAAGCTTTGGGGTCCAATATATTTGAAGCATGGAAATGATTTGCAACAAGATGTAAGTTAGCTTGGGTTTCTTTTAGAGGTAGCCCTTGAGGCTAGACAGTCAATGTGAAAAATGTCATCTTTAGGCTCATTCTTTAATGGAAGAATTTTGGATAGTTGTGAAGCTTTGTGAGATGGATGAAGGATGAAAGGAGTACAAGCTATGGGAGAAACCTTGCTAGATAAAGGTTTGTGCATTAGATCTTTCTTGAGAGTGGTACTTTTCTCTTCATACTCTTTATTATCTTGATAACAAATAGGATGATCATGGAATTTCCCTTGATCCAAGATAGATTTGTTTCTTTTAAATGCTTCTTTTTGTGAGGAAAATGAAGATATGGATGGCCCATAATCATAAAGAAAAGGACATATTGATCTTAATGATGGCTTTTTAAATGATGCATCTTTTTTTTTTCCTCATTCTTCCTCAAGGTTGATGTGTCAAAATTATGAGGAAGCTTAGCTCCTGATTGAGCTAATTTTAGGAAATATGCTTCTTTATCCCTCTTCCAAATTAATTGCACTATTTCCATAAATATGGGATCTTGGGGTGCTTCTAAAATTTCATCTTGAGACACTTCATCATTTTGATTCCTATGGAGATCTTGGTCTTGGTTTTGATAATTATGCTCCATAATAGGATTGATTCATTTCTCAAATAGATTCATCATCATATATGTTTTTCAGGAATATGATCTATTTGTTGCACTAATAAGGAATGTCTCTGAGTATCCAAAAGTGATTTCAAAATCTTTCCAAACCCTCAGGAAATGTCTGTTGTTTTCCCTTCTTTGATTTTCGGTGTCACTTGCATGTGTGTAGGCATGACTTAACTCTTACTACGCGGTGACTGGAATTTTATTAGGCAACACTCTGCAAAGAGCAGGTGGCTTTTCCCTATTGATAGGCATTGGTTAACTTTTTCTAGGAGTATCTTAAAATGTCATAGGCATGACTTCATCATTTACAGGCATTGCTTGAATAGTCATAGGCATGACTTCACTATGCATAAGCGGTTTTCCTTTGTGTGCAGGCGGCACTTTGCAGATTAGGTTGTAAATTCTAGAATTTTAAAAAGTTTTAAGATCAGATCTATAGAATATTCTTGCTTGAAAATAATATACAAACCCAACACACACATCAAATTTGTACCATATACCTAAAACCACACTAAAATTTTATGTTCTCGATCATTTTCACAAGTATAAGCAAGAATGTCTTCCAAGCAATCTACCTAGAGTCAGATTTTGGCTTTTAAACACGTTTGGCTCTAAAAGGAAGATTACTACTTAACATGGTTTTTAATGAACACCTCCATTCTAGATCATGTCAAGCTCTTTTACCCCCTTGCGGGCTTCCCACATGCACAAAAGTATGATTTGGCGCAATCCCGAAGGACTACTCGAGGAAGTGAAGAATACTTGCACACAACCTAGTCACTCTCCGATTAGGGAATAATGTATTTGTTTATAGTGGGTCAGATAGTATCGTGGCTAAAGTGATTGTCTCCCACTTTGGGTCGTTCCCTCTTACCATCCTCGTAAGGCAATTCTCAAGAGGTAGGCCTTATAAAGATCTAATTTATCTAGCATATATAGAAAAATAAGAAATCAAACTTGGTTCAACAAGTTTGGGAGTTTGATTCACTTAGAAAGTGAAGAGCATATCCCTATTGTTGTTCCTTGTTCCAAACACTTCAAGCAAAATTTGTTCTTTTTCAACCTCTTGACAAGGAGGTTCTTATAAATGAAATGTTTGGTTAATTCCTCATCCCTTTCTTTCTACCAAGTTGAACTCACACATTTGGCTTTTTGATCCACTTCAAAAAATGGAGAGCATATGCCTAATGTTTGTTCAATTTGGAAAATAATAAGGTTTTTCCCTATTAAACTAGATTCAAAGAAAAACCACAATTTAAGCAATGCAAGCTTGATATGAAAAATACCTCTTTCGTAGCTAGCAAAAGGCTAGGTGCTTTTTAAAAAAAAGTTTTTGATGTTTATTTTCTTACTTACCTAGTGGTGATCGTTCCCATTTTGGCTCCTCCAACAAATTAGTCAACATAGCAATACAAAGTGAAGGAAACCAAAAGGAACAAATTGAAATGCAATTAAGTGTTCTTAACAAGATTTTGCAAAGAAAATTTGAGCTTAATGCAAACAATTTAGTTCAAAGTAGGAAATTTCTTTTTATAAGCATTCAACACCTTAATGTAATGTTGATGTTTATAGCATAGATCAGATAAAATATTGATGATACAATAATAGATAATAATAAATAGTTATAATAATAGTTATAAATAGTTATAATAAATAGTTATGATAATAATAGTTATTATTACTATTGATATCTATAGTAATGATAATGATAAAGATTTTCATTATTATTAATAATGATGATAATAATTATCATTAATATATTATGAGAACTGTGTATCAAACAATGTTTGTCACCGTAAGCATTGACCTAAACCATGCGTATGTGGATAGACGGTGATATGAAGAGCCATGCCTATGAAAGGCGTGACTCCTCAGGGAGTCATGTCTTTCATAGACATGGCCTCTCTTATTCTATCCCATATAAATATTAGTGAGTATTGAAATCAGAAAACATATACAGAAAATGTGAAACAGTAAACTTGCTGATAATAGCTATAGTCAAAAGCCATATTTAATATATTAATATTTGGTGCAGTCACCTTAATTAATATATTATCATTTGTGTAGAAAATTGAGAAGTCTTATATATAAATAAGAATATTTTGAAATAATTAAAATGATCTCATAATCTACTCAAATTTAATAGTAATGCTCATAAAGCTTTTCTTCTAATCCCAAACTATCTAGAATTGAAGCATTATGATTTCCTTTAGAAGTTTGGTTTGAATTCTGACCTCTTTGCTCTCTTGAGTAACTCTTCTTTCTAGTTTATGTACTTTCTCGTGTCTACTCATTTGCAGGAAAAACACAGGTAGAACGTAATAAAATAGAATTTAGTAGTCTGACAGCAAAATTAAACCGAAAACACTAAGCGGCATTTATCATCTAATAAGCGTCAATTAAAAGCTAGTAGGCGTCATTTAAAAGCTATTAGGCATCATTTAAAAGCTAGTAGGCATCATTTAAAAGCTATTAGGCATCATTTAAAAGCTATTAGGCATCATTTAAAAGATACTAATAAGAATCTCTAATGCCACCATCCCTTTTGGAATGGAGTTAGTTTTTAAATTTAGGATCCCTAGGCTATGAGGTTCTTCAATTTCATCTCCTTTATTTGTAGACACCCAAAACTGGGCAGATGTCTTAGAATCATTCAAATTTACAAAATCTTAGCCAAATGCTCTAATTTTCATCAAAATGGATCAAATAAATTTCAAATGGACATTTATTAATCAAAATTGGACAAAATCATTTAAATCAAAAGAAAAATCAATCACACTATATAACTGATTTTAATCAATTAATTGTATAGTTTTAAATCAAAAAAATCAAATTGAACCCATTCCCCTACATGGCTAATTTAATCAATTGATGGAATTTAATTAATCCTACTATCTTTCAACATAATTTGAGAAACCAATAAGAATTGAGAACGCAATGCACATGGATCACTCCAAGTTGTTGAATCGCAATCACTCAAATTTGTCTACTTGTCCAAATATTTGAGACAATCATTTAAATTGTCTCCCCATTTAAAAATATTTCAAAGCTTTTTAATCAACCAAGGCTAAACCATGATCAAGTAACTCTACCCCCTACCCTTGGGATTTTACTACAAATAGAAGTCATTTTGAGAGCATAACAATCCTAGAAAATTTGAATGCATAACATCATCACTATAGGCAATTTGAGAGAAATTGAGCAATATCTTGACATTTTGAGAGAAAATAGTGAGATTTGAGAGCATTATCATGAGCATTTGAGTTAATCTTTTTATCAAATTGAGAATTGAGAGCTAGATTTAGGCATTTTTTCATAATTTTCTCATTCTAGGATTGTCACTAGTAGAGAATAAGGCTAAGAGCTCTACTAGAAAAGCTTAGATAGTGAACCATGAGATGATATGGATGTTAAATAAAATTCTTTAGATTAAATTTCCATTATCTTTTCATAGAATTGTTGCTAATTGTCCTAATTTCATGAAGCTGTAAACACTCACACACACGGTCTCCTATTAAAACTGACTCTAAACTCTAACCAAACAACTACATTTATACAAGAGGCTACGAAAACAAGTCAGCCTTCAGATCCATAATCAATGGAAGGGATGACCAGATCTTGGTCCACATGCTTCCCAATAATGGATACCAGTATTAAATCTGTGACCCAAATTAAATGCACAAGTCGGCCTCAACAAAAACTCAAAAGAAACCCATTGGTAAGAAAAGCCAACCGAGTGCCAGAAAAGCATCACAAAGCACCAGGAAAATTCACCAAATGCCAGAGAGATAATCGACCAACACTGGTGAACAAAGGAAACTGAGCAACACCGAACCAACTCGATCAAAGCAGGAACCAAGAAACACAAACAAACTCAAAATGTTTTTGGTGACACAAGATTGCCAAGGACCCAAGATGCTCCTGCATCAGACACTTGGGGTTATTTGATAATGATTCTCTGAATCATGTAATAGGTATGATTCAAGCTGCATCCAACTCAGATTGTGAAATCCATGAACTGTCTTCAATCGGTATATTCTTCCACTTTACCAGATATTCCATATAGTGTTTAAATCCTCTTGTACTTCTGCCAATTCTTTGATCCAAAATATGCTCAACTTCTTCATTCTACATCTTAGGATAATCCATCAGTATTGTCATGTCTTCATCAGATTCATGATACTCATACAAATCAACAATTTTGAAAATAGGTGAAATATCCATGTCATCAGGTAACTCAATCTCATATGCATTTCCATTGTCAAATTTTCTCAAAATCTTGCAAGGTCCAAACTTCTTCATCTTCAGCTTCCCATATGTTCCAACAAGAAATCTACCTTTCTTCAAATGAACCATTACTTCATCACCAACATCAAAAGTCTTATGTCTTCTTGATTTATCAACTTTATCTTTGTATTTCTAATTATTCTTTTCTAGCTTAAGCTTCACATGTTCATGCAATGTCTTTATGTACTCAGAAAATTTTACTCCTTCAACACTTCTTTTTCTTTCATCAACAATGTCTCTCAAATCTAATATACCTCTCAGTTGTATGCCATTTACAATCTCAAAAGGTGTTTTTCCAGTACTCCTATTCACTGAATTATTGTATGCAAACTCTGCTTGTGCCAACATAAAATCCCAATTACTTGGTGTGTCTCCAACAAAACATCTCAAAAGATTTCCCAAGCTCCTATTCACAACTTTTGTCTGTCCATCAGTTTGTGGGTGAAATGTAGAACTATATTTCAACTCAGTATCCAACTTTCTCCAAAGAGTCTTCCAAAAGTATCCAACAAATTTACTATCTTGGTCATAGATAATACTCCTCAGTAATCCATGCAATTTGACAATTTCCTTAAAGAAAATATCTGCTACATGTATTGCATCTGATGTATTTCTACAAGGTTTAAAATGTGCCATTTTGGAAAATCTATCCACAACAACAAATATAGAATCATTACCTCTTACTATCTTCGCTAAGCCAAGAAAAAATCCATACTGATGTCAATCCAAGGTTTCTCAGGGACAACAATAGGTGTATACAATCTAGTATTCTAACTTACTCCTTTTGCAACTTGATAAACTCCACAACTTTTCACAAATTTCTAAACATCTTTATACAACTGTGGCCAAAAGTATTTCTCCTTAAGCAAGTTCAATGTCTTATCAATTCTAAAATGTCTAGCCAAACCAATACTATGTTTCTCCTTTATCAAATTACTTCTCATTGGTCATCTCAGTATATACAACTGAATACCTTTAAAAACCATACCTTCTTGAATGAAATATTCTTCCCATTTAGTACTTGGTCGATCTTGAATAGGTGCTCTGCACTTCCTCCATGGCTTAGAAAAATCAGGATCAACTTCATAAGAATTTCTCATGTCATCAAAGCCAAGAACTTGAATCTTCATCTCGGTCATCAAAGATCTTTTTCTACTCAATGCATCAACAATTCGGTTAGTGACTCTACTCTTATGATCACAAATGTATAACTCTACAAATACTCAACCCATTTTATATGTCTTTGATTCAACTTATTCTGACTACCCAAATACTGTAAAGCCTTATGATTGGTACATAACTCAAATTCACTCGGTAACAAATAATATCTCCATTTCTTTAGGGCTTGAACAATATCATAGAATTCTTGATCATACATAGAATATTTCCTTCTTGTATCATTCAATTTTTCACTAAAGAAAGCAATGGGTTTACCTTCTTGACTCAACACAGCTCCAATTGCACTTTGACTTGCATCATATTCCACTTGAAATGCCTTATTGAAATCAGGTAATGCCAAAACAAGAAATTCAACAACCTTCTGTTTCAGAGTCTCAAAACTTTTATCAGCTCCATGTGTCCATTTGAATTCTCTTTTGTCTCCTCTCATAGTCTCAGTCATAGCATTACAAATTGAACTAAAATTCCTTATGAAATTTTAGTAAAAACTTTCCAAACCATGAAATGATCTTACCTCACTAGCATTCACAGGTGTAGGCCAATTCAAAATAGCTTCAACCTTTTCAGGGTCTATTTTCAAACCATCAGCTGAAATCACCAATCCCAAATACACAATCTCCTCTTTCATGAATGAACACTTTTTTAGATTTATCAAAAACTTTTCTTCTTTCAATCTCTGTAAAACTTGTGTAACATGCAACAAATGTTCTTCTCTGGTCTTACTGAATATCAGAATATGATCAAGATATACAAACCTTCTTTTGTCTTGAAAGAAGTCTTCCACTCACCACCTTCTCTTATTCTGATATGATGATACCCACTTTTCAAATCAATCTTGGTAAAATACTTTGCTCTAGTCAAAATATCCATTATATCATCCATTCTCGGTATATGAAACCTATACTTCACTGTTATCTTATTGATTGCTCTGGAATTAGTACACATTCTCCATTCTCCATTCTTCTTAGGTGCCAATACAACAGGTACTGCACAAGGAATCAAAATTTCTCTGATCAAACCTTTCCCCAACAATTCTTGAATATGTCATTTCAATTCTTGATTCTCAGTAGGTGTCAACTGATGAGGTGCCTTATTTGGTAAACTAGGTCCAAGGATAAGATCCTTGCAATGATCAATGCTTCTTTTCAGTGGCAAACCATTAGGTACATTATTAGAAATGATTTCACTATACTCAATGAGTAACTTATCAATCTACTCAGGGACATTATCCTCTATTTTCTTACTCAGTTTATTAGGAATCACAACAAAACATACATCATTTCTCTTTAAATTCTTAACAAAATTTCTTCCTTCCATCAAGCAAACTTTCACAGATGTGCAAATATTACTAATAGATTATTCTAACAAAGGTAACAAGATTTGTCTTCTTCCATCAGCCCAAATAGTATATTTATGCAATCTCCCATCATATATAGCATGTCTATCATATTGCCAAGGTCTACCCAACAAAATATTACAACAATCCATAGGCATGATATCACATAACACCATATCATAGTACTTTCCAATTTTCAAATTCACATAACATTGTTCACTTACCAAGAGTGTACGTTCATCTTTGATCCATGAAATTTGATAGGGCTTCGAATGTTCTAACCTTTTCAACTGCAACTTTGTGACCATTTCCTCAAGTGCTAGATTCTCTAAGCTACCACTGTCAATGATTACCTTCCAAATTTTATCAGAAACACTACATCTCATCTTGAACAAACTTTTCCTTACTGGATCTTCCTTTTTACGTTCATTCCAAAGTACTCTTCTTACCATCAAGTTATTTTCCTTCTCAAGTTCATTTGGTGACTATTCTTGCACCAAAGCATTTTGACTATTACTGACCTTCTTACTTGCATGTGTACACTCAAATGATCTATGTCCTTCTTCTCCACAATTGTAACAAGTTCCTTGGAAACCACCTCTATTATAACCACCTCAGTAGTTACTACCTCTGCCTCTAGATGAACTTTCACCTTTCCACTCAGTCTTGCCTTTATCCAGAGTTGTCTTTTCAGGTTCAAATCTACTATTTTCACCATGGGATCTACCTCTTCCTCTAGGGAATCTACCACCTATACCTCTTTGTCTTTGCTCGTGCCTCTTGTTCAATTTCTCCTCAGCTTTCAATGCAAATTGATAAGCCTCTTCAATGTTCTCCAACTTGACCAAATTGATTTGTTCTTGGATGGAAACTCTCAAACCAATCAGGTATCTAGAAATTCTTTCCACATCATCTTCATCATGTCTAGATCTGATATCTAATCTATATAATTCCTTAGTATAATCCTTTATCAGGCTATCTTTATTCCTTAAAATTTTCATTCACCAAACTAGGTTAATCTGATAATCAAAAGGTAAGAACTTTCCTTTTAATTTATTCACCATTTTACTCCATACCTTGATTTTGTCTTTTCCTTTCTTCTTTCTATCTAGTTGCAGATGTTCCCACCATAAGGATGCATGACTTTTCAACTTTGTGCTTGGAATTTTCACCTTCTTTTCCTTAGGTATGTTCTCATATTCAAAATACTTTTCCATTTGAGTGATCCAGTCCACCAATTCATCAGAATCTAATTTTCCACTATACTCAGGAGGATTGAAGTGTGGTGTAGACTTCAGACTTGTCAAATCCTTCAAGAATCTTTCCTCACCCTGGTCCATCACAGGTGCAGGTTCTACATCACCTTGTTCTACCTCAATTTCATCATCACTAACATCTTCAAGAGGTCTTCCTCTTCTCTAGGTTGTTTCAACAACTTCTAATGTAGCAGCAAGTTGTCTCAACATGTCTGCCAATCCTGGATCCACATCTCACCTCCCATGAACCATCTTGAAAACCCTCCGCAATTGCAAGTCAGATCACAATCTGCTACCTCACAACAATTCAACTAGGGCTTCACAAGAAGGAACCTTCAAATCTAAATTCACAAACCTAGATCCAGATCTCATCTCGCTCTGATAGCACCTGATGCAAGAGGAGGAGGCAGGGGCCAGAGATGGCACACCCTAACCTGAACCACCCTGCTCAACAACATGTAGAAGCAACAATATACAACAGTAAGAGAGAGAATGCAGAACTTTCATATATTATCTTCAAATTGATTCATACATGTCAGGCTGTAAGGCCTTCCCAGTTTTAGCCAGATATTACAATCAAGTACAAAAGTCCTCAAACATGTGAGGATCTGTAGATAAACTCCAATCTTCTAGCTTCTATCTCCTATCAAAATTGACTCTAAACTCTAACCAAACAACTAAATTTATACAAGAGGCTACTGAAACAAGTTGGCCTTTAGATCCACAATCAACAGAAAGGATGACTAGGTCTTGGTCCACACGCTTCCCAATAATGGATACTAGCATTAAATCCATGACCTAAATTAAATGCACAAGTCAGCCTCAACAGAAACTCAAAAGAAACCCGTCGGTAAGAAAATCCAACCGAGCACTAGAAAAGCATCACCGAGTGCTAGGGAAATTTACTGAGCACCAGAGAGATAACCGACCAACACCAGCAAAAAAAGGAAATTGAACAACGCCAAACCAACTTAGTCAAAGTAGGAACTGAGCAACACAAACAAACTCAAAATGTTTTTGTTGACATGGGATTGCCAAGTACCCAAGATGCTCCTGCATTAGAGCGTTACTTGATTCTGAATGAAATCCTATCCAAGAAACCTCCAATTTAGAATCTTTTATGATGTGTGTTAGTGTTAAGGATGGTTAGCTCCAAAAATCTAGTCGATGACTTTGAAAGGAAAAAAAACTACTTTCAATGTTAATATCTGGCTCCTTGCAAGACAAAATCTAATCAAAAGTGTTCAAAAAAGAAAGACCTTCATCCTTTTTCCCAAACTACCTGGTGCGGAGCACTTATTTAAAAGAAAACTACCCCTTGATAGACACGAAGTAACTGACCCAAGGAAAAAGAAACCCAAGACAAAACACTAGACTAGGAGAATGTACAAGGAAAGATCAAAGTCCTTCAAGACCCAAAGTAAAGTTTTAGATACTGGCCATTGGCATGTAATGAGACTAGTTCCCCATCGAGAGAACTAATTCTGAAAGTGTTCTCTCCTAAGATCTCTACTATTTGGAAAGGGCCTATCCACAATCATTGAAATTTAGTGTGGCTGCCCAACTTTTCTCTCGCTTTATCCCACATCAAGAAAAAATTATAAATCCTAAAAGCCTTTATTATTTCTCTCTTGTCAAACCAAAATTTGATGATAGCTTGATGTTTAGATACATGTTCTAAGGCCACGGTTCTCTTTTCTTCCAAGTCTAAAAGGTTCATGAGGTGAACCTGCACCCTATCCTTACCTTTGACGTATTGATCCATGAATCTCTGGATTGGTATTTTCAGGTTCATAGGAAAAATAGGTTGTAGGCCATAGACTAATTGGTAAGGGGAAGTCCCCAAAGCATTTTTAATTCTCACTTAGTCGGTCCACAAGGTGTACTTCAACTATGTGTTCCAATCTTGAGGATTGTCATCCAAGAGATGTTTGATTATAGTTGTCAACTTTTTGTTCATGGATTTAGCAATCCCATTCCCTTGCGGATAATAGTTAGATGAGAATTTGAGGATTACCTAATTTTTAAATGCCCATTGGATAAGAGACCCAGATAAGAAATAAGGTGCATTTTCACATACCAAAAAGAAATGCATACCAAAATGTGTGATAATATACTCCTCCAAGAATTTGGTTAATACTTCCATGGTACAATTTCTCAAAACTTGGGCCTCTGTCCAATGTGTGTAGTAGCATTTTGAGGTCAAGATGTACCTGTGTCCTATTAATGAAGGAGGATTAATCATTCCTACAAAAGCTAGCCCCCATTGGGCGAATGGACGTACCTCATAGATGGGTTGTAGGGGCATTACAAGATGTCTCTTGTGAATGCCACTAGTCTAGAAAACATGGCATGAATGAATGTTCTCATGTGTATCCTTGAACAAGGGAGGCCAATAGTAACCAAACCTCAATATATGATGTGCAGTAGCCTCATCTAACCCATGGCCAGTACCATACTTTTTATGAAACTCTGTGAGAACTTGTTCAACTTCTGTCTTATCTAAACACTGTAGGTAAAGGCCATCATAATTGTGCCTATAGAGTTTTTCATTTTTGAGCATATAGTAACCACTCTTATTCTTTAGGGCTCTCCTTTGGGATCCATTCAATCCTTTAGGGCATTGGTTCTAGAGAAAGTAGTAAACTATATCTTGGTATGAGACGTCAGTTATGATCCCTTCATTGGTGTACACTTGGCATACTAAACCCTCCTCTATCTTAGCTATCATTTTGGGAGGCCTTGGCCTCTTACTAGCTTCATCAGTTGGATATTGATATCAAATTCTTGCAGTATGGCCATCCATTTTCCCCTTCATTCTTTCCAACTCATTTTGCATTAATAAGGACTTGACAATAGGATCAGGAATAATAGAAACAACCTTGCTTCTGAGGATATAGTCTTTGAACTTATTTATGGCCTTTACTAGTGTGAAAAAATTCTTGTCAAGGTTGGGGTAGTTGAGTTCAATATTTTTCAAAGGGAAACTCATAAAAGCTATTGGTCTCTCATCTTCTCCTTCTTTCTTTTGAGTAAGGATTCCCGCACATGATTGCTTTGATGCAAAAGAGTAGACTTTGAATGGTAAAGTGTAATCCAGATTGACTAGAACCAAAGTGGTAGTGATGGAAGTCTTGATCTCCTCAAGTGATTCTTTATCTAGGGAATTCCATTCTATCTTCACATCCTTTTTTAGCATGTCATTTAGGGGACGCACTATCTCAACAAACCCACTGATGAACTTCCTGACAAAGTTGATATTTCCAAAGAAAGATTTTAGTTCTTTTCGACTGTTTAGGGGGAACCAGTTCAAGGATAGCCTTCAAACTTTTAGGATCTATTGAAATACCTATCTCTAAGATGATATGCCCCAAAAGATTTCCCTGGGTTACCCCTAAAACACACTTTTTAGGATTCAGTGAAATTCCATAACTCCTGCATCTTTTCAACACTTTGCATAAATCTTCGATGTGATCTACACAATTTCTAGAGAATACCATAAGGTCATCCATATATATGATGATTCATTTTTTGATGAGGCCCCTAAATGTTTCATCCATGGCTCGCTGGAAAGTTTCTCTAGAATTGATCAAACCGAAAGGCATACAACAGTAATAAAATGTTTCCCACTTAGTAGTGAATGTTCTCTTCAACTGGTCTTCTTCTCTTACCATGACCTGATTCTATCCAGAATAACCATAGAGAAAAGACATCATGTGATACCTGTTTACAATTTTTAGTACTTCATTAAGAGAGGGCAGCTATTGAGGTTCCAAAAATCTACACCGAGTCGAACTTCTCACTCTTCTTTCTCACAGGAATGAGATTCCTGACCCAAATTGAATGTTGGATAGGAAAGATAATCTTGGCATTGAGAAAATTCTAAAATTCCTTCTAAATCATTGGCTCAATCATGGGGTTAACGAGCCCCTACCTATGATGGAAAGGTTTGGCATTCGGGTTTAGTAGTATGTTGTGTACAATAGAGACAGGATTTTAGGTTTTTAGATCTTTGTAGATCCAAGCTATAACATCTTTTTATTCTATGAGTAACTCCACCATTCACCTCTTTTCTTCATCTATACCAATTTTCCTGATATGAATCTCCCTGGGTTCAAGTTGTGTGCCTAGATTATAGATTTCACAATCATCACCTCCCAAAGCCGGTGCCTTCCTTTTTTTGTGAGAATATTCATCTTTGTCGAATATGATTTCTAAAGCTACCATTCATTTTGGGATGGATTTGGTTTTAGATTTAGGATTCCCAAGTCATCTGACTCTTCAATCTGATCAGTATCTTCATCTATCATTTGTTTTTCAAAGACCCCAATACTCATGATGGACTCAAGTATCTGCTGGTCATCCTAGAATACCTGGAAGTTTGTGATTTTATCTGGAATAGCCAGTACTACCATGAGCTCAATGGAGAATTTTTTCATCTTTAATTTCTCCAACAGGTGTAGGGAACTTTCTAACACTGGTAAGGCGTCAGTAAAAGTGTTTTTCCTTCTTGGAATGCTCCTGATATTGAATGCTTCAAAGTCTTCAATTAAATCCCATACGCAATTCCAATACAAGGCTATTTATTTATCACTACATGAAAATTGGCTATGAATCTTCCTAACCACTAGTTAGGAGTCACCTTCTACGATCAAGGCTTTTATCTTCTTTTCATGTGCCATGAGGAGATCTCATACTAATGTCTCATACTCAACAAAATTTTTAGTATCGAAAAACTCTATGCTATAAGAAGCATAGTAGGAACCACCTCAGGGGTTGATTAACTTGATTTTGGCCCTTGCTCCTTGCTTGCATTTGGATCCATCAAATCTAATTTTCCATATTGGGATGATTCTTGGGAGAGTGAGGTTTGGTTTGTGGTTATATCACAGTCCTGGGTGGATGTATGCTGATATGGGGTTCAGTAGGGCTCTCTGGTGGTGATGGGTCTTCATTGGTTGGAATCCCTACACCCTCTACATCCAAATCCTCCCTTGCAGAGAGGGGCACCCATTTTGTTTTTTTGTTTTTTTTCTTGTCTCATGCCATACCTCGTGACATGGGGGTAAACAACCATTGTCTAAGGAATGCCACTCCTCTTGCATAAGGTTTTCTTCTGTGAAGACCAAAGGTTATTCATGATGAAAAAGGCCTTCATCATCTTGTCATACAACCACCCCTTTGGTAAGTTCAAGTGCATGGTATATTTGGTTCATAAATTGAGCTACGTCATTCTAGAAATCATGGCATTCGAACTCTAAATGACTCACTTGGTGCAGACAATAAATATCCAGGCAACATTAGTATGTTCAGATCAACATCTTGTCTGAGATGTTTCATATTTTTCATCATATTACTTATGAATTTTGTGAGGATTTCATCAGGGACTTGAGCATGTATCATTCCTTGTACATGGCTATTACTGGATTCTTCTTCTTCCTTGATATGGAACGTGAGGATTTTGTCAAACTAGTATACTCCTAGATCATCTTGCGAGAACAAAACTTCATTTGGAGTGTTGTGTTCGGTTATCATTTTCTTGAGCTTTGGTTCACCATTAATTTTAATTTGGTTATTCAATCATTTCCAAGGCAGCCAAAGCTGGGTGAAATCTGTAGAAAACCATCCTCTAAGTGACCTAGTCCATTCCCTACTAAGTAACATTCCATATGTTTCTAGGATGTCTACTATGTGTATATCTATGCAATATTGTATCCTAGGGTCTATGGTTAACTGTATATGGACATCTTTCAGGACCCCAATGACCTTGAATTCTATCTTGTCGAGTTGTATCATGACCCTATTAGTTGGTTGGGGATTCATTCCCAACTTCTAGCATATGGATAAGGGCATGTTGTTGCATGAAGCCCTTGAATCAATTAGACACTTGTGTAGATTCTTTCCAAAGATCTTGAGACTAAGTAAAAATGGTGGTACTTCAACCCGATCTTTAAACATGGTTAGCATCACCTCAGTGGCATTGACATTTGATGAATTCATCGCATTAATGCTAGATGAGACCGACTTAGAATGGTCCACAGATTTTAGAATTTCTTCTCTCTATGAGGGGAAACTTTGTAACATGTCATACATTGACATATTAGCTTTAAGTCATTTCAATTCCTCTAATGTACTATACCTTTTGGTAGACCAGATTGGATTCTTTAGCACAGTGGGTGGATGTTGCACAGTTGGGGCAATGGTAGTACTCAAGCCTCTAGGAGGTGAAGGGTTGTTTTTAGCCCATGGATCTAGAGGAGTGGGTTGTATTCCTAGGGGACTACCATCAGTCAAGGGATCCATCCTACTCAGATTATAATTTCCTCGGTTGTTATTCTAAAAAGCATGAACCTCAAAATATTCAAGTTGACTCTACTGATTGATCAGAAAAATGAGCTCTTCTTCAGTTGTGTTATCAGTAGGACCTTCCTCATTAATTGGTTTATAGGAGTCAAAGACCATGGCATTGAAATGTGTCTAGGAGTTGTTAAAATTTTGACCTTGTTGACTATCAAACTCCCTCTTGTATTTGTTGTCTGATTGATGTGCATTGGAAGCTTCTGTGAAGTTGACCTCAGATGAGCTAAAGGTGTTGGTGTTATCAGCAGGTATACTAATATTGTTGGGGCATGTGTTCCATGGCCTATTAGTTCATTACTGCTATAATTGTTTATCTTGTGTAGTATTCCCATAGTTTTCATTGTTGTTTTTGTTGTAATTACTATAATTATGATTCTGATTTTATGGATAAGTGTTTGGGGTAGCAGCAAGTCCTTGATAATTTTATTGGTTTTGGGATGGATTTAACTTCATCCTGGTGATTTCACTTGTCAAATGAGATAATATTTTCTTCATGGCATCCAATTCATTGACCAAAGCATTATTAGGTTCATTTGGGACAACCACCTTTTTCTCGTAGAGAGCTTCCTTATGCGCATCATATCCCAGATATGTGATGTTGAGTGGTGGGGAAATGGTGTATGAAGTTGGTATTGGGTTGATCTTTGGGCCAGTGTGATGCACTAGGGGTTGGTTATGTGCTGCAAATGGACCTATCATGCTAGTGTTTCCTAATATGGGTGAAACACCATAGTTTCCACCAACTTGTGGATCCTGTTAGGAATGGGAACACTGAGAGGGGGGGGGTGAATCAGTGTTCATTGTATTTTATCTTTTTTCTTAATCTTTAAATTGAACTTAAATTATTAAGTAATAAAATGAATATCAACATAAACATGAAACATGAAATCAACACATAACACCAATATGGTTACGGGGAAACTTGAATAGGTAAAAACCCCAGTGGGAATTGACACCCACTAATGTTCTGTACTAGTGTTTAGTGATCCTTGCTAGAAGATCCTTAACCCTTCTAGGAGTTGCTTTACAATGCATTAAGTACAGTAGACCTTGTCAAGGGTTGGACCCTATTAGGAGTCTTTTAAAATAGTCCCTATTAGGGGAGTGGACACACCATCCTAGAGCTCACTGCTCAAGTGGTGAAGGCTACAACCTTCTGATCTCAGGTACACACTATATCTATTGGATGAACTGTCACTATGATACTGCTTGTCAGATCAGTTCCTTTGATGCGCTAATGCTTTGACCTCTTGGAAATATATAATATATATTATAGACTCTTCACACACTTCTGCTCTACCTATCACAACTCTATATCAACATCCCTTCTAATTACAATGGGCGCATCTTATATTTATATGCACATACAAAATGAACAACTAGGTCGGCCCTTAAACCTATTACATACAATGCTTCCAAATGAATTGGCTTAAACGTGTTTACAATCAAACATATATACACATTGACAACCTAATTAAAATAGGTGCATAGCCTTTACATCATTAGAATATAGTTGCAACTCAAAATGATAACAGTCGACTGCTTACTCTGTTCTTCACTGGTACACATTGGCTGTGCAATTTCAATTGCCTGTATCTTTCTCATACTTGCATATCTGATCATGTGCTCATAAAATAAGCATGAATATAGTCCAACCAACTTAACTTCTAGGGTGCACATCAAAAATCGATTGTACGCATGTGTGCTGATGCTCTGAGCTACAAGAACTCTGTACATTCTCCAGTCTTCAACACTTAACCAATTTTTGATCTTCTCATCAAGTGCCCTGACTCCAAACTACTATATGACTTTGTTGCCATAATTAAAACACTATATTAAGTCATATACATCATTATAGCCAACTTTCCAACAATATCTGCCTTTTTCATTGATGACAACAAAGGAATATGGCCAAGTTGCTAACTGTCCTTAATACAAAAAAAAACTTTTTGTCTTCTTTACATACACTTATATCTCCCTATACATATTATGATGCATATTCTATACACAACTCCCCCTTTGAAATTAATGACAAAGGTGTTTCAAAAATTGTATCTACATATACTCACTTAGGGAAAACATCTGGATATGCTCTCTTTAGGTTTTGGATCTCCTTCTTCCAAAATGTGATCAAAGAGTTTACTATTTGGAGATGGGTGCATAGTGCATACTGTAGCTTCTCCATCTTCTTCAAGTCAGAGCTAGGACCATGATCATATGTTACCATTATGGCGTCTATATCCATGATGTTCTGATTGAGTATATCTAATGAGGGTGCAAGAGCATTCTTGAGCTGTGTTTGCCTTGCCCTGATCTTGTCATTTCTTTTTCTGCCTTCTCAATCTTATCTATTTGCCCTTGGTATACATTATTACACATGTTTACATCTATGGATGTGTCTTTCACTGAACTCTTCACTTGCTCAATCATAGCTTCTGCCTCTTTTATTTTCTTGAAATGGGCATTAGTAAGCTTATCCTGATCCATGCATTCTGTAATGACTCTTCTTCCTTGATCTGCAAAATCTTTTAAGGATGCTTGATGAGTCTTGAATGAGCTTAGGTCAAGTGCAAAGTTGCTCATTAATTCACTCAACCTCTTCTTCAAGTACTTTTCTTCTGCAACTAGGGATGCAGATTCTTCAAGGCTTGAGAAATTACTTTTGAAATGTGAGATGATTGTACTCACATCATCAACAGAGTGTATCTTTGACACTTTCTTGTCCTCTGGAAACAAATTGTTCAGAATGTTTAATGATTCTACCAGGAGGGGATTCCTCATCACTTGTTTTTCTTTTTCCTTTTCCATGGCTAGGACACTAAATTTTATCAGATCTTCTTCTCCCCAAGAGTCCAAACTAGTTGTGTCAGGTGTCAAACTTGACAACAATGCAGAGGGTGATGGATTGATGGGAGTGTTGTCCATTATTTATTGCTTAACTCTTACTTCATTTTCTTTCTTTTCTATTTCTTTTTATATCTTTTCTATTTCTTTTTCTATGATGTCCTCAATCAAAAAATTTTGTGGATTTTGAGAATTACTACCACAAAGAATTTCAGCTTCTTGGGTGCTAACAAAGGCTTCCTCAAACTTGTCCAGATCCTTATCTGTGGCTGCCATGGCTATCTCCACATTATCAATAATAATTGTGCTATCTTTTTGTGACTCTATAGTGGGCACAGACTTATCTACCTTTGATTGTGTTTTCACTACAAGAGTTGAATCCTAAGGACCTGTTACTGATGCATTAGTGGGCTCTGCCACCTTGACTTCCTTTATGGATACTTGTGCTTTGGGTGCAGTAGGTGGATACATGTGCCTAATCATAAAGACCTTTTCAAAGGCTTTCTTTGTTTCTTTGGCAACTAATTCATAGTTTTTATCCATTATATTCAATGTTCTTGTCTTGGTCCTGAGGTGAGGCTTCACCATATCTAACTAAAACTTCTTCTCTTCTAGCTCACATATAGGAAGGGTTTCATCTAAGATCTTCTCCCTTATCCGAAGATCTTCTTCAATAGCCTGTCTCTTTTGGAATTCTAGGATGTTCCACACATTGTCAGGGATCATAGTCTTAAGTTCTAAGACTGTCTTCTTAAACTTCAACATGTGTTTGACTATCATACCATGTATCTCAAATTTGTCTATTTCACTATATTTTTCATAAAACTTCCCTAATTGATCAATTCTTCCCTCATCAATTATTCTTGCACTTAGTGTAATACCCCAAAAATGGGCTATAGGTTCATTAACCTCCTATATCGACAAATCGAACGAAATCAACATCGAAGTCCTAATCTAAGGCACATCTAAACATCATTGAATCATAATTGATTATCTCAAATTCTGCATCGGGGAATATTCCTAGCAACATTCCTAATTATCTTAATTATCTTTAATTTAATGATTATTTGGTGATAAATCACATTTATCCTAAGTTTGATTAATTGAATATTTTCATATTTAATTAATTAGATTTAATATTTGCCACTTAACTGTTTAATTAAATTTAATTCTATCTATTATTAATTGTATTATTTAATTTTGACAATAAATCCAATATCCTATGAATAATTGATTAAATTTTTATTTAATTAATTAAAGCAAGTTGTCATTATTTAATAATATAGTTTTTAATAAAAGTTTGATTAAATAATTGATTAACCCATAAATCAATTGTTTTATTTTTAAAAATCAGTTAAGTTGAGCATAAATCACTTTATTTATTAATTAATTCATAATTATTATGCACATTCAAAAGAAACAGTTAAACTCCAAATTAGAAAATCAATGCAAAGTGTTGACTTTTTAGAACTCAACATCCTTTTGGAGTTCAAAAAGCTGATCTAAACTCTAATTTGAGTTAAAAAGCTATTTTTGCATGATTTGCATGTTTTTGTGAATTAAATTATCTTTGTTATCAGATAACTCAAAAATCAAGCTGAGTTAATCTGAGTGATTTATGGCTTTCTTCCATGCACCTCTAAAGCCCTAGATTTCTATAAATTAAAGCCTCAGCTCTTCATAACTCATCTCTCAAAATTTGCATCCACAGCATCTCATATTTTTGCACAATCACGTTGGAGAATTGGAATTGGGAGAATCAAAGCTTATTGCGAATCAAGGCTATTGTGAGATCAATTTGTTTTTTTTTTTTACATTCATTTAGATTCTTTTTCATATCATTATTAGATCATTTTAGCAGATCAATTTCATATAGATTAGATTTCATATCAAGTTTTTATCATTCTTATTGCATAGAAAATCCAAAAAAATAGCTTAATTGCATTCAAATCTTTCATTTAGGTGTCCTCTAGGTCATTGATCTTGATAACAATCTGAGAACATCAATCTTGCACCTATTGGAAGGCAGTAAATCGCTTGGTTAGATTAGGTTTCAATTTTGCACGATTTCATTTTTGCTAACCTCTAATGTTTTACTGAAGTGTTGTGTCTACAGATCAGGTACAATTTTCACACACACATTTCTAGCGCCCACCGTGGGGCATGGTGACATGTACAAGTCTTTATAAAATGGAAAAGAGTATAGAGATTCCATGGAGAACTCTTTAGGTTCCTTTTCTTTCTTAAGATTGTTAAGTTCAACTTGCATAGCTTGCAGCTATTTCATCATAGTGGTGATTAAAATTTCTTCCTCATGTGTACTGATTCTTTGAGACATGTGTACTAATTCTCAATAGCTACTGCTCTATTCTTGACACAGTGATTTGCTTGATAGATTTTGAAATTAGGCTGAAAAAGCTAAATATCTGACAATTCTGACAATTTTTTGACAACTTTCAAAAATTTCTCAAATGACACTCTGCCGACTCGTACGATAGTGGGTATGCTATGAAACAACAGTTGCAAAACTCATACGACAATTGCAAGATTTTGACTTTGAGAATTTACTGGCATGGAAACTCGTATGACATAGGGTACTTAATCATATGACAGATGGGTTGTAATGAAACGAAACGACAGTTGAAAATCTCATACGACAGTTGCAAGATTTTGACTTTGAGAATTTGTTGGCATGGAAACTCCTATGACATTGGGTACTCAATCATATGATATATGGGTTGTAATGAAATGACACTTGGAAAAACTCATATGACTTTTGACTTCCTGAAATGATTTTTGACTCCAGAAAGGATTTTACGTCAATTTTTGCAAAATTTTGAGTTTGCAGATTTGGATTGTTTGCAAATTTCAATGTCCAGATTTGAGGATTGTAATAGATTTGTTCATTTTCAGTAACCAGATAGATAAAAAAGCATGCAAAATAGCAAGCAAGTGATTTCAAGCATGTCTAAAAACAATGAACAAGGGTAAAAGCAACCTTGTCCAAAGTCATCCATACAATCCCAACATGCGTCCTTGTTCTTAGCAGTGGCTCCATGTCAAGAGGACTCTAAAAATGATGAAGAAAAGAACATAAAGAAAGATCAAGATCAAGAACCCTCCATGTCATCCACTCCTTTTCACAATGTCTCTTATCCACCTTAGGGTTCTTTTGATCTTGCACACCCTTTTTCATGCATTCCACCATGTCTTAAGTCTTCTCCTAAGCAAGATCAAGTTACTACATACACCGTTGAGCCTATTGACAATCAAAATAACCTTACTACACTTGCACTTTCTAAAGATGATACTTCCATTAAGGTTGATAAAAATGGTGTTGTTCCTTCCAATGTTAAGCCTATTGAAAATCAAGAGAAAAATTATGTGCTTATGCTATCCAAAGATCCTTGTCAAGATCAAAGTCTTCCATCTTCTTATTCTACCACTCCATGTTCACTTTCACTTTCTACTCTTCCTAAGTCTTTGCAAGCTTTGAAAAATCCTATCAAAGAAGGTGCTCATATTCAAGATGTACTTGATTCTATTGAAAATTCTAATGCTCACTCTAAAGATGCTGATATCCTTGGTTGTCATATAGATGCTGATGAACTTATTGATTATCCTTTTGTGTCTTCCACTTCCATCCTTGGACCTCTTCCACCAATACTAAGGGCTTCACATTTGCCTTCCATCTTGGGTCCTTATGTCCCTTCACTTTCCCCTCCTAACTTTCCTAATTCACCATCCATCTTGGGTCCTTACATCCCTCCATCTCCCATCTTTCCTCAAGATCAACATAGATGCATACCCTTGAATCCTTTCCATCCACCCACCCATCTAAACCAGTCATATCCTTCTTCTTCTTCCACAAGTCCCAAGTCTTTTGGAAGTAACTTGAATGTTCAATACAAGAAAAAGAAGCAATACAAGAATCCATAAAAAAAGGATCACCATGTCTCCTCTAAATGACATGGATGCATAAAGTCAAAAGAGATATCTAAGACGAAAACTACAAGACAAGTATGGGTTCCAAAATCCATCATTAAAGATATTCTCTCCAAATTACAAAAAAGAAATGAAAAGCCTATGGCTATATGGATTCCAAAGTCTCTCTTGAAAGAGTCTGGTGTTGAGCAAAAAGTTAAGTTGACATTCAAGCTTCCAAAGACTTCCACTTCATCTTCTTCCAAAAGCATTCCTCCATTCCATGTGCCTAAACCACAACCTCTGTTATCCATTTTCCATATTCCTTCACGTATTCCTTCAATCATGATTCCTCCATCCTCTCACCACCCTTCAAGGTATGTGTTGATGTTGAGGTTGCCTTCCTTTCCATCTACCCTTTCACAATCCTTCCATGCATTATCCTTCTACCTTATATCCTTTTTCCTCATTTGCCTATTCCTCTTATCTTCCAACCTCACTCGCTTTACATAAAACCCTATCCTCCATTTTTATCTTCCATAATCCTTTCCCTATCAGCATCTTTGAGCATATTATTTGAATCCTTGGTATATCATGGTTTATCCTTTCAAGGAGCCTTATCTAAAAAGCTTGCCTTCTTCCAAAAAAAGAGAAATGAAATTTTTTTTTTGAAAATGTGCCTTGGTGAAAACTTGGAAATAGGCACCTTGGTAGCAAAAGTAAAGAGAAATAAATTCATCCTATAGTGAAAACCACTCCCTTGTGGTGCCTTGGATAAGTACCAGGATGAAAACCTGGCAATCAGATATCATGCGTAGTTCTTCTACATATTTCATCCATTCCATCTTCTCTCTTTGATCTTGACAATGTTGATCTATACACGAACATTTGGCTATCTTGTGAACTATCTTATGATGATCTTGCTTTCATTCCCTTCCTATTTAGCCTTCATGTCTATCTTCCTCCATTCATTTTTTCCTATTAGTATGCTTTTCCCCTTTGGTCTTGATCTAAAAAGAAAAAAGAGTAAAACACAGTCCTATGAAGCCTCTTGGCATGTCTACTCTTTTGGACTACATCCTTTCCTTCTTTGGCATTATGCTTTTGTGACTTATCCTATGCTAGCCTTTCATTGCTTGTCCAAATGTGCTTTACATGACAATTTTTCCCTATCTTGGGTATTCTTGAGGAGTTTTCCCTTGAGGATTTCTCCTCTTCATTCTCCTTCATTCCCTAGTCTTTCATCTCTTCCACCAGCTTGTCAATCCCTCTTGTTCTCCACCTTGCTAGACATTGGGACTGCACGATATGATCTTGCTTGGGAGTTTGCAATGGAAAAAGATGCTATCAAATATACCAAGTATCAGAACAAGTATTAGAACAAGTGTCAAAACTAGTATCAGAACCAGTATCAAAACTAGTATCAGAACTAGTATCAGAATGAGTATCAGAACACCCACTGGGGCTACACCTTTCACTTTAGTTTATGGGTCTGAAGTGGTACTACCTATTGAGGTTGAAATCCCATCACTAAGAATTAGAATGCATGGTCTAGTAACTGATGATGACTACAGAGTGTCTAGGTTGAAAGAACTTGAACTACTAGATGAGTGTAGACAAGTAGCGTATGATCATCTCAAAGTATATTATAAGAGAATGTCTAGAGGCTACAACAAGAAAGTCAGACACAGAGAATTTCAGGTTGGCGATCTAGTCTTGAGAGAAAATCCTAAAAATCAATCCCATCGAGAACGCAAGGGGAAGTTTGAACCTAACTGGCTGGGTCCCTTTGTAATCACTACTACTTTTGGCTCTGGTGCCTATCAACTCTCAATGACTAAAGGAGAACAGCTTTGAGAACCAATCAACATTCTCCATCTGAAGAAATTCTACGCCTAAGGCATTTAGTCTATGGTAAAATGTCCTGAAAAAATTATAAAAATCAGAAAAAGTCCTGAAAAAATGAACATCTTGGTGAAAACCTAGAAATAGGCACCTTGATGATTCACAAAAAAAAAAAAAAATATAAAAAATTCAAAAAAAAATTGAAAAACAAAAAAGAAAAAAAAAGAAAAGTGCCTTGGTGAAAACCTGGAAATAGGCGCCTTGGTAGCAAAAATAGAATCTCTGCCAAGATGGTGAAAACCTAGCAAACGGGTGCCACTTGTTTCAAAATGCTCCATCTATCAGTGCAATCTTGGTCTTTCCCAGCTTTTAGTCTTGCTTTAGTTTGTACATATCTCCCGGTTTATTTTTGCATTTCCAGTTTTCAATAAGTCAGTTTTTCCACCAATTTGCTCAAGCGTCTATATCCTATCAATATTCAAACTTGGGGGCAATCAATGTTATATCCTATGGCCTCTAGTATATCTGAGATGTGTCGTATCAGGTCAGAGTCCTTTTGAAGCTTCATGTGAGTCAGTCAGTCAATCAGTCTTGTCTCTAGAAAGGGTTTTGCATCTACAACAACGCAATCAACATCAAACTGAAAACTGAAAACAATCTATGCTTTTTTACATGCTTTTATCTCCTTGTATGCTTACTGATTCACATTGAGAGTTTTGCATATTGTGTCCCTTCGAGCCCTTTGATGATGTCCTTTACAGGATTTAGAGAGTGATGACTGGGGGCATAATCTTTTCTTTGTCTTCTGCTTGTATGTGAAAATCTAACAACTTTGGAAATTCTGGATTGAAATGGTGTCCGACTGTAAAAGCCTCTATCTCAAATTGGATGACCATGCGTACCTCGACCATTGATACCCAGATGATTCAAAGAAGTATTGATCTAACTATTGTCTTTTTGAGTGAGTTCTTTCTCCTACTGTGAAAGACGATCTTACCTAAGGATGTGAATGATAAAGGGTCACTACTGGTAATTCACATTGGATTTAGAATGATCTCTTGGTTGTTTGATGTGTTTGTAATGCAAGGCGTATTCAGGTCATCACGATGTTTATGTTTTGATGCTTATACAAATTGCTATATCAAAATGGACATGATATTTAGGTCATCCCGCCGTTTATGCCTTGGTGCTTATATCTAATCTGACATTCCAAAAATAAAATTAATATTCATATATCCATGGTTGTTGACTAGTGGGTGCTGTATTGATTCTTGCACATACAAATCAATATTCATATGTCTATGGTTTTTTTTTAGCTAGTGGGCATTGTATTGATTTATCTGGTTACCTAAAAGTTCAATGATGATAACAAATCGACACATGATCAGTGACTAGGTCCTAGGTCTTAGGTTGCATTTCATTTTGCATGTCTCTTTGCATTTTTTCATGTTTGCATGATCTCACAATGGCTAAATGAACTTCAATGCTTAAACAATTCTCCACTTGTCTCTTCAAATCTAACAAGAGCTGAATCTGACATGAAGGTTCCTCCAATGAAACAGCAAGTAGAATCCTTTTTCGGGATCAAAATTCAAATCTAAGATCATTCATATTGTTAACTACTTGCATAATCAACGTTCTATCATCACAAAAATCCAGTATTCAACTTAACTAATTATCTTACATCAAACTATCAAAATTTCAACTTGGCCAACCATGGTCAACTCATGGTCAAACCTAGTCAAACTTGGTTGTCTGGACCTCTAAATGATGCAGAATGCATTCCCAGATGTTCATAACCACTTCTCAAATCAATTAACATGCTTCTGAACTATCAACGCTGACTTTTCTTGTCAGATTTCAATTTTAATCCTGAAGGGGGCATGGTATTGCACATCATTCAAAGTCTGTAAATCAAATTCTATCAATCTTTCCTCAGTAATCAAGACAACAATCACGTCTAGTTATTGATTCATCAAAAAACCTCATCGCTTGGGGCAAATCTATCATCACTTGGGGCATATTAGATTCATCAAGATCTATATCAATCTGGTATTCTCCTAATCTTGTAAACTATATCAGTTTTTGTAACCATCAGATCATAGTGTTCTTTCCTTGGTTCTTTGGCAACTGAAGGATTCAGATGTGATACCTGCTAGTTCTGCTAAGACAATCGAGTCTAGAAATGGTCACTCACTTGTTTGCAATCCTAAGGTTTGGAATCAGGCATTTTGACACTTTTTCACAATCATAGGTTCATTTGCTGTTATAGTGAACATTATCTTTGGTCATTCAGGACCCATTATCTTCATATCAAATCAATATCAATTAGCTTATGTCTCATATCAATTATCAATTTTGAATCAGTTTCATATCTCTATCAAACACAGACTGTCTTTGAACCACTGCACTTCGCACAATAATTCAAAGAGGGGCAAAATGTAATACCCCAAAAATGGGCTATAGGTTCATTAACCTCCTATATCGACAAATCGAACGAAATCAACATCGAAGTCCTAATCTAAGGCACATCTAAACATCATCGAATCATAATTGATTATCTTAAATTTTGCATCGGGGAATATTCCTAGCAATATTCCTAATTATCTTAATTATCTTTAATTTAATGATTATTTGGCAATAAATCACATTTATCCTAAGTTTGATTAATTGAATATTTTCATATTTAATTAATTAGATTTAATATTTGCCACTTAATTGTTTAATTAAATTTAATTCTATCTATTATTAATTGTATTATTTAATTTTGACAATAAATCCAATATCCTATGAATAATTGATTAAATTTTTATTTAATTAATTAAAGCAAGTTGTCATTATTTAATAATATAGTTTTTAATAAAAGTTTGATTAAATAATTGACTAACCCATAAATCAATTGTTTTATTTTCAAAAATCAGTTAAGTTGAGCATAAATCACTTTATTTATTAATTAATTCATAATTATTATTCACATTCAAAAGAAACAGTTAAACTCCAAATTAGAAAATCAATGTAAAGTGTTGACTTTTTAGAACTCAACATCCTTTTGGAGTTCAAAAAGCTGATCTAAACTCTAATTTGAGTTAAAAAGCTATTTTTGCATGATTTGCATATTTTTGTGAATTAAATTATCTTTATTATCAGATAACTCACAAATCAAGTTGAGTTAATCTGAGTGATTTATGGTTTTCTTCCATGCAGCTCTAAAGCCCTAGATTTCTATAAATTAAAGCCTCAGCTCTTCATAATTCATCTCTCAAAATTTGCATCCACAGCATCTCATATTTTTGCACAATCACGTTGGAGAATTGGAATTGGGAGAATCAAGCTTATTGCGAATCAAGGCTATTGTGAGATCAATTTGTTGTTTTTTTTACATTCATTTAGATTCTTTTTCATATCATTGTTAGATCATTTTAGCAGATCAATTTCATATAGATTAGATTTCATATCAAGTTTTTATCATTCTTATTGCATAGAAAATCCAAAAAAATAGCTTAATTGCATTCAAATCTTTCATTTAGGTGTCGTCTAGGTCATTGATCTCGATAACAATCTGAGAACATCAATCTCGCACCTACTAGAAGGCAGTAAATCGCTTGGTTAGATTAGATTTCAATTTTGCATGATTTTGTTTTTGCTAACCTCTAATGTTTTACTGAAGTGTTGTGTCTATAGATCAGGTAAAATTTTCACACACACACTTAGCACTTTTAAACTAGGTCTGAAATCTACCTCAGGAGGAGCTTGAGTGTTCTTTCTACTTCTTATTTCTTGCGAGGATGGATGACTGGTACCAACCTCTTTCTTCCTCTTTTCTATTGTCTTATACACCAGAGGAGCAGTAGGGTCAATGGTTTCCTTGGGTTTAGAAGGAGTATCATCAGTTGTATCCTTCTGTTCATCAGATTTCTCTATCTTTAACTTCTTCAACTTGGGATCATGTGATTTTGCCTTTGTTGCATCTGCAGTCTCTAATTCCAAAGCAATCTTTTGTTCTATTTCTTTTTCTAGATCAGCTTGAGACACTCCATGTATTCTTAAGATCTCTGAGGTGACTTTAGCAACCTTTATTTTTGTTGCGGCGCTGTTAAGTTTAGCATCTATCTCTCTTGCCTTTTCCTCATAAATTTCCCACCTCGGCTCATTAGGGTCAATAGGAGCTGAAAGAAATACTTGAGCATATGCTTCTAAAACTTTTTCATCTACTTCATATCCAAGTGGATGAATCCACTTTGTTCTAGGTACAACTGCCTCCATGCATGTTGTATCTGTTTCAACCATAAAATAAATAGTATCCTTGTATTTCTCAACAATTTTTTTTGGAATTCTGTACCTCATTTGCATCTTGGCCCTAAAGGTCTTCAACTCCAATGTTATTTAATCTCTCAATGTACTCTTAGTGGATGCCTTGTAAGATATCTATGCCATGGTTGGAATGGACTTGTCCAAATAAAAATTTGATACTTTCCCAAGTATATGAAGGTACATGTAAATGATCAAAGACCCAAACTTGAATATCTTGGTCTTATCATGCTTGATTGCCTTGATGTTATCAATCAATTATACGCACAAGATCTCACATAGATTGAACTCTCCATCTTCCTTCACAAGTCTAATGGCTACTAGAATTGTGGCCATAGAGAAACTATTCACCCTGCTGGTGTGTTGAGACCTATATCCAAGTATCATGTGTTGGAAGTATAAGTGGGAAAGTAATATTGAGAGGGGGGGTGAATTAGATATTACCTACTTTTATCCTTTGATTTGATAAAACTGTATGCATTACATAAACAAAACTTGATCATAGTAAGCAACAAAACATATAAAGCAGCATACATGAAATTACTCATAGCACCGTGATTTTGGTAACCCAGAAACCCTTGAAAGGTAAACCTGGGGTGGGGATGACACCCACAAATCTTCACTACTGCAGTAATAAGTTTTGCCTATTAAGGCTTACAAAATGTGATCAAATCATGATCTACCATGTGAAAGGTCTACTCTGTCAAAAGCTAAAAGACTTGTATAGTCTACCTTGTTAAAGGATTTTTAAACTTACAATAAAGTAAGCACTTGGTAAAGAGATTTACAAAAGTCTTCTAAGACTACTCGGTTAAGAGATTTACCCTGATACACTAGTCAAAATGTCTCAGTACTTGATCTTTTGGTTTGCACTAATATGCAAATTACAGATCTCCTCTTTACTTTATATTTTGATCTCTTCTATCTGATCTTTTTTGATTCTGTCCTTTCACTGCTTAGCTCAGTCACTGAACTCTGTCTGAATACTTCACTATTCTAAATATACTTCTTTGATCATTTTCTCATACTAATTCAATCTTATCTCTCTGATTCACACACTTATCTCTGATCTAGATCTTTCCCTTATATATCAACAAAAACATTTTACCGTTTCAAGATCTACGATTCAGATTTATTTCTATTGCCACCTAAACTATACAATTTTCTGATTGGCTCTAGGTTTTACATAGGGATCAATGATAAAAATATGGATGCGTAATTACCTCAATAGACAAAATACAAAACATTATTATCACCAAAAATGGTTTACCTTGATCATTGTGCCATTCCAAACTTGTATGTCAATTCTGGCTAACTCAAAAAAAGTTATTCTTGGCACTTGGCATAAACTGTATTCAACATTGGTTGAATTACTCTGTCACTCAGTAATCATTGACATATGTAACTTGGAAATAACTATACTCTTGGCATATTACAAACATATAGTGACCATGACTTTACTCGGCAGTACTACTGCTCGGTAAGTATACAATACAAAACTTGGCCTTTACAAAATGACTCGGTCACAATGATGACCAACCATCATTGCCTAGGTAAATGACTAAGTGTGAAACTCTAATGGTCAACAAAAACTATAGAGATCTACAATCTCCCCCTTTGACATTAGTGGCAAAAACACTTTGTCATGACATTGGTATACACAATTTACAAAAATATGTTTGTACTAGCCTAATACTCCCCCTGAGATATATATACATTCAAAATTGTGTTACTTGTCCCTATTCTATCCTTGTCTAGACTCATGTCATGATGATTCCCCCTTGTTTTTGACATGACTAATCTCTTCATTAGTAGGTAGCTCACAAATTTTCTCCAGAAAAGGTTTATGCAGCACCGTGATCATGTAGAGTGCATCGGTCCAAGCAGTTGAAGCAAGATTCAAAACTTCTATCTGCACTTCTAAATTAGCAGCTAAACTGATAAGGCTCTCAGCTATGGATAGATGTGGATCACTCTGGATCAATGTTTTAGCCTTTGCTAATTTTCTCTGTATAGCCTCCAGATGCGGTGTTAAAATAGTTTGAATAGAGAGTAGGCGAGAATGAATATTGCCATCATTACCCATCAACTCGGTTAACTTACCTTGTGTCTGCATGATTTTTACATAATGTGTAGCACTGGTGTTTGCATCCAAGGTCAGGGATTGACTTGTAGCTTTGATTTCTTGCTTGAGAGTCTCAAGCAATTGTTGATTTTCCTCTATGAATAGTTCAACATTACATATCTTGGCCAATAGAAACTGTCCATTCACAACTAATCCCTCAGTCTCCTTTACCAAATTGGACAGCTCAACCTATTTTACTGCTATCTTGACAGATATCTTGTCTAGCATTTTGGTCTCAAACCTCCTTTCTAACCATTCAAATAACTTATCACTTGCACAACTAACTTCATTATTTACTTTCTGAACAATGTGTACAAGTTGTTCCAATATGGTAATGAAACTATTTACATCTGATAAGTCATATACTTTATTAAATATATCTTTCATTTGATGAAGAACCTATTTTTGCTACTACTCTCTTCGAAGTTCTGCTTGCCTGCTCTTTCTTGTCAAAAAATCTTTCATTATCTGCAGTTTCTCATAAGAAAGGTTATCTGTATCCCATTTAGGAATAACAATTACTTCATCAATTGTTACCTCATCTTTCTCCTTTTGTCCTCTTGGTGGGGTGCTTCCACTCGACATCTGTACAAGAGCTTTTATTGCCTCTTGTTCCTTTGGTTCTTGTTCTTCAATGAGTTTTATTTTTATGTTTTCTTCTCCTTTCTCCTTTTCCTCAGCATGAGGGCTAACAACTTGTTGATCTAATTTGCTTCCTTGTTCTTCTATGTTGTGTTCTTCCTTAGGAGGACTTTGAATGTTGTCTACTATTTTGACTTCTTCCTCAAGAGATTGAGTTAGTGGTACCAACTTGATGGGTTCCTCGATAAGAATGGTACTGACTAACTGATCAATAGTAGCAACTCCAGGTAGAGTAGGATTATCATTGGTAGATTGTGTTCTCTTAATGGTGGGATAATCCATGACTTGCAATAGTACAGTGTTGCTACCAAGAAGGGGTGTGTCAGTTGCTTTCATGTTCTTTAAATCATCCTCAGTTAAGAAAGAATTCTTAATAGGACTCTCCTCTGGTATGTCAACAATGTGAACCTCAAATGTATCATGTGATTTCACTTCCTTAGGAGTATCAATCTCCATTTTATTTTTCTTGATGTCAAGTTCAATAACTATTGAAGTGGTAGCATCTTTTCCTTCATTCTTTCCTTCATCCTTTTCTTCATCCTATTCTTCATCTGGAGCGGGTAAAAATCCATACAATACCTTCCAAATTTTTAAACTCTTGCACAACATCTTCAACCTTGAATTGAAGAATGAGATAGGCTCTAAGTTTAGGATCAAACTTGCCTCTGTATTACTCAATTATCTATTTGATGTTTGTAGGGGTGAGAGTGGATTCAACTTGTGCTAGTGTACTCTCCTTGATTTCCTTCTTTGTTTGCAGAGCATACTCCCATTTTTGTGCGACCCTGTTGTATAATTCCTTTGGAATTCTATTTTCAATCTCAATTGGTAGCATCTTGAAAATGCATAACATTTCAAGAATAGCATCCTCAACTTTCTCTTTATCTCCAATGCTCATTTTTCCAAACTTTAATCTTTTTACCTCATCTACTGCAACTGTTCTAGTAATCTTAAGACATAATTCATCAACAGTGAGTTGATGTGTACCTTGTTGTGTAGCCTTCCCCTTTATTGCTTCATCACTTTCTATTTCTTCATCATTCTCTATTAGAACAAGTTTCCTTCTTAGCTTCTTCATAGCCTTGGTTGTCATTGCCTTAGGTTGAGTGGATTTTTGCTTAGCAGATGCAGGAGTCTACCAGAAAACATATATCTTTGTTGTATTTCTCAATCAAAGACACAGGGATTCTAGTCCTATTCGTCATCTTCTTCTTAAACTTAATGAAATAATTATCCATAATCCCTTCAAAATCATCACCAATCTAGTTTATAAAATCATTTATTTGAACTGTGATGGGCTTCTTCTTATCCCATGTTACATCACCATGTGTAGGAAAATACTTCTTGACATAAAAGAATATATAGATCAATAGGGAACCAAACTTACACATAGATTTCTTCGCCATCCAGATGGAGTTCAAACTCTTAGCAAGTTGAGTCAGCTAGAGCTCGGCAAGGTCATATGGGTGCCCTTTCTTAATTATCTTCCATGCCTGGTCCACTGCCATACAGGGGACACTGTCCAACTGAATGGATTGATAAAACTTGTGCAAGATGACTCTAATAGCAAAGTCAATTTTTGGATCGATAATGGTGGAAATTGTCATGCCGCATTTGTTCCAGAATGCCTGGGTGTTTGCTTGAATATCCTCTTTTCCTACACATTTCATCATTCTCTTCTCATCAATTGTAGGGTAACCAGTGATCTTGTGTATCATTTCCTTTATGATCTTCACCGGTCCATCTTCCAACCATAACTACATGTCATGTACTCGACCCAAAATGATCTTGATCCACTCCATTTTGAAATTTTGCAAGAAATTTAGGGCATGCACTAACCCTTGATCGATAACAACCTTATGTTCCGGCTTTAGCACTCCATTGCCACATAGTTTTTCATATGCTTCCCTGATCTCATAATCATCAATCTCTCCAATTTTGCACATATAGAAAGACCTAATGTCATTCATCAATAACACATTCTCTAGAATAGAGGATAGGCCTTCATTCAAATCTCCTCTGACAACACTTTTCGACATTGTCTTGAATACCCTCGGTTTGCAAACTTCATTCCTTACAAGTTGCACATTGAAAACTTCCATTCCTTGTTTCTTGACTAGTGTGAATGAAGATGATGCCATTTTAAATTGTAATTTTTGAAAAGAAAATATTTTCTTGGTAAAGTACCTTTTTGTTGATAACCCTGTAGATGAATTTTGCCAATGGCACACTGAGAGAATTTGGAATCGCTTTGCTTAATCTGGTTGCTCAAAATCTAAATTGCTCTCTGAAATCTCGAATAGCCTGGTGAAATGAAATTAATGACAACTTTCTGCTTTATAGAATCTAAAAAAAATAGGATTAGGGCCTCATAAATGCTCCGTATAGATTTAGGTAAATTACAGCTGTCTCAGCAAACTCACAAGCTCGGTCGATATAACCATTGTGATAAAGCTCAATGTACATAGCATTTCGGCCATAGCAGGTGCTCGACATGCATTGATAGCTTGGTCATTGACACTGATGCTCGACATCAAAAGTGAAATTTTCTATTTTTCTCACATATGTCCTAGTGCATCTTTATCTATGCTGATGTGGACTTTTTCTCACTTCTATGTTAGGAACTGATGAAAGATAAGGCTTTGCAAGACTCAGTTTTGAACATACCTTTCAAGCTTAATTAGAAGAAGTGTGATCACCTGATCCATTGGATTGGGTGATTGCTGATGTGCTAGCTTCACTTGAGTTTTCTTTTTCTTTCTTCCTCCATGTCTTTTCCATCTGACTCCTCAGTTTCTTATGGATACCTTCATTCTGATTATTATCATTGCTCAACATAGGTGATCTACAATCTTTCTTTAAATGACCGCCCTTGTTACATTTGTAACAAACCATGCTTCTATTCATCCAACTTTTAGATTTACGTCTAAAGTGAGTCTTCATGCAATTTGCTCCGATGTGTCCATACTTGCCACAATAATGGCAATTATACCAGGTGTTGTAATCCCAATTGTAACAGTTGTGCTTTGTGACTAGCTTTGTTTTCTCATTTGATGACCACCTTGGTCTAGATCTGCATTCAAATGGTTTATGCCCATATTTCTGACAATTGAAACAACTTCCTTGAAACTTGGGTGAGGAGGATGAATTACTAGCTTTGGATCTACATTCATGTGCTTGATGTCCATGCTTCTTGCAATTAAAGTAAAGTCCATTAAACTTAGGCTTAGAATTAGACTTACCATGTTTTCTTCTACATATGTTGGCTGTATGTTGTAGCTTTCCATAGTGATGACATATGGGCTTGGTGTTCTTTGGTTTAGCCATCTTTTTTTCTCCATTCATTGTTGATTCTCCTTCTTTAGTAGATGAATGTTCATTCAGTCCAAGTCCAAATCTATCACTAGATCTTCTAGGTGATCTTAATAGCTCTTCAAAATATTTTGTAGCTTCATTGGGTTTATTCATCCTTTCATTGATCTCTTTTTCAGTTCTCAAATCATGTTTCAACTGATCATTCTCATTTCTTAGTTGATTGATTTCCATATATTTTCTAACTAATTCTTGATTAACCATCAGTAGTTGATTTACCATGTCTAGCTGATTATTAGTCAACCTTTGTATGGCACTTGTTCTTTCATCTAGTCTGATTGCAATTTGTCTTTTGTCTTCCTCAGCCATTGTCTTATCATCTTCAGCTTTCTTTTTCTGTTCCACTAATTCACAAAGTTTGATAGATTGAATTTCTTGTTCTCTCCTTAGAGTTATGATGTCATCATTTAGTATGGTATTCTTCTCCAATAGTTCTTTTATAGCTTTATCACTCTCAACAGAGTTACCATTGTAAAATAGTCCAGAGATGTCTTCCTCTTTGTACTGTGGCTCATTTTGTTTAATTGCAATCTCTCTTCTCTTGCTCAAAGATTTCTTCAATTCTCCTCTGGCTGCTTCCAGTTGTTGCAATGCTAGTTGTACTTCAATCTTTTGATTCTCTATGATCTTTCCTAGTTTATATAAGCTTCCATTTTAAGATCTTTTTCCTCAAGTGGTTAGACTTCCTTAAGAGAAACCTTGTTGCTTTGATACCAATTGTTGGAAGTATAAGTGGGAAAGTAATACTGAGAGGGGTGGTGAATCAGATATTACCTACTTTTATCCTTTGATTTGATAAAACTTTATGCATAACATAAACAAAACTTGATCATAGTAAGCAACAAAACATATAAAGTAGCATACATGAAATTACTCATAACACCATGATTTTGGTAACCCAGAAACCCTTGAAAGGTAAAACTAGGGTGGGGATGACACCCACAAATCTTCACTACTGCAGTAATAAGTTTTTCCTATTAAGGCTTACAAGATGTGATCAAATCATGATCTACCCTGTGAAAGGTCTACTCTGTCAAAAGCTAAAAGACTTGTATAGTCTACCTTGTTAAAGGATTTATAAACTTACAATAAAGTAAGCACTTAGTAAAGAGATTTACAAAAGTCTACTAAGACTACTCGGTTAAGAGATTTACCCTGATACACTAGTCAAAATGTCTTAGTACCTGATCTTTCAGTTTGCACTAATATGTAGATTACAGATCTCCTCTTTACTTTATATTTTGATCTCTTCTATCTGATCTTTCTTGATTCTGTCCTTTCATTGCTTAGCTCGGTCACTGAACTCTGTCTGAATACTTCACTATTCTGAATATACTTCTCTGATCATTTTATCATACTAATTCAATCTTATCTCTCTAATTCACACACTTATCTTTGATCTAGATCTTGCCCTTATATAACAACAAAAACATTTTACCATTTCAAGATCTTCGGTTCAGATTTATTTCTATTGCCGCCTAAACTATACAATTTTTTGATTGGCTCTAGGTTTTACATAGGGATCAATGATAACAATATGGATGCGTAATTACCTCTCTAATTACCTCAATAGACAAAATACAAAACATTATTATCACCAAAAATGGTTTACCTCAATCATTGTGCCATTCCAAACTTGTATGTCAATTCTGGCTAACTCGGCAAAAGTTATTCCTAGAAGTCGACATAAACTATACTCAGCATCAGTTGAACTACTCTATCACTCGATAATCATTGATATATGTAACTCGGCAATAACTATACTCTTGGCATATTACAAACATATAGTGACCATGACTTTACTCGGTAGTACTATTGCTCGGTAAGTATACAATACAAAACTTGGCCTTTACAAAATGACTCGGTCGCAGTGATGACCAACCATCATTGCCTAGGTAAATGAATAAGTGTGAAACACTAATGGTCAACAAAAACTATAGAGATCTACATCATGGACATCAATTTGATGTCAGCTTTCTCAATAGGCTCAATTGTCATCCCGCACCTATCACTCCTTGACTTACATGTTTGCTCAACAATTCTTTTGACATCCTTGCCCGCAGGAAGGACGACGCCAGTCTTAGATAAACCTATCATCTCATATATTAGGTCACTAGTGATTCTTACTAGCACATCACCTATCCAAAATAGGTCATCATGAATTTTGATTAGAAGTATTTTAATCCATTCTGTCTCATAGAACTCATATGTTGTAGGATACTCCACTAAAGGGTGATCATTCCACTTTGCATATTCATCCAAGAAGGTTTTGTCTAGTTTTAGCATGGTTTCCATGTGCACCCTTAATCTATCCAATCCTACTAGTTCCTTCTTACAGTAAATGTATGCCCTAATGTCTTCAACATGCATAACACACATAGGTGTGTGGGAGAATGCTCCCTCTAAGTCATCTAGGGTAGACTTAAATGGATGCTTTTTAAACACATATTTTTTCTTTTCTGAAACATCAAATACTATGGGAGTGGCCATCACTTACTTGTTTTATTTCTTTCCAAACATTCTCTGAGATAATTTGAAGACTTTTGAATCGACACGATGAACTAGGGTTTTTGCAATAGATCAAATGTACTGCTAATGACTAATAGATCAATCTGCAAGTCTTCACAATAACTTTTAAAGCTCTTTCTGCTCTCCAATCTCTTTGAATTAGAATGCAATGGGTAATAAAAAATATTTCTATGCACTTAAAGTGAAAATTTTTCCATTAATGCTTGCCACATAAACCAAGCTGTCACTTAGAAATTTCTATCTTTCATTCTGCAAAGAATCAACTAAGGTGCTCTTGCATGAAGGTTTCTCTAGGATCCAAAACTGGTTCTTCAAGCTTGTTGGCTCTTTCTTGACCTTGCATCCTTGATCTGAAAAACTTTGAGATGTGTCCAACTCTGTTACAAGAGTGACAAATGACTGGAGGCTTTATATTCTTTGGCGTATTGACATGAGTCACCATCTTACATTGTTTAGTTGAGTGACCATTATAGTTACATATCTGACATGTAACATTTGAGAGCTCCTTAAATTTGATTGATAATGATTTCTTTGATTATGAATCTTGGTTTTTTGGCTTGTCTTGCAATTCATAGCTCTATGACCAAATTTATTGCATGAATAATAGTAACCATTGAAAGGTCTTACCTATGTACAGTTCCTTGCTATGTGTCCATGCTTGTTACATGCATAACAAGTGTAGTCTATAGGCTCGCGCTCATTTTTAGGTGGTTTAGTATGATCCTTGGTCTGACTTCTAGTCTCTTTAGCATCTGAGGTGCCTTCTGGTGCTTTCATTCTTGCTCACATGTTATCAATATAATTATGTGCTTCATTGTATCCAATGCAGCTAGTATCTCCTTTAGCTCTTCTTGCATATAACTGAGATTCTATTAAATTAAAACTGGTGTGTAATTTATCAATGTGATTCTTAGCCTCTTTCAATTTAGATTCCAAGCTTTCCTTATTGTTTCATAGTTCCAAGATTTCCATTTTTTCTTGCCTCAATTCTTCATTCAATTGAAGGTTCTCTTTGACCTGTTCGTCATAGACTTCCTGATTGTTGGTCAGCTTATCATCAAATTCTTCAAGTTGTTCTTTTAAGGATTTATTTTCTTCATTCAGCTTCTTGACCATTGTCCCTAGATCACTGGTAGAGCATTCTTTCAAATCTTTCCTTAGCCTTTTTATGACTAATTGAGCATCACTGAGTTTTTCCCTTAGTTCTTCAGTTTCTCTTTTAGATTTGTCCGGGTCTTCAAGAGTAGCTTCCAGATTTCTTTTTAGATGTTTCATTTCTACTTTTTCCATGATCTCCTCAAGTGGTTAAACTTCTTTGTTGAGGACTAGAGCTTTGATACCAATTTTTAGGAATGGGAACACTGAGAGGGGGGGGGGGATGAATCAGTGTTCACTGTATTTTATCTTTTTGCTTAATCTTTAAACTAAACTTAAATGCTTAAGTACTAAAATTAATATAAACATAAACATGAAACATGAAATCAACACATAACACCAATATGGTTATGGGGAAACCCAAATAGGTAAAAAGCTCGGTGGGAATTGACACCCACTAATATTTTGTACTAGTGTTTAGTGATCCTTGCTAGAAGATCCTTAACCCTGCTAGGAGTTGCTTTACAATGCATTAAGTATAGTAGACCTTGTCAAGGGTCGGACCCTATTAGGAGTCTTTTACAATAGTCCCTATTAGGGGAGTGGATGCACTATCCTAGAGATCACTTCTCAAGTGGTGAAGGCTACAACCTTCTGATCTCAGATACACACTATATCTACTAGATGAACTATCATTGTGACACTACTTTTCAGATCAGTTCCTTTGATGCACTGATGCTTTGACCTCTTGAAAATCTCTAATACATCTTATAGACTCTTCACACACTTCTGCTCTAATTGATAGACAAAACTTGGAAACAATCCAAAAGAAGGGGGTTCCCTTGGCCAATTTGCCTAAAAAGGGGAGCGTGGTTGTGGGACCATAACAACAGTGACAAAGGAGGCACTAGCTAGGGAGGCACTCACAAAGGGTCATACATATATGACATAGACACTTAGAGGCTGAGTCAAAGAGTTGTGGGGATGGCTTGTGGAGTAGGATAAGACCATTTCTAAGTGGGACATGGATGTATCTGAGTGGGAATGATGCATTGAAAATTTGATAGAAGAGAGAGAGATGAGAGGATCTAGGAGCATGATCAAGCTCAACATATCATATCATATTAGAGTGATAGGGCTTCATACTATTATGTGTAGCATAAATACTAAATATTTCCTATGGGGGAGGATTCTAGAATTACTAGAGTAGTCACATGTTGCATTCATGACTGTGTTTGTCATTGATGTCAACATATTGTTTATACTGAAGATTAGTAGAGAAGTAGACAAAGTTTAGATTAGCACACATAGAGAATTGTAGATGAGGTTATGTAGATCTAAGGAAATGAAAGTATTTTCATCAGTTCTAAATAATCTAGTGGAAATGATATTCTAACAAAGTTCCTAAGAAGCGATTTTGTGATAATCAGATTATATATTGTAACAAGGATAGAATTTGGTCAAGAGAAGTTATACAGAGGTTGAATACATTGGTGAGGCAACCTGGATGAGTCAACATAGTGAGAGGTTTCACATGTAAAGATTTATTAAGTTTCTGAGCTGATAGTTTTTGGTAATTATGGAAATATTATGTAACATGTAATGATTTATATTTTGTAATTGGTAAAGCCTAATTGGCTAACTCAATTATGAAATATTGAGCATGATATAAAGGAAGGATTTTTCTCCTTGATTAGAGTAAGATGTGGATGTGAAATAATGTGAATAAGTGATCTAAGGGATTGTTATGTAATGCGAAGTGAGCAGATCTGGTGTTGAGATTTGGAGAAACATTTGGTGTGGTTTAGGCACAATCAGAGGAGAGAAGAGAAGTTGATGAGATCAATTTTACTTGGTATTATTCTATTTGGATAATACAAAGATCAGTTGGATAGTGTGTTTGATGATCTTTCCCCTAAACTTGTTTGGACAGTGGGTCCTTTTGTCTTCTTCAACTCCTAACAGGGTTAGAATATCCTCACAATGATTCAAAGTCTCCTAACAGGGACTAATATGTACTGAATGTATTTCATATAATCCTAATAGAGTCCATCCTCTCATAAGGAATTTTCATATTAGTACATCTTTTGTGGGTACCATCCCCACCAGGGTTTACTCTCTGATACAGAGGTTCCCTAGTTAAAAAATCTAGTGTCATTGTGTATGGTTATCTTTTTATGGTTGTTGTTTATGTTGATCACATGTTTATTATCAGATAATTGATTCACCCCCTGCCTCCCCCCTCTCAGTTATCTTGGTGAAATTTACTTTCTAACATTATTCCCTTTATATCTTGGTGGTTCCTATAGATTGGTGTGCACCTACCTATTCTTTCTTTGCTTCTCAGTCTAAGGGTGTCATTCTGTACCACTTGTGAGGCGTGATGTTCCACCTCCTAGTCATGAGGGTAGGGATGAGTCCTGACTATCTTTTTGTCATCTTTCTTCTCATATTGTATTGATCCTTGATAGAGACATTTTGATGTACTCCCTATTTTTTATACTGAGATTTTGATACACTCCTTTTTAAATATCTCATTGTATACTATTTTTTGATAGTTTCATGATATATGAGATATATATGATTTGATGGTTGTCTGATATATGTTGCTCTCTCTTGTGTATCACGTATGGGTTTTTATTTCTTTGTTTATATGCTTCATGTGGATATATATATGCTCAATTCTTGGTCATGAAATTATGGATGTTATATTTCTTCTTAGCTTTTAGATGATGTATATCTTTCTCTGTTATTTCCTTCATTTAGCATTATGAAAATGTAATTGTATTATAATCTCTATGTAGAATATTATGATCATGATATGAAACTTTAGCACAAGTTCCCCTTTTATATATTAGATGATGTGATGAGATATGGTGCTAACCTTTTTCCTGTAGGTGATGCAATATGGTGTTGAATCCAGACATTTGATTGGAAAGGTAATGCAATACATGAATATCATTATCATTTTAGAACCATTTTAGTACCATTCAAATATGCTCATTCAAAGATTCAGGTAGACTGAAATAAAAACCTAGGATGAATGCAAAACTAAGATTATAGTCACTAATCTCTTTAGCCAATTTATCATCATCGAGCATTGTGGGATATCATAGCCGACACAATTCTCACTGGTGCCACTATGACCATGAGAATATGACTATGGCCTATATCAGATAAAATGTGGAAAATAAATATAAGAATTAGGGCATAAAAGCCAAGATGACCTGAGCATCATTTCCAGTTGATATTGAAAGATTACACTGGCATCAAGGCATTTAGAGCCAAGATGACCATGAGTGCGATCTTGTTTGAGAAAACAAACTAATAGACAAGGAGATAGTTCCAACCTCACCTTAGTGTCTATATAAAATTAATCGAGGTATGTGCAAAATTTCAATCAAGATGGAGGCTCTTACCATAGACACCCATTTTAATAGACAACTTAGGGTCATCGGGACCACACCAACAAGCATAAGTCAAAGAAAATGATTATGTCCCCAATCCAGGTTCCTCTAGTCATTTTAGACATCCTCGAGTTAATTAGAAAGGGATAATCAGTAAAGTTAAATGATAAAAAACATCATACCAAGAAAATTCAAAACCTTTATTGCTTCTCTAGTCATTTAGACATTGTTGAGTTGCAACAGAGATGATATAAACATCAATTCAACAAGTTTTTGGGTGTTGTTTGCATTTGTCTATGTATGTTTTCTAGTTCATTTAAGTGTATAGTGTTAAGAAACACTAGTGAATGTTCAAATCTATCATTTGTTTGTCTGGATTGTGGTTTAAGTTTATCTGATAAGTTTTGAGAAACATTGTTTGTTGATGTCTTCATGTTGTGGGGTGTTGAGAAACACCGTTGTGTGTGAGTGATGAACCTTTAAGTGGTTTTTGGAAAAAAGACTCCAATTCATTTTGAATGTTTATTTGATTGACTGTTGTGATAGGAAAACTACCCCCTAGTAAGACCTAAATATCCTAGGATGAAGATAAAGACCGATTCCAATCCATGGTAGTGTTGCATGGAACAACTGATTTGTCATGAAAGTGACTTAAGCTATATAAAAGCTGAAAGAAAAATTGAAGCCCATACAAGAAGAATAGCCAAGTTACATGTTGATAGATTGAGCATTTGGTTTACAAGTGACCCCTATTTACAATGTTTTCACCACTTGGAAGATATTATATTTTTTCTACCAAGGTGCCTGTTTATGAGGTTTTTGCCAAGGAACTTTTTTCATTTTCCATTTTGTTTTGCTATTTTTTTTGTATTTTTTTATTGATGCATCAAAGTGCCTGTTTACTAGGTTTTCACCAAGATGATCATTTTTTAGGACTTTTTCAAAATTCTATGGTTTTTTTTCAGGATCATATTTCCATTATTTTTGGTATTTTTCTATTTTTTACTATTTTTGGAAAATTTTCAAGAATATTTTTCTCTATATAGGATTATTGACATGAGAATGTCATCTCTAGAACTTATTCAGATGAATTACATTGATTGGATATAGGATTTTTTCTCCTTCAATACTTGAGAGTTGATAAGCACCTGAACCAAAAGATGTTTTGATGATGTAGGGGTCCAACCAGTTGGGTTCAAATTTCCCCTTTTGTTCATGATTCTGATAATTTTTAGGATTTTCTCTCAATATGAGACACTAACTTGAAATTATCTATGGTGAAACTTTTTTTTATATCCTCTTAACATTCTCTTTTGATACACCCAGAGGTGATCGAACACATCTTGTTTGCATTCAACCAATAATTCAAGTTCTTGGACTCTTGATATTTTTTAGTCCTCGTCAGTTACTAGTCCTCTCAAAGATACTCATAGCGACATTATTTCTACCTCAATTGGTAGCACTGCTTCTACCCCATACATCAAGGAAAAATCAGTATGTCATGTTGGTGTTGTGATGCTCATTCTAAAAGCCCACAAGGATGGGTTAATTTGTATATGCCAGCCTCATCTTGATTTACCCACTTTTCTGTGCAAGATCTTGAGAATGGTTTTATTTGATGCTTCAGCCTGTCCATTACCTTGAGGGTAGTAGATGGAAAAATATTTTTGTTTGATTTTGAACCTATCACAGAGCTCATCCATATCCTTGTTTTTAAATTATCCCCCATTGATAGTTACAATCAAGGAGGGGATCCCATATCTAAAAATGATGTAGTTGAGAATGAACATAGACACCTTTTTGGAAGTCATTTTGATTAGAAAAACTTCTTTGACCCACTTTATGAAGTACTTCATGGTCGTGATGATGTACTTGTGTCCATTTGATAAATTAGGATATATTTAGTTGACAAGTTCAAATTCCCACTGATGCAAGGGCTAATCAGTGATAAAGGGAAGAAGTTCCCTAGCTAGAGCATGTATCAAGTTTCCATGTAGTTGACATTTTTTTCATGTCTTTGCAAATTTAGGATAAGATTTTTCCATGGTTGGCCAATAGTAGCCAACTCTTAGTAGTTCCTAGGATAATGTGAGACTGTTTGAATGGGATCCACACACGCCTTCATGGACTTCTATTAATGCACACTCATAATCCTATTATTCTAAGAACCTAAGAAAAGTACCATCTAAGCCTCTCCTATATAGGTCATTAGAAGTGATGACATACCATGAGGAGTTTTCAATAAGGTATCTTTTTTCATTTTTGGTTAAGTTATTATGGATAACTTGGTCTCAGAGGTAAGATTATACATGGCTATATCATGAGGAGTCTTGTCCTACGATGGAATAGATTATCTAGGAATTAGAGGAGTTATAGATGGGTAAGGTAATTCTTCCACTAGGAACTCATAGAAGAATTCATGTTCGTGTACTTGTAAAATTGATGCCAGTGTAGCCATTTCATCAACCGAATTGTTTTCTATTCTTGGGGTTTTTTGAAATGTGACAAAAAAAAATACTTTTCTAAATCATCAACCATCTATTTGTAGGGCACAAGATTCTCATCTTGAGTTTAATACTCATCATTGATTTGATTGATAATTAGCTAAGATTCACTATAGCTATGTAGTTCTATGATTTTCCATTCAATATCCATTTTGATACCATTCACCAAGGCTTCATATTAAACAATGTTATTAGTACAAGTAAATAAGAGTTTGTATGCTTTAGGAATGGTGTATCCCTTAGGTGTTATGAAAATAACTCCAGCATTGGAAGCATTCTGATTAAATGATCCATCAAAGAACATAGTCCATGAGCATTTAGTGAGATGCATAATGGAATCATCAAGGAATTCTATAGTCAGTGGTTGATCATCTTGTAGAGTAAAGTCAACTAGTTGATTTGTGATCACCTATCCTTTAATTTCTTCTATATCTACATACTCAATGTCGAACTCACTGAGTATCATCATCCATTTGGAAAGTTTTCTCATTAGTGTGGCGTTGTTGAGAAGCTACTTTAAGGGATCAATTTTAGCCACTATCTTTTTTTACCTTGTGCTAGCATATAATTATGCAATTTTTGGGATGCAAAGACTACTGACAATAAATCATTTTCTATGTTTTTTTAATTGATCTCATAGGACACCAATTTCCTACTGATATAGTAGATGGATTTTTCTTTGTTCATGTCATCCTATTGTGTTAGGAGAGCTCCCAAAGAAGTGTCTATTGCCAAGGTGTAGAGTATCAAAGGTTTTCCTTGAATAGGTGACATAAGTATTAGCAGATTAGCTAGGTATTCCTTTATTTTCATGAAGTTATTATCACAGGCTTCATCCCATTTATATGCCATAACTTTATGTAGAGTTTTTGTGAATGGTTGAGCCTTTTTAGCTAGTTGAGATATGAATCTCCTGATGGATTGGAGCTTTTTCTATAAAGATCTCACTAACTGATATTTCAAGGAGGTTTCATTTCCATTATGGCTTTCAATTTTGCAGTTTCCACTTCTATACCTTTTTCTAAAATGATGTATCCAAGCATATTTCTTGATGTAACCCTGAATGCACATCTCTTAGGATTGAGTCTTATTTTGAATTGTTCCATTTTGTCCATGATTTTGATGAGGTTTTCCAAGTGAGTAGATCATTCCATTGACTTAGCTAGGGTGTCATCCACGTAATATTCCATATTTTTGTGCATCAGATCATGGAAGATATTTGTCATAGCCCTTTGATATGTGGCCCCTAATTTCTTTAAACCAAATGGAATGATGTTCTAGAAAAATGTACCCCAAGCACAAGTAAAGGCAATTTTCTCTTGGTCTTCAGGTGTAATTTTTATATGGTTATATTTGAAAAATCCATCCATCAGTGAGTACATCTTATAACTTATGGTAAGATCAACAATCATGTCAATGTTGGGTAGCAGAAAATCACCTTTAGGACAAGCCTTGTTTAGATTTTTGAAGTCCATGGACACTCAGATTGACTTGTCTGGTTTAGATATAGGCATAATGTTTGAGATCCACTCTTCATAACCAATAGATTGGATGAGTTCATCCTTCAAAATTTTCTCCAACTCATCTTTGATTAATAATGCAACATGAGGACACATTTTTCTAAGTTTATGCTTGACAAGTTTGACACTAGGTGTAATGGATAAGTGATGAATTATTAGGTCTTGATCCAACCTAGGCATATCTGAATATGTCCATGCAAAATTAATTTTCATTTCTTTGAAGAAGTTTGTGAATTGTTATTTTTCTTGTGTTCTAAGAGAGATTGTACTAGGTGTATGATTTGAGGATTTTCCACTATTCCCAGATTGACTGTCTATGTAGGATCAATCAATACTGATAATATTTTCAAGCACCTCAATGAGGTTTTCACCTTTAGATTTGTCTTTTATTTTTACTTTGTTTGGTTTTGATACTACCAAAATGTGGTTTTCACCATTAGAACGCTTATTATTTTTCATTTTATTTTTGAGACCAAGGTACTTGATATCCTCCTCTATTAGATTCACACAGGTTCATTGATGGAAGAGGTCAAAGGTTCAAAAAAATTCAAATAAAAAGCTAATGAATAGTCATTTGGAAAGGTAGGGATATAAGGTGGTTGGTTTCATTATGTCTAGTCAATTAGCTTAGGATGCATGAGAGATAGCTCATTGGATGGCTCTAGGGAATTCACAGTATGTTCATCATAACTTGTATTTGGTAAGTCAACATATAGGATATTACTTTTTGATAGAGTGTTTAGATTGGAAGGAATCTTTACATTGTCATCAATATTCATGTTGGCCATGTGTGAACCTAAATCATTTGGTCTACTGTTAGGAGTTAGGTTTCCTCCTCATCCTTGCCTAGCATCTCACTCATTTATTTGATCAAGCCATGTTATGAGAGGGATCATTTCAATCCTAAACATTGATAGTATTCTATGGTTAAGGCTTCTAGCATTGTTTCTCAAATTTTATTTTCTATCTTTGAATTCTCTTTTAGGTTCTTCTTGAATCACCTGAGTGTTTGTATTTGTATTCTAAAACACCAAGTCAGAGAACCTATGAGTTATTTATGGTATGAATTCTAGACATCCATCATCTTCCCCAAAGTTCCAATTGATGTTTGTAGGAAGGTTTGTTGTATCCCTTTCATTTGAGCTTTCTCCTTATTTAAGATGAGTGGAATACTTTTGTATTACATCCACTTCTATATCTATCATAGCATATGAGAGTACATCCCATTTATACTCATGAGAATTAGTCTAGATGTCATCAGACTTACCTAGGTATCGTGCAAGGGTTATGGGAGGTTCTTCACCATCATCTGGATTATTTCTCTCTTTTCATGTACCCTCTTGTGTAGATTATGACATTTGATCTTCTTTTTCTAATAAATGTATTTCATTGGGATCAATAAAGTGAGGTAGATCCAACATGTGTTATGGTTACCATTTACCCCCAAATAGGGTGTCTATAATATTGTATTATTCATGGCCTTTAATTCAACTCATTCTCTTATGTATTATATTCTTGATCATCCTCATGTTTAGTTATCAATGGTTCTTCTACTGGTTGATTTGGTTTAGAGAGATATCTAAACCAATGTGGAAGGTATGGTTCTCCTTGATAATTAGGATTCTATGTTTGGATATGCAATAGCCTTTCAAAGGGTAGGTTTTCAATTTCACCTCCCTCCTCACTTTTTGTATCAAATATGATCCCTCCTCATTCAGTTATAGGATGGAACTTTGCTTCTTTAAAACCAATGCTGGTCTTATCTCTTGAACTCCCGAGTTATGCATGAAGTGGTTCAATGAGTCCTGTCTCAATTCTTCCTAAAGGACCCTTTCCTTTATAACTCATTTGTTTCATTAGGTCATATACCCCTTGCCATATTTTTTATGATATATTTCAAAATGTTTGACAACTTTGTCTTTATCCTCTCCTCTATAAAGCCATTCTAAAATAGCTTTCTCCTCATTTTCGTTAGAGAGAGAGGAACTAGACTGAATAAAAGAATTGTTTAGCGTCATTTTTACACAAGAAAATGGCTAGGAATTTGGATGAACAAATTCCCCTCTTCAAATAATGATAAAATCAATCTCAAGGTTCCTTTTGGGCTAGGTCTCAACCGTTTGGATAGCTCAATCAAAGAGAAATGTGAAACTGTTCACAAGGAAACCTTTGCTGGTTCGATCTCGGAGAGGTTGCAAAAAAATCTTAAAATGACCAATCTTTCTCTTTTTTTTTTGTATTTTCAGAATCTTTTAACGAAAAAGACTTCCAAAACATGTCAATTTAATCTTATCTATTATAATTGATTTTCAAAGAAAATTAAAGAGCAAGGTAATGAGAACTGAATTAAAATTGCAGAAAGTGAACCTAATGGAGATAAACATCATTGCATAACCTTCCAAATTAAATTACCATGAAGATGAAGAGAACCTACAAAACATAGATTTGAATAACTTGCAACCCCAATTTTGTAGATGCAATCATCAATGGAAATAAATGCAGATGTAAGATTTGTCAAAATTCATCAAATCATGAAGCCACCAAGAATGTCCGCACACATGGGAAAAATTTATCTTGAAGCACCAAAGAATTATCTTCCCAATAATTTTTCATAGCAAGATAATGCAACAATGATAAACACTGGATTAATAAATTCACAGATCAAAATCACCATACAATCAATTAGCTCTTTGAAGCAAAAGAATGAGAAAACTCACATCCATAAAATTCACAAAGATAGCAGAAAATTATCACACTATGATTGAAGCATCAATTGTATACTTTGTATTGCAATAATAACCGATCATAATTAGATTGTTGATTTACAATTTATAGGGCTTCACCCTTTAGGGAAAACAATAAATTTAAAGCTAGGGTTTCAGCTACGAATGCAAATTTGAAATAAATTTAAAACTAATGCTTACATGAAAGGAAAATATTCTTAAAGCTACCCTAAACTATCTAACATAGATTTAATCCACATGCATTACAATTTCAAAGCCTAATATGCATTAAAAAACTCAAAATCTGCTCTTGATTTTCATCATTCTTCTTCATAATTTTTTTTTCAAAACTTGGAGTTCTTCCCATAAATCCTCATCATGGCTCCTCCTCAAGATTCTAACTAAAATATATCTTCAAAGAATACAAAAATGACCCAAAACATATGGTCAATCAGATTGAAAATCCATCATAGAAGACTGAAATTTCTTGAGGACAACGACCCAAAAATTTTAGACCTTGACCTCTACTCCAAAAAGTAACTCTTGAAAAAATGACTAAGTCAAAAACTCTATGTTGGGAAAAATTTCAGTCTTTCAGAGGCCGAAAAGCCAAAAATTTTGAACTAAAAATTTGGAAGTGTAAAAAAATCTCTTTCATGCAAAAATTGGCTAAGTCCAAAACTAAATGCTTAACTGCTAGCAAGGATATCTGGATGCACCTTTCAGAGTCTTTTTACTATCTCTTGGAAGTTTTCAAAATATACCATTTGGATACTTTCAAGGTGTTCTTGTTGCTTCTCTTAGAAGGTGGCTAATTCAGTAGAAAAATATTTTATGTCCTCTTCTTGGGCCAACATCTTCTACATATCCTCCTTTGATAGAACATCTATTGGAGGTCATCCTTTATTATTACACCATTCAAAATCTCCATTAATTGATGTACAATGTCTTTTATAGGATACATAGTTTAGCTATCATCATCATCATACAAATCTAGGTCAAGACCTTCGAAGAACTTATGTAACTCTTCAACCCAAATCATCCCTTCATCTCTCTTTTTATTAATCCGGCTTAAGCATATTTGATAGATATTCAGGGCTCCAGTTATATGCTTGATCCATACCTCAAAATTATCTAACTTGGAACCTTCATAAATCTTTAGCAAAATTTGGAAGCATTGCTTCCTTATTATCTTCAGGTCATCCAAGACCTTCTTCCATTTCTCTATTTTCACCTCTAATCCTTCCTCAACACCAATCATATCCACTAATTTGGTGATCTCTCAAATAATTCCTCTGAAAGGTCTCAAAATTGTCGTTAAGGTAGCCCTTGCGAACTCCTCAAAGTCAGCCTTCCAATCTAAGAAAGCATGAATGAAAGAATGTGGTATATCTATTGACATTTCAAGAAGAGCCCTCTTTTCCAAAATAGGCTATAATGAGGCCTCTGGGTTGTTGAGGTCAATGGGACCAGTACTTTTTAGAATGAATCTTTTCATTTCCTCATTTTTCTCCATCAAAACTTTAATCTTCTCCTCATCCTTATCCATTAATCTGAGAGTGTGCTTTAATCCCAAGGTAGCCAATGTCTTACTCCCCTCCCTTGCAGAGTCACCTAGATCTACTTCTTCGAAGACATAGTCCTTGGGAGTTATCTCTGCCATGCTGGTGTCAATTGTTGGCATTGTCACTTGTTATTTCCACCTACCCCTATGATCTTGAGTAAAATATCAAAGCTTCCTTTCTCGGGCACTTGATTCTCCTTGGTGGAAAGCTTTGCCTAGAATGACCATATCAGTGTCCTTTTCATCCTTGTATACCCTTGTAAAGGATAAAAAAGGAGGGTGTTGTATTCACCAAAATTTAATATGGTATCCTTTACATATAAAAGAATTGGGGAAGGTAAGATCTTCTTCTTAACCCCAAATTCCCAAAAGAAAGATCCAAATAGATTAACCACAAGAAAATGTTCAATGCATAAATGAATCAATCGATGAAGAATATGAAGAAAGAGGAAAATCTTACATTCCATTATGGAAGGGAGTATTGAAATATTAATTGAATTGAAGACAAATACTAACCTCAAAGTATGAAAGATATCGAAAATTTTGTTTTCTGGTGTTCGTACTAAGTTTCTAGAAATTCTGCAATCAAATCTGCGATGAGAAAATAGAGATAGAGAAAACCTAGAAATCATTTCCTTTTCTGAGAAAGGTCAACCTTGATCCAAATAAAGGCTGACCTTGACTCCTTTATGTTGACCTTGACCTACACTACTCTGACAGAAATTCTATTCGCAGATCTTGAAAGTTTGTTGAAAAGGGTATCCAGATCTGCATTATAATTTGTTGTTTCGTACCTGTTCCTGCAAGAAAATAGTTTTTTTTGTTGGGGGGGAGGGGTTTGCCTTGGTCCAACCCCAATTTAGGAATTAACCTTGAAATTGAATTGAAATTGCAGTAATAAAAAAAGTAAATGGATTCAAATCCTTGAATCTACCAGTATGGATGCTCCAAATGAATGTAGAATTGGATGTAGGATGTCTCAAATCAATTGTCTTTAGATCTTCAACACCAATCTTGAATGGATCTTGGAATAGGAAGAAGCTTGATTGGATGTGGATGGAGAAATCTTCAACAAGAGGTCTCCATAGAGATTGAATCCTTCAATGGATACAAATGGATCTCCTTGATGAATTGAATCTTGAATGCTTGAATTCTTGAAGATAGATGAATGCTTGTGATCCAGGAGCATCCTGGGTGTAAGAGTAATCTTGCATCATCCAAAAAAAAAAATTTTCTATTTTTATATTCAATAAGGGCTATTTTGTGCAGAGCTACTATTTATGGAAAGTTACTATTTTTGGTAATTTTTGTATGTGCTCAGAATGATCTGATTTCTTTCTTGGAGGTTCATTTTGGTCATATAAGTCTGCCAGTAAAGTTTCATTGCCAGATCAAGTGTATATTGGAAGATATTGAAGATTTTCGGTATTGGCAGCAGGGTACAAAAACTTTGAACTCAGTTTTGAAGGCTTTAGAGGCCTCGGATGAGGTCAAAAATTTGGGTGACGGGCACTTGCATTGGTCAAGCTTGTAGAGCACTTTGTGGCATTTCCGAAATGGGGTTATAATAGCTGATCGGGTCAACTGGTGATGACTTATGGTCTTCGGAAGTTGGGCCACCTGAAATGGCAAAAAATAATTTTCTTCAAAATTTATGTTCGGGTTTCAAAGGTTATCTTGAGCCGACTATGATGTAATAAAATGTAAAATAAAATAATTCTAAGTTTGGTCGGCCTTATTGGCTAAAATTCTAGAACCTTCCCAGGCGGTGGAAAATTGCCTATATAAGGAAGGCTGTATTATTGTCTTAGGCAGTTCAGAATAGTTCTGGGTAGTAGATCTGGGTATTGTAAGGGAATGCCCATGTGGCTTTGCATATTGTAATTCTGAAAGTTTGTAATTCCACATTTGTGGAGATAATAAGAAGCCAATTTTCTGTTCTTGCATATTATTGTTGTTGCTTCTCTATTTCTGTTATGTGTTTGTGGCATTAAGGGGAGCACCCTTCATCAGCTTGAATTATTTCCTTCTCCTTCTTTCTTGCTTCTTGATTGCTTGATTTCACTTGCTTGAGTGAGTTCATTCATGGATGGAAATGAGAGGAGAAGGCTTCCTTTTATACTACTCTAGGGCACAAACTTCTAGAGAAGCCAGCATAGGAGAATTAAATTCCCATTAAGTCTATACCCTTGGAAGGACCTAAATTAAATATTATTTAAGAGTTTACCATTTCGAAGCCTAAAATAGCTGACCTAGAAGTGGAAAAATAAATCTTTCTAAAACCTGACATTTGGAAACCTTCGGATTTTGAAATTTGGACCTTGGGTCAGGGTCGAGGTTGACCTTTACCTAGAAGGTCGACCTTGACCCTGAGGTTAAGAACCTCAAATTCTTAGAGCAGGTTGCTAGAATTAGCTAGGAAGGAAGTGGAAAATGGGGCAAAATAGAGGAAAATGGGGCTAAACCAGTCCTACATGGAAGTGCTTCCATTTTCCGACGATGCAACCTACTCTTGGTTGTATTTCTTTGGTGAACCAAGTAGGTTTGGTGAAGGTAGTTATTAGCTCATACGGTGCTATTAAAACTAAGGTCACCCATTCTTGTCCTTGATCATCATCTTGTTATTCTAGTGCTTCTTCTCTTACCTCTTCCCCTTCTTCTTTTTTTAGCTCCTCTTCTTCCTCTCCTCTCAACTGCTCATTGACTTCACTCTCTTGAGGAAGAGAACTCTGAAGGGAAATATGGCGGAGACATGGGAATATGTACCAAAGGAGGGGTTGGAGTAGGGATTGGAGATTTTTGAAGTGGAGCTATTGGAACTTGGGGTAGAAGTGGAGGAGTTGGAACTTGAGGTGGAAGTGGAGGAGTTGGAAGTACCTCAACATCCTTTTCCAGGGGTACTTCAACTAGAGTTTCTTGGTTTGATTCCTTCTCTAGCTCTATTGAATCACCTTGTGGTAGCTCTCCATCTATCTCCATTGGCTCATATGTTGTTCCCTCATATGCTTGTTGTCCTAGTTCATCTAGATCTACTGTTAACTAATTTGGAATCTTTTTCAGAGTTGAAGAAATAAATTGAGTGGGAGGGGGAGAAAATGCAAAAGGAAGTTTTTCTTCAAAAGAAGCTCATGTTGCAGGCATTGGTTGTTCTGACATTTTCTCTTTAAACCCATAAAGACCCTCAAAATTAGATACATAGAACTCATCATTCACCAAGGTAACTCATGGATTTATCCCTTCCTCTTGAGTCTCTATGTCAACATCAATTTGAATCTCCTCTTCCTGGAACTTTCTCTTCTTCAAGAAGGCTCCCGATCAAGTAATTTAGGCTAGAGGAACCTCATATTCTTCTTCCTCTACATCTTCCTCTTCTAGTACGGTCTCCAAGCATGGGGATGTAGATGATCTCTTTCTTTTATAAATTTTTCCTTATTTTAAACTGGTAGCCTTGGGTCCCATAATCTTTAGTCTTGGTGACCTCTTTGGAACATCATCTTGTTGTTGATTGCCAAAAGATTGAGTGTCAGGTAGAGCAATACTCCCCATCATTCAGGTTCTTGCTGACTTGGCCTTTATATTGGATCCATATGTTGTTGGGTGCCCATGCCTATATACCTTCTTTGGCCTTTGTGAAGGACCTCCCTTGAATTGAGGCATAAGTACCTTTTATCCCTTCTTCTTCTTCTCTTTGGAAGGTAGGGTAGGCTACCGCTTCATCAACACTAGATCCATTTTGAAAGGTCTAGCAGTTGAGGCCTTTGTCATCTTTATCATGTACTAATCTTTGAAGTTTATAACATCATTCTCCTCTTTGTCTACTTCAACATTCAAAATGGCCCTTGTATAGATCTTATCTTGGCTATACAATGGGTCTAGGATGTCCTCAGTGTCTACATCCCACACTTTTGGTGGAATTCATCCAATGATCCTCAAAATGAGGTTCATGAATGTAATGTCTTCTCATAATGTGGTTGTAAGTGTCTATGGGGTCGAATCTAGTCCTTGTCAAGTTGAACTGCTATAGAGGGAATTCATCCCATTCATATGCCAAGGACTTATAGACCTTCATGTCTTGTAAGGAGTGGGGACCAATCAAAATGGGGAAATCCCAATAGTGCATCTTCTTGTGCTTAATGTGTTCATATGCATCAGAGAGCTCTCTGACTATTTCCAATAGAATAATCTTGTTTGATGGGTACCTCGGTAACTTCTTCAAAGTCAAAGTACTCCTAGAAACCCTTATGTATCTGAAAGTTTTAAACTAAATATAATAAGCCTCCATGACCTTCACCTTCACTGTAGCTTCCTTTGATAGTATTTTGGCTTAATCCTCCTCTATGGAATGGATGATTGTGAAGATGAATGCATCATTGACGATTCTATATTCAGTGCTATCTTCCCAAAGGTGCTCATTTCTTAAAACCTGGGGGTATATAGTAAATGAACAAGAATTGGGCTTGTTGGAGCCCAAAAAATTAGAGTATGTTTTGACTCCATATTTTGAAAATTTTGTCTAAGTGTCGGATTTGTGCTTTGAAAATCATTGAAATGCGCTTAGTTCGGGTGCACGGATAAAAGGGCCTATTTAATTTCATGATGTGTCACTTGTATATGGTGTTCATCATCTAACATTTGATGTATGTAATAGGTTTTAGGTCCTGGGTTTCAATTCTGACATGTTTTTGAAATGGTCATTTGAAGGTGTTCCTGAAAATCTGCATTTAGTGTGTTTCCTGATTTTCATTGAGTAGCCCAATTTGGAGGTCTACATCTTTTGCTCTGTGATTGATCATTGCATGCTAGCTATTGCATCAGATTTTAGGCATGAGAGAGAGTGTTAGCTCTAATTTTCAGCTCCCCATGTGCCCGTTTGACTTGTTTGCTAGGGCCATTCTATTTGCAAATTTTTAAAAATCTCTGTCTACCTTGTTTAGTTTTTTGAGTGACCTACTTTGAGGCTTCCTAGTTTCCCCCAGTTCAAGATCAAGAATAATTGAATGTTTCTCCATAATATAAACTTGGGAATGTACTTACCTAAAGATTTATGAGTCTCTGCAAATCCATTTGATCACTTTCGTAGGCCAATTCCAAACCCAATTTTGGCTTATTTCACTAATCTATTCCAAAATGTTTTTAACAAGCTGACTTTGGTGTTTGACTACATTTCGCCATGTGATCTTTTGGGTGATTTAATTATGGATCCATGTACCTTGTGTGGAGGTTAATCAATGCCCAAGATTCCAATTGATGAAAGTTTCAGTGGGTGAGTTTTTAAAGCTAGTTTCGGAGGTGACTTGTGTGATTTTGGCAGTGCGAAGGTTTCAATTTTTTGAGTGGCCAAGTTTGATTGTTAAAATATTTTGGCTCGGGTCTCTTCATTATTTCTTCTTCGAAGAGTGTACTATAGTGTTAGAGGTGATTTGTCTTCCCAGTGGCATGTTCTTGTGAGGTCGTTTGGTCATTTTTTGAAACCGCTCCTGGAGGTCAGCTGATGTTAGTTGGTAACTTTGCAAATGTGAAAAAGGTGAACAGTATGATTAAAATTTTGATGCACTGTGGTCTAGATTCTTCAGAGCTTGGCATTTATGGATGAACAGAAGGTAAAATTGAAGTGCAAATATGGATCCTCAAATCAAGTCTCCAGGGATCTAGATTCTTCGTGACAAAGAGCGATGTCTCATTAAACAATAGAGGAGGCACATTTTGAAAATAAAAGGGGGCTTCCAATAAAAGGAAATAGGGGTAGTATGATCAATAACAATACACCATCATCGGGAATTAAAGATAAATGAAAAGGATGTTGAATTGATAAAATTGCAGAAGAACTTGAAATTCAAGGCCACTTCAATGCCCACCTTCTATCATGAAGGAGGTCCTCCCTTGGTAGAAATAAAAAGATTCCACCAACTTGTGCAAAGTCTCCAAAACTTGGAAGGAAGAATACAGGCTATGGGACAATTCTGAGTAAGTCTTTGCACACTTTGAAGCTTGTATCTCATCAAGAGAAACATATGTATGTGTCAGGAAGAAGCAAAGACATTTTCCCAGCTACCGGTAGTGTTTCATTTTGAAAGATGGTACCAAGCTCCCCAAGGCCCTGGTTGAAAAAGGAACAAAGACACGTGCTTTGTAATGGTTTTAGTCAAATAGAAGGTAAACATCATTTTGAAGGACAAACTTATTTTAAAAAAATTCTTAAAGTGGATGGTGTAAAATTAGTAAGTACCAATTTAATGGAAGATCCACATCCTTCTAGAGAAGGTATTGTACCTGCCTTGGGTATAGATTCAATTCCTAAAGTCCTAATTGTATCTCAAGATACAAATTCAACTGAAAATGCACAAACTTGAAAAATGCTAATGCAAAGAAGGTTTGTAGGGAATGCATGTTAGAATGGTTTGAAGGGGAGTGGATATGCCCATTGTGTTGAGCATTGGTAAAGCCAGTTGATTTAAGATCCTTTGAGGAGGGCTCTACGAGCCTTTTCTTCCAGATTTTTTTGATTTTGTTACAAGGAGAGAAAGACTAAGTTTTTCAACTTGAAACTATGAATATTTCGAAAGGGCAGCCAGGCAAAAATGAAGAAGAGCCAGCGTATTAAGATGTAAAGTGTCATGTGCATTTGATTTTTTGGTAGCATGTTGGTAGCGCATAAGTGAGGGAAGGAGTTCACATAAGGTAAGTAGAGGCTGCTATTTAAACTATGCGCGAGCAAAAGGAAAAGAAGGGGACTCACGCACTTGCAACTGGCATGAGGTTTGAATGAGAGACCTGCACATGGAAAGGGAGGCTCACACATAGTTATAGGTGAGTTTCCTATGTAAGGGGACTCACACAAAGGGAAAAGTGCCTTGTGTAAGTGAAGGATGACTCATGCATGAAGACATGGATTCCAGCACAAGACAAAGTGGAATGCACACCGGTTTTGGTCTTTACATATAAAGTATGTGCTGGCTACAAGTAGCAAAGGAGAACCAAGATCCATGAGGGTCTACGGATTTGGGAGAATGCACAAGGGAGTTGGGAGCTTACTCTATGCACCATAGTGAGCCAACATAAATGCCAAAAGGGTTGTGTGTCTTTATAGACAGTGAGGAATTGGAAAAGGGTAAAGATATTGGAATCAGTCTGTAGCAGGCCATTCACAACTCTACCATCTATATACCAATATTCTCCCCTAATTATGTGAGTTCTGCATGGTGTCTCCAGGGGGTCTCCCTTATGTTGGAGCTTAAATTTATAGGAGCCCATGTTATGATACCTTTTTTTTATAATGTGGAACCCTCACATGTCAGGCATGGAGTAGGTTCATATGCTGAGGCTTTCAATAAACATCAGACTCAAGGTCGGTATAGCCTACAGGTTATTCAAGGTTGGAGAAATGTGCTATGTGAAGTCTCTTGTTTATCTGGCTAGTCTCTAGAAGCAACTGTTGGAAATATTCAGGAAGTAACCGAGTTACTGAGAGGGGAGGGGTGAATCAATAACTCCAAATTTTCTTTCAATTTTAACATGTAATTTACTTTTTAACCTTTGCATACAGAAAGCATGAAACTTAAAAACATTTACAATAATGACACATAGATTTGGTTACCCAGAAACCTTCCAAAAGAAAGTAAAACTGGGGTGGGGATGAAACCCACAAAGCTTTAATACTGCAGAATAAAGTTGGCCGGTTAAGGCTTACAATTTGATCACTTCTGATGATCTGCCCTGTTAGGAGCAATAAGGATTGCTAAATCCACCCTGTTAAAGGATTTACAAACATACAATGAAGTATGCACTCGGTAAAGAGATTTTACAAAGACTGTTAGGTCTACCCGGTTAAAGGATTTAGTACTGATTCACCTATTGGAATGAAACAGTAGATCTCTGCTTTGCAACTGGATTGCTGATTTGAGATTCGCTGATGTACTGATCACCTTCTGTGATGAATTTGTCTTTGCTGTACCTTATACTTCTGAAGCCGTCTGTAATTCGCTTATCTCTGCCTTTCTTTCTCTTTCACATATGTTTTTCATTCATATATTTCATTACATCTTTTTATTTTTACAACATTGTTTATATACAAGTCTTAAACAATTAACTACAATTATAATTACATAGTCGGCTTGACAAGTAAACATAAGTGCTACTAAGTCGGCCCAAGTATGGTTACACGGTTCCTGCAAACTGACTCGGTGACTTTCTGATACTCGGTGTCCACTGCATTACTCGGCATCGTCATGCACTCGGTAGAAGTGAAGGCACGGTTCATACTGATCACTCGGTAGGTTTTGAACTCGGTAAGTACTGGTGACTCGGTAGACATGATGTTACTCGATTTACACTATCCTGTTCGGTTTGCTCGGTTTCCACTGTCTGCTCGGTTTGCACTGTCTGCTCGGTTTGCACTATCTGCTCGGTTTGCAGTGTCTGCTCGGTTTGCACTGTCTGCTCAGTTTGCACTGTCTGCTCGGTTTGCACTGTTTGCTCGGTTTGCACTGTCTACTCGGTTTGCACTGTTTGCTCGGTTTGCACTGTCTGCTCGGTTTGCACTGTTTTCTCGGTTTGCACTGTCTGCTCGGTTTGTATCTAGAATGCAAATAAGTGTTGTCACTAGTGGCAATTCTGCTTAATACCAACAATCTCCCCCTTTGGCATTAGTGACAAAAACACTTATTGGCCAAAATTTATATACACGAATCATGCTGAGTTTTATTTTGATTTTTCAAAATTTGTCTTTGTTATAGGGCTTTATACATTGTCTCCCCCTTTCAATGTGCTAACTGTTTCTTATAAAAATCTATACAGTATACATATCTCTCCTTCTATACATATCTCCCCCTTTTTGACGATAATGCCAAAGGTGCATATACAAGTTATTTACAGAGAGAATCCAAAATTTGATAGGAAATCAGAATGGACCTTCATTATTAGTGCCAGGGTTCTGTCCCAACTTTCTTGCAGAATCTTACATGTTTGTATAGCAATTTGGACTTCTGCAGAGAGTTCAATCATGTGATCTACTATAGAGAACTGATTGTCATGAATCAATGTTTTGGAATGTTCAATGTGCTTATACATTGTATTCATGATGGGAAGGATCATGTGTTGGATGTCTAGCAGTGTGGACCGGATCCTTGAGTCTTCTTTCAGTAGATCAGACTGCATATTAGATAGGTGTGAAATTTTCATGTGATGAGCAGAGCTTGAACTTGGTTCAAGTTGCGGCTTCTGTATGCTAATCTTCATATCCTCATCCATTTTATTCATTTTATCTTTAACATCCTTTGTGAACTCGGTAATATTGCACAGTCTAGCCAAAAGAGAGGTAGCATTCGAATAGATAGATTCTATGTTAGACAAAACTGAAGACAATTCCACTTGTTAATAGCTATGTGCTGAGCAATGTGCTCAAGCACTTTATTGTTGAATATCTTCTCGGCTCTTTCAACTAACTTTTCTATCCCGGATGAGTCCTCATTGTATTTCTCAACTGCTTCTGCTAATTGTAACAAAACATGCTGGGAGGAGTCTACTTTAATGCCTAATGCATCAGACAAAATGTCCTTAGCATCCTTGATGATTTGATACTCCTTGTCTCTCTCCTCTTTAAGCTTCTTTTGTTTTGCTTTCCTTTGGAGGATCTCACCTATATTCTGCATTTGGTCCGCTGAGAGATTTGCAAAATCTAATGTAGGAATCTCTATCTCTTCATCTAGGTCTATATCCTCTACTATATTTTTACCCAAAAATTTTATACTCGGTAGAGCCTTAGGCTTATCTGTACTTAATGCTTTGGTAGTAGTGACAGTAGATAAAGTAGGGCTGGCTATAGATACTGGCATACTTTCTACTGGAGAACTTAAAATATTTACACTTGAAGATTCAAAAGCTGGAAAACTTACTGCTGGAAAACTTGATGGTGCAGGAGACTGCAGCTCGGTAGAAGAAATGGTAGCTGCTTCTGATGTTGCTAGGGATGATTGGACAAATGTGGAAGTTGTCACAACCATGCTTGAAGGTGTCTCCAGGCTGGATGTAGAGACTTTCACTGGAGAGGTAGGAAGGGATGCAATGACTTCTGTTGCTATCCTTACAGTATCATCTACCTCAGTGTCTTCTTCTTGTTCATCACTGTCATCTTCAATATCTTTTATTATTACACTTTCAATGCTCGGTTGGTGAAGGTGGTATATGTTCTTCCATGTGGCATTTGCAGCCTTCACAACCAATTCAATATTGTTGATCAAAATCAAACAAGTATTGAATTTCAATGTCATCTTATTTTCATTTTCTTTTAATGCCTTCTTTACTTCATCATTATTCAAGCTCGGCATCAACTGTCTCAGGTTTTGATCAAATATGTCTATCACAGTTTGCCTTGCATTGCTCCATCTCATTTTTATTGGATTCAATAGAACTGCTGGAACCTATGGGGAAATTTCTTCAGGAGAGTATTTCCACTGTCCCATCTTCTCAACAACAGCATCTTCTATTTCCTTCTGTTCTGCTTCCGATCTGGTTTCATATCTCAAGGATTTTATGTTACTTACTCCAGATCCTGATCCATCTCTAAAGAGTTTGAGCTTTTCTTGAAGGCTTAGAGGAGGCCTTTTGAATACTATATCTTTATCTGCCTTTTCTGCCTTATCTGCCTTGCCTCTTGTATTTCTCCTTGTAAACACAGCAGTGGGAGGCACAGGTGCCTTAATGATGAAAACTTTTCCTTTCTTCTTTGCAGGTTCTAGTTCCTCTATTTTCTCATCCTTTTCCTCTTCTTTTTCATCTATTTCTTCTTTGTCCTCGGTTATCATTTGCATTTTGGCTATCCTCTTTTTTCCTTTGTTTACCGCCTGTGGAAGCTTTATGCTTAGTTCAATTCTCACCTTAGCTTCATCATATGTTCCAAAATATGGAGCTTTGGGATTGACAGGTTGATTTAGAAGAGCTTCAATGATATTCTTGGTTTCATCAATATTTACCTCATAAGGAAGAGGTTTTACATATACAGTTCTTGGTTTAACTGCTTGAATATACACATTATCACAATCTACCATAAAACAGATGTCATCTTTGTAATCTTCCACCAACTTCTGTGGAATCCAGAATCTGTCATTCATTTTCTCTTTGAAAGACTCGAAATAATTATCCATGATGCTTTCAAAGTTTTCACCCATTTCTGAAATGTATTCATTTATTTCATAGAGGATTGGCACATCTTTTCTCCATACAACTTTTCCTTTAGAAGGGAAGAATTTCTGAACATAGAAGAATAAACAGACCAACAAGGATCCAAACTTACATGGATTGTTTTTGGAAGTTTTAATGCTTTCCATGTTTTTGTTAAACTGTTTCAACAATAAGTCTACTAGGTCAAATGTCAAGTTATTCTTGACCACTTTGTATGCTAGGTCAATAGCTTCACAGGAGACACTGTTCTGTTGACTAGAACTGTAAATCTTATGGGCAATGATGTGTGTACCAAACTTCAATTCAGCGTCGGTAATGCTGCTAACTTTCATGCCTCTACCGTCCCACTCGGCTAGGGTTTTCTTCTCTAGTTCCATCCGACCTAGGGTTTTGGTAGTTTTAGCTTTGTTCAACATGGGAAGACCGGTGACTTGTTGAATCATTTTCTTTGTGATCTCAATAGGTTGCTCAAGCCAAATCTTGCCATCATGTACATGGCTGAGAATATATCTAACCCATTTATCTCAAAAGTTTCGAGGTAGATGTGCAATGTGAACTAAACCTTTATCTTCCAGATGTTTATGCTCGGGTTTCAGAATACCATCCACACATAGTTCCTCACGCACAATGTCTAGTTCTAGGTTTCCCATTTCATGAATTGAACAGTTAAAATGATTGCGGATATCGTTAATAAGCAGTACCTTAGGAGGAATCTGAGATTGAGCTCCATTCGGATCTAGGGCTGCTGTAATTGCGGGCACGATCTTAAAATCTGGTGCTTTCCACTCCCCTTGGACTAACATATCAGATCCTTTCTTCGCTGAAGTGCTGGATGATGCCATGGTAGCTCACAGAAAATTCCTTTCACAAAAGTATTAAATCGCTGGGTTGCTCTTGAAATTTTCTGCTCCCAAAGTGCTAAAGATTCACGGTGAAGAATGAGTTCGATTACTTGCTTTTTGTTTACAACTCTGTCATTAATGCTCATTTCAAATTAGGGTATGAGTTCTGACAGACTGTCACCCACTAAGAATTAATTGCTCGGAAAAGACTTCGCAACTCGGTGAACTCGAGAATTCATAATGCTCCGACCTCGCTCGGTAAAGACAGGTACCGACCTTGCTTGGTGAAGACTGATACCGACCTCCCTGTGATCTCACTACATCTTGCATGCTGATTTAGATCTTTCTTTTAATTTTGGTTCTGGAACTGCTTGAGATTGATCTATGAGAATACAGTTCCAGTGCTTCCTTGGAAATTTAGTTTGAGTCGGTAGAGCCATCCATTCCATTACTTGGAGTGGATTTCTCGGTAGCTTTAGGAATCCATTTTTGTCTCACCTGTTTCCTGACCTTAGTTGCTTCATTCTTCTTTCCTTCTTCAATTCCACTAGAATTCATGCAGTTTCTGGCTATGTGACCGAGTTTAGTGCATTTGAAACATCTTATGGTAGTATCTCTTTTCCTTAGATGATGTTTTATGCAATTCATGCCAATGTGTCCATATTCTCCACAGTAATGACATCTACACCAGGTGTTGTAGTCCCATCCAAACATTGCTTTCACAATTTTTTCTGCTGGATTAAATGTCTTGGATCTGCACTCGGATGCCTTGTGACCTTGTTTGTTGCACTTGTGACAATTACCTCTGAATCTAGGTTTTTCCCTGCATTCATTTGCTTTGTGACCAGGTTGATTGCAGCTATAACATTTTCCATTGAATTCTGCTTTTTCATTGTTCCAACATTTATTTGAAGTATGTCCTATTTTACCACAATGATTACAAGTAGGTTTTTGATTTCTTTGAGTACCTTGCTTAGAGGATTCGCCTTCTTCTTTGTATCCAAGTCCTGCTTTTCCTTTTTGCCTATGAAGATTTCGCTCATACAGCTGATTCAAGTCTTCTTGACTTTTCAGCATTCCTTCATTGATTTGTTTTTCAGCGTTTAGGTCATCCACCAATCTTAGATTGATTTCCTTTTCAGATCTTAGTTCTTCTCTTGTGTTTTCTATTTCTGATCTTAGATTTAGAATTTCTTCATTTGTATGAGAGATCTGATCAATTAGGTTTTCTAGCTGAAGGGTTTTGTTTTGGACTTCAATGTTTCTTCCATCTAATTCATCTTTCAACTTGTTTCTCTGTTCCAAGATCTCACAGAATCTTGTAGAGTGTAGCTCTTGTTCTCTTTTCAATTTTCTCACTTCTTCCTGCAGAGACCCATTCTTTTCTAGGAGTTCTTTGACAGCATTGTTTGATTCATCTGAGTTATTTGAGGGAAGAAGATCTTCAATCTTTTCTTCAATATAATTCTGATCATTCATCTGATTTGCAAGTTCCTTCCTTCTTCTTAGGGATTGGGAAAGATGTTCTTTTGCTTCTTTGAGTTTAGCTATGGCCATTTCCAGATCTAGCTTTTCATTTTCAATCACCTTGTTCAGTTTGAATACCTCCATTGTCCTGGATCTTTGCTCAAGCTAGTTAAGCTTTGTCTTGAGAACCAATGCTTCTCTGATACCAATTGTTGGAAATATTCAGGAAGTAACCGAGTTACTGAGAGGGGAGGGGTGAATCAGTAACTCCAAATTTTCTTTCAATTTTAACATGTAATTTACTTTTTAACCTTTGCATACAGAAAGCATGAAACTTAAAAACATTTACAATAATGACACATAGATTTGGTTACCCAGAAACCTTCCAAAAGAAAGTAAAACTGGGGTGGGGATGAAACCCACAAAGCTTTAATACTGCAGAATAAAGTTGGCCGGTTAAGGCTTACAATTTGATCACTTCTGATGATCTGCCCTATTAGGAGCAATAAGGATTGCTAAATCCACCCTGTTAAAGGATTTACAAACATACAATGAAGTATGCACTCGGTAAAGAGATTTTACAAAGACTGTTAGGTCTACCCGGTTAAAGGATTTAGTACTGATTCACCTATTGGAATGAAACAGTAGATCTCTGCTTTGCAACTGGATTGCTGATTTGAGATTCGCTGATGTACTGATCACATTCTGTGATGAATTTGTCTTTGCTGTACCTTATACTTCTGAAGCCTTCTGTAATTCGCTTATCTCTGCCTTTCTTTCTCTTTCACATATGTTTTTCATTCATATATTTCATTACATCTTTTTATTTTTACAACATTGTTTATATACAAGTCTTAAACAATTAACTACAATTATAATTACACAGTCGGCTTGACAAGTAAACATAAGTGCTACTAAGTCGGCCCAAGTATGGTTACACGGTTCCTACAAACTGACTCGGTGACTTTCTGATACTCGGCGTCCATTGCATTACTCGGCATCGTCATGCACTCGGTAGAAGTGAAGGCACGGTTCATACTGATCACTCGGTAGGTTTTGAACTCGGTAAGTACTGGTGACTCGGTAGACATGATGTTACTCGGTTTACACTATCCTGTTCGGTTTGCTCGGTTTTCACTGTCTGCTCGGTTTGCACTATCTGCTCGGTTTGCACTGTCTGCTCGGTTTGTACTGTCTGCTCGGTTTGCACTATCTGCTCGGTTTGCACTGTCTGCTCGGTTTGCACTGTCTGCTCGGTTTGCACTGTCTGCTCGGTTTGCACTGTTTGCTCGGTTTGCACTGTCTTCTCGGTTTGCACTGTTTGCTCAGTTTGCACTGTCTGCTTGGTTTGCACTGTTTTCTTGGTTTGCACTGTCTGCTCAGTTTGTATCCAGAATGCAAATAAGTGTTGTCACTAGTGGCAATTCTTCTTAATGCCAACAGCAACGACATCCAGGTATGAAGGGAAGCTTGTGAATCAAGTGGTGGAGGACATTCTATAGTCTTTGGATTTGGGAATGCAAGAGGTAGCTGAACATCATGTTAGACTCAAACCTTGCATGGAGGAGATGTGAGAGTTGTTGAAATTGGGTGATGCAAATGTGAGCAATGAGGGAGAGGGGCTTGCGTATGTTGAGGCCTTTAATCCCACATGCACTTGTTCTTTGTGTAAATAGGTATTTAAAAGAAAATATGCTCTGATTACAACTAAAGTGAAGAAAGAAGGAGGCAGTTCTTGCCTCTACCCTATGGGCCCGCCTAGATTTACTTACCGATTGGGCACTAAAGAAATTTTTTTAAAGGAAATTTAAAATCTTTTGAAAGCTTAGTCCCACATTTGTCTTGAAATGGGAACTTTGAATGGATAAATGCAACAATGCTCACATAATGAGATAGATGAAAGAGCTAGAGGCTCTGCATGCGAGCGCTTGGAGATTACCTCAGGATGCATGCTGATGAGCCCACAAGTAAGGTAATTTTATAGACAGGCAACGATGATGGCAAGGAAGCAAGGAGGACATGTGGTAGCTAGTCACACATTTGCTAGAAGAAATAGCGGTTAAGGCTAACATCTGGCAACCTGGCAGGTGGTTAGTCACCAGGTCACGTGATCCTAGCAGTTAAGTGCTTGACATCCAAAGATTAGGAGACTACAAGGTCATGCAATCATAGAATGCTTGGTGGTTAGCAGGGAGAATCTAGAGATTCAGAGACTAGTATGGTCACACAGTCTCCAAATATTGGCAGTTAGAGGCCAAACATTCAGAGACTAAGAGACTGCCTAGTCACCAGGTCGCTAGAGAAGGATTCAGAGACTTGGAGACTGAAGGCTTGATGTGTAATCTCTGGACCTAACCATGGTTAATAAATTTATTTAGAGACTTGGAGACTTGAAGGATTCACCAGATCTCCATAGAGGTGGTCAACCCAGGGTTAGTATAAGCAGCCCAATCAACTAGTGACAAGTGGCTTGTTCTAGTGCCTCCTGAGAGAAAAGTGCAGGAAAAATAGAAAAAGCCAGATTTAAAAGTGAAATATAAAATCAGTTTGAATGATAAAGTCTGTACATTTGAATAAATCCAAAAATTTAAAATGATGAACCTCTTCACAGATTTAATTCCTGGAAGCTTAATTTTTATGAAAACATAGGCATATAATATGTTTTCGGAAATGGGAGAAGTTGAGGAATCTAGTTGCAATGTTTATTTTTAGTTTCAAAGAAGCGGGAAAGAGAAGTAAGAGGTTTTGATTTCGAGATCAAATCTATTTGCAGAGGTAAAGGCAGTTAAAAGGGATCAGTTTGAAAAGGATGCAAATTTGGAGGGAAAAATGACTGCAAAGATAAAGGCAGTTGCAGAAAGAAATGAATGGGAGAGAATTAGAAGATATTTTGATGAGAATTGATAGGTGCCAGTTTGTTGAAATTGGCTCTCTTTTGCCTTTATCTTTTCTTCTTCTCCATTTTTCAAAAGGGATGGAGAGTTCCAGGTCTGGTAGAAATTTTGCAATCTAAATTCTCTGTAATCTTTTCTGGACTGGTTCCATGAGTGGATCCTGCTATAAATATGACCCTCTTCTCTTCTTATAGGGTGTTTTCCTGATTCCTTTTTGGTCTCAGATAATGATTTGTCTTGTAATATTCTAGCATTTGAATGAATTTTTAGCACTGATTACCTATTATCAAAATTGTCTCCATTTGTTCTTGAAGTTTATTAGTTAAAGCATCAAGGGTGTTTTAGTTTTTCTATTGTGAGTTCACAATAGAGTTATTTCAAGGAAATAACTGAGTTCAAGATTCATTTTCAGGTCTGTATGAAGTGAGATATCAAGGGTATTTCATCTTTGTCTTTCAGTGCATTACTGATCAATGTGTTTCCTATTTCGGGGTCTCTTCCAAGTGGAGAGTTAAATTCTTCGAATAGGAGATTGCATATCTGAATACACAAGTGGATTCGTAAGTAGAATTTGATAAATAGTGTATGTTTGATGTAAGGCATCACATATTAAAGTTGTGTTGTTTTCTCATTTCTTTTTCTTTCTATTTTAATGATCTGTTTGACTCTATTGCCCAATGGATAAGGCACTAGGCTTTGAAGGATTTGGGGTATTTCAGAGGTCCATTCCACCCAAAACATAAATGATAACATTTTCCCTTTATGTTGATAGGAGGAGTTAGGAAGTTTGTCTAGTTTTCAGATTCATTGTATGCAAGTGGGATTTTGCATGAGATCTGGTGAGCATTGGGGTATTTGTCCTCTAAAAGTATGAAAACTATTCCACAAAGTGATATACCTACAGGCCTATTGTATGTAATAAGGAATTATGTGTGTGCAGATGAGGCGTACCCGCCTGAGTGAGTGAAACTCAAAGTGAAGAAGGTTGTAGGCCTTTTCAACATTAGCACCCTTCTTGTCCTCCAATTTGTAGGAAGAAGTAGATCTTTGACAATCAGATAAATATCTCATGTCTGGTTATCATTTTCTCTTTTAGAATTGGAGGGTGGAAGAAAAATTACTAACAGGGCTGACCCATGGCATCTAATCTCACATGTCCTAGATACACTACCCTGACGGCAACCAAGTACATGATATATGAAGTCATGTAAAAATGTGGGTCATTCTTTACTGTAGTGAGTTGCCTAACTAGATTTTCACTAAGGATAGTGGTCTATTCAAACCTTTCTTTTCTCCATTTAATCTTTTCTATCAATAGGACCATCCAAGGCTCAAGCCGGATGGACTTTTGTAGACCATATACTCTACTTATAATTGTGACGATAGCTTGGATGTCTTCTTTTAGGTACCCCCCTCATGTCTATCTTCTCTAGCTTGTTCTTGGGGAGAGATTGCATCAGGTACTCTTTATTAACAATTTCATATGAAAATTGAGTGTTTGAGTTGAAGAAATGCATGCCCTTATCTATGGAGAAAGCATACAACTGGTCTACTTCTTTGGGGAAATGGAAGACATCTTCAATGTTATCTGGCCTTAAGTCCAAGACTTCTTCTCCCATAGTCTTTATTACTAGTCTCTCATCTGGTACATAATGTTGCACTAGGGTGATGATCAGATTAGAAGAGAGAATTGGCATAGGATGTGTCACCATGTTTACTAGGCTGGAGTAAACTAATGAAGTGCAGTCTTCTGATTTGCTTGCTGGTTGGGTGTACTTCACCAAGAACTCATTCTAGTTCACATTTCCAATGTTTGTATCTATTATCTCACTGTGGATATTTCCCACCTTAGAAGGAGAATTGTATCCCCTTAATTGAAACTTCATGGCTAGGGAGATGATCTTCTTTGATATTCTGCATAGAAATGGACATGAATCATTAATGGCCATGAGAAGAAATCATCTAATTTTGAGCAATAAATGATACAAAACCCTGAAAAGAGAAAAAAGTAGAAGTCTGAGGCACCCAAAAGGCTTAGAAATCATATTTTGGGGTTTCAGAGGTCTAGACTCTGAAAGAATCCTCGGCCTCCAACATGCCAAAAAAATGAAAGGGACCAAATGCTTCTACAATAGTTTCCTTGGTAGTTTAGAGCTTTGATGTTTTAGAGTTGTGTCGTCAGTTGGTAATGCCGAAACTCTAAAATAGTGAAGTATTAATAAGGAAGGTCAAAATGTTGGACACCAAAGGTCAGAAACTCTAAAAGGAGTTGACTGGATAAGTTTGGTTTTGAGTCTCTTCGGTGTTTCAAAGGGTGAAGGTCATGAGTTTTTTTCGGTGTCTAAAACACCAAAAGTGCAAAGCTAAAGTTTGAGATTGGCCAAGGTTGGAAAAATTTGTGGATATTTCAGAGTCTGAAACTTTGCAAATCTTGAGAAAAACTCAATGAAGAGAGCCGAGAGGCTGAAACCCTCCTGCACTCTAAAACTTGATTTTGAGGTGAGCTCAAACATGAGCCCATCCAAAAGACCTAAAAGCATGTCTTAAAAACCTTAGAAAAGGGTGAGGCGATACACAAAGAAACCAAAAATGACAGAAATAAAACCCTAAATAGACCAAAGACACAACCCTATCTACAACCTATATGGAAAAACAAGAAGAAAAATAACCCTTAGATTCAAAACCAAAGAAAAGAGAATGCCAAGAGACCCTACCTCAAGGGTGAAGCAAAGAGGAAGCTCAAAAAAATAGATGAAGTGAAGACCAAGGAACTCAGACGACATTAAAGACAAAGCTCTCTAATCGCTCCAAAAATGCAAAGAAATAAAATGTAGAAGTGACAAAAAAGACAACTGACATGCCTTATATAGGCTCTTGATGAAGGTGATGTCACTCACCTTTCTAAACCCTCAGAGTTTTAGAATTTTGATCTTTCGGGGTTTCAGAGGTTCGATAAATATAGGACCTCTGACACCTTGAAAGTTGGAAAGTCTGAGCTTCCTTTGACCTAGGTTTGGACTTTCAAATTTTCAGAGGTCCAAATGTATGAAAGGTCAAAAAATTGAAAACCTCTTCTTTGCATGGGGCATCAAGATTTCACACTTTCAAAGTTTGGAGAACACCGAAAGTACATAGGTGTGAAAGTGGGAAAATTGGTGTTTCTACTAAAATGAAAGGCTTTTGGCAAGGAACAGACAAGCACAGAAATAAAAAAATGACAAAAAGGGTCTAAAGGGCACCAAAAGTGAAAGAAAAAGAAAAATAAAGAAAGGGGGCCCCCCTAGCCAAGTGACCAATGGGGAGCGTGGTTGTGGAACCACAACAAATAGCCCTAACAAAAGGAAATAAATTACCAAGGTATTTCTTCATCATTAAACTTTTAAAAGAATCTTGTCTTGCAATAAACCAAACATATCCATCATTTGTAGTAGTAATCCTCTTGCCAACATGTCGAAAATTAAAATCCTTCACTATTGCTTCCAGTGTGTCCACATGCCTGTTGATTTCCTCGATCCCTCATTAAAAGTTCCTTCAATTCAAAATCAGCTAGAATTAAACCTTCACCCACAGAAAAAAATTAGCTAAAGTCATTTTAACCTTTCTCTACTACCAATTAGGTGTTGATATCCCCAATAAAGGTTGCTAAATTCACCCTTTTCCTTCTTCTAACAAGATTTTGAAGTTTTAAACTCCTTGGAGGGCTTTTGAGTCAACATTTTTTCTTTTTCACATGTATTTTCTTATTTGCATATGTACCTTCTATGGATCATTTTATTTTCAGCATGACTTGTGATATGCCAAGAGTAACGTCTTTAGCTATGCTAATTTAGTATTCAAACTCTTGATTGAATGATGATTTTTTTTATAACTTGGGTAGTGATTAGGCTATGCTACCCAAGCATTGGAGCTCTAATTTTGCAAGTTTGCTAATCTTGTCTTTTGCATTCCTCCTTTTTTTCTTTTTCTCTCTCTTTTTTTAGTCAGGAATTAGATGTAAAGGGGTTTTGAACTTTGACTTCCTCCATAACCATAGGTTCCAATCAATTTTGACCAATATTTTATACAAGAAACCACAATCTTGGAATAATTTTAGAGTGTGTATTTGTGTTGAGGATGATCAACTCTAAAAATCAACTTGATTGCTGAAAAGAAGGTCTCCTCACTCTTGATTAATGTACCTAGTATCTTACAAGATAGAATCTAATCAAAATAATTGACTAAGAAATACCTCTACCTCTTCATCAAGAACCACTTGGTGCAAGACACTTTCTTGAAAGAAGCCCCTGAAAATAAACAAACTAACACAAGACCCAAAACAAAAGAAAAAAAGGACAAAAGACCCTAAACTAAATAAAAGTACAAGGATGGAAAAAATTCCTTCAGGATCCAAAATAATGCTTGAGATACTGGCCATTGACAGGAAATAGAACCAACTCCCCTTCAAGATAACTAATCCTGAAAGTGTTTTCTCCTAAAATTTATGCTATTTGGAATGGGTCCACCCATAATCACTAAAAATTGGTGTGGCTACCTGACTTCTCTTTCACTTTGTCCCACATTAGGACTAAATTAGAAATTCTAAAGGCTTTTATAGTTTCTCGTCAAACCAATGCTTGATGATAGCTTGATGTTTAGATACATGTTCTAGGGCTATGGTTTTTTTTCTTCTAGGTCCAAAAGGTTCATGATTCAAACTTGCACCCTATCCTAACCTTTGACATATTGGTCCATGAATCTCAAAATTGGTATCTTCAAGTTCATAGGAAAAATGGGATGTAAGCCATAGACCAATTGGTAGGGGGAAGTCCCTAAAGTATTCTTTATCCTTACTCGGTCAGTGCACAAGGCACATTTTAACTATGTGTGCCAATCTCAAGGATTTTTATCTAGGAGACATTTGATTACACTTGTTAAGTTCTTATTCATTGATTTTACAACTCCATTTCCTTGCAGATAGTAATTAGATGAGAACTTGATGATTAATTGATTCTCAAAGGCCCACTAGGTGAGGGACATAGATGAAAAAGAGGGTGCATTGTCACATACTTGAAAGAAAGGCATACCAGACCATGTGATGATATACTCCTCCATAAATTTGGTTATCACTTTAGTGGTGCAATTTCTTAGGACTTGGGCTTTTGTCCATTGTGTGTAGTAAATTGTTGCTATCAAAATGTACCCATGTCCTGCTAAAGAAGGGGGCTTAATCATTTCTACAAAATCCAACCCCCATTGGGAAAATGGACATACCTCATAGTCTAGTTGTAGAGTCATAGCAGGATGCCTCTTGCAAGTAGTGTTGGTTTGGTAAATGTGAAAAGAACACACATTTTCGCTTGTATCTTTGAATAGGGTTGGCCAGTAGTATCTAGATCTCAAAATTTTATGTACAGTAGCCTATGTTGACCCATGTCCAATGCCATATTTATCATGAAACTCGGTGAGGATTTGTTTAGCTTCCACCCTATCTAGACACCTTAAGTAAAGACCATCATAATTGCGTTTGTAGAGCTTCCCATTTTTTAGCATGTAAGATTCACTCTTAATCTTCAAGTCTCTCTCTTTGGGAACCATTTAGTCCTTTAGGACGTCAATGTTTAAGAAAGTAATAAACTCTATCATGATACCAAATATTAGTAATAATCTCCTCATTAGTGTATACTTGGCACACCAATCCTTTCTCTGTCTCAACTATCATTTTTGTGAGGCCCTGTCCCCTTACTAGCTTCATAGGTTGAATTTTAATTTCAAATTCCTATTGTATAGCCATCTATTTTCCTCTTCATTCTCCTAATTCATTTTGCATTAGCAAGGATTTGACGACAGGATCAGGAAAAATGGCAATAACTTTTCTTCTGAGAATGTGATGTTTGAACTTCTTGACGGATTTCACTAGCATGAAAGATTGTTTAACTAAATTAGGATACTTAATCTCAACATTCTTCAAATGAAAGATAATGAAGGCTATAAGTCTCTCATCTTCTTCATCCCTCTTTTTAGTGAGGATCCCTGTGCATGAGTGTTCTGAGGAAAAAGAGTAGACCTTAAAGGGTAAAGTGTAATCTAAGTTAACCAAAATTAGAGTGGTAGAAATGGAGGCCTTAGTTTATTTAATTTATTCCTTGACTGGGGTACTCCATTCTAACTTAGCATCCATTTTCATCATGTCATTTAACATACACACTATCTCAGAAAACCCATTGATGAATTTTGTCAAAACATTAATCTTCCCACAGAAATATTTCAATTATTTCCTTCTATTAGGTGGAACTAATTTGAGAATGGATTTGACCCTTTCAAGATATATAGAGTTACCTATATTTAATATGATGTGTCCCAACAACTTTCCTTGGGTTACCCTGAAGACACATTTCTTAGGGTTAACCAAAATTCTCTGGTATCTCTTCAATACTTTTCACAAATCATCAATATGATCGACCCAATTCCTTTAAAAAACTATTAGGTCATCCATGTACATGTCAATGCACTTATTCACAAGGCCTCTAAATGCCTCATCTATAGCACATTGAAAATTTTCCCCAATATTGATTAAGCTAAAAGGCATGCAACGGTAAGAAAAAGTCTACCATTTGGTGGTGAATTTTGTCTTGAACCAATCTTCTTCATTTACCATGACTTGATTGTATCTAGAATAACCATCAAGGAAGGATAACATTTTTGACCTGTTCCTCATTAGTGTATACTTGGCACACCAATCCTTTCTCTGTCTCAACTATCATTTTTGTGAGGCCCTGTCCCCTTACTAGCTTCATAGGTTAAATTTTAATTTCAAATTCCTATTGTATAGCCATCTATTTTCCTCTTCATTCTCCTAATTGATTTTTCATCAGCATGGATTTCACAGTAGGTTCAGGAAAAATGGCAATAACTTTTCTCTTGAGAATATAATGTCTAAAATTCTTGACAGATTTTACTAGCGTGAAAGATTGTTGATCTAAATTAGGATACTTAAGCTCAACATTCTTCAAAGGACATAGGCTACTGTACATAAAATTTTGAGATCTAGATACTACTAGCCAACCCTATTCAAAGATACAAGCAAAAATGTGTGTTCTTTTCACATTTACCAAACCAACACTACTTGCCTTGGGTTACCCCAAAGACACATTTCTTAGGGTTAACCAAAATTATTTGGTATCTCTTCAATAATTTTCACAAATCATCAATATGATCGACCCAATTCCTTTAAAACAGTATTAGGTCATCCATGTACATGTCAATGCACTTATTCACAAGGCCTCTAAATGCCTCATCTATAGAATGTTGAAAATTTTCCCCAATGTTGATTAAGCTGAAAGGCATGCAGGAGTAAGAAAAAGTCTACCATTTGGTGGTGAATTTCATCTTGAACCAATATTCTTCCTTTACCATGACCTGATTGTATCCAGAATAACCATCAAGGAAGGACAACATTTTTGACATGTTCCTCAAAAGTGTATACTTGTCACACCAAACCTTGCTCTATCTCAACTATCATTTTTGTGAGGCCCTGTCCCCTTACTAGCTTCATAGGTTGAATTTTAATTTCAAATTCCTATTGTATAGCCATCTATTTTCCTCTTCATTCTCCTACTTCATTTTGCATCAACATAGATTTGATGGCAGGATCAAGAAAAATGGCAATAACTTTTCTCCTGAGAATGTAATGTCTGAAATTCTTGATGGATTTCACTAGAGTGAAAGATTGTTTATCTAAATTAGGATACTTAAGCTCAACATTCTTCAAAGGACATAGGCTACTATACATAAAATTTTGAGATCTGGATACTACTGGCCAACCCTATTCAAAGATACAAGCAAAAATGTGTGTTCTTTTCACATTTACCAAACCAACACTACTTGCCTTAGGTTACCCCGAAGACACATTTCTTAGGTTTAACCAAAATTCTCTAGTATCTCTTCAATAATTTTCACAAATCATCAATATGATCTACCTGATTCCTTTAAAACACTATTAGGTCATCAATGTACATGTCAATGCACTTATTCACAAAGCCTCTAAATGCCTCATCTATAGCACGTTGAAAATTTTCCCCAATGTTGATTAAGTTGAAAGGCATGCAACGGTAAGAAAAATTATACCATTTGGTGGTGAATTTTGTCTTGAACCAATCTTCTTCCTTTACCATGACCTGATTGTATCCAGAATAACCATCAAGGAAGGACAACATTTTTGAACCAATCTTCTTCCTTTACAACACTTCATTGAGGGATAACAATGGGTAATTTTCCTTCTGAGAGGATCTATTAAGGTTCCCAAAGTCTACACATAACCAGACTTCTCCACTCTTCTTTCTCATGGGAACTAGATTTGCAACCCACATCAAATGTTAGACAAGAAAAATGATCTTTGCATCGAGAAATTTCTGCACCTCTTTTTGTATCATGGGTTCAATCACCAAATTGATGAGTCTTTGCCTTTAGATAAAAGGCTTAGCATCAGGGTTCAATGGTATATTTAGCAAAATGATAGAGGCGTCGTAAGTTTTTAGATCCTCATAACTCCATGCTATAACATCTTTGTATTATCTAAGAAATTCTACATTTTCCATTTCTCCTCATCTATACCAAGCTTTTTGATATGGACCTCTCTTGGTTTGTGTTGGGTACCCAAATTATATACTTCACAATCATCTCCACTGATGATTGGGGCCTTCCTTCTTTCCTAAGAATAGTCATCCTTTGCAAAGATTCTCTCTAATGTCACCATCCCTTTTGGAATGGAGTTAGTTTTTAAATTTAGGATCCCTAGGCTATGAGGTTCTTTGATTTCATCTTCTTTATCAATGGTTTTTTTTTCAAAAACTCCAGCACTCATGATGAACTCAAGTATTTATTGATCATCCTAGAATACCTAAAAATTGGTTATGTTATTAGGAATAGCTGGTATGATGATGAGCTCTATTGAAAAATTCTTTAACTTTGATCCTTCCAATGGGTTTAAGGAACTTGTTGATACTGCTAACGCATCAACAACTGCATTCTTTCTTCTTGGGATGATTTTAATGTTGAATGCTTCAAAATATTTGATCAAATCTCATACACAATTCTGGTATGAGGTCAACTATTTATCTTTGCATGAGTATTGGCTATGGATCTATCAAATCACTAGCCAGGAATCACCTTCCACTATTAGGGCTTTGATCTTATTTTCATGCACCATGAGAATTCCTCATACTAATGCCTCATGTTCTAGAATGTTATTAGTGCAAAATAATTATAACCTATAGGTAGCGTAGTAAGAACTATTAGGAATAACAGTCTACCAATACAACTGGGGGGGGTGAATCAATTGTATGATAGATTATTAAACTTTAAACTTTGAATAGAAACAATATCAAATCAAATGAACACAATGAATTCCAACACAATAACACAATATTTTTTGTCAAGGAAACCCTATTAAAGGTAAAACCCCGATGGGAATTAACACACACTAATGATGTACTGAGAGTATAGTATCCTTGTTATAAGATCTATCCCTATTAGGAGCTACTTGAAATATTACAATACATATTCCTTGTTAGAGGATAGAATTTGTTAGGAGTCAATAAAATAAGGTAGGCTCACTATCCAAAGAAGGTTATGTCCACCTTCAAAACTCATTGTTTGCAACAAAAGTGTATATAAAGAAATACACAATATTTGAACTGCCTGATAGCAATTGTCTTTGCTTGATCAGTTCCAATGAAGTATATAAGATATCCTCTACTCTACATCCAACAAACTTAAGCTCACAGCTTCCACAATCCTCTTTTACATCACATCAATTCTTCCATATCTTTTCAAAAGAAAAGATCTTACATATATATCCTATTACAAAATAAATGATTAGGTTGGCCAATTAGGCTTTCCTAATATACAGATAATTACATAAATCCTTTCTAAGATACACACGGTATCTAAAATAAGTATACAAAAATTAAAATTCAATAATTAAGGATTGACATCCATAATTAAGCTTGCTATTCATGATACACACTACAACTCTCAAGTCGGCTTCCAAATATGACATCTCCAAAATACATGCCACAGCTAACATCATCCTTCTTTTTGTAGCTTGCTAAGATCAGAAAAAATTATTTAGTACCCTATCTGTCATCCCTTAAGCTTGCATACACTGAATCCTCATCACCTCTAAGATATACCCAAAACTTAGATACTTACTCTATCAACTTCCACTATCACTATCGAGTAACTAGTCTTCACTAAATCTTTTGTAACTCAGCCAATATGTAATATTACATCATGCAATCTTAGACATAAGATCACAAAACCTTCCTATACACATAACTAACTTCACATATTCTAAATCATTCATATAGTATCTGTACACTATAATAACCAGCATGTTCTCTCTATAGAAACATATGTTGACATCAATGACAAAACACGAATGACAATAGTAGTAATTCCAACATCACTCAATGTAGTGATTAAACATATTAAATGTATCCAAAAATATCCCCAATTCATTAGAAATATCTAACAATCTCCCCCTTTGGCATTGATGGCAACATATGGGAAAATCCATCAACCCAAAAGTATTATCTCAGTACCTTTACCACATAGTCTCTTTCGCATAGGATTTTCACATAGACTCTTTCCCACTTTTACAACAATGGAAAAGGGTGCCATAAGTCATCAACTATCTTCAAAAATTGTCTTGAACAATCACTCCCCCTGAGGAGTAGATCCATACATCAAGTCCAAAACATGATAAGGCTTTGAAAACCTCTAGACTGATGCATCCCTGGATCATTTAATTCACACTAGGAGGGGCCTGAGCCCCAAGCATACCTCTGAGATACTCAAAGGCATATTTTGGAAATGACATTGTAAATATGTTTTCTATCTATTCCTTTGTGCTAATGTATTCCAATCTTATTTCCTTCTTTTCCACCTTGTCTCTCAAGTGATACTTAATAGAAATATTCTTAGTTTTAGATTGGGTCATAGGATTCTTTGACATGTTTACTGTGCTAGTGTTATCACAATGGATAACCACTGGTTTATCAAAAGTTATTCCAATATCTTTCAGCATTTGTTTCATCCAAAAAATCTGAGTGCAGTTAATAGTAGTAGCAACATACTCAAATTTTGTAGTAGATTGATCTATACAATCTTTCTTTTTACTTAGCCATGAAACCAACTTTTTCCCAAAGAAAAATGCACCGCCACTAGTACTCTTCTTGTCATCAATATTCCCTACCCAATCAGCATCAATATAAGAATGTAGTTCAAATTCATCATTTCTATCATACCATAAGCCATATTCCATTGTTACTTTTAGATATCTAAATATCCTTTTCATAGTAGCTAGGTGTGTCTCTTTAGGTTATGCCTGATATCTAGCCACAATTCCAACAACATTAGCAATATCTAGTCTGGTGTGAGTCAGATATTGTAATCCACCAACCATTGATCTGTACCTGGTTTGAAAAACACACTTTGTCTCATCATTATTTTTTAGTTTGTGACCGGTCACCATCAGTGTACCAACTGGTTTACAGTCTTCCATTCTAAACTTTTTCAATGTTTCTTTAAGATACTTAGTCTAAGAAATAAAAATCTCATTCTTGTTTTGATTTATTTGTAGTCCTAGATAGAATTTCATTTCACCTATCATGGTCATCTCAAATTCATTTTCCATCTCTTTAGAAAATTTCTTACACATTTCGTCATTGCCTCCAAAGATAATATCATCAACAAAAGCTTCTATTATCATAATTATATCTTCACTAGTTCTTAAATATAAGTTACTATTACCATTACCTTTTCTGAACCCAAGGTGAAGTAAGTATTTGTCTAACTTTGCATACCAAGCCCTTGGAGCTTGCTTCAGTCCATACAGTTCCTTCTTCAACTTGCATACTATGTCTTCATCTTCGGATAGAGGAAATCCATTAGGTTATTCTATATAAACTTCTTCAAGATCCCCATTCAAGAATGTAGATTTTACATCCATCTGATATACCTTAAAGTCTGTATATGCAAAATAACCCAAGAATATTTTCACATCTTCTATCCTAGCAACAGGATAAAATGTCTCTTCAAAATCTATGCCTTCTTGTTGTGAATAACCTTTACATACCAATCTTTCTTTGTTTCTTACAATAATTCCTTCTTCATTCATTTTGTTTCTGAAAAACCACTTAGTTCCTATCACATTTTTGTCTTTAGGTCTAGGAACCAATTCCAAAGTGTTATTTTTCTTTATCTGATCTAATTCTTCCTTCATAGCTTTGATCCAAGATTCATCTCTACAAGCTTCATCATTAGTCTTTGGTTCAACTTGAGAAATCAAACAAATTTCTTCCCTTTTCTTTGATCTAGTCATTACTCCTTGACTTGTATTACCAATAATTTGATTTTCAAGATGATTATTCTTTACATACCTTGGAGTCTTAGTGTAATACCCCAAAAATGGGCTATAGGTTCATTAACCTCTTACATCAACAATTCGATTGAAATCAACATCAAAGTCCTAACCTAAGCACATCTGCACACTAGTTTATCAAAAACCTAATTGATTATCTTAATTCTGCATCGGGGAATATTCCTTGAATATTCCTAATTTATCATAATTATCTTTAATTGAATATTATTTGGTGATAAATGTCATTATTTATCCTAAAGTTGATTAATTGAACATGTTGAATATTTAATTAATTAATTTAATTCTGCCACTTAATTATTTAATTAGATTTAATTGCATTTATTCCTAATTAATATTGTTTTTATTTTGACAATAAATTAAAAATTAATATTATTTTTATTTTGACAATAAATCAAAATTCCTAAAAATAATCAATTGAATATTTATTTAATTGATTTAAAATCAAAGTTGTCAAATTTAATGATTTAATTGGAATAAAGTTTGATTTAATAATTGATTAACCCATAAATCAATTTTTTTAATTCAAAATTAGTTAAGTGGAAAATAAATCACTTTATTTATTAAATTAATTCATATTAAATCATGCACAATCTGAAAAGTAGTTAACTTTAAATCAATTTTCAATTTCAATTTGTTAACTTTCTAAACTCAACATCTGATGATGAGTTGAAAAATAGAACTAAACTCTATTTTGAGATAAAAATTGCTTTTGCATGATTTTATGAGTTTATTTATTCTTAATTTCCTATTAACTCAAAAATCAAGCTAAGTTTATGGAGAGTGATTTATGGTTTTTCTTATGCATCCTCAAGCCCTGGATTTCTATAAAAACAAGGCTCGGCTCTTCACAATTATCAACCCTCAAATTTGCACAATTACTCTGGCGAATTTGCAATTTGTGAGATATTTCATTGTTGGTCATAGCTTTTCATAGTATTCATATCATTCTTAGAATAATTTGCATTCAATTTCATTCATTCTAGATTAGATTCATATCAAGTTTTTCATCCTATTGCATTCAAAATCTAAAAAAAGAGATTAATCTGCATTCATACAGTTTTTCATTCTTTTGCATTCAAATCCTTCATTTAGGTGTTGCATTGTCATTGATCTCGATTTAAATCTGAGAACATCATACTCACACCTACTAGAAGGCAGTAAATTGTCTGGTTAACTTAGTTTCAATTACTTGCAGATTTTGATTTTGCTTGTTGGCAATTTGGCTAAGGTATGTACATGGATGTTGTTATTATGGCAACATATGTTCCCTATGAAGATGACATAAGCTGGAAAGTAAGTATGGAAGATCACAAACTAAAATTGTCTAAGTATGAAACAATGTTTTTGATAGAGCACCCGATACAGTTTGTTTTGGCGGCGTTCACTGGAGCATGATCAGAGTTTGCATAGTTGAACATAGACTCTATGGTGTATAAGGATACCCCATATCACTGTGCAAAAGAGTATAGATAGTACAGACAAAGTTATGATTGTTTTACCGATGACAGAGTACAGCCGACAGAGCAGTTTTGAAGGCAAAACTAGTAAATGAATTAAGGGATTATTTTGCTTGTCAAAATAATGACTTAATATTGTAAAGAGATGACATCCTAAATGTTTACTCTTGGATAAAGATATGCAAGCTGAAAAGAGAAAGATATTATGTTTGTATCTTGTATAAATAAAGATGTACTGAACATACTTGAAATGTAACTTGTGATAGTTGTATATTGTGATAGCAGCGAAAGTTGTTGATGCAAAGTTGTAAGCAATACCGTATTGTAATCAGTAAACATTTGTATTACTTGTTTGGGCAGTGTGCTCATCTGGTAATTAGGTTTTGTATCTAAAACTCCTAATAGGGTTGAGGCTTCTAACAAGGCCTATAGTCCCTTAACCAGGACTGATACACTATATGATTGTAATAGGCTCCTAACAGGGTCAACATCCTTAATAGGATATCTTTTGATTAGTGGATCTTTGTGGGTACCATCCCCATCAGGGTTTTCCCTTGGCCAGGGTTTCCTTGAGAACATATCATGTGCTATGAGTTCTTTACATTTACTATTATGCATGCTATTTAGTTTCTTATGCTTTAAAGTAATCTATTATATCCATAAGTGGGCAAAAGTAAAAGTTTGTGAAATACTAATTCACCCCCCCCTCTCAGTATTTCCTATTTCTAACAATTGGTATCAGAGCATAGTTACTCAAAGAAGGAACATTCAAGGAAAGCCTAGCAGCTTGAGTAAGATCTCTATGGATATGGATCAGTTACAGAAGAATCTTGAAGAAGCTCTTGAACAAATTGATATGCTTACTGATGAAAGAAATAATCTGAAAAGAAAGTATGATGATGCAAAGAATCTTATTGACAAATTGAAAGGTAAGATAGAAGATCTAAAATCTGAAAAGGAATCTAAAATTATTGTTGAAGATTGTGATGATTTAGAAAAAGAAAATGTGATCCTTAAACATGAATTGAAGATAGCAAATCTAAAGCTTAGCTTGAAAGATGGAAATGACAATCTGAGATCTGAGAATGAAAATTTAAAGAATGAGAATGAAGATCTGAAATCTAAACTTGGCAAGGTAACATTTGAATTTGATAAAGTCAAATTGTAGTATGATGAACTTGAGAAATACAACAAGATTGTGAAAGGTGAATTGACTCAATCTAAACAACAACTTGAGAGACTATATTCAAATAGTGAAAATATTAATGAGCAAGTATCTTATGGAAAACCATTCTATGACAAAAATAGTCTTGGATTTAACATATTGAAGATAGTTAGTGAAAGCAAGAAACCAGATTTGAATGTATGTGAAAGCAGTGAAGAAAAGAAGTTAGATGAGAAAAAATTTGAAGATGCACCTAAGCAAGAAGAATCACCGAAACAAGAAGATGCACCGAAGAAGGAAGAACCACCGAAGCAAGATGAACCATCCAAAGGTATGCAAAGAGAATTAAAAGGTAGATGTTTTGCTTGTAATACTATTGGTCATATGAAGAGAGATTGTATAGGTAAACAATTCAAACCTCTTAATGGTTATTGTTATAATTGTCATGGTTTTGGACATAGAGCTATTGAATGTAGAAGATATAAAGTTATTGAGAATAATTACAATAGTAGAATGCCTAGAAATACTAACAATGTAGATCAGAGATCAACTGAAGACATGAAAAGAGGAAATGGAATAGTATGTTACAGATGCAACAAAATTGGACATATTGCTAGAAATTGCAGGACACAAATCAATCAGCAAACACCTAGATATGGAACCAATGGAATCATTTGTTAGATATGTAACAAGATTGGACACACAGCAAGATTTTGCAGAATGAACAATGGAGGTTATCATCATAACCCTAACCCTAGAAACTATGCAAGAAGGAATGAAAATGCAGGAAACAAAGAGAAAGGTTGTTGTAGCAATGAAGATGAAGTAAAATTTGTTAAAGGCACAAATCAAGAAGGTATGTTCAGCACTAAAGGTAATCAAGAAGGTAATGTATCTGATGGTAAGAATGAGTCTTTACCTAACCCTTCTTTAAGTACTTAAATTATGTAAATTTCTGTAGTTTAGGAACTTAGAATTAGAGTAAGATTAGATTTTGAATGAGTTAAGTTTTGTGTAGTTAGATGAAGGTTTTTTATGTTATACTAATGCTATGGTTAAGTGCGCAAAAAGAAATATTGTGTTTTGCGACGTTGCAAGAAGATTTATGGTTGCAGGTTTACAAAATCAGCTTTTGGTATTTTAGCAGCAAAATAATTGAATGCGATGTCAGATCGAGTAAATACTAAGTATTAAAAGATTGAAATTGAAGTTATTGTGATTATCAAGTCATTAGAAATGATTTGGAAAGTGAAGAAAGAAGTTTGGAAGTGATTTGCAGAAGTTTGAAGCATCGATCAAGCGAAATCCCTAATTTTGCAAATTTAAGGTATTTATCCGACTAAGATCTTGAATCAGCTTAAGTAATTAGATATAATCATGGATGTGTCATTGATTCACAACATCAAGGATAAGAATAGACCTAGAACTAAGAAAGATCCAGTTGAACCCTCAGAAAGAGATGCTAGTTTAGCTTTATCATCTGTACCAGACAGAGTTCTTCATTTAGAAAATGTTAAAAGTTATCTTGGATGCAAATATGAAACCCTAAGGGAGAGTAATTTTAATGGTAAATATTAGAAATTGTACAACAAGGATATTTCAGTAAAACAAGGTTATGAACATTTAGAAAATAATGAAATCATTGAGTACTCTATGAAATATGAATTTGATGATGAGGAGTGTACTAAGATCATTTTGAGTAGGATACATAATACTAAATTTTGGTTAGAAGACAGAGTTATAGACATAACTGGAGACCTAATTCATGATGTGATTGGATTATCAAAAGTTGGTGCAATTCCACTAAATGAGAAAAACATGAGAAAGATTGTGATTGAAAACACCCGTTCAATATACAATGGCAGAGGTATAGTCATTAGTAAGATTAAGAAAGATGATGTAAAATACTTGTGTAAGATTTTGACAACAAAATTTTGTGGAAGTTCTAGAGAAGATGATATGCCAGTAGGTATGGTACACATTTCTTATGTGATGTGTGTGGAGAAGAAGCCTATGGATATGTGTGAAATTCTGAGAATACAGTTGTTTGAGAATTTGGAAAAGATAAAGAAAGCTAAATACACTCACTTTAGATTTTCCTCATTGGTTACTTACATGTTCTTCCACTTGCTAAGAATATTTCCTTACACTATTGATTGGAATGATGGTGAGAAAACTATGGAAAGAATCAATAAAGTTTACATGAAAAATCTTATTGAGAAGGTTAATGACAGTGTAAAGTTAGTGTTGAAAACTTTTCAAAACATTGTGGTAAATAGATCAAGAATTCCTCCATCCCTAGTTGAGAAATACAAAGATGATATATGTTTTATGGTTGATACTGATTTCACTTACATTGAGGCAGTAGAACCTAGACATGAATTCATAGACCCTCTTGGCTATGAAATCTCTGAAGTTGAAACAGAAGGATATGTTAGTAGATTGTTGAAAACTAAAGTGGATACTCATAGCAATAGATTTGGAACATATGATGAAAACTTTGATTCAGCAAAGACACTTAAGGAAGAGAAACAATCAAAGAAGAGAGTGGAGTCTACAATAAAGAAAATTCTAAAAGAATCAGGTATGAGTGAGCAGGAATTTGATATTGCAAGAAAGACTATAGAAGAAATAAGGCAAAGTGAGATACTATCAGTCCCACCTTTGGTATCAAGTGCAGAACCCATTCAAGTTAAGGTAAAGGTTGAAGAACCTGAGAAGGAGCAAGAAATTAGTCAGACAGAGAAACCCTCTTCTTCAGCACCAAGCAAAAGAATGAAGGCAAGTGCTTCAGGACCGGGTAAAAGACAAAAAATAATTGTTCCACCAGTACCTAGAAGATTTGCAGAGATAAAAGATGATGAAGTAATAATAAAGAAGAAATCATGGAAACCAAGGATAGAAAGAGTTAATGAAGACATATTGCAGCATGGAGACTTTACCAAGATGAAAAAATACTATGATTTATATGGATCCTCTGAAATATTAAATCTAGAGAATGCAATGGTTACACATATGATTTTGACAAACAAGAAATTTGATACTATTCATGGAAAGATACCAGAAGATTTGTACAACAGACTTGTGAGAAGAAAGATGAGAGCACAAGAAGAAGATACTAAAATGAGAGAGAATGTGATAAGACAGTTATGTGACATAAGAGATGATGACCCCCTTAAATAGATCCTCAAGCCACTTGAAACCATATTAAGAACCAAAAGAAGAACTATACAAATAATGGGAGGTCAGTATGAAAAAGTAAAGACTGAAACTAAACAGGTAGTTGTGCAAGTGCTAGCAAACTTGGTAGTAGGAAAAGATAGCAAAGATCAATCAGTTATAGAACCAGCAAAGAAACAAAGTTTAGAATAGGCAGAGGTAGTAGCAGAGGTAGTTGAAGTTGAAGATATTCCCTCTTCTTCTATAAACATTGGCACAGAATCTATGGACATTGAAGGAACAAAAGTTACTTTAGATTCAGATGATGTGGTACTCAATAGTTTGGATAACATTATTGACAATTTGGCTTTGGGAGAGCAAGAAAAGAGTATTGAAACAGAGACTACATGAACAGAAGAGCAAATGGAAACAGAGGCCCATACACCTATTGAACCACAAGAAGACATTAGTCTTACTCCTAAGACTGGAAAGGAGAAAGGAATAGGAACATTGATTGAAGATTTGAGCAAGGAGGTTGATGACGATGATCAATTAGAGTTGATCACTTCTTTAAACAAAATTATTGGAAAGAACAAGAAAGTTAAGAATTTGGAAGGTAGCCTAAAAGATTTGACTGAGAAACTACAAAGTGTTATATCTACAAAAGTCTTTGATTCAGACCCACTTGAAAGAGTAAAGATGGTAATAAATTCTTTTGATGTTGAGTTCACTAATTTGACTGATATTGCTAAGGTTAAGGCTTGGGCAGCTTATGAAGTTGAGATGTTGTAGAATATAAGTCAGAATATCAATAATGACATTGACAACCTTGACAAACACATTAAGAACTTAAGGAAACATCTTGAGACTGGAAAGTGTTTGTACATTCAATGTAGAAAATCTGAAAATATAATAATTGAGGAAGAGAAGAAGATAAAAGAGAAGCAAGATGAAATTATAGCAGAGACAAACTCAATGGCCAGCACAAACATACAGATCAGTGCAGTGGAGAAAAAGATCAGAAAATTATGTGATGAGATAAGGACTTTGAATGATGAGAAGAACAGGAAAATTATCAGGATAAACATCTTGAGAGAGCATGTCTCAATCAAGTTGACTATTATAGAAGAGCAGCTAGAAGAATGTCTTACTACTAAGACATCATTTTAGAAGTTCAATTTTGAGTCCCTTCAAGCTTGTCAGATTGTAGCATATGGATTGAGTACTTTACTCAATGTAGCAAAATCAATTAAGAAGGCATGGGAGAAAGATTTTGAGGCTTGGAAGTCAGATTTTGCAGATTTTGTTGCAAGCCTACCGGCTTTGCAATAAGATAGTAAGGTAAAAGTTTTGACACAATTTTGTATATCCCTTTCCACCCTTTATTTTGTCATTGTTGTCAAAGGGGGAGAGATACTTAGAAAATTTTCTATATATGATAAGGAAGGATACTCATAGGGGGAGTTCTATGGAGTATTATGAATTATTATAGATTATGTGTATATTTTGAGGAGATATAAGGATAGTATACTTATTTTATACTATGGCCACATTTTTGATACAAATTTTGAGCTTTTGACTTGTACATTTAGCCAATTTTCTCATATGTTGCCACCAATGACAAAGGGGGAGATTGTTGGCAATTTGGCTAAGGTATGTACATGGATGTTGTCATTATGGAAACATATGTTTCCTATGAAGATTGCATAAGCTAGCAAGTAAGTATGGAAGATCGTAGACTAAAATTGTCTAAGTATGAAACAATGTTTTCGACAGAGCACCCGATATAGTTTGTTTTGGCGATGTTCACTAGAGCATGATCAGAGTTTGTGTAGTTGAACATAGACTCTATGGTGTCTAAGGATACCCCATCTCAGTGTGCAAAAGAGTACGGATAGTACAGACAAAGCTATGATTGTTTTACCAATGACAGAGTACATCCGACAGAGCAGTTTTGAAGGCAGAACTAGTAAATGAATTAAGGGATTATTTTTCTTGTCAAAATAATGACTTAATATTATAAAGAGATGAAATCCTAGATGTTTACTCTTGGATAAAGATATGAAAGCTAACAAGAGAAAGATATTATGTTTGTATCTTGTATAAATAAAGATGTACTGAACATACTTGAAATGTAACTTGTGATAGTTGTATATTGTGATAGCAGTGAAAGTTGTTGATGTGAAGTTGTAAGCAGTACCGTATTGTAATCAGTAAACATTTGTATTACTTGTTTGGGTAGTGAGGTCATTTGGTAATCTGGTTTTGTATCTACAACTCCTAACAGGGTTGAGGCTTCTAACAAGGTCTATAGTCCCTTAACCAGGACTGATACACTATATGATTGTAACAAGCTCCTAACAGGGTCAACATCCTTAACAGGATATCTTTTGATTAGTGGATCTTTGTGGGTACCATCCCCATCAGGGTTTTCCCTTGGCTAGGGTTTCCTCGAGAACATATCATGTGTTATGAGTTCTTTACATTTATTGTTATGTATGCTATTTAGTTTCTTATGCTTTAAAGTAATCTGTTATATCCATAAGTGGGAAAAAGTAAAAGTTTGTGAAATACTGATTCACCCCCCCTCTTAGTATTTCGTATTTCTAACATTCTAACCCGTAATGTTTTACTAAAGTGTTGTGTCCACAACTAGGTACAATTTTCACACACACATTTTTGGTGCCCACCGTGGGGCCCTAAAATGGGTTTCCATTTCTTTTCTATCAATTTCTATCTATTTTCTATCATTTTCTGATCAATCCTATGATTTTATTCCCTGTCTATACAATTTTCATACAAGTTTTGTCAGAAACACATGCCAAGACCCTCTTAGTGTTGTACAACATTTGGTGTTTTCGAGGCTCATACCAGAAACTATAGATTATCATTTAGAGGCTTCTTTGTTGTACGGTCAGGTACTCATTGTCGTACGAGTTTCCTAAAAGTCATGCCAGAGGATACCCACTATCGTATCAAATTTGAATTGTCATATGAGATGTAACCCATTGTCATATGAGTTTTGGTACCAGGATTCAATTGTCATTTCAAATTTTTAGGCAATTTGTCATAGTTGATTTTCAGTTTTGGACTAACAGCTAACCCTAACAATTGAACTTTGCTATTTCTGATTGATATTTCCTGATTCTGATTGGGAAAGCGCAACTAAATTACTAAAAATAGGTAAAATCTACTAAGCACATTGCAAGGAACTCAAGTATTCTTCTACAACTAATAGCACTTCGATTTGGACATATAAAATGAACTCTCTTGTGTCAGTCAAGCTTGGGTGACTTTTCTTGCTTTCATATCACAAACTTCAGTTTTTGGGCTATAAAATGAACATAGATTTGCTTTCTTCATATCTGTTACACAGTAAATAGGACCTATGAACACTATTTGTGGATGATCTTGAGAGAGTGGGCTTCTTTTTCTTATTCATGCATGTGAAGCTCTTCTTGATGAAGGATCCCCTTGTAGGTAGGGAGGATACTGAGATTGTCTTGCATTCTATTGGGTTTTTGAGTCTTCAGCTTTTGATCGATACATTCTCTCTCCGAAGAGATTGATAGACCATAAGTGGTTGACATCGTATATCTTGGTGAGATAATTTTAGTCTTAATGTGTCATATTAATCTGTCTGCTTTGTTTTGGTGAAGTGAAGAGGTTAGGGGATTATGCTCTACTTCCTTTTTGGATAGTACCAGAAACCCAGATCCTTGAATCTGATCTAGTCCCCTTGTGGTATCTTTTGTGAGTCACCTTTAGAGAGAGTTAATTGTAGTGGACATTCCCTTAATTGGGTCAACCACATGGATGGAACCTCAAGTGGTAATATCCATTTTTGCCATGGTAGCAATAACCTCTATATAAATGTCCTTGTGGAGGAAATCTTCATAGGTATGGTCTCTTGTTGGGCTGTCAAATCTCCCTAGCAGCTCCTGATTGATTAAATTTTTGGACTGTGTCAAAACCCTAGTGCACCTAGATTGGAGTTTGCCCTCTTGAGATCATAAAAGTTGTAGAGTCAGACCATTACTACAAACCCTAGTGAGGCCAAAATTTTCATTTTCTAGGACTATGTGCATTATTGAAAAACTTTTGAGAACATACACAAATAGAACTCCTAGGGATTAGCATATTAAATCACTATTTCTTGTTCATGCACAAGGTTTCTTTTGCCCTTGTTCATTATTTTTAGATGATTTATTTCTTCCCTTGCTTCTTGTTTTATGTGCTTGATATCTACTTGGTTACTTGAGATGAACTATTATACAGATCTTCAAAACTACACAGAAAACTTTGCCAACAATCTGAAACTAAAAACCTAAAAATTGCAAAATCTAAAGAAAAATTCCTTTCTGGAGTCAAAAGTCATCCCACAAGATAAGAAAGTCATACAAGTTTTGAGCATTTGTCATTTCAAAACCCCCTGATTGTCGTATGGGAGCCTATACATTGTTGTACAAGCTTTGTCAAGAAAATTAAACCCTGGTGTCAATTGTCCTACGAGTTTTGTCAACTGTCATGCTAGAGCTTACCCAGACTCGTACGAGCTTAGAGAAACTCGTATCAAGATTTTCAAAAAGTTGCCAGAAAGTTATCAAATTTGTCAGGAATCCAATTTTTACAACCTATTTCTAGATTCTGTCAAAATATTCACTGTGTCAGGAACATAGCAGAAACTAGAAAGAATTCAATCATTTACCTAAAGTGGTCTCTTGAGTCTAATTTATTGATTTGATTCTTTTTCATCTTGTGTCAAAACCTTGTCAAAGATTATCTTCAAATTCAGTCTTCATACAAACTGGCTAAGTGTTGTGAGCTCATGTTTGCCATCTTTTGGGCATCTACCCATGCTACTAGGGTACAATATCCTTCATTTAAATCCAATCTAATCTTCAATCAACCCAATCTTGACAAGGTTTGTGACATTCAATCTTCTTGAATCAGGTCATTCTTCAGTTGTCTTCATCTTGTTCTCTTGCTTCACCCAAGGTTAATGGTGGAAACTAGAGCTTCCTCACAAAAGAAATCTAGAGAAGCACCCAATACTTTACCTTTGTCTACTCATGTAGGTCCAAACTTTGAGAAACTCTACAATTTAGGTCTTTACAAAGATGATGGTCTCGACAATCTATGATTAAAAACTAGTTGCATACCCCCCCCTCCATTAACTCACGAAGGTAAGAAACAAACTCCACATCGATCTATCCCAGGGAGTCCTAAAACTCCTAACATATCTCAAGGAGGGACAAACCATGGGTCTCAATGACATCACTCTGAAAATGGTGCAGATCAAGAACCCACACCTTTTGAAATTGCCCAATATCAAAATGATGATGACTTCAAGAAAATGATGAGGTATTTCTTGAAGGAAGATAGAGAAACATACTTCCTAGAGTTAGCTCATCAAGGGGCTAAACTTCCTCCCAACTTTAATGTTGAAGATATCATTATGCATGAGGAAGAATCTCCAATCACCACTATGATGAAATAGATGCATGCCATGCAAGTCAAGCTTAATAAACTTGAAAAAGAAAAGCAACCTAAAGAGTTCTCCATGGAAGCTCTGTGCCCTTTTCCATTTGATAAAGACTTGTACATGCCGCCATTCCCTAAGTGAGTGGAAATACCTAAATATGATAAGTATGATGGAAACTATGATCCTCAAGATCATGTTAGAGAATTTTGTACTCAATCTATGGAGTTCATGCACGAACCAACCTACCTCATGCATCTTTTCCCTAGATCTCTAGGAGGGTCAGCTATTCATTGGTTCTCAAAAATGCCTCCAACTATCAAAACTTTCAAGGAGCTAATCAAACTATTCTATCAACAATACTTCTACAACATCCAGCATCTGGTCACCATGATCAATATCTACAATCTGAAACAGAACTCAAGAGAACCATTCTTGACTTTTCTCAAACAATGGAGGAAAAATTTTTCCCTATTTGCTAGACCCATTCCAAAAATTGAGAAGCTAGAAATTTTCATCAACAATCTTGTTCCAGAACTCAACTACCATTTGAAAATGAAAAATCATACATCCTTTGATAAAATGGTAGAAAATGCAATCAAAATTGAGAAAGTACTTTTACAAAAGGGAGACATATCCCTTCAAAAGGACAAGTATGAATCTAGATCTAGTTCTAAAGATAAAGGCAAAAATTGGAACAAGAATAAAGGCATTGTCACAGACAATGTTGTTGATAATATTTGTGCCCCATCTAAGGCACTTGCTTTCAATCTCACTGTTGGCACCCAAGCCATTAAAGCTTTTGAAGCTAAAGAAATAGAATCTAACAAGAAGCCATCTGACTATAAACCTTGGGCTACAGATCCTAAATGCAAGTTTACTCCTCTTGGAGAGCCCTTGGAATCTGCCATGAAAACTCTGTTGGCTAACAACATCATCTCCTTGCCTGAGATAAAAGTCTTCGATCCCGAACCTAAACCAAAATGGTGGAGAGAGAATGATTTTTGTGACTTCCATTGCAATAAGGGTCATGTAAAACTAATAACTACATTCTCTTGAAACACATCATAAAAGACAAAATCGATAATGGAGAAATCATAATTGACAATCATAAAAGCAATAATGGTCATACAACATTCACGGAACCATTTCCAAAGCATGGTCAAGGAGAATCATCTTCTCAGCCAAATGTGGGTGATAAAGTCAATTATGATTACTTTGGAAACAATGTTGTCATCAATATGGTTGGACCATTCCTATTTGAGTGTTGTAATGTCATCACAATTGTAAGAAAAGATAGAGAAAATCAATCAGCTAATGCAGTTACTCAATCACAAGATCAGGCACATCTACAAGGACAAATCCTAGATTCATCAAATGTCCCTAAGATGCCTTTCAATCTCTCATATACTTCTAAACAGAAGGCTACCTCTAAATCATCAAATCCTAAAGACACGAGGCCTACATCATACAGTATTATCCAACAACTATAGCATACCAATGCAAAAATCTCCATGTTTGAGTTGCTTCAGATATCTCTAGCTCATAGAGCCATTCTAGACAAAGCTCTGCTCAGATCCAATGTTCCTAACAACCTTGATTTAGATAGATTACAGACTATGGTTGGTCATCTAACATCACCACAATATATCTCCTTTTTAGAGGAAGATGATAACTCCTTGAGTCATCCACATAACCAGCCCTTACACATTGAAGTCTTAATCCAAAACCATCATTTCAAACGTGTGTTGATAGATGGAGGCACTAGTCTCAACATTTGTTCTTACAACTTGATCACACAGCTGGGATTATCTGAAACTTCCATTGATCCTAAGAAGAAGATAACTATCAAAGCATATGATGAGAAAGAAAGATCTTCCAAAGGAACTATTGTCTTACCTATCAGAATAGGACCTACTGTCAGAGACACCATATGTCAAGTTCTTGATCTAACTTTGGCTTACAACATCCTTTTAGGAAGACCCTGGATACATGAAATGAGAGCTATTCCTTCCACATACCATCAATGTGTGAAATTTCCTTATGAAGGAGTAGAGGTGACGATTCCAACTGACCTATATACAACCTGTAATGCTTTGAAAGAAAGTTTTGATAAACTTGTTCCTAATAATAGAGAATCTTCCACTAAGTAGATGGACATTTCTTCAACATCCAAGATGGAAGATATTGCCAAAGAAGTCAAAATTAAAGATAATGGCATGAGAGAATACATGATGGAACCTATTTTATCTCTCACATCTCTCTTGTTGTCCCCTAAATCTTCTGGACAACCTTCTGACAAAGTAAAACCTAGCACTAAAGAATCCCAGGTCATATTCAATGGAAGCTTTGTCACAGAGCAAGTATCTAAACAAGAGTTTGAGGAAGATGAAGCTGTGCTTGCATGGTTATACAAGGATGAGTCTCAATCCTAGTTAGTTCAGAAATGTGACTCCAATTCAAGCAAAATTCCTTAGAAGTCATATGGACCAGGAGACAAATTGATCACAACAATGGGATATACTAGAAAATGACCTCTAGGACTACAAGGTAAAGGTCTTCTATCACCTCTTGACCACCATGGTCGAACCGACAAGAATAAAATAGGTTTAGGATATAAGAAGAAGCCTTTCTATCTTAGCAAAAACTCTCCACATGTCTTAGAACAAATTGAACCAAAGGAGGAAACAATACAACAGTATGATAGTGATGATTCAAACACCACTGAGGGGATCATTCCTTATGAGCATTTTCCTAAAGAAATTAAAGACCTTCTTGAAGTGGAGGATTGATGAAGGGTGCTCCCCTTAATACCACAAACACATAACAGAAAAAGAGAAACAACAACAATAATATGCAAGAACAGAAAAATTGGCTTCTTATTATCTCCACAAATGTGGAATTACAAACTTTCAGAATTACAATATGCAAAGCCACATGGGCATTCCCTTACAATATTCTGTAGGACAAAGCCTCGAACTATTACCCAGAACTATTCTGAACTGCCTAAGACAATAATACAGCCTTCCTTATATAGGCAATTTTCCACCGCCTGGGAAGGTTCCAGAATTTTAGCCAATAAGGCCGACCAAACTTAGAATTATTTTATTTTACATTTCATTACATCATAGTCGGCTCAAGATAACCTTTGAAACCCAAACAGAAATTTTGAAGAAAATTATTTTTAGCCATTTCAGGTGGCCCAACTTCTGAAGACCATAAGTCATCACCAGTTGACCCGATCGGCTATTATAACCCCATTTCGAAAATGCCACGAAGCACTCTACAAGCTTGACTAGCGCAAGCACCCGTCGCCCAAATTTTTGACCTCATCCGAGGCCTCTAAAGCCTTCAAAATTGAGTTCAAAGTTTCTGTACCCTGCTGCCAATACCGAAAATCTTCAATATCTTCCAATATACACTTGATCTGGCAATGAAACTTTACTGGCAGACTTATATGACCAAAATGAACCTCCAAGAAAGAAATCAGATCATTCCGAGCACATACGAAAATTACCAAAAATAGTAACTTTCCATAAATAGCAGCTCTGCACAAAATAACCCTTATTGAATATAAAAACATAAATATTTTTGGGTGATGCAAGATTGCTCTTACACCCAGGATGCTCCTGCATCAGACACCTGGGGTAATTTGAGAAGTGACCCTGTCACGACTTAGGTGTGCAGAGGAAAACCAAGACGGTTAACCTCCTCCTTTGTTAGCCATGATGAATCTTCAACAGGTCGTCCTTTCCACTTGACCAGATATTCTTCATATGTCCTGTTCCTTGTGCTTCTGCCAACACGACTATCCAGTATATCTTCAATCTCCTTAGTGTCGGAACTAGTTGCTGGAATACTCCACTATGCTGCTGTGATCTCATCTTCAACACCTCCCTCATGATACTCTGTCAGATCTAAAATGTTAAACACTGGTGAAATATTTAGCTCAGTAGGCAATTCTACCTCATATGCATTTCCTGAATCATGTTTCTTCAATATCCTACATGGTCCAAACTTCTTCATTTTCATCTTGTTATATGTACCAACTGGAAACCGCTCCTTCCGCAAATGAACCATGACTTCATCACCAACCTGAAATTCCTTATACCTCCTTTTCTCATCTGCCTTAGCCTTATACTGTGTGTTCATCTTGGTAATATGCTTCCTCACCTCCCCATGGATGTTCTTCAAATGTTCTACAAAATCCGCAGCCTCACCACTACTTATTTCTCCTTTATCTATCTTTCTCAATTCAGATGCATTTCTTGGACTACTTCCATATACAATCTGGAATGGTGATTTACTAGTGCTCCTGTTGATAGAATTATTGTATGCAAATTCTGCCTATGGTAAAATCAAATCCCATCCCGTTGGCTTATCTCCAACCAAACATCTCAGCAAATTTCTCAAACTCCTATTCACCACCTCTGTCTATCCATCAGTCTGTGGATGATGTGATGAACTGAACTTCAAATCTATCTTCAACTTCTTCCACAATGTACGCCAGAAATATCCAACAAACTTAGTGTCCTGATCTAAAACTATGGTCTTTGGCAAGCCATGAAGTCTCACTACTTCTCTGAAAAACAATTCTGCTACATGAACAGCATCATTAGTCTTCTTGCAGGGAATGAAATGTGCCATCTTTGAAAATCTATCAACCACCACAAAAATTGAATCATGCCCCCGCTGAGTCCTCGGTAAACCAAGAACAAAGTCCATGCTGATATCCTCCAAGGCTTCTCTTCGATGAGATTCTCCCTCATAGAACTTCGTGGAATGCACAACTGACTCCCTCTGAATAGCATATCATCCTGGATGATGAAATCCAACCATTTCGTCCTGTCTAGAGTAACAGGTTCTGTACAAGCTTTCCAAGCTTCACCAAAATCAGGATCCTCTGGATACAAATTCTTGAGTTCCTTGAACCCAACCACTTCAATCTGCATTTCTATCAACAATAGTTGCCTTCTGCTAAGAGCATCTACAACCCTATTAGACTTTCCACTCCTGTGTTTCAAAACAAATGTATAACTCTGCAAAAACTCAACCCATTTCAAATGCCTCTAATTCAACTTTCCTTGACTATTCAAATATTGCAAAGCTTGATGATCAGTATACAAAACAAACTCCTTAGGAAGTAGATAATGTCTCCACTTCTTTAATGCCTGAACTATAGCATAAAATTTCTGATCATAAACAGAATATTTCCTCTTGGCATCATTTAACTTCTCACTGAAATAAGCAACAGGTTTACCTTCTTGGCTCATAACAGCTCCTATTGCAGTACCACTAGCATCACAATCTACTTGAAACACCTTATTAAAATCTGGAAGTGCTAAAACAGGTTGTTCTGTAACTTTTTGTTTCAATAATTGAAAACTCTTTTCTGCCCCATTAGTCCACTTAAACTCTTTTCTGTCCCCTCTCATTGTTTCAGTCAAGGGTCCACAAATACTACTAAAATTTCTGATAAACTTTCTGTAAAAGCTAGCTAGACCATGAAAAGATCTTACCTCAGTAGCACTCCTTGGAGTAGGCCATTCAAGGATAGCCTGTACCTTCTCTGGGTCCATTTTTAGACCTTCTGCTGAAACTACAAATCCCAAATACACCAACTCTTTCTTCACAAAACTGCACTTCTTCAAATTAATCAGCAATTTCTCTTCTCTCAACTTCTCAAATACCATACGAATATGCATCATATGCTCATCCAATGTCTTACTAAAGATCAAAATATCATCTAGGTAAACAATGACAAACTTACCCAGAAATTCTTTCAGAACCTCGTTCATGAGCCGCATGAAAGTGCTCAGTGCATTGGTTAGCCCAAAAGGCATGACTAACCACTCATACAGTCCTTCCTTTGTCTTGAAGGTAGTCTTCCATTCATCTCCTTCTCTGATCTGAATCTGATGATATCCACTTTTTAGATCTATCTTTGAAAAATACACAGCTCCACTCAAACAGTCCATAATATCATCCATTCGTGGTAATGGAAACCTGTACTTGATTGTGATCTTGTTTATTGCCTTAGAATCTGTACACATCCTCCATTCTCCATTCTTCTTTGGTGCTAATACCACTGGTACAGCATAGGGACTCAGACTCTCATGGATCAATCCTTTCTGTAACAACTCATGTACTTGTCTATTCAACTCCTCACTTTCTGTAGGTGTCATTCTGTGTGCTGCCTTATTCGGAAAACTCGCTCTTGGGATCAAGTCCATCTGATGGCTGATCTTCCTGACTGGTGGTAATCCATCAGGCATGTTATCAGATACAATATCCTGAAACTCATTCAACAAATCTACAACTTCTACAGGAACATCTTCTACTTCCTCTTTACCAGCTTTTGGAATTAAAGAAAAACATACATGCTCATGCCTCATACCATCTAAGAAATTTCTTCCATCAACAAAAGTTATCCTCGCAGTACCACATACCTTTTCTTCAGTCTCCTTCAATGGTTTTAGCTTATGTCACACTCCATCCTTTGTCAGGGAATAGGTATTCACACGACCATCATGTACAGCACATCTGTCAAACTGCCATGGTCTACCCGACAACATATGACATGCATCCATAGATATGATATCACACAATACCTCATCTTGGTATCCGCTGATCTTGAACTTTACCAGGCACTATTCACTGACCATGACCTTGTGGTCATCCTACACCCAGGCAATCCGATATGGATGTGGGTGTTTCTGTCTCTTGAGCTTCAACTTTGTCACCATCTCTTCTGACACCAAATTGTCAATGCTTCCACTATCGATAATCACATCACAGCATTTACCCTCACACTTGCATCTAGTGCGAAACAGGCTCCTCCTTTGTTCAGGTTCATTCTCACCACTCAGCAAGACTCTTCTATTAATTAGCGTTTCTCCTCGTTCAGCATCTTCAGAATTTGATGATCTAGCATCTTCATCGACATGTGCAACTCTGGCTTGGCCTTCATTTCTCCTATCTGTTCTGCCTTGGCGCTGAGGACATTCAAATGCCCTGTGACCTTCTTCTCCACAGTGAAAACATGTTCCACGGAAGCCACCTCTTCTAGATCCTTGTCCTCTTCCTCTTCCTCTTTGATCTCTATTATTCTGATCCTGGAAGCGATTGAAATTATTTCCTCACTGATTCTGACTGCTACTGGCCTCATCCTTCTTTTTCAAATCTTCATTTCGGCCACCATATGACCATCCACCAGATCATCCACCGCGACCTCTTCCGTTTTGTCTGCTCTCAAACTTCTTGTTCAGCTTTTCCTCTACTTTTAGGGCAAACTGGTATGCCTCTTCAATACTATTCATTCGAACCAGATTCAGCTCCTCCTGAATGCTTGGCCTTAACCCATTAAGGTATCGGGCAACTTTCTCCTTATCAGCTTCTGCATGGCCTGTTATGATGAGAAGTCGATAGAACTCCTCTGTATACTCCTGAACAGATCTTCCTGCTTGCTTCAAACTCTACATTTTCTTCAGTAGGTCAAGCTCATAATCAACAGGAATGAACTATCGCTTCAATTTATCCACCATCCGATCCCATCTTGTGATTTTCTCCTTTCCCCTTCTATTTCGCTCCAACTGAATCTCTTGCCACCATATCTTCGCATGACCTTTCAGTCTGGCCTTCGCAAATTTGACCCTATCAGGATCCTCAACATCTTCATACTCAAAATATTCTTCACATTCATTGATCCAGTCGATCAATTCCTCTGGGTTAAGATTTCCAGAAAATGTAGGAACCTCAATCTTAGGTCTTTTCCCAATCTTGGAAATCGCCCGAAAAAGTCTTTCTTCCTCCTGGTTCACAATTTCAACTTCTCCTTCTTGATATTCTTCTTCAGCTTCATCCTCGCTTTCATCTCTGACATTAAGATTCATTCCTCTGCGAATCTCTTCTTGCAATGCTCACACTTGTCTCTGCAGCTCTCTAACCTCAGGTGTCACAGCACCAACTCTTCCGCCACGTTCTCATCGTGGAGGCATTTTCGTGATGCGCGCTGAAACCCTAGCCACGGTCCTGGTGCAAACTGCCTCACAGTCAGTGATCTATTTACACACTCAAGAACTCCTGCTCTGATACCACTTGATGAAGGGTGCTCCCCTTAATACCACAAACACATAACAGAAAAAGAGAAACAACAACAATAATATGCAAGAACAGAAAAATTGGCTTCTTATTATCTCCACAAATGTGGAATTACAAACTTTCAGAATTACAATATGCAAAGCCACATGGGCATTCCCTTACAATATTCTGTAGGATAAAGCCTCGAACTATTACCCAGAACTATTCTGAACTGCCTAAGACAATAATACAGCCTTCCTTATATAGGCAATTTTCCACCGCCTGGGAAGGTTCCAAAATTTTAGCCAATAAGGCCGACCAAACTTAGAATTATTTTATTTTACATTTCATTACATCATAGTCGGCTCAAGATAACCTTTGAAACCCGAACAAAAATTTTGAAGAAAATTATTTTTCGCCATTTCAGGTGGCCCAACTTCCGAAGACCATAAGTCATCACTAGTTGACCCGATCGGCTATTATAACCCCATTTCAAAAATGCCACGAAGCGCTCTACAGGCTTGACCGGCGCAAGCGCTTGTCACCCAAATTTTTGACCTCATCCGGGGCCTCTAAAGCCTTCAAAACTAAGTTCAAAGTTTATGTACCCTACTGCCAATACCGAAAATCTTCAATATCTTCCAATATACACTTGATCTGGCAATGAAACTTTACTGGCAGACTTATATGACCAAAATGAACCTCCAAGAAAGAAATCAGATCATTCTGAGCACATACAAAAATTACCAAAAATAGTAACTTTCCATAAATAGCAGCTCTGCACAAAATAACCCTTATTGAATATAAAAACATAAATATTTTTGGGTGATGCAAGATTGCTCTTACACCCAGGATGCTCCTGCATCAAGGATGATCCAATCAAAAGGATTAGTGTAGTAGACACACAAGAACCTACTATAGAACACACTAGTACATTTGAGACCTTTTTCTAAAGGCTCATTGTCTAAATTCAGATAGTATACTATCAATTAAGCGACACCATCCGGCATCGCAGTTTTGCAGTCAAAAACATTGACAATTATGATAGGTGTCATACATGCAATGTCTATATTCATCGCAAAAGGGGGTTTCAACACAACAAATATACCCGTCGGGTCTACTTGTAGCCATCCCACGTTCGATGGATCTTTGTCAGACATAGTTAGTTACTGACAAAAATGTTGTACCTACGACAGGTAACTATCATAATGTTCTGATGCCTAGCTATTGTTGGAAGATTGTATACCGATGAAAATGCTATTGGTGCAACCGTTATCCGTTGGGAATTTATGACAGATTGTCATCGCTTCTCTGGTGCCATCGTAATTGTGATGGAAATCACAATTTTTTTAAAAAAATATATATATTTGTGAATCAAGTTTGACTCGATTGGTGTTCTTGTAGATTTGGTTGTCATTCGGAGATGACTTTACAATAGATTTGGTAGCGACTCATACATTATTGAGTCGAGTCTAGAGACTTGGATTTGTAGATCACTATGGTGTCCATGATGACTTGGGAGAAGTCTTCTTCTAGGTGAACCGAGCTAAGAGACTTGGATTATAGAAAGTGGGTCATTTGACGCAACTTATGAGACATTGGATGCCTCTTCATAGTGGGTTCACAGTGTGGTCTGTGGTGTTTCTTTGCGACTTGGTTCTTGGTAGCCATTGAGATGAATCAATATGACTTGATCTTGGGTCAAGACTTATTGAGGTGAGCTGAAGTGATCATTGCTCCTTGAAGTGATTGATGTTTCTGATAGATAGTCATCACTTTTAGTTTTGTCATCGATTATTCTTTGGTTTCTATCGTAACTGCGATGACTCACACTATTTTTTATAAAGAAATATATATTTGTCGTACATTGATTGAGATCTTAAATTATTGAGCTTCTCTTTGTTTTGATAATAGTTTAACATTCTCTACTTAACAGGGCCAACCATGTGAAGGTGGAAGCTCATTTGGCTCCTCCTAGGATCCTCTTATGACCCTTTACGACACTTTAAGACCTCTAAGATGTATTCTTAGGGATCTTAAAGGGTCATAAAGGGTCATAAGGGGTCTTGGACACAAAAACTGAGAAACATAAATGTATGCATCATGGTCACAATTATTTGGAGACACAACATAATTGAATGCTATACCCAGACAATGCAACAAAACTACTACTCCTATAGTTCCAAGTTGACATTGCGGGATCCAAAAGCCAAAGATAAGGAATCTATATATGGTTTTTGGATCCCACAGTGCCAACTTAGAACTACAAGAGTAGTGGTTGTGTTACATTTTTTGGGTATAGCATTCAATTATGTTGTGTCTCCAAACAATTGGGACCATGATGCCTACATTTATGTTTCTCAGCTATTGTGATATCTACATTTATGTTTTGTAGCTATCATGTTTACTTGCATGTTCTTTGTGTTTGGATTTTCTCCCTCACATCGAAAATAAGATTTTCCCACTCTAAATAGAGAATGTGCATGCAACAAAAGCAGAATATGCATGGATAGCAAGTGGAGTTGAGAAGACCCAGGACATTTACATTTTTTTCTCCTTTTTTTCTTGTACACCATCTCTATTGGCAAGTTTCTTCATGGATGGCCTCCAGTATCTTCCCCACTACAACTATAACCACTATTCATTCTCTTGTGGTCATTACTATCTTCTCTATTGATCAGACTTCCACTGCAATTTCTCTGATGAAAAATTACAAATTCAATGTTTGGTATTCCTTCATCTCCCCTCAACTCCATCACTTATGTGTATGGCTTCTCTCCCTCGCATCAAAAATAAGATTTTTCCCACTCTAAATTGAGAATGCACATGCAACACAAGAAGAATATGCATAGATAGCAGGTGGAGTTGAAAAAACACAACACGTTTACATTTTTTTAATAGGTCAAAATTACAATGTTCACGATGGTCTATAACTTAAAATATGCAATTAAAGACCTCTATAAAAAATGCAACCCTGTTGTGTTTTTCAGCTCCACCTGATATCCTATGTATATGAATTGAGATTGCATATTGAACTAGGCATCTCCTTCTGTATTCCCTGAAACCAAGAGATTGTCACATTTAACATCTAAATGGCTCATCTCATCATCACAACTAATCCACCTTAAACAACTGATTAACCATTCTAGACAAGATGATGATTTAAGTATTGTATTTTAGAAAAGAACCCATTGAACATTCTAATACTAATTTCTCCCAAAATATGAAATCCACTAAAATTTAGCGAAAACCCCTCCAACATTACAATAGTGTATAAAAGGAAACTCAGTGTCTAAACATGGAACTAAGCTCAAACACGTGTAAATAAACACCAGTCATTATCAAATAAGTTGCATAAATGAGAATCATTTTTTTTTTGCTTTCTCTTTTTTTTTGCTTCCTTATATTGTTACAGAGGTGTATCCATGTCCAGAGTGTCATTTCTTCTTGGTTGTGCACGTGATCTCACTATCCTTTGTAAAGGTGGGTCCTCTACAATAACAAATAAAAGGCTTCAATTAAAAATATATTATCATAATTGGGGTTAATTTAAAATATATTCATTATTGTTACAAGCATTTTAATGCATTAAAAAACATAAACGTGACGCTCTTTACCTTGTCCAACCACATCATCTTGCTCGACAACTTGAACCTCAACACGCTCATTGGGAACAATGTCCTCTACATCCCTTGTAACTACAATACAAAATGTTTTATTAATCCCAACACATTATAATTAAATTTTTATTACTAGGCCAAATTCAATTTAACATGTTTGCTTGTATTAAATATTCATTAATCAAAATTTGAAAAGAAAATGTATACCTTGAGTACTACAATTCACACTAGAATCAATGCCTCCATCGTGCTCGGTTGGTGCAGTATCAATATCGGCAGGCTGCATTCCAATGTAAATAATTAGTGTATTTATCGACAATATATACATATAAATACAAGACAAATACTGAGAAATGTTAATCATTCAGTTTACTACATATAAATATATTCACTTTAAAGTTTTAAACAAATATATTCACTTTATGTTGGAACTTAACATCAAATATAGTAATTGGTAAAGTTTTCAACTTGAAATAAAAATCAATTGGCTTATTTACCTGATCAACAGATCTAGCAGAAGAACCTTGTGCACTCATTGCTTGGTATCATTCAGCCATGACTTTATAGCCTTGTGTCAAGCCTATTTTTTTGTCCTCTTCTGTAATCAGTTTTTTGAACTCCAAGGCCTACATTTTTTATTGGTATCATGAATTTTTATTGTAGTGAATTTCAGCAAAACTAAATTGATTGTAATTTAATTATAAATATTTACATACAATTTTTCATTTACTAATACTTACAACTCATGCAGCAAGTTTTGAATATCCATCCGAGCCAAGCCTATGTTGCTCGTGCTTTTGTTTTCTTCTTGTTGTTGCCTTTTTTGTGTCAGGCAACCTATGTGATGTTTGAAGTATGTTAGATCACATAAGTACAAAGAGTAAATAGTACATAATTTCATTATTAACATTATCACATACCTTCTTTCCTTGGGTGATACTACTCGTCCACTATGTCTTGCACTTCTCTCAAGTGCATCCTTTTTAAGATCCTCCCACTCATTAATAAGAATATAGGGAGGCCGCTCATAATAAGGGTTGTGTTCTATTTGGCTCTTGTAGTTTTCCCTAATATACTTCAAAATAGTGCCTGCTTTGTCAAGGAGTCTAAGTCTATGAAAGACTTCGGGTCTAAAAAGTGTTGTCATAGAGTCAATGAACTTATTCTTTAACCCTTTATCTTGCATTGACCATCTTATAAGAAAAAAAACTGTTAGATTCATAAATGAAGTGAATCTACCTTTTAATATACTTGAAGAAAGGGATGAAACAAAATCTAATCTTGCAATGAAATCAAAATATGATACCATGTGCGTATGGTCAGCCTGAAAATGCACAAACATTCATCATTAAGTTTTTCATAAAATAGATTATTCCCTGCAAGATAATTACGATATTATTATGATTAGTTATTCCAAGGGACCACACAGGGGGTTAGTGCATTACATTATGAGTATTATATTGTATAGTAAAAGAAAGGATCAATATTTAAAGTACCTAGAAGCTGGGCTACTCTCAAGGGAAGTCCATCTTCATTGCCCATGAGCAATTGATCACATTGTATTGTTCCCTTACATTTAACATGAGTACATCCAGGAATTGCATCATCGCCTCCTACATAAAATGAATCCAATATTACAAAATGTCCCCTAAGAAAGAATATATAGTTCAAGTGAAATAAACACATGATAAATAAGAGAGAAAAAGAGGAGTCTACTTGCCAATAGTAGGTGTACTTGCTGACATTTCAGGTGGAACTACCTCTGTGGATCTGATCCTTGTACCAGGCACCGTACTCAACATAGGTTCAATAGAAGGTGCTGAACAAAAATATTGTTAGAGTATTAAAAAATATGGATAACCATGGACAAGATGGAGGATAAAACATGGGATGTACCATCCGAAGTATTTGCATCTAAGGTAATGCCCTTTAATCTATTTAGCATCCCCTGTAAAGAGAACACATATATATTTTAGTTAATGACATAAATAAAATAGTATACTATAAAAATCATTATTGAACTTTTGTTATAATCAAAAACTACATTAATACTTTATAGTTTGACCATGGCTAATCAACATATCTGCTGCCCTCTGTATTTCAGGAGTGTGAGGTTGAATATTTGTCATTCGAGCTAACTCTTTTGATATTGCATGAAGGACCCTTTCCAGTGCAACCACGGGATCAACCTCTGATAAAAAATCAACATTGAATGGATCATGCTCATTCTGTAGCTCCTTGTGGACTACTTGTTCCTTTCCCTTTCTCTAATCAGCACTCATTTATGAGAAAAATATTATTAGCCCTTTATTTAAAAGCAATCCAAAATAGTAGAACAAAAAAATATATGCATTAACATAACAAAAATATGCATTAATATTTTTCTTGTATGTGTATTTGTACAACAACAATGAGTTTTACCTGTCGGGAAGAAGAAGTCCCATGAGAACTATCACCGTCGTACGTATCCTGTGGCTGTTGATCCATACTATAGCTTTGTATTTCAAAAAAAATCATTCAGACATGTTAAAACACGTGTGCTTATTCTAAGTTACATTGAATAATAGACAATTATCAAAATGTGTACCACCTTGTCCATGATAGTGATGGGGTTTTTTTGTATCTATGCGATTTAAATTTTAATTGATAAGCAACTCCTCACCTCCATGTATTGATTTGATCACACATACAAATACGTGATTTCCCTCACATGCCTCAAATATGCAATTGGGTTGCTTCTTAGTTGATGCAGGTCATGTACTATTTATAAAACCTGCAATATTCCCTCATGCTTTTGGTCTTCCATCAACATATATAGCTACTTTTTTAATTTTTTCACTGACTTTTTGTTGTATATAATTTTCCGCAAGTGCATACCTACACATACTTTTTTTATATTTAACAATCTGCATCCAACTACTTTAATCATAACAAGGTCTGACATACTCCATCAATTCGACAACTTTTTTGTAAGAGACCTTTATGCCATCCATGGAAAATAGGCCCAAACCATGTAATGAAGACAATGTTATGCGATATATCCTCTCTTTAACACAAAAATCAGTGTTTATTGGAAGAAGTTTATCGGGGACCCATTGTTTTTGTAGATGTTTGTACCTAAACGACAGCTCAAAGTCACCTTTTCTCTCATCATCATAAGAACACAACCCCCCTTGAGAAAGGAAAAATTTCATGCGTTTATTTAATTTCTTTCTGATCTTTGACCTCGAGTTGATCTCATTGAATTATACGTACTAAATGTCTCACTTTCTTCTTCCATTCCTAGATTTTCCTCACTTGAGGAAGACAATTCTGACAAATACCTTTTCACTAGTACCTGCACCTCATGCAATGAGAAAGACAGGTGGCAATGAGAGAGATATTTTACATATGGTAAAAGACATTAATCTCTATGGGGTGTATTGACTTGTACCTGACAATCCATGAGACTGTGTGGGATACCTGACATAAGATAATAGTTATATAATTAGACAAACATAGTTCACTCCATAGTTTTCATTATATCTTGTGAAGGACATTATTCATTGTTAAAATTATCTATTTATCCAACAATATTTTGAATATCTCAGCATTGCATATAACTAAACATCTCAGCATTGCATGGGACACCACTATTGTGGCATTTCATCAAATAGTTCTCATGCCTTGCCATTAGTGTTTTTATTACATCTTGTGAAGGACTTTATAAATTGTTAAAATTATCTATTTATACTTTCAGAATTAGCTCACTCCATTGTAGGGAACAAAGAGAATCCCATGTGATTTAACATCATTGAGATGCCTCCTTTCATTAGCTTCATGTCACCTTCTCATAGTTTCTCATAGCTTCCTATGTGTTTCATCCTTCATTTATACACTTACTTCCTAAGGGGTATTCTTGAGTTCAAACACATTGAGCTACTACAACTGAATTATAAATCATGAATTCACTATAAAATTAATTCACTATAAATCAAGGGGCATTCTAAATCATGAATTCTCTATAAAATTAATGTATTTCTCTAGATTTCATATGGACAATTTGTCAAATGGTTGACATGTATGTTTATTCAAATGGAATCATATCATTTGGAATGGATATATGATCAGTTGATATCGAATTTTATGTCAATAGTTAGAAGACTTAGACACAAGAAGAATATGAGTATAGCCAATTTTTAGAAGAATATGAATGAATGAAAACATACATAAGTTGATGAACATAAATATTGAAGGTACCTGATATTGCCTGAAGTAATGAAGTGTTGACCATGGGTTCAATCCAGTATGCTCATGTATGATCCATAAACTGCAAGGAAAAAAAGGATGGGGTTAGATCTAAAGGATCTAAGAAATGCCTGACACCCTATTATTGATCATCATCTACAATTATGCATGTGCATAGTTAAGCCATACACTTCTAAAAGGAACTATGCTACATAACATGTGCATTCAGGAACATGTGCAGTGTATAGGCGCTGGAATCCAAATGAAGCCCTACATTTATGTCTCTATGAACACCTGGTGAATCATTGTTGTGGTTGCATTTATGTCTCTATGAATACCTAGTGAATCACTATTGTGACTGCATCATCTAAATAGTGCAACAACAACACCAGATGTTGTTGTTCCATTTGGTGTTTCTATGGCATCATTTCCAAATGATGCATCCACAATAGTAACCCACCATGCATGCCCATAAACACAAGGTAGACATTATCAAGGTCAAATCAGAGGTCACATTTCATTCCTTGAAATTTTATATTTGTACAGTTATAAAATTTCATGCCTTGAAATTTTAGAACATAGTTCCTTAGCATTTGATCTTCATATTGCAGCCATGACTTGAGGTAGGCATTCAAGCTTTGTCTTCTCATTAACTCAATTTCATTTTGATGGCATTTGTTGATTTAATTGCGACACCAGCTTGGTTATAAACAAAAAAAAAAGAAAGTGCCATTTGTAATTTTTGTGAATTCAAAGAGCTACTGCGAAGATGACGCTGCACTTTTACATGGCGCAAAGAGGGCATTCGAGTTTGGCTCATGGGCTGCAAGCTAGGGCATCATGCATTGTTTATGAGCTCATTTTTTGAGCACCTCATGTCCCTATTTGATTGGTTGGTGCTCTATTTATTATATTGAGTTTACATCATATATTTAGTCTTAATAAATATCTTATAAAACAACATAAAACTAACCCAAAATACTTTATCTTAATAAAATCTTAATAAAAAAATATATTTAGTCTTACTAAAATCTTATAAAACAACATATATTGTGTGAAGTGTTTGATCTCTCTTTATTTGTTTTGCTATTGATATTCACTATGTGGTACTCCCCTCTTATGATCATTTCATGAGGAAATGTCTTGATGGCTCGTGGGCTGCAAGCTAGGGCATCATACATTATTCATGAGTTCACTGTTTAATACTGGCATTGTTTACATCTTTTCATTTGGAATGCTTAATGACTCGCGAGCTTTGAGAGCTAGGGCATCATTGCTATTACCTTCAAGGCATTATGTGAAGTGTTTGATCTCTCTTTATTTTTTTTGTTGTTGATATTCACTATGTGGTACTCCTTGTTTATGATCATTTCATGAGGAAATGTCTTGATGGTTCGCGAGCTGCAAGCTAGGGCATCATGCATTATTTATGAGCTCATTGTTTGAGCACTGGCCAATAAAATAAGGACATGAGGTGCTCAAACAGTGAGCTCATAATGACATAAACAATGCATGATGCCCTAGCAAAATAGCAAAAAAAATAAAGAGAGATCAAACACTTCACACAATATATGTTGTTCTATAAGATTTTATTAAGACTAAATATATTATTTTCTTAAGATTTTATTAAGACAAAGTCTTTTGGGTTAGTTTTATAAGATTTTATTAAGACTAAATATATGATCATACATTAATACACTTACTGTTCTGAATTTGAGCTTGGACATCATGCAATGTTATTGTTGTCATTGCATGCTTGTTGCTGTTGTGCACCATATATTGTTTTATACACTGTTTATTTCATTAAGACCATGAGCTTGACATTTTTAATGTATTTTCTGTTATTGGATCAATGCTACCATGTTGTTGAGGCTGTAGATGCATTGAATCACCATTGGCATTCTATTTTGATAGTAGCAATATAACAAATAGAGCACTGGTCAATCAAATAGGGACATCAGTAAGACATTTAATGCATTATTACTTCATCATGATGATAAAAATTTCATTGGCTCAAAGCACATAGAATGTGGGTAGATGCATTGAATCACCACTTCCATTCTATTTTGATGAAGAGGAACTATGTTATAAAATTTCAAGGCATGAAATTTTATAACCGTACATATATTTTATGAGTATAATTGTACAATAGAAGAGTACCCACATGCCTTGGTTGTTATTGGTTTATGAAAGGTTTTGGTTTGCCTTTCCCAATTGAGATGTCATCCTAAGATTCAAAAGGACTATAGTGCTGGTGAGGGCACCTAGGTAGGGTTGTTTGGTACCTTGTGTTCCTAAATTTTGGCTTGTAGTTTCTTTAGCCAAGCCACTAGGTTAGGGAGAAGCCTATTTGGTCTCTCTAGGTGTGCTAGCTAGTGTTTTTTCTTCTTTGTTCTTTTGAGTCCTTGGTGCATCTTTTGGAGCCTGGTTGCAGCAGTCTTAGCCAACTTTTCTAGGTTTCCTATCATAGGACAGTGTTCTAAATTTGAACAAATGGCCTCTCTAATGTTTTAGAGGTTTGAAAATGGCCTTTATGACCCTTACTCAATCAAGGATTGAGTTCTTTTGAGGTGTGTGTAGGTGGTTTGTCTATCCACCAAAAGTTACTTGACAACTTTGAAAGTTTTAATAACAGTTTTTCTTGCAAAAGCATGTAACCAGCTCAAGAGATAGCTAGCTCGATCCATGGGCCCTAACACCAAGGAGGGAGCTATTTAAGCTTTGAAAACCATAATTCAAGGTGTAGGGAAGAGTGCAGTACATAGAGAAAACTTTTGGTTGCAGCTAGACTGTGTAACTAGTTTTCCTTTGACAGAGATATACATTTTTGTGTTGACAGAGATAAGAAATGGATTGAATATCTGACTGTAATGTTTGCATGTGATGATTGTCAATGTTTTTGAATTCCTAGGATAGTTATTTAGCATTTCATTTCAGTTTTGAGTTAGTCTTCATAGTTTTCTTTATTTTGGCCTGTCTCGGGTTACTACTGATAGAGCTTTGAATAATGGAGTGCTAGAGCACTCTCCCACTGTACAATCTATATGGGTCTATGGGATTTGTGTCTAGACTCCCTATAATATATGTTGTGCAAAGGAGGCACCCTAGAAAGTTCAGGATATATCTATAAATTGATGTCCTAGGCAAGCTATCAGTGTTTGATTAGGGGTCAGTGTGTTGTTGCAGAGCAGATGGAGTGATTGAGGGTGCTCAAAGCCTAGTTCAAATGATGTGGAGGGGAGGTTAGATGCATGATCAAGCATCTTGAATGCAGAGAGAGCTCAAGGGATTGTGGATACAAGGGAAAATAATAAACCCTCATTTATAGCCTCATTTTCAGTAGGCCCTATACGAATAGTATGGAAAAAGGAGACCAATAGAATCTTAAAGCCCTCCCAAAAGGGTATTCAAATCCATAATTAGTTGGATGCTTTGCTAAGAGAAGTTTGGAGTTATTAGCAGAAAAAGGTCAATTAGGCCTACTAAACCTAGTAGCATTTTTAGGCCAGACAACAGACAAAACTTTTTAGAAGGGATAGAGAGGTTCCAAGAATAGTGAACTTTATCATATTCTTGGTGTCATAGACTGAATGGAGAAAGGAGGAGTTTGAAACTTCTTAGAAGGGGACTAGGATAGCACCCTTAAGGCTAGGAGATCAGCCTCTTTGATTCTAGGAGGGCCTAGGACAAAGTTATAGCAAGGTCTATGTAACATCAAGTACCCTAGTTTTCATTATTAGATGATCTTGTTTAATTTGTGTTCATTTCATACAAAGATACATGTAAAGGAAAAAAAAAATTGCATCTAAAGATTACATGTATATATATGAAAAATAACTTGTATATACTATACAAGGAAAATAACTTTCAGAAGAAAATGCAAGAGTATAGGCATACATAAGAGGATGAACATAAATAATAAGGGTGCTAGACATTGCCTGAAGTGATGAATTTTTTATCTGGGTATGAATCTAGTGTGCCCCTGTGTGATCTAGAACCTGCAAAGAAAAGAGAGATGGGGGTTAGATTAAAAAATATCTAAGCAATGAATGGAATCCTATTACTGATCCTCATCTACAATTATGCATGTGCATAGTCAAGCCATACACTTCTAAAAGAAAAACCATGCTACAGGACATTTGCACTCAGAAGAATGTTGCAGAGAGTAAATTGCTGCATTTATGTGTGCATGAACAACCCGTGAGTCACTATTGTGATTTCAAGTAAAGATCATAACATCACAACATGGTTGGAAGCCCCGAGGAGGCCCCATTGCATGCAGTGAGTAAGCTACATCAAAACTAAGAGGTACACAAATCTGCATCATCTATACTGATGTCCCTATTTGATTGGATGATGCTCTATTAGTTATATTGCTGCTATCCAAATAGAATGGCAGTGGTGATTCAATGCATCTACAACCTCAACAACATGGCAACATCGATCCAATAACAGAAAATACATTACAAATGCCAAGCTCATAGTCTCAATGAAATAAACAGTGTATAAAACAATATATGGTGCACAACAGTAGCAAGCATGCAATGACAACAATAACATTGCACGATGCTCGAGCTCAAATTCAAAACAATAAGTGCATTAATGTATGATCTAATAGCAGCAACCTCATTGATCATTACCTTTCACTCCTCCATCATTATAGAAGAGATAACTACCTACAACTATATTTCATAATTCCTCCTTTGAAGTATATATATATCAAGTATAATTATGAGTTTACATCATATATTTAGTCTTAATAAAATCTTATAAAACAACATAAAACTAACCCAAAATCTTTTGTCTTAATAAAATCTTAATAAAACAATATATTTAGTCTTAATAAAATCTTATAGAACAACATATATTGTGTGAAGTGTTTGATCTCTCTTTATTTATTTTGCTAGGGCATCATGCATTGTTTATGTCATTATGAGCTCACTGTTTGAGCACCTCATGTCCCTATTTGATTGGTCGGTGCTCAAATAGTGAGCTCATAAACAATGCATGATGCCCTAGCTTGCAGCACGTGAACCATCAAGACATTTCCTCATGAAATGATCATAAACAGGGAGTACCACATAGTGAATATCAACAACAAAACAAATAAAGAGAGATCAAACACTTCACACAATACCTTGAAGGTAATAGTGATGATGCCCTAGCTCTCAAAGCTCATGGGTCATCAAGCATTCCAAATAAAAATATGTAAACAATGCCAGTGTTAAACAGTGAGCTCGTGAACAATGAATGATGCCCTAGCTTGCAGCCCGTCAGCCATCAAGACATTTCCTCATGAAATGATCATAAACAGGGAGTACCACATAGCTAGTGAATATCAATAGCAAAACAAATAAAAAGAGCTCAAACACTTCACACAATATATGTTGTTTTATAAGATTTTATTGAGACTAAATATATTGTTTTATTAAGATTTTATTAAGATAAAGTATTTTGGGTTAGTTTTATGTTGTTTTATAAGATATTTATTAAGACTAAATATATGATGTAAACTCAATATAACAAACAGAGCACCGGCTAATCAAATAGGGACATGAGTTGCTCAAATAGTGAGCTCATAAACAATGCATGATGCCCTAGCTTGCAGCCCGTGAGCCATCAAGACATTTCCTCATGAAATGATCATAAATAGGGAGTACCACATAGTGAATATCAACAACAAAAGAAATAAAGAGAGATCAAACAATTCACACAAACACTTCACACTTCACATCAGTCATACACTTCTAAAATGAACTATGCTTCAGAACATGGGTGTGTGTTAATGTGATTCAAAAGCTATTATGGAAGATTTTTTTATTATTGAGATAAGGATATCTTAATTCTACAAGAATAAATGTTTTGAGAAATATTTGAATTTAATTTTGACAATAACATGAAGAGTGGATATATTTCAAGCTTCAGTGAGACTTCATACCACGCACTATTTGTAGATTACATTTAATGCATTATTTACGCTTGTATTGGTGGGAAAACTCTTGAAAATGTGCAAAAGAGATTGCACTCAACCATGTTGTTTACATGACACATGTAATTTACCTCCATCCTAAATCAGTGTTGCATACAAATTTGTGAGTGATGTGTGGTATGAAGCTTCACTCAAGCTTGAAAATGATAAGCATTATGATGTTGAGGTATGGTGTGGTAAGCACAAGTATAGTTTCTCGTAAGCTACTATTGGTATAGTTTTTTTTTTCAATAGTTGTAGAATCCAGCTTCTCCTATACTTACACGTATGTATACATTTTGGGCTTGGTTTTAATGTCATGTAAATTTGAGTGAAATGGTAATAATATTTAAGAGCAACAAGTATGGCATTTTAAACAAGTATGCATATACATTATATAACAAGAGTGATATATTTTAATGGAAACACTTAATGGGAAGGATGCCTATCTAACAGGAGGAGTGATATATTTTAATGGCAGTGGACATAGAAATTGCAGTGAAACTCTATAATTTATTATTGTAAGTGGACATATAAATTGTAGTGTAAGTAGTAGGATGATTGTAAGTGGACATAGAAATTACAGTGAAACTCTGTAATTTATTATGGCTCAATGTTGTATATCCATAGTCAATGTCTATTTAAACTTTAGGATGATACTTATATGATGGCTTAAGTAAACTGTTCTTACCTTGAGACTAGTACACCATGGGATTAGATCGAGGATGGTTGTTATTAAAGCAACTATGTGTCTATGAGATACCTTTATATTTTGTATTAAATGGTGATGTATACATATGAGTTTCTTCCTTTTGCAACAATTTATATTCTGATACTTATATCTTGAATTGTCAAATGACCAATGAGTGATAATTTCAAAAGTGTATCATAATTAAAGGCATGTGAATTCATATTGTACTTAATCTAAATGCCACTGTGTAATGTTTTTACTTACAATATTAATCTTAATATATCCCTATGAAGATATCCCTATTTTATTATTGATGTCCCTATTTACATTTTTTCATCAAATGACCCAAAAACATCAAGAATGGTCCTATATGGTCACTAATAGCCAACTTTCAAAAGAATATGAATGAATGAAAACATACATAAGTGGATGAACATAAATAATGAAGGTACCGGACATTGCCTAAAGTAATGAAGTGTTGACCCGGGGTTCAATCCAGTATGCTCTTGTATGATCCAAAACTTGCAAAGAAGGAAAAGATGGGGTTAAATCCAAAGGATCTAAGAAATGTCTGGCACCATATTATTGATCCTCATTTACAATTATGCATGTCCATAGTCAAGCCATACACAAACTCAACAACATGGTAGCATTGATCCAATAACAAAAAATACATTACAAATTCCAAGCTCACGGTCTCAATGAAATAAACAGTGTATAAAACAATATATGGTGCACAACAGTAGCAAGCATGCAATGATAGAAATAACATTGCATGATGCCCAAGCTCAAATTCAAAATAGTAAGTGTATTAATGTATGTTTCCATGATGCCAGATATTAAATAGTGAGCTCAAGAACAATGCCAGTATTAAAAAACAAGCTCATGAACAATGTATGATGCCCTAGCTTGTAGCCCATGAGCTATCAAGACATTTCCTCATGAAATGATCATAAATGGGGAGTACCACATAGTGAATATTAATGGTAAAATAAATAAAGAGAGATCAAACACTTCACACAATGCCTTGAAGGTAATAGAAATGATGCCCTAGCTCTCAAAGCTCATAGGTCATCAAGCATTCCAAATGAAAAGATGTAAACAATGTCAGTATTAAACAGTGAGCTCATGAACAATGTATGATGCCCTAACTTGTAGCCTGTGAGCCATCAAGACATTTCCTCATGAAATGATCATAAGTGGGGAGTACCACATAGTGAATATCAACAACAAAAAAAATAAAGAGAGATCAAACACTTCACACAATGCCTTGAAGGTAATAGAAGTGATGCCCTAGCTCTCAAAGCTCGTGGGTCATCAGGCATTCCAAATGATAAGATGTAAACAATGCAAGTATTAAATAGTGAGCTCATAAATAATGTATGATGCCCTAGCTTGCAGCACGTGAACCATCAAGACATTTCATCATGAAATGATCACAAACAGGGAGTACCACATAGTGAATATCAACATCAAAACAAATAAAGAGAGATCAAACACTTCACACAATGCCTTGAAGGTAACAGCAATGATGCCCTAGCTCTCAAAGCTCACGGGTCATCGAGCATTCCAAATTTTAATTAAGATGTAAACAATGCCACTGAAATTGAGTTAATGAGAAGACAAAGCTCGAATGCCTACCTCAAGTGCTAGTGCACTCTTCCCAAATGGTGTCGGCCTCTTCATGCACACCAAACTCGGATGCCCTTTTTGCACCATGTAGAAATGCAATGTCATCTTCGTGGAAGCTCTTCAAATTCAAAAATTAAAAATGACACTTCCTTTTTCTTTTTTTTAATTTATAACCAAATGGGTGTCACAATTATGACAATATCATCGCTATTACGACACCGTCGGGGGCACTTGCAAAAAAAACACAAAAAACATACACAAATTGTAGTGGCATTGCAAATTGGCATTGAAATTCAACCCCAAATGTTGTAGTGACAAGAGACAGTTGCACCACAAGAACCAGCTGATCTCGAAGGCAATCAAACAGACAAAGAAGAAGGTGGTAGCTATTCTGAGACATATTCTCATGATTATGAATTCAAATCAAAATCTGATGGTAACCCTTCTTGGGGTATCCATCCTAATTTTACTCATGTTCTTAATTTTCCTAGAGGCATAGACGAGGAATCAAATGACTATGAATGGGGAGTCATTCCTGAAGAAGATGAGCTTATTACAGAGAAACATGTTGATGTTATTCACCAATATGCACCTAAAACCAACGTAAGTCTAGAGAGAAATAATGAACTTAACGAGTCTGATCCACTAATGGTTGAAGTGGACTCCCACAATGACATTGATCCTATTCACGAACTAAATGTTTTGAGTTGTAATATCACCTTCAAACTTGAGAGTCGGGTTAGGACCAATGATGATAGATCCATATCCATAAACACTATTTCCCAATCTTTCACCACTTTGACTATCCAACATCCTGAACTTCTTGACCAAACCTCCACAAATCTGAGCCAAGGTATCTATACTTTCCCAAATGACTATGCCCTTGGTTGCTATCTCAATGAAGTTGAGCCTATGATGACTTCCATCAGTGAACCAAGCGTTAGCATGATGAAGTTAGACATCAAGTATCTTAGTCAAAAGAATAAGAGTAAACATAAAAAGAAAAGGAGTTTTGAGGGTGAAAACCACTTTGTGGTAGTCTCAGAACCTACAAAAGTAAAAATAAAAGATGTATCCAAAGGTGAAAACCTCTCTAAGGCACCTAAGGATGAGATATTTGATGTCCTTCCAAGTCATTTATAGGACAGATCTCCAGTACTAATTGAGCCCACTCAATCTATCAACTTGGGAACAATAGAAGAACCACAGTTGATTCATGTAGCACAATCCTTATCAGAAGAAGAAAAGAAAAAATTTACTATATTCCTAACAGAAAAGAAGATCAACTTTGCATGGAAATATTCATATATGCCAGGGTTGGATCCTGATCTTATAATGCACCATTTATCTATAGCTCTAGATGTCAAACCTGTTATGAAAAAAATGAGAAAGATGTATCCACATGTTGCACTCTTGGTCAAATTTGAATTAGAGAAACTACTAAAAGCCGGATTCATCCGTTTTATTGACTATGCTCAATGGATCTCTAATATTGTACCTATATCAAAACCAGACAAATCTATAAGAGTATGTGTAATACCCCAAAAATGGGCTATAGGTTCATTAACCTCTTACATCAACAATTCAATCGAAATCGACATCAAAGTCCTAACCTAAGGCACATCTACACATCAGTTTATCAAAAACCTAATTGATTATCTTAATTCTGCATCGGGGGATATTCCTAATTTATCATAATTATCTTTAATTGAATATTATTTGGTGATAAATGTCATTATTTATCCTAAAGTTGATTAATTGAATATGATGAATATTTAATTAATTAATTTAATTCTGCCACTTAATTATTTAATTAGATTTAATTACATTTATTCCTAATTAATATTGTTTTTATTTTGACAATAAATCAAAATTCCTACAAACAATCAATTGAATATTTATTTAATTGATTTAAAATCAAAGTTGTCAAATTTAATGATTTAATTGGAATAAAGTTTGATTTAATAATTGATTAACCCATAAATCAATTGTTTTAATTCAAAATCAGTTAAGTAGAAAATAAATCACTTTATTTATTAAATTAATTCATATTAAATCATGCACAATCAGAAAAGCAGTTAACTTTAAATCAATTTTCAATTTCAATTTGTTAACTTTTTAAACTCAACATCTGATGATGAGTTGAAAAAGAGAACTAAACTCTATTTTGAGATAAAAACTGCTTTTGCATGATTTTATGAGTTTATCTATTCTTAATTTCTTGTTAACTCAAAAATCAACCTGAGTTTATCAAGAGTGATTTCTAGTTTTTCTTATGCATCCTCAAACCCTGGATTTCTTTAAAAACAAGGCTCAACTCTTCATAATACATCTCTTGAATTTGCACAATTACTCTGGCGAATTTACAACTGAAGAACAAAGCTTTTGCGACACACAATTTTGTGAGATCTTTTCATAGTTTTTCATAGCTTTTGCATACTTTTTCATTCATCTTCATAGCATTGTTAGATTAATTTCATATCATTTCAATTCATTCTAGATTAGTTTCATATCAAGTTTTTCATCTAATTGCATAAAAAATCCAAAAAAAAAAGATTAATTTGCATTCATATTTCATTGCTTTCATCATTTTAAATCCTTCATTTAGTTGTTGCATTGTCACTAATCTCGGTCTAATCTCATAATACCATACTCGCACCTACTAGAAGGCAGTAAATCACCTGGTTAGCTTAGTTTCATTTATTTACAGATTTTTTTGATTTGCTAACCTCTAATGTTTTACTGAAGTGTTGTGTCCACAGCTAGGTACAATTTTCAAACCCACATTTTTGGTTCCCACTGTGGGGCCCTGAAATGGGTTTCCATTTTATTCTATCAAATTTCTATCATTTTTCTTGAACCCACGACCACAAGGTTAATTTTTATGAGTTTTGTGATAAATTTCTGGGCTGTTTTTCCAGAAATCCGACTAATGTTTTTATTGGTACATACACATCTGACATGATACAGATCCAAAATTTATATTTCTGGAAAGGTATTTGAGTTAGCTTTCATTTTCCATTAGTTTGGATTAATTTTGTATTGATTTGAAAAATTTATGATCATTTTAGTACAGACTAGTCAGAACCTAATTTTATGAAATCTGACTGATGTTTTTATTGGTACATGCACATATGACATGATACAGATCTGAAATTTATATTTCTGGAAAGGTATTTGAGTTAGATTTCATTTTCTATTGGTTTGGATTAATTTCATTGGGATTTTAAAAAGTTATGGTCATTTTAGTGCAGACTAGTCAGAACCTCATTTTATGAAATCTGACTGATATTTTTATTGGTACATGCACATATGACAAGATACAGATCCTAAATTTATATTTTTGGAAAGGTATTTGAGTTAGCTTTCATTTTCCATCATTTTTAATTAATTTCATCTTGATTTGAAAAATTTATGATTGATTTAGTGTAGACTAGTCAGAATCTGAATTTTTATGACAACAGGTTTTTCGATTATCAAATGACATATTATCTTTGACTAACCTAATTTTCTACCACGTGGGGTTGAAAAGTTGTGTTTATTTTTTTGATGGATTTTTATAACAGTGGGTTGCATGTACAAGAATAGGTAAGTTTTTCATAACAATGGTTTGTAGGTGCAGGTGCAGGTACATCCCGTGGGTACAAAAGATAGAAGACAAATGCTCAAAAATTGCTAAAATAAGTAAAATCTACTAAGCATGTTGCAAGGAACTCAGGTATTCTATTACATCTGATAAAACTTCAATTTGGACATTTAAAATGAACTCTCTTGTGTCAAGCTTGTGTGAATTTTTTTTGCTTTCATATCACAGACTTCAGTTGTTGGGCTATAAAATGAACATAGATTTACTTTCTGCATATCTGTTACACATAGTAAATAGGCCCTATGAACACTATTTTTAGATGATCTTGAGAGAGTGGGCTTCTTTCACTTTTTCATGCATGTGAAGCTCTTCTTGACAAAGGATCCCCTTGTAGGTAGGGAGGATACTCAGATTGTCTTGCGTTCTACTGGGTTTTTGAGTCTTCAGCTTTTGATCGATACATTCTCTCTTCAGGGAGATTGATAGAGCATAAGTCATTAACATCATGAATCTTTGCGAGATAATTCCAGTCTTAGCATGTTGGATTAATCTGTCTTCTTTATTTTGGTGAAGTGAAGAGGCTAGGGGATTATGCTCTACTTCCTTTTTGGATAGTACCAGAAACCTAGATCCTTGAATCCGATCTAGTCCCCCTGTGGTATCTTTTGTGAGTCACCTTTAGAGAGGGTTAACCATAGTGGACATTCCCTTTATTGGGTCAACCACATGGATGGAACCTCAAGCGATAATAGCCATTTTCACCATGGTAGCAACAACTGCTATATAAATGTCCTTGTGGAGGAAATCTTCATAGGTGTGGTCTCTTGTTGGGCTGTCAGATCTCTCTAGCAGATCCTGATTGATTAAATTCCTACACTGTGTCAAAACCATGGTGCTCCTAGATTGGATTTTTCCATCTTAAGATCATAAAATTTGCAGAGTCAAACCATTAATACAAACCTTAGCGAGGCCAATTTTTCATTTTCTAGGACTATGTGCATTATTGAAAAACTTTTGAGAACATACAAAATTAGCATTCCTAGGGATTAGCACAATAAGTCACTATTGGTTGTTCATGCACAAGGTTTCTTTTTCCCTTGTTCATTATTTTGAGATGATTTTTTGCTTCCCTTTGCTTGTTGTTTTTCATGGTTGTTGTCTATTTGGTCCTTTTGAAATGAACAATCTTGAACTATTACATAGATCTGTAAACTTGAACAGAGCATATCTTACAAACAATCTGAAACTAAAAATTGAAAAATTGCAAATCTAAGGCAAAAATCCTTTCTGGTGTCAAAAGTCATCCTAAAATTTCAAAACTCGTATCAAAGCTAAAGTTAAAGTTGTCAGAAGCCTTCAAAATTTGTCAGGAATCCAATTTTTGCAGCCTATTCCCAGATTCTATCAAAATATTCACTGTGTCAGGAACATAGTAAAAACTAGAAAGAATTCGATCATTTACCTAAAGTGGTCTCTTGAGTCAGATTTAGCCTTCTCATTTATTGATTTGAGTCATTTTCATCTTGTGTCAAAATCTTGTCAAAATTATCTTCAAATTAAGTCTTCATACAAAATGGCTAAATATTGTGAGCTCGTGTTTTCCATCTTTTGGACATCTACCCATACTACTAGGGCATAGTATCCTTCATTTACGTCCAATCTAATCTTCAATCAATCCAATCTTGACAAGGTTGCATCATTCGATCTTCTTGAATCAAGTCATTCTTTAGTGTCTTCATCTTTCTCTTTTGCTTCATCCAAGGTTAACAGTGGAAACTAGAGCTTCCTCACATAAGAAATCTGGAGAAGCACCCAATACCTTACCTTTGTCTACTCACGTGGCTCCAACCTTTGAGAAACTCTACAATTTAGGTCTTTACAAAGATGATGGTCTCGACAATCTTCAATTAAAAATTGGTTACATACCCCCCCTCCCCTCCATCAACCCACGGAGGTGATCAACAAACTCCACATCAATCTATCTCAGGGAGTCCTAAAAATCCTAACATGTCTCAAGGAGGGACAAACCATGGCTCCCAAGGACATTAATCACAACATGGTGCAGATCAAGAACCCAAACCTTATGAAATTTCTCCATATCAAAATAATGATGACTTCAAGAAAATGATGAGGCATTTCTTGAAGGAAGATAGAGAAACATACTTCATAGAGTTAGCTCATCAAGGGGCTAAACTTCCTCCCAAATTTAATGTTGAAGATATCATTACACATGAGGAAGAAACTCCAATCACTACTATGATGAAATAGATGCATGCCATGAAAGTCAAACTTAACAAACTTGAAAAAAAGAGGAACCTAAGGAGTTCTCCTTGGAAGCTCTATGCCCTTTTCCATTTGATAAAGACTTGTACATGTTTCCATTCCCTAAGCGACTGGAAATACCTAAATATGATAAGTATGATGGAAACTCTGATCCTCAAGATCATTGCAGAGAATCATGTACTCAATCTATGGAGTTCATGCATGAACCAACCTACCTAATGCATCTTTTAAGAAGACTTAGCCAAAAATACCCCCTACTATCAAAAATTTTGAGGATTTAATCAAACTATTCTATCAACAATACTCCTACAACATCCAACATTTGGTCACTATGATCAACATCTGCAATCTGAAACAGAACTCAGGAGAACCATTCCTGACTTTTTTCAAATGACGGAGGAAGAAGTTTTCTCTATATGCTAGAGCCATTCCAGAAACTGAGAAGCTAGAAATTTTCATCAACAATCTTGTTCCAGAACTCAACTACCATTTGCAAATGCAAAATCATACATCCTTTGATAAAATGGTAGAAAATGCAATCAAAATTGAGAAAGTACTTGTTTAAAAAGGAGACATATCACTTGAAAAGGACAAGTATGAATCTGGATCTAATTCTAAAGACAAAGGCAAAAAATGGAACAAGAATAAGGGCATCATCATAGATGGCATTTTTGATACTATATATGCCCCATCTAAGGCACATGCTTTCAATCTCACTGTTGGCACCCAAGCTATCAAAGCTTCCGAAGCTAAAGCAACAAAATCTAACAAGAAACCATCTGACTATAAACCTTGGGCTACAGATCATAAACGTAAGTTTACTCCTCTTAGAGAATCTTTGGAATCTACCATGAAGACTCTGTTGGCCAACAACATCGTCTCCTTGCCTAAGATAAAGGTATTTGATCCTGAACCTAAACCAAAATGGTGGAGAGAGAATGATTTCTATGACTTCCATCACAATAAGGGTCATAAGAATAATAACTGGATACCCCTAAAACACATCATACAAGACAAAATTGATAATGGATAAATTGTAATTGACAATCATAAAAGCAATAATGATCATACAACATTCACAAAGCCATTTCTGAAACATGGTCAAGGAGATTCATCTTCTCAACCTAATGTGGGTGCTAAAGTCAATTATGCCTACTCTGGAAACAATTTTGTCATCAATATGGTTGAACCATGCCTATCTAAGCATTGCAATGTCATCAAAATTGTAAGAAAAGATAGAGAAAATCAATCAGCAAATGCAGTTACTCGATCACAAGCTCAGGCACATCTGCAAGGACAAATCCCAAATTCATCCAATCTCCCTAAGATAGCTTTCAATCTTTCATCTACTTCTAAATAGAAGGTTGCATCTAAATCATCAAATCCTAAAGACATGAGGCCAACATCATATATTATTATCCAACAACTCCAGCATACAAATGCAAAAATCTCCATGTTTGAGTTGCTTCAGATATCTCCAGCTCATAGAGCCATTCTAGACAAAGCTCTTGGATCCAATGTTCCTAACAACCTTTATTTATGATGAACTACAACTGATTTAGAACCTAAATGAAGAATCTATAATTCAATATTACTGAGGAGTTGATGATTAGATATGCAATATGATTAAATTAGTATTATGTTGTTATTGATGTCAACTAGCTTGACAATACTTATCTTGTAAGTTACTATATCGACACATCTGAAGGAAGGTGAAAGAGATGAAGAACAAAAATATCTACATGAGGAAGATGTATATGATAGATGAGGATAAGGAATACACTGAGTAACTTGTTGATGAGTCTATGATTTGATGAAATTGACTTTATTGTGTTGTATTCATCTATGATGAAGAATAGAGCTGAAAGAAACAAAGTAGTGTTGTCGGTAAATAAAGCATTTTAGTATACACCGACGAAGTGTAGTGTATACCGAGCGTAGTATTAATCGAGCTTGTGTTCACTGATGTATTTATTTTTTAACTGAGCAAAATAGAAAGGAATTAAATGATCATTTTAGCCGATAAAGTGATGAGCTGTAAAGTGTATGAAATAGAGGTAACAGATAATGTTTGTTATGAAGATCGACAACTAACATAAATAAAAAAGGATCTAATGGAGCAGATTGAAACGTGTTACTGACACATCAGTCGAGGGAGCTTAAAGTGACAAAATCTATGAATATGATTAAGTGGAAAAATCTAATGGAGGAAAAGAAAATGATTTACTCGTCTATATAAGAGACATTGGTTTCATTATGAAAAATATGCTGGAAGAAAAAGATACTATAGAATTATCACATGGAGAAGTTTTCATGCATTCTGATCATACTGGTTAATGAGAACCAAGATGCAGAATAGTTTCCAAGCTACAGAGAGTTATTACCGATGGATAGTAAGTTGATATAGTATTGAATTTGAAGTGTTATATTGGTTAGAAATATTTGAATGAGTTGAACATTGATCTATAAACTGCAAACTGAAGTTGTTTTAAGGAAAATCATCTACTATTACATATTTAACCATTGTACATAGTCAAATCTCTTAACCGAGTGGACTATGAAAATCTTTTGATGTTTCATTCATAGAGTGAACATTGTTATCTAGTCAACCCTAGAGTGACTGCTGGTTGGATGATAACTTCTAGTCTAAAATCCTCTAACAAGGTCACACCTAATAGTGTGTTTGTAACCTTTAATAGGGTTGGGTCTTCACTGACCTCAGTTCAGAAGAGTGAACAATTTTGGGTTGCCGGTCCCAGGTGGTTTTTCCCTTTACAGGGTTTTCACATTAAATCTCTTGTGTTATGTGTTGATTGTGATATTTTTTTTATTATCATACTTTGCATATTACATGTTAGATTTAATCGGAAATTGTTATAAAGTTTACACTAACAATTGGTAAAAACAAAGACAATGAAATTATTTTATGTTTATCGAGTAACAGATGCAGTAGAATTGTTTTGGATTATACATTTTGAATTGGGACACTAGATAATTGATTCACCCCCCCTCTCAGTTATTCTAACAATTTAGACAAATTCTAGACTTTGGTTGGTCATCTCACATCTCCACAGTATATCTCCTTTTCAGAGGAAGACGATAATTCCTTGAGTCATCTGCATAACCAGCCCTTGCACATTGAAGTCTTGATCCAAAACCATCATGTCAAATGCATGTTGATAGATGGAGGTGTTGGTCTCAAAAAAATTTCTTACAGCTTGATCACATAGTTGGGATTATCTGAAGCTACCATTGATCCTAAGAAGAAGATAACTATCAAAGCATATGATGAGCAAGAAAGATCTTCCAAGGGAACTATTGTCTTACCTATTAGAATAGGACCCATTATCAGAGACACCATATGTCAAGTTCTTGATCTACCTTTGGCTTACAACATCCTTTTAGGAAGACCCTAGATACATTAAATGAGAGCTATTCCTTCCACATACCATCAATGTGTGAAATTTCCTTATGAAGGAGTAGAGGTGACGATTCTAGTGGACCTATACACAACTTGCAATGCATTGAAAGAAAGTGTTGATAAACTTGTTCCTAATAACAAAAAATCTTCCACTAAGAAGATAGACATTGCTTCAACATCCAAGATGGAAGAAATTTCTAAAGAAGTCAAAATCAAAGACAATGGTATGGGAGAATACACAATGGAACTTGTTTTATCTCTCACATCTCTCCCGTTGTCCCCTAAATCTTACAGACAACCTTCTGACAAAGTGAAACCTACAGCTAAATAATCCCATGTCATATTCAATGGAAGCTTTGTCACAGAACAAGTATCTAAACAAGAGTTTGAGGAAGAAGAAGTCATGCTTGCATGGTTATACAAGGATGAGCCTCAATCCCAACCAGTCCAAAAATGTGACTCCACTTCAAGAAAATTCCTCAAAAGTTATATGGATGAGGGGACAAATTGATCACAAGAATGGGATATACTGGAAAAGGACCTCTAGGACTACAAGGTAAGGGTCTTCTATCACCTCTTGACCACCATGGTCAAACCAAAAAAAATACAACAGGTCTAGGATATAAGAAGAAGCCTTTCTATCTTAGCAAGAATTCCCCACATGTCTTAGAACAAATTGAGCCATCCATAGCAAATCAACTAAAGGAAGAAACAATTGAACAATCTGATAGTGATGATTTAGACACCACTAATGAGATCATTCCTTATGAGCATTTTCCTAAAGAAATAAAAGACCTCCTTGAAGCTAAAGATGCTCCAGTAAAATGAAGCAACGTAGTAGAAACACAAGAACCTACTATAGAACAAGAGACAGTTGCACCACAAGAACCAGATGATCTCAAAGGAAATCAAACAGACAAAGAAGATGGTGGTAGTTATTTTGAAATAGATTCCCATGAGTATGAATTCAAATCAGAATCTGAGGGTAACCCTTCTTGGGGTATTCATCCTAACTTTACACACATTCTTAGATTTCGTAGAGGCATAGATGAGGAATCAAATGACTATGAATTGGGAGCCATTCCAGAGGAAGATGAGCTTATCATAGAAAATCATATTGATGTTTTTCATCAATATGCACCTAAACCCAATGTAAGTCTAGAGCGAAATAATGAACTTAACGAGTCTAATCCACCGATGGTTGAAGTGGACTCCCACAATGACATTGAGCCTATTCATGAATTGAATGTTTTGAGTTGTAATATCACCTTCGAACTCGAGAGTTGGGTTAGGACCAATGATGATAGATCCATATCTATAAACACTATTTCCCAATCTTTCACCACTTTAACTATCCAACATCTTGAACTTCTTGACCAAACCTCCACGAATCTAAGCCAAGGTGTCTATACCTTTCCAAATGACTATGACCTTGCTTGCTACCCCAATATAGTTGAGCCTATGATGACTTCCATCAGTGAACCAAGCATTAGCATGATGGAGTTGGACATCGAGTATCTTAGTCAAAAGAATAGAAATAAAAATAAAAATAAAAATAAAAGGAGTTCTGAGGGTGAAAACCACTTTATGGCAGTCTCAAAACCTACAAAAGTAAAAATAAAAGATGTATCCAAAGGTGAAAACCTCTCTGAGGCACCTAAGGATGAGATATTTGATGTCCTTCTAAGTCATTTACAGGATAGATCTCCAGTTCTAATTGAGTCCACTCAATCCATCAACTTGGGAACAACAGAAGAACCACAGTTGATCCATGTAGCAAAATCCTTATCAGAAGAAGAAAAGAAAAAATTTACCACATTCTTAATAGAAAAGAAGATCAACTTTGCATGGAAATATTCATATATGCCAGGGTTGGATCCTGATCTTATAATGCACCATTTATCTATAGCTCTAGGAGTCAAACTTGTTAAGCAAAAATTAAGAAAGATGCATCCACATGTTGCACTCTTGGTCAAAGTTGAATTAGAGAAACTACTAAAAGTCGGATTCATCTGTGTTATTGACTTTGTTGAATGGATCTCTAATATTGTACCTATTTCTAAACTAGATAAATCAATCAGAGTGTGCACAGATTTCAGAGATGTAAACAAAGCATGCCCTAAGGATGATTTTGCATTACCTAAAATTGATATGATAGTGGACATGACTGTGGGCTTTGAGATGTATTCTTTGATGGATGGTTTTTCTGGATACAACTAAATAAAAATTTCTCCAGAAGATCAAGAGAAAATTGCTTTCACTTGTGTGTGGGGTACCTTCTATTGGAATGTCATGCCATTCGGGCTTAAGAATGCTAGTGCTACATATCAATGAGCTATGACATCTATCTTTCATGACATGATGCATCAAACTATGGAGTATTATGTTGATGATACTTTTGCAAAAGCTATGATAAGATCTGAACATCTAAATGATTTGAGCAAAATACTAGATCGAATGGAGAAGTTTAGTCTTAGGCTGAACCCTAAGAAGTGTGCTTTTGGTGTCACTTCTGGAAAGCTCTTAGGCTACATTATTTCAAAGAAAGGTATTGAAGTTGATCCAGCTAAGGTCAAAGCTATCATGGAGATGCAACCTCCCAAGAATATTAGTCAAATGAGAACATTACAAGGGAGAGTACAATCTATTAGACACTTCATATCTTAGCTAGAAGACATATCACAACCTTTCACAAAGACATTACATAAAGGTGTGACCTTTGCATGGAATGGGGAATGTGAAAAGAACTTTTACCATATCAAGAAATATCTATCAAATCCTCCTATTTTGATGCCTCGTATACAAGGGAAGCCATTGATCTTATATGTCTCTGCCACAGATACATCATTGGGGGCATTACTAGCACAACATGATGAGAACAAGAAGGAAAGAGCTATATACTATATCAGTAGAACATTGGTAGCATATGAGAAGAACTATTCAATGATTGAGAAAGCTTGTCTAGCTATGATCTTTGCATCATAGAAACTGAGACACTACATGTTAGCTCATACCACACATTTGGTAGCTAAGATTGATCCACTAAAGTACCTCCTAAGCAAAGCTTCCCTCACAAGTAGGTTAGCTAAATGGGTGATGTTATTAAGTGAATTTGACATCGAATATGTTGAAAGAAAAGCTATCAAGGGCCAAGTAATTGCAGATCAACTAGATGACACACCTTTGTTTGATGATACACCAATGCAAATGGAATTCCCAGATTCCTCTATCATGAATCTTTCTTCTAGAGCATGGAAGTTATTCTTTGATGGCTCTTATACACAGAATGGATCTGGAGCAGGAATATTGTTCATCACTCCTCGAGGATACTCAATCCCTAAAGTATTCAGAATCAGGTTTCCTTGCACAAACAATATTTCTGAATATGAAGCCCTTCTTAATGACATGAAGATAGCAATTGAGTGGAGAGTAACAGAACTACACATTCATGGAGACTCACAACTTGTAATACACCAAGTTAATGATGTGTATCAAATGAAAGATGGAAAGCTAATCCCATACAAGAGAATGGTAGATGATCTAAAGAAATATTTCATATCTATCACCTTTGAACAAATTCCTAGAATGGAGAATAGGGATTTCAATGCTATGGCAACGCTCTCTACTTTATTATAGTAGCCCGAACATGAGCTATGCTATGAGTTCTTGGTGGAAGCACTATCTTATCCTGTATATGATTCCCCTGAAACCCACATGATCTTCACTATTATTGGTCATGATTCATCCCAATACAAAAATATTTTCTCCTATCTCCAAGATCAAATCATTCCCGATACCTTCAACCACCATGAGAAATGATACCTTATCCGAAATGCATCTTGGTATGTCATCATTGGTCACAATCTGTACAAATGAGGTCTAGATGGTACACTCCTTAGATGTTTAGAATGGGAAGAGTCTCAATGTGCATTAGAGAAATTCCATGAAGGTATATGTGGCTCACATTCGAACAGTTTAACACTAGCTTGAAAACTTACTAGGGCTAGGTACTATTGGCCTGAAATGGAAAAAGAGGCTATCAAGTTTGCTAAGAACTGTCAAAAGTGCCAAGTACATGGTAACTTAATTCATGCAACAGGGAGAGATCTAATACCCTTTACTACACAATGGCCTTTTCACCAATGGGCATTTGATCTTATAGGAGCCATACATCCTCCTTCTTCCAATGGACATACCCATATTATAATAGCTACAAACTATTTTACAAAATGGGTAGAAGCAGTCCCTTTGACTCAAGCAACCAACAAACAAATTTCAATGTTCATCTTGAACTGCATCATATTTCGGTATGGTATTCCACATTCTATAGTCACTAATAATGGTGGACAATTCAAGAAAAGAGACTTAGATGATCTATGTGCCAAATTCAAGATTACACAACATTGGTCATTAATCTACTATCCTCAAGGGAATGGATAAGAAGAGGCTTCAAACAAGAATCTATTGAAAATATTTCACTGAACAGTTAATAAAATAGGAAGAGACTGGCATCTCATGATCAATCTAGCTCTCTGGGCCTATAGAACAAGTATCAGAACACCCATTGGGGCTACACCATTCACTTTAGTTTATGGGTCTGAAGCGGTACTGCCTATTGAGGTTGAAATCCCATCACTAAGAACCACAATGCATGGTTCAGTAACTGATGATGACTACAGAGTGTCTAGGTTGCAAGAACTTGAACTACTAGATGAGCATAGACAAGTAGCGTATGATCATCTCAGAGTATATTAGAAGAGAATGTCTATAGGTTACAACAAGAAATTCAGACATAGATAATTTTAGGTTGGCGATCTAGTCTTGAGAGAGAATCCTAAAAATCAATCACATAGAGAATGCAAGGGGAAGTTTGAACCCAACTGGTTGGGTCCCTTTGTAATCATTGCTACTTTTGGGTCTAGTGCCTATCAACTCTCAATGACTGAAGGAGAACAGCTCCAAGAACCAATCAACATTTTCCATCTGAAGAAATTCTACGCCTAAGGCATTTAGTCTATGGTAAAATGTCCTAAAAAAAAATCATAAAAATAAAAAAATATCTTGAAAAAAATCATAAAAATTAGAAAGAGTCCTGAAAAAATGATCATCTTGGTGAAAACCTAACAAATAGGCACCTTGATGTATCACAAAAAAAAATAAAAATCAAAAGTACAAAAAAATTGAAAAAATGAAAAATACAAAAAAATGAGAAAAAGAAAAAAGTGCCTTGGTGAAAACCTGGAAACAAGCACCTTGGTAGCAAAAATAGAATCTTTGCCAAGATGGTGAAAACTCGGCAAATGGGCACCACTTGTATCAAAAACACTCCATCTATTAGTGCAATCTTGGTCTTTCCCAACTTTCAATCTTGCTTTAGTTTGTACATACCTCTCGGTTTGTTTCCACATTCCTATTTTCAATAAAGTCGGTTTATACACCAATCAGCAAAGCATCTTTATCCTATCAATGTTCAAACTTGGAGGCAATCAAAGTCATATCCTACAGTCCTTAGTATCTCAGACATGCCATATCCAGTCAGAGTCCTTCAAAGCTACATCTGAGTCAGTCAGTCAGTCTCCTCTCCAGAAATGATTTTGCATCTACAACAACAAAATCAAACATCAACACAAATTGAAAACAATCTATGCTTTTACATGCTTTTATCTCCTTGTATGCTTATTGATTCGCATTGAGATTTTTTCATATTATGTCCCTTTGAGCTCTTCGATGATGTCCTTTACAAGATTTAGAGAGTGATGACTGGGGGCATAATCTTTTCTTTTTTATTTGCTTGTATGTGAAAATCTAACAACTTTGGAAATTCATGATTGAAATGGGGTCCGTCTGTAAGAGCCTCTATCTCGTATTAGATGGCCATGCGTACCTCAACCATTGATACCCAAAAAATTCAAGGAATTTTGATCTAACTATTGTCTTTTTGAGAAAGTTCTTACTCCTACTGTGAAACGTGATCTTACCTAAGGATGTGAATGATAAAGGGTCACTATGGGTAATTCACATTGTATTTAGAATGATCTCTTGACTGATTAATGTGTTTGTTCCGCAAGGTGTATTCTTGTCATCACGATGTCTACGTTTTGATGCTTATACAAATTGCTATATCAAAATGGACATGATATTCAAGTCAGCCTAGCGTTTGTGCCTTGGTGCTTATATCTAATCCGACATTCCAAAAAAAAAATCAATATTCATATGTCCATGGTTGTCTAGCCAGTGGGCGTTGTATTGATTCTTGTGCATACAAATCAATATTCATATATTCATAGTTTCCTAACTAGTGGATTTTGTATTGATTCATCTGGTTACCTAATAAAAATTCAATGATGAAAATGACCAACACATGATTAGTGACTAGGTCCTAGGTCTTAGGTTTGCATTTCATTTTGCACTTTACATGATTGCATTTATCTCACGATTGCCTAAATCAGCTTGACACTCAAATGATTCTTCAAAACTATGCTAAACACATCATAAGGATTGAGTATCGCATGAAGGTCTTTTTAACAAATCACCAAGAAGGCACCCCTAGCTAATTTTGATGTTCTTAACCCATTTTCGGGATCAAAATTGAAATCTAAGATCATTTATATTGTCAAAATAGCAATTTCAAATTTTCAGACCCAAGACGGTCGACTGCTTGCATATTCGACCTTCAATCATCATAGAAATCTAGAATTCAACTTAACTGATTATCTTACATCAAACTATTGGAATTCCAACTTGGTCAACCATGGTCAAACCTAGTCAAACTTGGTCTCCAGGACCTCTAAACGATGCAGAATGCATTTTCAAATGTGTACAACCACTTATCAAATCAATTAACATGCTTCTAAACCATTCAATGCTGAGTTTTCTTGTTAGATTTCAATTTTCATCCTGAAGGGGGCATTTTATTGCACATCAATCAAATTTGTAAATCAAATTTATTTCCTCAGTAATCAATACAACAACCACTAGTTGTTGATTCATCAAAAGTCCTCATCGCTTGGGGCATATCAGATTCATCGAGATCCATATCAATCTGGTATCCTAATCAATCTTGTAAACTGTATCAAGTTTTCATAACCATTGGTTCATTAGTGTTATTTCCTTGGTTCTTCATAACTGAAGGATTCAGATGTGATACCATATCGATTCCTTTGGACAATCAGGTCTGGAATCAGGTCACTCACTTCTTCGTAATCATAAGGTTCAGAATCAAGCGTTCTGATACTTTTTCATAATCACCAGTTCATTGTTGTTATAGTTGACATCATCATGATTCTTAGTCAACCAGGACCTGAATCAACCTTTTGCAAATCTTTCAATCGGTTTCTATCTCGGAATTGGTTTATCTCTCAAATCAGTTTCATCTTTATCAAACGTAGACTAATCTTTGAACCAATGCGCTTCGCATAGTAATTCAAAGAGGGGAAAAATGTAATACCCCAAAAATGGGATATAGGTTCATTAACCTCTTACATCAAAAATTCAATTGAAATTGACATCAAAATCCTAACCTAATGGCACTTTTGCACATCAATTTATCAAAAACCTAATTGATTATCTTAATTCTACATCGGGGAATATTCTTAATTTATCATAATTATCTTTAATTGAATATTATTTGGTGATAAATGTCATTATTTATCCTAAAGTTGATTAATTGAATATGATGAATAATTAATTAATTAATTTAATTCTGCCACTTAATTATTTAATTAGATTTAATTGCATCTATTCTTAATTACTATTGTTTTTATTTTGACAATAAATCAAAATTCCTACAAAAAATCAATTGAATATTTACTTAATTGATTTAAAATTAAAGTTGTCAAATTTAATGATTTAATTGGAATAAAGTTTGATTTAATAATTGATTAATCCATAAATCAATTGTTTTAATTCAAAATCAGTTAAGTGGAAAATAAATCACTTTATTTATTAAATTAATTCATATTAAATCATGCACAATTAGAAAAGTAGTTAACTTTAAATCAATTTTCAATTTCAATTTGTTAACTTTCTAAACTCAACATCCGATGATGAGTTGAAAAAGAGAACTAAACTCTATTTTGAGATAAAAACTGCTTTTGCATGATTTTATGAGTTTATCTATTCTTAATTTCTTGTTAACTCAAAAATCAATCTGAGTTTATCAAGAGTGATTTATCGTTCTTCTTATGCATCCTCAAACCCTGAATTTCTATAAAAACAAGGCTCAACTCTTCATAATACATCTCTTGAATTTGCACAATTACTCTGGCGAATTTACAACTAAAGAACAAAGCTTTTGCGACAGGCAATTTTGTGAGATCATTTCATAGTTTTTCATAGCTTTTTCATACTTTTGCATTCATCTTCATAGCATTGTTAGATTAATTGCATATCATTTCAATTCATTCTAGATTAGTTTCATATCAAGTTTTTCATCTAATTGCATCAAAAATTTAAAAAAAAAAGATTAATTTGCATTCATATTTCATTGCTTTCATCATTTTAAATCCTTCGTTTAGGTGTTGCATTGTCACTGATCTCAGTCTAATCTGAGAATACCATACTCGCACCTACTAGAAGGTAGTAAATCACCCGGCTAGCTTAGTTTCATTTATTTAAGGATTTTTTTTATTTGCTAACCTCTAATGTTTTACTGAAGTGTTGTGTCCACAACTATGTACAATTTTCACACACAGTATGCATAGATTTTAGAGATGTAAACAAGGCATGTCCTAATTATTATTTCGCACTACCTAACATTGATATGATAGTGGACATGACTGTGGGTTTTGAGATGTATTCTTTAATGGATGGTTTTTCTAGATGCAATCAAATAAAAATTGCTCCAGAAGATCAAGAGAAAACTGCTTTCACATGTGTGTGGGGTACCTTCTATTGGAACGTCATGCCGTTTGGGCTTAAGAATGCTGGTGCTACATATCAACGAGCTATGACATCTATCTTTCATGACATGATGCATCAAACTATGGAAGACTATGTTGTTGACACCATAGCTAAGTCTATGATAAGATCTGAACATCTAAATGATTTGAGGAAAATACTAGATCGAATGGAGAAGTTTAGTCTCAGACTAAACCCTAAGAAGTGTACTTTCGGTGTCACTTCTGGAAAGCTCTTAGGCTATATTATTTCAAATAAAGGAATTGAAGTAGATCCAGCTAAGGTAAAGGCCATCATGGAGATGCAACCTCCCAAGAATATTAGTCAAATGAGAACATTACAAGGGAGAGTACAATTTGTCAGACACTTCATATCTCAGCTAGCAGACATATCACAACCTTTCACAAAGACATTACATAAAGGTGTGACCTTTGCATGGAGCAAGGAATGTGAAAAGAACTTTAATCATACCAAGAAATATATATCAAATCCTCCTATTTTGATGCCTCCTATTCAAGGGAAGCCTTTGATCTTATATGTCTCCACAATAGATACATCACTAGGGGCATTGCTAGCACAACATGATGAGAATAAGAAGGAAAGAGCTATATACTATATCAGTAGAACATTGGTAGCATGTGAGAAGAACTATTCAATGATTGAGAAAGCTTTTCTAGCTATGATCTTTGCATCAAAAAAACTAAGACACTACATGTTAGATCATACCACACATTTGGTAGCTAAGATTGATCCACTAAAGTACCTAATAAGAAAAGCTGCCCTCACAGGTAGATTAGCTAAATGGGTGATGCTATTAAGTGAATTTGACATTGATATGTTGAAAGAAAAGATATCAAAGGCCAAGTTATTGTTGATCAACTAGCTGATGCATCTTTTTTTGATGATACACCAATGCAAATGAAATTCTCATATTCCTCTATCATGAATCTTTCTTCTAGAGCATGGAAGATATTCTTTGACGGCTCCTATACACAGAATGGATCTAGAGAAGGCATATTGTTCATCACTCCTCAAAGATACTCAATCCCCAAAGCATTCAAAATCAAGTTTCCTTGTACAAACAATATTGTTGAATATGAAGCTCTTCTTAATGGCATGAAGATAGAAATTGACTGGAGAGTGACAGAAATACACATTCATGGAGACTCACAACTTGTAATACACCAAGTCAATGATGTGTATCAAATGAAAGATGGAAAGTTGATCCCATACAAGAGAATGGTAAATGATCTAAAGAAATATTTCATATCTATCACCTTTGAACAAATTCCTAGATCAGAGAATAAAGCTCCTGATGCTATGGCAACACTATCTACTTTATTACAGCAACCTAAACATGAGCTATGCTATGAGTTCCTGGTGGAAGCACTATCTTATCTCACATATGATTCTCCTAAAACCTGCATGATCTGCACTATTTTTGGTCATGATTCATCTAGATATAAAAATATTTTCTCCTATCTCCAAGACCAAATCATTACCAATACCTTCAACCGCCATGAGAAATGATACCTTATCCAAAATGCATCCCAGTATGTCATCATTGGTAATGATCTGTACAAATGAGGTCTAGATGGTACACTCATTAGATGTTTAGAATGGGAAGAGTCTCAATGTACATTAGAGGAAGTCCACAATGGTATTTTTGGATCACATTCCAATGGTTTAACACTAGCTTGAAAACTTATTAGGGCTGGGTAATATTGGCCTGAAATGGAAAAAGAGGCTATCAAGTTTGCTAAGAACTGTCAAAAGTGCCAAGTACATGGCAACTTAATTCATGCACCAAGGAGAGATCTAATTCCCTTTACTACATAATGGCCTTTTCAACAATGGGCATTTCATCTTATAGGAGCCATACATCCTCATTCTTCTAATGGGCATACCCATATCATTACAGCTACAGACTATTTCACACATGATCAGTGATTAGGTCCTAGGTCTTAGGTTTGCATTTCATTCTGCATGTCATTTTACACTTTTCATGATTGCATGATCTCACAAATTGTTAAATACACTCAAAATGCTTAAACGATTCTTTAAAACTAAAACTTAAACTTGACATGAAGAGCTGAATCTAACACGAAGGTTTCCTCACCGAATTGCAAGCAGTCACCATCCTGGGTTAAAACATCCTTTTTGACATAAGACTGAGTACTTGTCTTCATCAATACCTAAAAAAAATATCATGTGTATCATTGCATTTACATTGCATATTCATGAATCATTCCCTCTATTGCATTACATTGCATACATAGCATAATCAAAATCATACATTTTCCATAATCAATTACATTTGCATAAATCCATACATTTGAAAGAAATCATTGCATTACATAAATCCATACATACATTCTACACTATTCATAGCATTTACATCACATGATATCATCATAAATCAAAACATGACAAGTACAAATGAAGTCATAACCAAAATCTCGATCTCATATATATCATATAGGTCAAACTAGTCAAGGGTGCACTACTGGCACAAAGTACAAAACAATGAGCTCATGTGAGCTATCAGAAGTCAGATCAGCATCTATGAACAAAATAACAAAATATCATAATATCTAGATAGATCAGTTGTCTACCTGATCCTTTGCATCTAGTTGAGGTGGTGGTGGTGCATCAGGAACTGCCTCAGCTCAAGGTGCCCTGGCTCCCTCTGACACTATCATATATTGAGAATATATCGGTACCCTCTGACCAACATGAACAACAACATAATAAGAAGATACATAGTAGACAGCTCAGGAAGTTTGATGTGTACCTCAACCTGTAATCTCATATTCTCCTCTCGGAGCTTTGATCACTGTCTGTCCACCTCTGTAAATTGCTACTCAAAATGAGCACTCTGTACTCTCAAGTCCCTAACCTTTAATCTCAATCACCTAATAATCTCCTTGGAGGACAGTGCTACACCTAGATCTGCATCTGTCATGGGCATCTCTGTGTCCCTAGCTGGCTGGTCAGCAGCCTCTACTCTCTATGCATTATGACATCTCACCTCAGCACCAAGGTAAAAATCTATATAATTCTGGTTAGGATTAGGACCAGCACCTACATCCTGCTGTGCACCTAGCACCTCATCTGCACTGCCTATACTACCTAAAGTGCCACTCTCTCCTCTAGTATATCTCCTCGATGTACCTATAGGCCTACCTGCTATAGAGCTAGTGGGATGAGGTGGCCTCATATGACCAGATGGTCTTTGTGGAGGTGTCATCACTCCTCTCAGCCTCAGAGGTTTAGGCTAGGGCATAGGAACCTGTGTACATCTCTAACCCTATACCATCGGTGTACCTATCACATCCATGGCCTCCTCCATACTCAGAATCAGCTTTGTCATATCTAAAAACCTATGAATGGGATGCTCTTCAAGCCATGTAATGAAACCACCTGTAACCCCAGCATCTCAAACATCTGGCCAGTAGTCCCAATCTTTGCCGACATAATCGCTATACTCCTGTCTACAAAGAGCATATGACAATCGAGGGCCCCATCCTAATCCAAGCTCTTTGACTATTGATGCATATGCAGCATGATCCTGTGGTGCATCCTGAATGATGTCATACTGTCACCACACTTTGGTAATGATAAACTACTCAAGCACTGTGGTGGACTGCCCAATCAGCACTCGACTATGGAAAAAGTGACTTAACTACTCTCGAGCAGTCGGCAAGGCCTCTATCTAAAGATATGGATGCCAAATCACAAATGTACTATCATCAAGGTAGCATCTCTAGTACTTTGTGGCCCATGTGAACCTACCTAACATATCCTAAATAGATGTATATCACTGGCTCTTGTGGCTGGTACTGACTCTGGCATACTAGTCTACATACTAGGATATGCTCCCAGGCCTAAATCTAAAATACCAAAGCACTAGAAGCAAAGGACTTGCCCTCCTGATACATGATCTTGTGCATCTCAGAGAACATGTGAGCCAACATACACTGACCCCAACCCAACTTAGATGGAGTGGTCATCAATCATGCAATCATCGGGGCCCAGCCCATCAAAAGACTATTCTATTGATGGTCAGACATAATGATGCCTCCTATCATGCCAGCTATAATACACTCTAATCTATGCATCTCCCCATAGCGCTAAACTAGAGTCTCCCAAGAAATAGAGCTAGTAAGTTGGGTATCATCTCCAAATACATGTCTGAATGCATGTAATCCTGAGTTCCCTGAACTCACATAATCAGGTCGTGGACCGTGGAATGGAATGTGGAGTATCCTATAGACATCCTCTGATGTAACTGTAATCTCTCTTGTCGGGAGGTGGAAGGTCTGAGTCTCTGAGTGGAACCTCTCAATCAAAGCAGTCAGAAGTCTATGGTTTACCCTAATCTTAGGCAACCAAATAAGATACTCAAAGCCACATGTAGCAAGAAGTACCCTCATCGGGTCAGGCAATGAAACACATAATCTCTGAGTCACTAGGTGTGAGATGCGCACATGAACATCGGGATAGATGACCTACATAGCACAAAAATAGGGAATCCTATCAGTAACTTGGTTGAAAAATAGGCTAAAAGTATAGAAATTAAAAAGTTGACTATCTCAAAAGGTACATTAAATGCTCAGGAATCAGCCTAAGGAATTAGAAAATTCAAAATTTTGACCTAAAAGGGTGTTTTTTAGCTCACTGTTATCCATACGACAATACAGACTGGCATGAAAACTCGTACAAGTTTCAGCAAGGTCCCACATGACAAACCATGGTTATACGACAATACATGTCTTCCCGTACAACATATGAGGGACCCGATGAAATGTCGTATGACTCTTGGGCCCCTCTCATACAAGTTTTCTATTGGTTCTGGGATGACACTCTACATGAAATTGAAAAGTTGTACGAGTCCTAGTAAACAGTCGTATGAGTTTCTATGCATACGAAAAATGAAAAACCCTAACATATGAAAAAAGTCCTAAAAATGCTAAAAACATACAAAAATGGAATTTACAAAGAGGTAGAGAGGTCCACTTACCGGATGTCCATACTGTGGAGGTCGTTGATGCCTCCGGCTGCACTCAAAATGGTGGGAAGAGATAGGTACCTTCATCTCTGCCATTTTCTTGCTCAGAGGGCTCCACAAAGGTTTCAAAAGTCAAATGTGAATAATGAATTGAAAATGACCCTTTTGGCCCTTATATAGCTTTTGACCTAATTTTCAAAAGTGCTTCGTTTTCCATGAAAATTGCACCCCTGGCTAATTTCGAAATTCTGAACCCATTTTTGGGATCAAAATTGAAATCTGAGATTGTTTACTATGTCAAAATCATGATTTAAAATTTTTGGACCCAGGACGGTCACTTGCTTGCATAATCGACCTTCAATCATCACATAAATCTAGAATTCAACTTAATTGATTATCTTACATCAAACTATTAAAATTTCAACTTGGTCACCCATGGTCAACTCATGGTCAAACCTAGTCAAAATTGGTCTCTAGGACCTCCAAACGATGCAAAATGTGTTCTTGGATGTGTATAACCACTTCTCAAATCAATTAACATGCTTCTAAACCATTTAACGCTAACTTTTCTTGTCAAATTTCAATTTTAATCCCGAAGGGGGCATGGCATTGCACATCATTCAAGTCTGTAAATCTTATTCTATCAATCAAATCTATAATCAAATCTTTCCTCAGTAATCAAGATAACAACCATGTCTAGTTGCTGATTCATCAAAAGACCTCGTTGCTAGGGGCATATCAGATTCATTGAGATCCATATCAATCTGGTATCCTAATCTATCTTGTAAATTGTATCATCTTTTTGTAACCATCGATTCATTAGTGTCATTTCCTTGGTTCTTCGTAACTCAAGGATTGAGATGTGATACCACTAAGATTCCTCTAGATAGTCAGGTCTGGAATCAGGTCACTCACTTCTTCGTAATCATAAGGTTCAGAATCAGGTGTTTTGATACTTTTTTGTAATCACCAGTTCATTGTTGCTATAGTTAACATTATCTTTGGTCAATCGGGACCTAACATCTTCAAATCTTTCAATCAGTTTCTATCTCATAATCGGTTCACTTTCAAATCAGTTTCATACATCTACATCAAACACAGACTAATCTTTGAACTATTGCGCTCTGCACAGTAATTCAAAGAGGGGCAAAATGTAATACCCCAAAAATGGGCTATAGGTTCATTAACCTCCTACATCAACAATTCGATCAAAATCGACATCAAAGTCCTAACCTAAGGCACATCTACACATTAGTTTATCAAAAATTGATTTTATCCTAATTCAGCATCAGAGAATATTCCTTGAATATTCCTACTTTATCCTAATTATCTTTGATTTAATAATTATTTGGCGATAAATCCTATTTATCCTAAAGTGTGATTAATTAAATATTCTGAATAGTTAATTAATTAGACTTAATTCTGCCACTTAATTATTTAATTAGATTTAGTTGCATTTATTCCTAATTAATATTGTTTTTTTTTTGACAATAAATTAAAATTCCTACAAACAATCAATTGAATATTTATTTAATTGATTAAATCAAAGTTGTCAAATTTAATGATTTAATGGGAATAAAGTTTGATTTAATAATTGATTAACCCATAAATCAATTGCTTTAATTCAAAATCAGTTAAGTGAAAAATAAATCACTTTATTTATTAAATTAATTCATATTAAATCATGGACAATCAGAAAAGAAGTTAACTTTAAATCAATTTTCAATTTCAATTTGTTAACTTTCTAAACTCAACATCTCATGATGAGTTGAAAAAGAGAACTAAACTCCATTTTGAGATAAAAACTACTTTTGCATGATTTTATGAGTTTATTTATTCTTAATTTCTTGTTAACTCAAAAATCAACATGAGTTTATCAAGAATGATTTATGGTTTTTCTTATGCATCCTCAAATCCTAGATTTCTATAAAAATAAGGCTCAGCTCTTCACAAAGAGATCTCTTGAATTTGTACAATTACTTTGGCAAAATTATGTACGAAGAATCAAGCTTTTGCGACAGGTGACTTTGTGAGATCAATTCATAATTTTTCATAGTTTTGCATAGTTTTTCATATGAATCCATATCAATGTTAGATTAAATTTGCATATCATTTCATTCAATTCTAGATTATATTCATACAGTTTTTCATCCTAATTGAATAGAAAATACAAAAATATAGATTAATCTACATTCATTCTACATTCATCTTTTAGCATTAAATCCTTCGTTTAGGTGTTGCATTGTCACTGATCTCGGTCTAATCTAAGAATACCATACTCGCAACTACTAGAAGGCAGTAAATCACCTGGTTAGCTTAGTTTCATTTATTTGTAGATTTTGATCTAGAACATATGGTCAGTAGTCCCAGTCTTTGCCGACATAACCACTATAATCCTATGTACAAAGAGCATATGACAATCGAGGGCCCCATCCTAATCCAAGCTCTTTGACTATCTATGCATAAGCAACATGATCCTATGGTGCATCCTGAATGATGTCGTATTGTCACCACACTTTGGTAATGATAAACCACTCAAGCACTATGGTGGACCACCCAATCAACACTCGATTATGGACTATGGAAAAAGTGACTAAACTACTCTCGAGCAGTCAGCCAGGCCTCTATCTGAAGATATGGATGCCAAATCACAAATGTACTATCATCAAGGTAGCGTTTCCAGTACTCTGTGTGGCCCATGTGAACTTGTGTAACGTATCTTGAATAGATGTATATCACCGGCTCCTGTGGCTAGCACTAACTCTAGCATACTAGTCTACATACTCGGATATGCTCCCAGGCCCAAATTTGAAGTACCAAAGTACTAGAAGCAAAGGACTTTCCCTCCTAATACATGATCTTGTGCATCTCAAAGAACATGTGAGCTAGCATACACTGACCCCAACCCAACTCAGACAAAGTGGCCATCAATCATGCAATCATCGGGGCCCAACCCATCAAAAGATCATTCTGTTGATGGTCAAACATAATGATGCCTCCTATCATGCTAGCTATAATACACTCTAATCTATGGGTCTGCCATAGCGCTGAACTAGATTCTCCCAGGAAATAGAGCTGATAAGTTGGGCATCATCTCCAAATACATGTCTGAATGCATGTAATCCTGAGTTCCCCGAACTCACATAATTAGGTCGTGGACCGTGGAATGGAATGTGAAGTATCCTATAGACATCCTCTGGTGTAACTATAATCTCTCCTGTTGGGAGGTGCAAGGTCTGAGTCTCTGAGTGGAACCTCTCAATCAAAGAAGTCAGAAGTCTATGGTTTACCCTAATCTCGGGCAACTGAATAAGAAACTCAAAGTCACAGGTTGCAAGATGTACCCTCATCGGGTCAGGCAGTGAAATGTATAATCTTTGAGTCACTAGGTGTGAGATGCACACATGAACATCGGGATAGATGACCTACATAGCATAGAAACAAGGAATCCTATCAGTAACTTGGTTGAAAAATAGGCTAAAAGTATAAAAATTGAAAAGTTGACTATCTCAGAAGGTACATTAAATGCTCAGGAATCAGCCTAAGGAATCAAAAAATTCAAAATTTTGACCTAAAACGGTGTTTTTAGCTCCCTGTTATCCATATGACAATACATACTAGCATGAAAACTCATACGAGTTTCAGCAAGGTCCCACATGACAAACCATGGTTATACGACAATACATGTCTTCCCGTACAACATATGAGGGACCCGATAAAATGTCGTACGACTCTTGGGCCCCTCTTATATGAGTTTCTATTGGTTCTGGGATGACACTCTACATGAAATTGAAAATTTGTACGAGTCCTAGTGGATAGTCATACGAGTTTCTATGCATACGAAAAATGAAAAATCCTAACGTATGAAAAAAGTCTTAAAAATGCTAAAAACATACAAAAATGGAATTTACAAAGAGGCACAGAGGTCCACTTACCAGATGTCCATACTATGGAGGTCGTTGATGCCTCCGGTTGTGCTCAAAATGGTGGGAAGAGATAGGTACCTTCATCTCAACCATTTTCTCACTTAGAGGGCTCCACAAAGGTTTTAAAAGTCAAATGTGAATAATGAATTGAAAATGACCCTTTTGGCCCTTATATAGCTTTTGACCTAATTTTCAAAAGTGCTCTATTTTCCATGAAAATTTCACCCCTGGCTAATTTCGACATTCTAAACCCAATTTCGGGATCAAAATCAAAATCTAAGATCATTTACTATGTCAAAATCATGATTTAAAATTTTCAGATCTAGGATGGCCAACTGCTTGCATAATCGACATTCAATCATCATAGAAATCCAGAATTCAACTTAACTGTTTATCTTACATCAAACTATTCAAATTTCAACTTGGTCAACCATGGTCAAATCATGGTCAAACTTGCTCAAACTTGGTCTCCAAGACCTCCAAATGATGCAGAACGCATTCTCGAACGTGTATAACCACTTCTTAAATCAATTAACATGCTTCTAAACCATTCAATGCTGACTTTTCTTGTCAAATTTTGATTTTCATCTTGAAGGGATCATGGTATTGCATATCAATCAAGTCTATAAATCAAATCTTTCCTTAGTAATCAAGACAACAACCACATCTAGTTGCTGATTCATCAAAAGACCTCGTCACTTGGGGCACATGGCTTGGGGCATATCAAATTCGTCGAGATCCATATCATTCTGGTATCCTAATCAATCTTGTAAACTATATCAGCTTTTTGTAACCATCGGTTCATTAGTGTTATTTCCTTGGTTCTTCGTAACTGAAGGGTTCAGATGTGAAACCATTTTGATTCCTTTGGACAATCAAGTCTGGAATCAGGTCACTCACTTCTTTGTAATCATAAGGTTCAAAATCAGGCATTTTGATACTTTTTCGTAATCACTTTTTCATTGTTGCTATAGTTGACATCATCACGATTCTTGGTCAACCAGGACCTGAATCAACTTTTCCAAATCTTTCAATTGGTTTCTATCTCGAAATCAGTTCATCTCTCAAATTAGATTCAACATAAAAAATAGACTAATCTTTTAACCACTGCGCTTCACATAGTAATTCAAAGAGGGGAAAAATGTAATACCCCAAAAATGGGCCATAGATTCATTAACCTCTTACATCAACAATTTGATCGAAATCGACATCAAAGTCCTAACCTAAGCACATCTGCACATCAGTTTATCAAAAACCTAATTGATTATCTTAATTCTACATCAGGGAATATTCCTTGAATATTCCTAATTTATCATAATTATCTTTAATTGAATATTATTTGGCGATAAATGCCATTATTTATCCTAAAGTTGATTAATTGAATATGATGAATATTTAATTAATTAATTTAATTCTGCCACTTAATTATTTAATTAGATTTAATTACATTTATTCCTAATTAATATTGTTTTTATTTTGACAATAAATAAAAAATTAATATTATTTTTATTTTGACGATAAATCAAAATTCCTACAAACAATCAATTGAATATTTATTTAATTGATTTAAAATCAAAGTTGTCAAATTTAATGATTTAATTGGAATAAAGTTTGATTTAATAATTGATTAACCCATAAATCAATTGTTTTAATTCAAAATCAGTTAAGTGGAAAATAAATCACTTTATTTATTAAATTAATTTATATCGAATCATGCACAATCAGAAAAGCAGTTAACTTTAAATCGATTTTCAATTTCAATTTGTTAACTTTCTAAACTCAACATCTGATGATGAGTTGAAAAATAAAACTAAACTCTATTTTGAGATAAAAACTTCTTTTGCATGATTTTATGAGTTTATTTATTCTTAATTTCTTGTTAACTCAAAAATCAACCTGAGTTTATCAAGAGTGATTTATAGTTTTTCTTATGCATCCTCAAGCCCTAGATTTCTATAAAAACAAGGCTTAGCTCTTCACAATTATCAACCCTCGAATTTGCACAATTACTCTGGTGAATTTGCAATTGAAGGATTAAGCACTTGCAACAGGTGATTTGTGAGATCTTTCATTGTTGGTCATAGCTTTTCATCGTATTCATATCATTCTTAGAATAATGTGCATTGAATTTCATTTATTCTAGATTAGATTCATATCAAGTTTTTCATCCTATTGCATTCAAAATCCAAAAAAATAGATTAATCTACATTCTTATAGTTTTTCATTCTTTTCCATTCAAATCCTTCATTTAGGTGTTGCATTGTCACTGATCTCAATTTCAATCTGAGAACATCATACTTGCACCTACTAGAAGGTAGTAAATCGCCTAGTTAGCTTAGTTTCAATTATTTGTAGATTTTGATTTTGCTAACCTCTAATGTTTTACTGAAGTGTTGTGTCTGCAGCTAGGTACAATTTTCACACACACATTTAGGAATCTTGTAGCTTCATTTGTATCATCATCACAAGTCTCATTTTCACATTCAGTCTCAACAAGTTCTTCTATAGTAGCAGCCTCCTTGATCTTTGTATTTTGATTACAATAATATATTCTCTCTTGTATTTGAAACTTTTCATCTATCTTCACATTGTTACTTTCAATCATCTTTCTTAATCTCAGGTTAAAATATTTGTAAGCCTTTCTTTTAGTAGAATAACCAAGGAAAATTCCTTCATCACTTCTAGCATCAAATTTTCCTATCTCATCATCTCTTTTGGTATAGCATTTACTACCAAATATTCTAAAATATTTTACAGTAGGGGAATGATTAAACCACAATTCATAAGGAGTCTTACTTGTACCTTCTCTGATTTGAATTTTGTTCAATATGTACACTATTGTTCCAATAACTTCTCTCTAATGCACATGAGATATATTTCCTTTAAGCAACATTTTCCTAACAACATCTAGTATTGTTTTGTTTCTTCGCTCAGCTATCCCAGTCTTTTGTGGAGTCCTAGGAGTAGATGTCTGCCTTCGTATTCCATGCTCTTCACAATATGAATTGAATAGATCTGAAGTAAATTCTCCACCTCTATCTGATCTCAAACATTTTATCTTTAGACCTGATTCATTCTCTACTTTTTCTTTGAATTTCTTGAATTTGTCAAATGCTTCTGATTTCTCTTTCAAGTAAGTGATCCTCATCATTCTAGAAAATTCATCAACAAAAATTATAAAATACCTTTCACCATAGTATGATCTTGTCCTTGTAGGTCCACATAGGTCTGTATGTACCAGATCCAACTATCCTTTTGCTATATATTATTTACTTTTATAGCTGCTTCTAGTCTATTTTCCAATAACACATTCTCTACATATGGTCTTAGATGGTTTCACAATCTTTGGTAGGTCTCTTATTGCATTAGTCAAGCTTTCCTTCACAATATTATCAAAATTAACATGAAAAAATATTTTGTGCCATAACCAACTGTCATTTATCTTCATAACAAAACAAGAAGCTCCAGATGTATTTAACTCAAATGCATTACCTCTAGATTTAGTACCATTTGCAATCAATTTTCCTATCTTACCTCTGATAAAACATTTCCCATCAAAGAACTTTAATTGATATCCCTTATCCATCAGCTATCCAACACTCAACAAGTTATTCTTAAGTTCATCAACAAGTAGTACATTGTTAGTATTAGTCCTTCCATCAAAAGTAATAGATCCTACTCCTATGATAGGTTTAGGAACATTTTCTGTGAATCTTACAACACCACCATCATATTTCATTAGTTTAAAAAAAATTTCTTTGTCTCTGGTCATATGGTTTGAGAAACCACTATCTATAACCCATTTAGATTTCTTATCAACATGTGATACTAAATCTTTTTCCTCATGTACTTGTTTTTCATCTTTAATAGCTATAAATCCAATCTCCTCATAATCCAAATCATCATCATCAAAAATACTTTACCTAGCATAATAACATTCCTTATTCTTTGAATACTTAGGCTTGAAAAACTTAGGTTTGTGCTTAGGAACTCTTATAGGACATCTAGATGCAAAGTGACCTATCTTATTGCATGAAAAACATTTCAAAGGTAACTTTCCTTCAAATCTACCCTTACTTCTCTTTTCTCTTCTAGCGATCAGTGCAACAAGTTTATCTAGATTTCTTTCCTCTTCTTGTATCTATTCCCATTCATCACCATATTCACCAAGCTCTTCTTTTATGTTCTCACTGTTGGTGCTCGGAAGTGCAAATATTATCTTCCTATGGGTAGATGCTTTAAATGTTGTGTACAAAATCTTGCATTTCTACAGCTTGAAAGGTAGTTATCTTTGCAATCAACGTTTCTCTGCTAAATTTTGGAGTTAAAGGTATAATTTCTTCTATAGCCTAAAATTTGGTCTTGTATATTGGTATCAATGATCTAAGGATCTTCGCAATGACTTCTTCCTCTTCATAAGTGCCTCCAAAATTTTTGATTCCAATCACAACCTCTGTAACTCTATGTACATAAGCCCTAATGTTTCATCATCCTTTATTTGTAGCTTCTCTGTCCTTGTTTTCCAATTCTATAACTTTTCTTACTTGGTAAACTTGTATCATTAATACAATGCTTCCAATCTTGTCCAAATCTTATGTGTTGAATCCAAATCTTTAACTTTAGTAAATTCTCCTTCAGAGAGTGCTCTGATTAGTGCTTCCCTTGCGACCATGTTATATGAACATATATTATTTTCATCATCGGTAGCTTTTTCCAATTCATCCACAACCTTCATAGCCATCTGATTCTTTGTAATCATCCAGTAGTTAATGCCCAAACATAGCAAATGAATTTGCGTCTTGTTCTTCCAACTACCAATTTTTTTAGGATCAAATTTTGGACTATCCTTCCTAGAGAACACCATCTCCAAGATCACCTCAAGCAGTTAATCTTTCTCTTTAAAGAACATTAGCTCTGATACCAATTGTTAGGAATAACAGTCCACCAATATAACTGAGAGGTGGGTGGGTGAATAAGTTGTATGACAAATTATTAAACTTTAAACTTTGAATAGAAGTAATATCAAATCAAATGAACACAATGAATGCCGACACAATAACACAATATTTTTTGTTGAGGAAACCTTGTTAAAGGTAAAACCCTGGTGGGAATTAACACCCACTAATGATGTACTAGGAATATAGTATCCTTGTTAGAAGATCTAGCCCTATTAGGAGCTGATAGAAACATTACAGTACATAGTCCTTGTTAGAGGACATACCCTGTTAGGAGTCAAGAAAATAAGGTAGGCTCACTATACAAAGAAGGTTATGTCCACCTTCATAAATCACTATGCGCAACACAAGTGTATATAAATAAATACACAGTCTTTGAACTATCTGATAGAAAATGTCTTTTCTTGATCAGTTCCAATGAAGTATATAAGATATCCTTTTCTCTACATCTAGAAAACTCAAGCTCACAGCTTCCACAATCCTCTTTTACATCGCATCAATTCTGCCATATCTTTTCAAAAGAAAAGATCTTACATATATACCCTATTACAAAATAAATGATCAGGTCATCCAATTAGGCTTTCCTAATATATAAATAATTACATAACTCCTTGCTAAGATACACATGGTATCTAAAAAAATTATACAACAACTACAATTCAATAATTAAGGACCGACATCCATAATTCATGCTCTCCATTCATGATACATGCTATAACTCTCAAGTCATATTCCAAATAGGAAATCTCTAGAACACACACCATAGCTAATGTCATCCTACTTTTTGTACCTTGCTAAGATCAATGAACATTCTTCAGTACCCTATCTATCATCCCTTAAGCTCGTATACACTGAATCCTCACCACTTGTAAGATATACCCAAAACGTAGAGACTTACCTTGTCATCTTCCATTGTCACTGTCCAGTAACTAGTCTTCACTAAATCTTCTATAACTCAGCTAATATAAAATATTACATCATGAGATCTTAGATATAAGATCACAACACCTTCCTCTACACACAACTGACTTCACACATTCTGAATCATCCGTAGAGTATCTATACATTATAATAACCAGCATGTTCTCTCCATAGAAACATATGTTGACATCAGTGACAAAACATAAATGACAACAATAGTAATTCCAACATCACTCAACGTAGTGATTAAACATATTAAATGTATCCAAAAATCTCCCCAATGCATTAGCAATATCTAACAAGAACTACCTCAGGGATTAATCAACTTGATTCTTACTCCAACCCCTTGTTTGCATTTGGAGCTATCAAACCTTAACTTCCATACTTGATGACCCCTAGAGGATCAAGGTTTGGGTTGAGGTTTAGACTCAATTTTGGGCATTTGAGATTCAGTCTAGGGTTGAATAGAATCATCTAATGACATGGTGTCTTCACAAGGGGGAATCATTTCAACTCTGACATCTGAATTTTCTTTTCCTACGATGGGTACATATTTTTGTCTTTTGTTTTATCCTTGTTTCCTTCCATGTCCCTTGAAATGGTGACAAGAACCCATTATCTAAAGAACTCCATTCCTCTTGTGGAGGATTCTCCTTTGTGAGGGATGGATTTCTTTCTTCCATGTGAATGGCAACTAGGGGTTCTTCATCATGAGAGGAGTGTTCATCATATTTTTGTGACATTGTCCCTTGGATAGGTTCAACTATTCAGGGTATCTGGCTTACCACTTGGGAAATAGTATTTTGGAAATCATGGAACTCAAACTCGAAATGGCTAACTTGGTGTAGGCAAAAATATCCTGGTAGCATCAGTATGTTTGGATCGGCCTCACGCCTGAGATGTTTCATATTCTTTGTCATATTACTAATGAAATCCTGAAGGATCTCTTTAGGTACCTGAGGGTGTATCAATCCTTGTATAGGGCTACCATTGGAATCATCCTTTTCCTTGATATGAAACATCAGGATTCTATCAAACCAATATACTCCCAAATCAACATGTGAGATCAAAACTTCATTTGGGGCATTGTATTCAGTGGTCATTTGTTATAGTTTTGGCTTCGCATAAATTTTGATCTGGTTGTTTAATCCCTTCCAAGGTAACCACAGTTGCGTGAAGTTGGTAGAAAACCAAACTCTCAGGGATCTAGTCCATTCCCTACTAAGCAGCATGCCATACATTTCTAAGATATTCACTATGTGTATATCTATGAATTCTTGTATCCTTGGGTCTGTTGTTAGTTGTATGCAAGCATCTTTTAGGACCCCAATGACCTTGACTTCATTCTTATCCAGTTGAATCACAACCCTATTGGTTGGTTGAGGATTCATTCCTAGCTTCAAACATATAGATAAAGGTATAACATTGTACGAAGCCCCAAAATAAATTAAATAATTGTGCAATTTCAAGAACAAAGGCACTTCAACCCTATCCTTGAACATTGTCGACATGGCCTCAAGCATGTTAACATTGGAAGAAGGAGTTTTCATGTTATTTCTTGACGTGCAACTGGCTTAGAATGATCCAGCGATTTCAAAAGCACTTCCCTTTGTGTAGGACAACTTTGTAACATATAATACATTGACATATTAGCCTTTACTCATTTTAGTTCCTCTAGTACACTATATTTCTTAGTAGATCATGTCGGGTTCTTGAGTATGGTAGGTTGATGTTGTGCTACTAGAATATAAACACTCAGGCCCCTAGGGGGTGAGGGATTATTGTTAGCTTGGGGATCTGGAGGGGTGGGTTGCAATCTGGGAGGAATACCATTGGTCAAGGGTTCCATCCTACTTCTTAGGTTGTAGTTATTTTGGTTTTTATTTTGAAAAACATGGAATTCTGAGTATTTAGGCTAACTTTGTTGCTGAAAAGGAAAAAAAAACTCTTCTTCTTTCATGCTATTATTAGAACCTTCTCCATTCACTGGTTCATAAGAGTCAGAAACAATGGAATTGAAATGTGTTAGGGGATTGCAAAATTTCTAGTTTTTCTGATTGTCAACTTCATTCCTATATCCATTATCTGGATGGTGTGCATTTATAGTTTCAATGAAGTTGAATTTAGTTGAATTATATGCATTGGTAATGTCAATAGGTATGCTGCCATTATTGGGTCATGTGTTCAAAGGCCTATTGGTTCATTGCTGCCCAAATTTTTTGTCTTGTGAGGTGTTACCATATTTATTGTTTTTGTTGTAATTATTGTAATTACGGTTCTGATTTTGTGGATAATTATTCAAGGCATTAGCGGGTCATTGGTAGTCCCTTGGTTCTGAGATGGGTTTAATTTCATTCTTGTAATTTTGATGGCCAATTGTGATAGCATCTTATTCATCACATCTAATTCACTCACCAAATTGTTATCAAGTTCATTTGGGACATAAACCCTTTGCTCACAGAGTGGTGCCTTATGTGAATCATATCTTGGGTATGTGATGGCAAGTGGTGGGGGAGTAGCATATGAAGCCAGGATTGGGTTGAGATTTGGAGCATGATGAGCTAGAGGCTAGTTATTGGCTGCAAATTGATTAACCATGAACATGTTTCCCAATGAGGGTAGAGCACCATAATTTCCACTATCTTGTGGATCCATTTGTTGTGTGAAGGTAATGGCCTTATTGCACACCTTTTCCAAGGTATCTATATCTTCTAGTGGAAACCTTTTTAGAAAGATGGATGTCAAAGGATCTAAGGCTTGCAAGTATACTTGTATGGTAACCCCAATGGGTATGGTATAAGGAGCTTCAAGTCTGTGATGCATCTTGTGGAAATGATGATTGAACATTAGAATTGGTTCATTGTGATCCTTTCTTTTTGAGATGAATTGATGATGGAGAGTGGTGGGATGCACGTACAATTTGAATTGGTTGAGGAATTTGGTCTCAAATTCATCCCAAATAGTAGCGGTACCTCAAGGAAGATTCAAGTACCAATTATATGAAAATTATCCCAATGTTTAAGGGAAAAGATGACACAACATCTTGATGTATAATCTCCTTGTGATTGCATATTTCTTTGCACGGATTTGTTCCTTTGTTGTTCTAGATTCACCATAGATGAAATGTGGACATATGTTTTTAGGGTTCTTAGGTAGTTCATGGAGCTGACCTTATAGATCTAATAGAGAACTTTTTGCATTTGCAAAAAAATCCATTTAAGGTGGTAGTGGGATAGTGGAAAATGGAGCATAAATATGTGGCAACGGTGAATGGTTGTGCAAACCCGGTTGATGATGAACACTTTATTTCTTCTTCTCTTTACTATTACGAGGTCTGTGAAATTATTTGAGTTCTGGGTATTTCCCTTTATTGGGTGATGATCTAAGGACTCATTCAAACCTCTCAGGAGAGAAAGATCCAATATTTTGGGGTCACCCTTTTGAGGTCCCTCCTTCTAGCGCCACTTTTGTTGAGCGTCATTTTTATATGAGACAACGACTAGGGATTTGGATGAACAAATTCCCCTCTTGGAAGAATGGTAAAATCAATATCAAGGTTTCTTTTGGGATGGGTCTCAACTGTCTAGATAGCTCAATCAAAGATAAATGTGAAACTATTCACAAGGAGGCCTTTGTTGGTTTGATCTTGGAGAGGCTATAAAAAATATTAAAATGAATGATCTTTCTCTTTTTTTTTGTATTTTTAGAATCTTTTAATGAAAGAAACTTCTAAAACATGTAAATTTAATCTAACCTATTATGATTGATTTTAAGATAAAATTAAAGATCAAGGTAACAATAATTGAATAAAAATTGTAGAAAGTGAACCTAACAGACATAAACCATCATTGCATAACCTTGCGAATTAAATTACCACAAAGATGAAGAAAACCCACAAAACATAGATTTGAATAACTCACAACCCCAGTTTTACAGATGCAATCATCAAAAGAAATAAATGCAGATGTAAGATTTGTCAAAATTCATCAAATCATGAAGCCACCACGAATATGTGCACACATGAGACAAATTTATCTTGAAGCAACAAAGAATGATCTTCCCAATAATTCGTTACAACAAGATAATGCAACAATGATAAACACCAGATTAATAAATTCATAGATCAAAATCACCATACAATCAATTGGCTCTTTGAAGCAAAAGAATGATAAAACAAACATCCATAAACTTCACAAAGATAGAAAAAAATTGTGACACTACGATTGAAGCACCAATTGTATACTTTTTATTCCAATAATAACTGACCATAATTAGATTTTTGATTTATAATTTATAGGGCTTCACCCTTTACAGAAAACAAGAAATTTGCACCTAGGGTTTCAGCTATGCATGCAACATTGAAATAATTTTAAAACTAAATCTTACATAAAAGGAAACTATTCTTAAAGCTACCCTAAACTATCCAACATAGATTTAATCCACGTGCATTACAATTTCAAAACTTAAGATGCATTAAAAAAATCAAAATATTCTCTAGAATTTCACCATTATTCTTCATAATCTTTCTTCAAAACTTGGAATTGATGCAGAGGTGGGAATGGTGGACTTTCAATATGAAAATTTGAGGGACTACAACAAGGTTCTATCCAACACCAACTAGTTCTTCTCTAGGATCATCCACATTGATCCAATCCACACCATGAGTAATTAGAGTGCACAAGTAAAAAATTTGTGCCACCACCCACTCTACACCTTTGAAATACATTTCACTTCCCTCAACCAATCATTGGTTCATCTCATCCCCACACAATACCTAATCCCTTCATAAAACTTTCCCAACACATTCATAAGTGAAATTCATCACAAACTGCCATGTCGCTATCCCTTACATAGACCCATACACAGTCATTCATAAATTTTGACCCTGATCATATTTCCTTGATCTCTCTAGTCAGATTTGGAAAAACTTGTCCCTCTCAAACATATCCAAAATGTGGTCAGATCCAATGGTTTAGTAGGGAGATATGTCCCCTACATTGAGACTAATTTTTTCTATGACAGTCATTCCTCCATTTCTCGTAACCAGGAGTTCTTTGTGCTTAAAATTTACAAAAAAAACATAAACCCTGCATAGGAATGAATATTAAAAAAAAACATAACTATTCCAATCCATTAAAAACCATTTTAGCAATGAAATAATAATTAAGAACATAAACAAAAACATTCTGTCCTCACGGGAAGAGACAGGGATTTACAAAATGAATTTACATTTCATTGCATAAAATGTGTTTTTCATTGTTTCTTTCACTCCCTCATGCCTACCTATCTCTCCCTAACTCTTCTCTCTCCATTCTTCATGCTCTCCCATTACAAATATCAATCCCAAAGACCAGTTGATGTTTTAAGTTCCCTGTCAACCACACACTATCAATTATAATGACTGTTACAATTAGTTTTTGGTTTGCATTGTTATCTAGTTGACAACTAGTTGTCAACTTTAATCCTCTTTCCTTATTTTTAACCTTTAAAGATGTTTTAGGAACCTATCTTAATCTCCTAAATACCTTAAACCCTTACTAAACCCTCATTCAATCCTTTTAGGCCTATTTTGCCACTATAGGCAATTTACATGTTTTAGCACCTTTAGTGCTCTTGGCAACTTTTAAAAGAATTTACATTTCTAGATTTTATTGTGTTTCTTTTTAGCATGAATGTTTTGGATCACACTCTGTGATCCATCATCAGGAAGAGAGAGTGCAAGAATTGTAAAACCAAAAGATCATGAGCTTGATCCTTAACACCTCAAAATGCTTAGATTTGAAACATAGCTCCCTCCCATGAAGGGTATCGATTAATAATATCAGATTTCCACAATCCATATCTAAATGAATGTGCATTTCTGGATTTGATTGTGTGTTTTTTTTTAGTATCAACATTTTGGATCACACTCCATGATCCATCATTAGGAAGAGAGAGTGCAAGAATTGTAAAAACAAACACATAATCAAATCCAGAAACGCACATGCATTTATATATGGATTGTGGAAATATGATATTATTAACTTTTAAAATGCTCTAATGGCCACATTACAACATTATGGACCTTTATAGGTCATTAACCCAATTCCATTAACCTAGGATTAACCAAATTATCCCTAGTGACCCCTAGGTACATTTAGCCCTTACAAATGCCATTAATGCTTACATAGTTTGATCCTTCACAAAGGATTCAATTACAAATTCAAACATAAATAAATGACCACTAAGGTCTTAATGCATTGCCAATGACCTCTTAAGGTCATGTTTGCCATCAAATCCATCCAAGGCATATCAGTGACCCTGGTGTACCTCTAAGGTCATGTCCTTGACCTTTGTGCTCCTGCAACATACTCCTCAACTTGAAAAATTTCCAAGTCCTCTTGGAAAACCTACAAACACAAACATGTCAGCAAAAATAATTTGATCTTCACCCTTGGTTTGAAAAGATCAACACCAAGGAACCACAACATCCTTGCATAGGGCTTCTCCAAAATGAAACCTTGCTTCCTTGTTATTAGTTTGCCTCCCATGGAAAAATTGTAGGCCACAATTTGATCATCATTCTTCATTTCATCCATAGTCTCACTCCATGAGACCATTGCTACAAATTTCAACTCTTCATTGTCTTAAAACTTAGTCTCTTGTCCCCTTGAGACCAATGCACCTTGAATCACATGCCTCTCCTCTAGGCATTCCTCCTCTTCTTTAGCATCCATGGTCACCTTCTCAGCCTCACCAATGACCCCACAGTCAGCTCCTTCCTCACCTACTACCTTCTTCTCATGTTGATCTTCACCATGCCCTTCACCTAGGCCTATCAACATCTCACAAGTCATTTTGGCTACCCCTTCAACCATGCTATCATGTTGCTCACCATTTTATTCCATCATCAAAGGACACATCATTGCCCCTATCTGCAAAAAAATTTCAGTTTCAAGCCCTTCAAGACTTGATTCCATGTTGCCTTCATCAGCAACCTTCTCTTCAATCTCTAATTCAACTTCTAGAACCTCTTTTCTCCTAGGTTCTGTTAGCTATTTTTCTTGTAGGATCCTAACACAAGCCCTTAGTGCTTAAATGGAACTCTATGATTCCTAAACTCCTGATTCTAGCAAGAAAAAACTAATTAACAAGGATCAAATCCTTCTTCAGTTTGAGCATTTAGCTACAGGTAGGTGTACCTATCAAAATTACTTCTTCAAAGCATTAAAATAATAGTTTATATCCTTGATACAAACCTAATCTTCTTAGCTCTTCAAACATACATGAAAGTAAATAGTCATTCAAGTTTTGGTGATGATGAAATGCCTGCAAATTGAGGATAGACCAGTGCCTTATCCCAAGGCATAAAGTCAAAAAGAAAAAATACATCTATAGAAAGCTTCTAAGTAAAACACATCCAGAATCCAAATGAAATGTCTTACAATTCACCCTCTCTTAAACACACCCAAACATCAAATTCTTGCAAAAATCTTGAGCTCTCAGAAATTACCCTTAAGATTTTACCCTTTCCTTGAAAGGAACTAGAGACTAATTTCATAGATACCTTGTAAATGGTGCACTAAAACTACCTTATAGATTTAACACACAAAAGCTATAGAATTCAGAGAAGAAGACAACCAAAAATATGCAAGGGAATTCCAATGTATTCAAGTAGAATTTCATTGTATTACTACATTCCAAATTTGACAAACATTCCCAAAACTCAACAATGGAGCCAAAGCCTCTCCTTACTATAAATTTTTCATCATCCTTTACAATGGAGAGAAAAACCAAAGGTATAGGAGAAAGAAATTAGTTACAGCCCACTGACAGTTGTCCATTCTTAGCCAAAATATCTCCAATTTTTACTCTAATTTTGATCTTCAAATTGATTCTCCCTCAATTGCCTCAACTTGCAATCATCCATCTTCAACTGACTTGATTCCAAAATCAAAACCTCTTACTACTCTTTCCCACCAAATCAAAACTGAAAATAATCATCACCATTGGATTCCTCATCTCCAGCCATTTCTGATGATATACTATATGCTTATATTTGGGCAAAAATGAAGACTCCAGGTAGCATTTTCATTTTCTGTGAGCAACTGCAATATTATGATAATTTTAAAATTCTCATATAGTTTAACTTTGAAATCCTTTTTAATTTTTTTCCAACTTTTTAATATGGGTGGGCCCCACATATGCCACATGGCATCATCTGATCGGATCATTGATCCACCTCATCTCCAGTGACACTTTTCATGAGAAGATTGGTTGCCAAGTTTAACCTAGGCTTTGACCACCTCTGTCTGGAGATCACGTGAATGCTTCAGTCTCTAGATTTCTGAATGAATTCTTTGAGCCTAGGTTTATCTAGCGTATACACGAACACACTAATCTCTGAATCTCTAGATCTACTCTTGACCATGGTTACAATCTAGCGAACTAGCGAATGCCCTTTGTTCTTTGAATCTTGAAATGAATTCTCTAACCTCAATCAAACTTAGAGATCAAGAGAATGCCTCTATCTATGAATCTCCAAATCAATTTCTAACCATGGTCAAACACTTGGAGATTACATGACTAATCTCATTCTCCCATTCTCTAAATGTCTTACCTTAACCGCTAGGAATTCATAGAATGGGTGACCAAGTGATTCTCTGAATCTCCAAATGTTAGTTCAAACTGTGAACTCATCATGTGATCTAGCGACTAGGAAATCTCTTAATCGCATGATGTTTGCACTGATCTCCAGTAATTTGGAGATTACATGACTAAGCTATTCGTTGGATGGATAGAAGTTTTTCTTAACCACTGCTTCATTGGGTGAATGTGCAACATGTCACCATGTGTCTCATCTCTAGTCCTATCACTTGCCACCTGTCTACAAAATTATCTTCTTGTTGGGTCATCGACATGGTTCCCTAGGCACCTTTGGAGTGCTCACACATGTAGAGCCTCGTGCTCTTTCTTCAATCCATACGTGTGCTTTGGGTCTTATAAATATTTGAAACTTCTCTCATCTAGCCAATGTGGGACTAAATCTCTTTGGTATTTTAAATGCTTCATTAAAATTTGTCTATAAGCACCCATCTGGCACACAAATCTAGGTGAGCCCATAAGGCAAGAGGCCAACCACTGCCTCTTTCTCTTTCACTTTAATTCTATTCTGAGTGATAGTGCATTTGAACACTCTATGAGATCAAATCAGGGTGCATGTTGGATAAACCCACATGCACACCCTTTACATTTTAACATCTCTTTCCATGGTTGGCCTGCACGTCTTCCATCATTCCATTCCCTTGTTTCATTTCCACTTACCTTGCTATTATTTGGTGCGCACAACTTACAATTAACACATGTGCACACCTCTAAGTATACGCACCCCTTACTTTATGGTAGTATGTACCTCTGTAATGCACTATTCTCATACTTTAAAACATTTTGTGCAACACTTAAACTAAGTGTGCACCCCTTCTAATACCTTGCACATCCTTTATTTATATGCACATAACCCTTAAAACTAATGTGCACACCTCTTAGCATACGCACCCCTTATTTTATGGAAGTATGCACCTTCCTACTAGTCTCACGCACCAGTGGTTAGCAGCCAACACACACCCCCTTAGATTTACCTTTGTTCTTTTCACATTTAATTAGCTACTCCATTTCCTTCCTTGACCACTTACACACAACATACATTATTGTGTGCAACACTTCTGCCAAACGCATGCTGCCCATGAGAAGGTGTGCATGCCTTCATTTTTTTTTGCTTACCTGTTTCATTGGGTGCACACACCAGTCAAACCAATGTGCATGCCAAGTACACCCTCCCTCTTGTTTTTACTTGGTTTAGATCCTTACATTTTAGCTTGTTGCCTGATCACCAGCGCGCACACCATTTTCTATATGGCTTTCATTTCTTCTTTGCTGAGTGGGTAGCCCTTGGTTGTTTGCACCCTTACTTACGTTTGGTCTCTTGTATGCACACCATAAAACAAATGCACACACTACCATAGTTAAAACACACCAAGCACAAATATTATGCACATACCAAAAACAAATGCATACATAGTGCATACACATTCAAACTATCTAAATGTTATGACATTTAAAATGATAAAAACTCGGCACTGTTTTGTTCAAAGAAATAATAAGTGCATGCAACACTTAGTAAAGCATACAAGGCTAGAAGACCACAACATCAATGTAATATCGAGCTTGAAAGAGAGCATCAACCAGGAAACACCTTTAAGCATCATATTTACCTGTATTTATCAAGACAGAATCACTCAGTGAGAACAAACTGTATGCACCCTAAAATGGTCGCCTAGACTTTGGGCCCCATTTATTAAATTATCAAATTTCCTGAATCAATGCTTTTCAAAATTCAAATCAATTTCTTTGATCAATCCTAATTAATTCAATCATTTTAATTTTCCCTAAGGTTTGATCATTTCATCAATAAATTTTATTAAAAGAAATATTCTCTCTTAATTAAATAAAATAATCTTATTTAATTGAAAAAGAAATATCTCTTAAATAAAATAATTTTATTTAATTAAAATCTCTTTTAGTTAAATAATTTTATCTTATTTAGAATAATATCTCTCTTTTAATTAAATAATGTTATCTTGTTTAATTAAAAGAGAATCATTCTTTTAAATAAATAAAAAATCCACTTAAAGCTCTTTGTGATGAAAAAATGGAAACAAATAATTAAAAATAAATAAAATTCATTTTCTCTCCACACTTTCTAAAAATGAGCTTTGTTTCCTCTTTTTTGATTTATCCCACATTCCTCTTGGAGATGCATTCTCTTCCACATTTTCTTATATAAGGAGCCCTCTCCTTCTCATTTTGAATCCAGAATTTTCACGCTATTGTTATGCTGCAAGTTTTCTTGGTGATATTTAGAGTTTTGAAGATTATTACATTCTAGCTTTCATATTTACATTAGCTTAAATCTTCATAGCATCTTAGCTTAGTTTCCTTCATTGTTTTAGTTTAATCTTCATATAGTTAATTAGTAAAGGAGAGTAAAACTTGCATTTCAATAGCATATTTTATTTCTTTGCATTGGTATCATCTAGATTAGTTTCATTTACATGCAATAACTTGAAGATCAATGGAGATTAGCATTCTTGCTTCTCATCCTTGAATCTCTCATTTCTTGGTGTACTTGCATGGGTTTAACTAGGTCGATCTGAGGGCCTCATAATACAACCTCTGTACTCCATGAATAGAGAGTTGTGAATTGCTATTCGGGACCTCACTGTTGAGTGTTCTTGGATGTAATGATTCACAGAAGTGTGACTACTTTCTAGCACACATTTTTGGCACCCACCGTGGGGCAGAACGACTCTATTTTATCCTTCTTTTTATACATTTCCGTTGCCTGTTCTATTGTTTTTGAAATAGTTTTTGAGGTTAAGGGTGTTATTCTCTGTGGGATGTTATTTTTAATTTTTTGTTCTCTATCAAAACTATGATTTTTAATTTTCTATCCGTACTTCTGTACATCACTGTTACAAAATCTCATGCAAAGTTTCTCACTGTATTGCATGAAGTTTTGCTAGTACTAGCACTTCTATGCACAAAAAAGGTGTTTTCTCACATGAGCCTATGTACTTTCTTACGTGAGCCTTCGTACTTTCTCGTATGGGCTTGTTCTTTCTTGTGTGTGGTTCGGTACTTTCTCATGTGGCCCTGAGTACTGTTTCACATGGAATTCCATGACAGTAGAGATAGAATTTGCTGATTTGTAATTTCAGATTATTGATTTCTAACGCTTACGGTTTGCTGTTGATTTGTCTTGATTTTGTACTTTCAGATGTGTGCTAAATTATAGATTGTAGATCTTTGGACATAAGGTGAGTTACTACAATCTCTATAACATTTCAATTTTGGACATAAACTTAATCTCTTGTGTGTTTGGCTTGAGTGATTTATCGCTTTCATAAACCACATTTTGATTTTGGGGTTTTTAAAAAGAATATAGATTCATTTCTTTCATATGTGTTTCACATAGATAAGTAGGCCCTATTAACACTATTCGTGGTTCTTGAGAGAGTGGGTTTCTAGTGAAACTCTTCTGAACAAGGGAACCCTTGTAGGTAGGGAGGTTACTAGAACTATCTTTGCATTCTACTAGATTTTTAGTCTTTGACTTTTCAATTGATGCATTCTCTCTCCAGAGAGGTTGATAATTCATGAGTAATTAACATTATGAATCTTGGCGAGATAGTTTTAGTCTTAGCGTGCTAGAATGAATCTATCTTCTATGTTTGGGTGAAGAGAAAAGCATAGAGGATTATGCTCTACTCCCTTTTTGGGTAGTAATAGAAACTCAAACCCTTGGATCTAAGCCAAGTCCCCATGTGGTTCTTGTTTTGAGTCACCTTTTAGAGAGGGTTAACCTTAGTGGACATTCCCTTCATTGGGTAAACCATGTTGATGGAACCTCAAGCGGTAATAGCCACTTTTGTCATGGTAGTGACAAACCACTATACAAATGTCCTTGTGGAAGAAATCTCCATGGGTACAGTTTCTTGATGGATTGTCAGATCTCCTCATAATCTTTGATTGATTAAGTTCTCAGAATGTGTCAAAACCCTGGTGCACCTGGATTGGAGTTAACCTTCTTGAAATTGTAAAAGTTGCAGAGTCAAGCCATTATTAAAAACCATAGTGCATCCAAATTTTTCTTTTTAGGACTATGTGTGTGATTGGAACAACATTTTGGAGAACATACACAAGTAGTATCTTTAAGGAATAGCATACTAAGTCAATATTCATGTTCATGAGCAAGGTTACTTTGTCCCTTGCTCATTGTTTGAAGATGTTTGCTTGCTGGAACTCCATGGTTGTTGTTCTATGTGCTTGATAAATGCTAAAAATTTGTTAATATGCCTGGTTAATATTTTAAGATGAACAAAAAAACTAAGTTCTTGAGTTTACAAACTTGCTGATTAAGTGGCCTGATCTTATTTCGTCACTTGGCTATGCACATTCTTGCACGAGCTTGGCATTTTCTCGCACTAGATTTCATTTCCTCGCACGACCCCTGGTGTTTCCTCATGCAGGACTGTATTCTCCTGCGTGAACCTGTACCCTGGTCTATCAAAATAGTGAGCTATTTTTAGTCATTTTCAATCCTCTATAGTTGATCTAGATTAGATCAGGCTACTCACCCTACTGTTGGAAACCTATTTTCACTTGGGATTCTTATATTTTTGACCTCTTGAATTAGTGAAATTTGATTTTACAAGTAACCTTGCTTGGAATCAGTAAGTCAGAAATCATCCTTGTTGAGTAGATACACCTTTAGATTCTTTGATAACATACTTGGAGAGTCTTAGTAGTCTCTTGTCCAATTCACTTCCACCCAAAATCAATTTCAATCAGATATAACTTGGTTAAAATCATCCTCCTGATCTATATGTGCTAGGATACTTATCCATTGATTGGGCACCTCTGTGGCAATGTTGATTGACACCTTTTACAATTTTCTATCTCACCATCTCTCTTTTGGACAATTGAACACTTTTACTATCCTAGTTTGATACCAATGTATCTTAGGGTCATCTTATCATTGAGTGCTTTTCCTTTCATGTTGGTTGTGAAAAGGTATCAAGTGAGTCAAGGGAAATGACCTTAGGTTATCTTTAATCAATTACCCCCAGTCCAAACTCATCAAAAGCATAAGGGAAAGGAACCCATATTTGACCAATCACCTAGGAGCAAGTCTACTAAGTTGAGGACCCCCTTAGCATCTTCCCATTTAGGTATGGATATGAGTTATACCATGACTTAGCGAGAGAGGGAAGCTATGGATCAAAACCTTGATGACCTCTACAAAAGACACAAAGACAACATTATGTTTGGTAATTCCTCTCATGATGCTCAACTTGGTTCACCCCCCATCAATACTAGGTACTTAGATGCACATCAAAGATCTGAAAGGCATGAGAAATGAGCTCACCTAGAACAATGGTCACAACATGAAGACCAAGATAATGAACCTTGTGACGCTGATGTCAATGCAATGTATACCAATGACTTGTTCAAATAGTCAAGACCAAACTCACCACTTCAAACAACCTCAAGGTATACAAGTGAAAGACTCAAACAGATTGAGCATGAGAAGAAAGCCTTTCTAGATGAACAAGTTGTGAAGCAAGAAAATTTTAGACAACTTGAGGCAGAGAGAAAAGCTTTGTTAGAATTGGAAAGAAATGCTTCTCAAGAAGAGAAAGATAGGCTTTTAGCCCAACAACTTAATACCCAATTCAACAATAGAGGTGTTGATAGTGGAAACAACTCTCCTTCCTCCACTCCTTCTAGAACACCACACAGTAGAAGGTGTTCAAGAACCCCTTCAAGATCTCCTAGTCCTATAGGAAGAAGGACCTCAAAACATGCTCATTATAGGAGACAAACACCTCCTAGGCACTCGAGGCAGCCTTTGCAGCATGCTCATCATAGTTCCCAACATGGAAGTAGTAGCTTAGACTTTGATCTTAATTCTCAAGACTTCATGAGAATGCAACAAGAGCCGCTCTTCCAATAGTATGTGGAGAAGTACTTGGAATAGAACAAAGATAAGTTCCTCAAAAGTCTAATCAACAAGGGTGCAAGTGTCCCTTATAATTTTGATGTGGATAACAAAATTAAGAAGCAAAGTCCATCACAAGAAGAGGAAATCAAAAAAATGAAGAAAATGATGGAGAAACTTTTGGCACCTAAGAGTTCATTCTCACTTGACTCGATTTGTCCTAATCCTTTTGACAAGAGTGTGAGCATGAAGGATTTTCCTAGAAGGGTTGAACTCCTTCAGTATGACAAATATGATGGTAGTGGTGATCCACATGATCATGTGCGCCAATTTTACACTATGAGCTTTGAGTTTCACCTAGATGATTCCTATCTAATGAGGTTATTCCCAAGGAGTCTTAAGGGGAAAGCAATGAAATGGTTTACCAACATAACTCCCCATGTCAAGACTTTCAAAGAGCTTGTTCATAGATTTGTTCAACACTTTGCATACAATCTTTCAAGATCTATCACTATGTTGGACCTATGTAACCTAAAGCAAAACCAAGGGGAATCCTTTGTCTCATTCTTGCAAAGGTGGAGGCGACAATGCTCTCATTATCCTAGGACCATTCATGAAGATGAGAAAATTAACATCCTTGTCAGCAACTTGCTGCCCGAAATGTAGTATGAGGTTCAAAAGATGATCTTCAATTCCTTTGATAACATGGTCAAAACCACGTGTAAAATTGAGGATGTTTTAAAAGAGCAAGGAATTTTGACTAGACATGGCAACAATAACAACAATGGTCAAAACAATAATAATTCTAGCAAGGATAAGGGGAAGAATGTGCATTGGAACAAGAACAAACAAGTGGTCAATGATGGAGTTGTAGACTCTCACCAACCTAAGGATCAAGGTGTCCTCCACTTGTCCAGTGCAATTCAAGCTATGAAGCTCAATGCACCTCCTCAACAAGAGAGCAGGCCAAGGTATCAAGATAAGCCCAAGAAGGAAAAATGTCAATTTGCCAAACTTGGTGACTCATATGAGGATGTTTTCAAAACACTCATTGCCAATAATCTTTTGCATCCACAAGATCCCACAAAACATTACATCCTTGACATTAAGGCACATTGGTGGGATGAAAAGGCTTTCTACAAGTTTCATAATGGCATTGGGCATACTATTGAGAATTTTTGGAAAATCAAGCACATTATCCAAGATCTAATTGAGAATGGAAAGCTTAAGGTGGATGGACTAAACACCAATGTAGACCATAAGGATTTCAAGGATCCCTTGCCCAAATACGAGAAGAGGGAAACCTCTAAACCAAAGGATGGCAAGGCCGTGATCAACTATACTTACATAGCTCCAAAAAATGTGGTCAACATGCTCAAAGATGTGGAGGAAAGTGTCAACATGACACAAAACAAGGATCCCTATGGTTATGACTCTTATGTGAACTCTCCCCCTACCTTTGATGAAGAACCTATTGTGGTGCTGAGGGGTCCTCACTCTAGGATATCATCCTAAGCTCTTAATGTTGTCACAAGAAGCCAAGGCCCTATTGTCATTAGGGGGCCCAGTTTAGGTCAGCTTAATAAACCAAAGCAAGTGGTATCCAAGAATGCCACCAAAAAATCAGCTATCAACCCCAAGCTAAATTACAATCTTGTTGATTAGTTACAAAGAACCCCAGCTTAGATTTCAATCTTGGAGCTTTTAGAGTTGTTCCCAAGACACAAATAGGTCCTTGAGGATGCTTTGCACACAACCAATGTTCCCAAAAATTTAGATGTCAACCAATTCCAAGGCATGGTTAATCATATTACCAATCCTCACTACCTTACATTATCAGAAGATGATGACAAAGCCTTGAACCACACACATAATCTTTCCATTCACATCGAAGTCATGATCCATAAAACCCATGTCAGGTGTGTTGATAGATGGGGGTGCTGGGCTTAATATTTGTTCTTTGAGTCTATTAAAAACTTTGGGCTATTCTGAGGAAGTGATTGATACCAGAAAGAAGATCACTAAAAAAGCCTATGATGAGGTAGAAAGGAGTTCCAAGGGGTTGGCTATTCTTCTTGTTAGGATTGGCCCCGTTGAGAGAGACATTTTGTTCCAAATTGTTGATGTTGGTCCTCTGGCATACAATATCTTGCTTGGTAGGCCTTGGATCCATGAGATGAAAGTAGTGTCATCCACCTACCACTAGTGTGTTAAGTTCCCCTACAACAGAGTAGAAGTTTGTATACCTGGGGATAGAACCTTATCTGTCAACTCCATTTCAGCAGGGACCCATGTTCCCCTTAATAGAGAAGCAGAGGATTTCAATGCAACTCTAGCATAGTACAAAGATAAGTTCAAATCAATAGACCTTGGTATAGGGGGATACCAACTTAACTCCTTTACAAAGATGCCCATTTCCCCTAGGTCTTATGGTAAGCCTTCTCAAGAGATGAGACCTTATTCTTCAGCCATGACTTTGTTTGACACATTTGTCAAGTCTTCAGTGCCTATCTAGGATGAGAAAGAAGAAGTAGCTATTAAAGATTGGATCTACAAAGAGGAGAATTATATGCACAATGAGAACTTCTCTCCTTCTCCTAAGGCTTATGGGAGAGGATATACGTTGGTCAAACAAATGGGCTATCCTAGACGTGGCCCTCTCAGTCACAGATTAGATGCTAGAGATGAACCTCTCAATCATTCTCTTTTTGGACGCAGGTCAAAGAAGATAGTTGGCCTAGGTTTTTTGAATAATAACAAGAATATTGTTCCTATCCTTGATGAGTTAGATAGTGAGGATGAATCACAATGCATACCAAATTTGACAAATCAGCAAGACATGTGTGACGATTGGATTCCTTCTACTAGTCCCCTTTGTGAAGATTCAAATAATCCAACCACTCATGCAATAGTTGCAAGCATAGAACAAGATGGATCAGACATTGACCCAAGAGAAGGTGTTACCCTTCATGAAATTGAAGCTTCTACATCAAGGTGTCTTAAGCCTTTCTGGTGTAAACATCCCAACTAGGATTTAGAAACAGACTCACATGAGTATGAGTGGGACTCTCTCTATGATTGTTCCATAGTTGACATGGGTGTTGATGTCATCCATTCCTATAGTCCTCAACCTGAGTTAGTTGATGAGTCATGTGTAGGGCTAGAGGATTGGAACCCATGTGTTTTATTAGTGGATGATTCTTCACTTGTTAGGCTGAATCCTGATTTGGGTAACTTAAAAGAATACTTGATAGACTCTAACTCTGTGGTCACTAGAGATGATACCATCTATATCCACAACATTGGACCAGCCATTGACTTACCCCTTGCTCACCCCCACTTAATTGATTGGTCTCAACACTATCAAGAGCCTCAGCTCTTAACTCTCTAGAATGACTATGAGATAGCTTGTTACCTAAATGCTCTTAAGCCTGTAGTCTCTTCCACCAGCAAACCAACTACAAGCATGATAGAACCAGATATCAAGTACCTTAGTCACAAAATAAAGAGAAAATAAAATAAAAAGAATAGGAGTTTTGATGGCAAAAACCACTATGTGGCGGTGTCAGAATCAAAAAAAGTAAAAATAAAGGATGTATCCAAGGGTGAAAACCTCTCTGAGGCACCTAAGGATGAGGTACTTGATCATCTTCCCAGTTATTTTCAAGATAGATCATCAATGCTCATTGAGCCTACATAGGAAATAAATTTGGGTATAGAAGAGGCACCACAAATAGTACATTTGGCTCAGTCTCTATCAATACGTGAAAAAGAAGCATATACCAAGTTCCTACAAAACAAGAAGGTCAATTTTTCTTGGACTTACTCAGACATGCCAGGATTGGACACTAATCTCATTATGCATCACTTATCCATAGCTCCAGGTGTTAAACCAGTCAAACAAAAGTTGAGAAAAATGCATCCTCACATTACTCTTTTAGTCAAAGAAGAATTGGAAAAACTCCTTAGTGCAGGATTTATAAGGGCTACTGACTATGCAGAATGGATATCCAACATTCTACCAATTTCAAAACATAATAAATCCATTTGAATCTGCATAGATTTTAGAGATGTCAATAGAGCATGCCCAAAGGATGATTTTCCACTCCCTAACATAGACATGATAGTGGACATGACGGTGGGTTATGAAATCTATTCCTTGATGGATGATTTTTTTGGATATAATCAGATTAAAATAGCTCTCGAGGACCAGGAAAAGATTGCATTTACTTGCGCATGGGGTACTTATTATTGGAACGTCATGCCTTGTGGATTGAAAAATGCAAGAGCTACATATCAAAGAGCTATGACAACAATTTTCCATGACATGATGCATAAGAATATGGAAGATTATGTAGATGACACCCTAGCTAAGTCAAAGAAAAGAGACACACACTTAGGCAATTTAGAAGTCATTCTAGATCATATGGAGCAATTCCAGTTAAGATTAAATCAAAAAAAATGTGCATTTGGTGTCACCTCTGGAAAGCTTCTAGGATTTATCATTTCAGCTAAAGGAATAGAGGTAGACCCAGAGAAAGTTCAAGCAATATTGGATATGCCACCTCCCAAAAACATTAGCCAAATGAGGAGTCTACAAGGACATCTTCAATATATTAGGAGGTTCATTTCACAACTGGCAGATAGAGCTCAACCCTTCAATAAGAACTTGCATAAGGGGGTCAAATGTGTCTGGAATGAGGATTGTCAAAGGAGCATAGATCAGATTAAGGAATACTTGGCAAATCCTCCAATTTTGATGCCTCCTATCCCAGGAAAACCTCTCATACTATATGTTTCAGCAACAGAATCTTCCTTAGGGGCATTATTAGCTCAACTTGATGACACTGGAAAAGAACAAGCCATATATTACATCAGTCATACCCTTGTTGCATATGAGGTCAATTACACTAGTATTGAGAAAGCTTGCTATGCTGTGGTGTTTGCTTCCCAAAAGTTGCGACATTACATGCTTGCGCATACAATAAACCTCATAGCAAAAATTGATCCTCTCAAGTATTTTCTTGGTAAGGCTGCCCTCATAGGTATACTTGCTAAATGGATGATGGTTCTTTCAAAATTTTACATAGAGTATGTTGAGCGCAAAGCTATAAAAGGCCAAGCCATTGTAGATCAATTGGCCGATTTCCCAATTTAAGATAGCATGCCTATTCAAGTTGAATTTCTAGATGAGCACCTAATGTACACGACTAAGAGAACATGGAAGATGTTATTTGATGGCTCTTTTATGCAGAATGGTTCAGGAGCTAGAGTGTTGTTTGTTTCTCCTCATGGGTACACAATTCCTAAGTCCTACAAACTATTGTTCCCATGCACAAACAACATTGTTGAATATGAAGCCTTGACAAATGGACTCAAGATGGCTATTGAATGGAATATCACAGAACTACACATCTATGGGGATTCACAATTGATAGTCAACCAAGTTAATGAACAATACCAAACCAAAGATGAGAAACTGGTACCTTATAAGAAAATGGTTGATTCATTGAGATGGTATTTCACATTCATCACATTTCAACAAGTCCCTAGAGCAGAAAATAAAGCAGCTGATGCTATGGCCACACTTGCTTCACTTCTTCAGTTAGAGCAGCATGAGTCTAGATTTGAATTCCTGGTGGAAGAGCTACACTATCCTATCTATGACTCACAAGAAGGCCATGTTATCTATACCCTTGTTGGTCATGAGTCATCCTGATATGGTGCCATTTAATCATATCTTCATGATGGAATTATTCTTGAAACCTTAAATCACTCTGAATGAAGAAACCTAACCCAAAATGCCTCTCACCATTCCCTCATCTTTGGTGATTTGTATAGGAGGGGTTTAGATGGGACACTTCTTAGGTGCTTAGAAAAGGAGGAATCTGATCAAGCGCTAGTTGATATTCACAAGGGCATCTATGGGGGACATTATAATGGTCTTTCTATGGCTTGAAGGTTGCTTAGGGTAGGGTACTATTGGCCTACCATGCAGATGGATGCAGTAGCTTTTGTAAAATCATGCAAAAAATGTCAAAAACATGGTCACCTGATACATGCTCTAGGTAGGGAGCTCATTCCTTCCATATCTCATTGGCCATTTCAGTGCTGGGCCTTTGATCTTGTTGGGAAGATTCATCCCAACTCATCAGGTGGACATAAATTTATCATCACTGCTACTGACTACTTTACCAAATGGGTAGAAGTTGTTCCACTTTCTATTGCCTCGAGCAAGATAGTTTCTCTGTTTATCTTGAACCATATCATCTGTCAATATGGAGTTCCATCTAAGATAATCATTGAAAATGGAGGTTAGTTTAAAAATAAGGACCTTACAAAACTCTATAAGAAATTCAAGATAAAACAACATTGGTCCTCCATTTACTTCCCGCAAGGAAATGGACAAGCAGAGGCTTCAAATAAAACCATTCTCAAAATTCTCCATCGAACAGTTCATAAGAATGGTAGAGATTGACATTTATAGATAAAGTCATCCTTATGGGCTTATAGAATGTGTATTCATACTCCAACAGGGGCTACTCCTTTTTCCCTTACTTATGGTGCTGAAGCAGTGTTACCTTTAGAGGTTGAGATTCCTTCACTTATAGTCTCTCTCAAAGGTCTAGTTACTGATGAAGACTACCGCGCCATGAGACTACAAGAGTTAGAACTTCTAGATGAGAAGCGTAAAGCATCATTTGACCATATGAGGGTCTATCAAAAGTGGATGTCCAAAGCCTTCAACAAAAAGGTTCACCCTAGAGCATTCCAAGTGGGAGATCTTGTGTTACAAGAAAATCCTAAGAACCAACAACATAGAGAACAAAAGGGAAAATTTGAACCTAATTGGCTTGGACCCTACATCATCATAGTAGCTTTTGGGATAGGTGCTGATTTACTATCAATTGAAGAGGGGGAGCAGCTCCCTAAGCCTATCAATATCTTACACCTAAAGAAGTTCTATCCATGATGCCCGTTCTGTCTAGGGGCATCCTTTGTACATATTTATTGATCCTAAAAAAATACCCCAAAAAAAAAAATTCATATATGATGCTAAAAAAATTCTAAAAATTAGAAAATGTCCTGAAAAAAGAGCATCCTAGTGAAAACCTAGCAATAGGCGCTTTGATGTATCTCAAAAAAATTATATATTCTAAAAATACCAAAAAAATTCAAAAATTCAAAAAATTCAAAAAAATAGAAAAAGTGCCTTGGTGAAAACCTAGAAACAACCACCTTGGTAGAAAAAATATAAAAAAATATAAAAAAGTCCTGACAAAATTGCAATAAAATCCAAGTGGTGAAAACCTGGAAACGGGCACTACTTGAGGCCTTTGCACCCCTGCTTCTTAGCATGCATACTCGATACTTAGCATTTCTCCATCATGCCTTGTCCTTGTTGCCTTGGTTTGGAATTGGTCTTTGTCTTTGTTTAGGGGTCATATTTGTGTTATCTTTGGTCTCTTGGATGCATCAGTCTTTAGGACAGCTCACAAATAGTGTTTTTCAACACCACCGAAATTGTGTTTTTCAACACGACCCCTGACATCGAGTGTTTTTCAACACAACCCCTAACATTGAGTGTCCTTCAACACTTATCAGTTTGGTCTTATCTAGTTTTGTCAAGTGATTTTACCTGCTTGCAAGCATTTGATCCTTATCCTTGAAACTCAATATCAGTGAACACACTTAAAAAAATTTTAAACACAACACTTAATGCCTGAGATATGTCATTGATCTTTTCTTTGTGTGCTGACTATTATTGATTTTCATTGAGTGCCCTTGTCTAATAAGTCTCTCCATGATGTATAGCTAGAGGACTTGGGGCATGGGGCATGTTTTTTTTGCTTTTTGCTTGTGGGTGTGCTCTCGAAGCTCTTGAGTGTCTCTTGTTATTCCCTTGACACACTTAAGAGATTTGAGGCATCATCCTTGACTATTTTTGCACAATCATTCTTATGGTCATCCTAGCATCTATGCCTTGATGCGAGAGTGGTTTTTCTACAATAAATTGGGTAAGCTAACATTAGAGTCATCTTGACCCTTATGTCTTTGATGCTCATGTTAGAATCTTTCCACATTCCAATCCGATATGAATCATATTCATATCTTCATAGTTGCGCTTGTGACTAGTGAGGATTGTGTGATTTTTCGATGTCTGTTAACAATGGCCCAATGATGAAAATAAGTTCTTTACATTCTATAATGAATGATGAACACAAAATCCTATGTTACAGTTGCACTATTGCAGGTACACCTTTGCATTTTCATGTAGCTTGCATTGTTAGACTTCATGATTAATTTGCATTTTTAGGCTGCATTATGAGTTTGAGAGGGTTTTCCTTCATCTTTCTTGTGGACTTTTAAAATGATAAAAACCCATCACTATTTTGTTCAAAGAAATAATAAGTGCATGCAACACTTAGTAAAGCATACAAGGCTAAAAGACCACAACATCAATGTAATCTTGAGCTTGAAAGAGAGCATCAACTAGGAAACACCTTTAAGCATCATATTTACCTCTATTTATCAAGACAAAATCACTCAGTGAGAAAAAACAAGATGCACTGAAAATGCAATCCATTATTCACTTTTTACATCTCTGGTTGAACTAACCAATTGGCCTCAATTATGCACTGAATTGGCCTCAAAAACTGACCAAAAGCCCTCACAGGAACATGCCATCATGAATACAAGTTCACTTCCAAAATATGAGTATACGAATCCACAACTAGATCGATCAAAAGATGAAAAGACCGATTACAATTTAACACAAAAGCCAGCTTGTTAGAAATATTCAGGATGAACTCAATGAAATATGCAGAAAACTAATTCGGAAATGGCTTAGGAAAGTGACCAGATAGATTGGCTGAGGTCTAAAATCCTTAAGGGAGGTACACTCCTAGGTCTACAATATAGGACAACCTTCAATTATTCTTTACCTCCAGCCGGGTGCATACTACAAAGCCTCAAAGTAGGCCACTTAGAAATCTGGACAATGCACTCTTGGTGACACTTAACAATCTGCAAATGGAATGGCTCTGGAAAACATGTCAAATGGACATATGGGGGGCTGAAAATGGGTATGGAAACTCTCTCTCATTCCTAAAACATGATGCAATAACTCCCATGCAATGAACATCAACTAGACAATAAATGCACTCCTCCGAAGTGGACTACTTTGTAAAATTCTAGAAACACACTTTATGTAGATTTTCAGGAACACCTTCAAATAGCCACTTCCAAATCATGTCAAAACTAAAAACTAGGACCTCAAACCTATCACATATGTCAAATGATAGGTAATAAAAATCCTACCCAAGTGAATCATCATGAAAAATAATAGGCCCTTTTATCCATGCACTCAAACAAGGTGCCTTTTGAAGACTTTCAAGGCATAAATTTGACACTTAGAGAAATTTTTGCAAGTATGGACTCAAAACATATTCAGGGATTTTTGAGCTCCAACAAGATCCTCCATCTCTTCATGGACAATATTCTTCTCATCTTGTTCATCTTCATCTGCTACTTGTTCAAGGAGTAGTGCTATCTTCTCCCACTTCTCAATACTCTTATCCAAATCTTCTTCAAGGTTCTTCAACCTTTCTTCCTCTTCTCTCTTTGTGGCTTCTTCTCTTGCCTTATTTTATTGGTATCTTTTCCTCTCCTTGGCCAAATACTCTTTGAAATCATAGTACATCTCCTTCTTTGATCTTTTCAGGAACATCTCCCCCATCCTAGGATTCTTTTGGTTTCCAACCACCACTTTGGAACACACAAGGAGGATACTTCAACTCCAAGGCCTCAACAAAGGACCTTCAACCTTCCAAATCCCAAAAATTAAAAGCCCTGATACCAATTGATGTAGAGGTGGGAATGGTGGACTTTCAAAATGCAAATTTGAGGGACTACAATAGGGTTCTATCCAACACCAACTAGTTCTTCTCTAGGATCATCCACATTGATCCAATCCACACCATGAGTAATCAGAGTTCACAAGTAACTTTGTGTGCCACCACCCACTCTACACCTTTGAAATAAATTTCATATCCCTAAACCAATCACTAGTTTCATCTCATCCCCACACAATACCTAATCCCTTCATAAAACTTTCCCAACACATTCATCAACGAAATTCATCACAAACTGCCATGTCGTTGTCCCTTACATAGACCCAAACATAGTCATTCATAGCATTTGATCCTGATCATATTTCCTCGATCTCTCCATTCATATTTTTCACAACTTTTCCCTCTCCAAGATATCTAAAATGTGGTCAAATCCAATGGTTCAATAGGGAGATATGTCACCCGCATTGAGATTATTTTTTCCTATGACAGCCATTCCTCCATTTCCCATAACCAGGAATTATTTGTGCTTAAAATTCACAAAAAGAACATAAACCCTACATAGGAATGAATATTAACAAAAAAAATAACTATTCCAATCCATTAAAAACCATATTAGCATTTAAATAATAATTAAGAACATAAACAATAGCACTGTGTCCTCATGGGAAGAGATAGGGATTTACAAAATGAATTTACATTTCATTGTATAAAATATATTTTTCATTGTTTCTTTCACTCCCTCATGGATACCTATCTCTCCCTAACTCTTCTCTCTCAATTCCTCACTCTCTTCATTTAAAAATATCAATCCCAAAGACTAGTTGATGGTTTAACTTCCCTTTCAACTGCACATAGTCAATTATAAGGACTGTTACAATTAGTTTTGGGTTTGCATTATTGTCTAGTTGACAAATAGTTGTCAACTTCAACAAATTTAATCCTATTTCCTTATTTTTAACCCTTAAAGAGGTTTTAGGATCCTATTTTAATCTCCTAAATACCTTAAACCCTTACTAAACCCTCATTCAAGCCTTTTAGGCCTATTTTGCCACTATAGGCAATTTACATGTTTTAGCACCTTTAGTGCTCTTGACAAATTTTAAAAGGATCTAATGGCCACATTAAAAAATTATGGACCTTTATAGGTCATTAAACCAATTACATTAACCTAGGATTAACCAAATTACCCCTAGTGACCCCTAGGTACATTTAGCCCTTACAAATGCCATTAAGGCTTACATAGTTTGATCCTTCACAAAGGATTCAATTAAAAATTCAAAACATAAATAAATGACCACTAAGGTATTAATACATTTCCAATGACCTCTTAAGGTCATGTTTTCCATCAAATCCATCCAAGGCATATCAGCGACCTTGGTGTACCTCTGAGGTCTTGTCCTTGACCTTTGTTCCCTTGCACTAGGAATTCTTCCCATAAATCCTCATCATGGCTCCTCTTCAAGATTCTAGTTGAAATATATCTTCAAAGAATGCAAAAATGACCCAAAACATGTTTTCAATCAAATTGAAAATCCACCATAGAAGACTAGAAGTTCTTGATGGAAACAACCTAGAAATTTGAGAGGTTGACCTCTACTCTAAAAAATGACTCTTGAAAAAATGACTAAGTCAAAAACTCTATGCTGGGAAAAATTTAGGACTTTTGGAGGCCGAAAGGCCAAAAATATTGAACTAAAAATTTAGCTAAGTATCAAAAAATCTCCTTCATGCAAAAATAAGCTAAGTCCAAAACTGAATGCTTAACCGCTAGGAAGGATTTCTGGATGCACATTCCAGAGTCTGTCTACTATCTCTTGGACTTTTGAAAAATCCACCATTTGGATACTTCCAAGGAATTCATGATTCTTCTCTCAGAAGGTGGATAATTTAGTAGGAAAATATTGTATCTCCTCTTCTCAGGCGAGCATCTTCTGCATATCCTCCTTTTGATAGAACATCCACTAGAGGTCATCCTTTGTTCTTACACAATTCAAAATCTCCATGAATTGATGTAGAATTTCTTTTATAGAATACATATTTTGGATATCATCATCATCATACAAATCTAGGTCTAGACCTTTGAAGAACTTCTATAACTCTTCTACCCAGATCATCCCTTCATCTCTTTGTTTATTAATCCATCTTAAGCATTTCTGATAGATATTCAGGGCTCCAGTTATATCCTTGATCCATACCTCAAAATTATCTAACTCGTAACATTAATAAATGTTTACCAAGATTTGGAAGTGTTTCTTCCTTATTATCTTAAGGTCATACAAGATCTTCTTCCATTTCTCTATCTGCACCTCTAATCCTTCCTCAATGCCAATCATATCCACCAATTTGGCGATCTCTCAAAGAATTCCTCTGAAAGGTCTCAAAATTTTCGTTAAGGCAGCCCTTGCAAACTCCTGAAAGTCAAACTTCCAATCTGAGAAAGCATGAATGAAATAATGTGGTATATCTTTTGACATTTCAGGAGCAACCCTCTTTTCCAAAATAGCCTGTAATGAGGCCTCCGGGTTGCTGAGGTCAATGGGACCTATGGTTTTTAGAATGAATATTTTCATTGCCTCATTTTTCTCCATCAAAACTTTAATCTTCTCCTCATCCTTATCCATAAATCCTAGAGTGTTCTTTAATCCCAAGGTAGCCAATGTCTTACTCCCCTCCCTTATAGGCTAACCTAGATATACTTCTTCGAAGACATAGTCCCGGAGAGTTATCTCTACCATGCTAGTGTCAATTGTTGGCACCGCCACTTGTGCTTTCCACCAAACCCTATGATCTTGAGTAACATATGAAAGCATCCTTCCCCAAGAACTTGATTCTCCTTGGTGGAATGTTTGGTCTAGCACTGCCATATCAGTGTCATTTTCATCCATGTATACCCTTACCCTTGGTTGTATTACTTTGGTGAACAAGGTAGGTTTGGTGAAGGTAGTTATTGGATCATACGGTTCTATCAAAATTAAGGTCACATGTTTTTGGCCATGCTCATTATCTTTTTCTTCTAGTGCCTCTTCTCTTACCTCTTCCCTTTCTTCTTCTCTTAGCTCCTCTTCTTCCTCTCCTCTATACTTCTCATTTACTTCACTCCCTTGAGGAAGAACGCTCTCTTCTTTTGTTGTCTCCTTTTATTTCTCTTGTTTCCCTTGAAGGGTTGCCTCAAAAGAAGGTATGGAATGAAATGGTGAAGGAGTGGGAACATTAAGTGGAAGAGTAGGCATAGGTTGTGGAGGAATAAGCATTTTGGGTGCTAGTTGAGAAGGAACAAAAGCCTAAATTGGAGGTGGAGTAGAGCAAGAGGAGGAGTTGGAGAAAGAGGAGGAGTAGGTGAAGGGAAAGATGGTGGAGGCATGAGAATATGTACTGGAGGAGGGGTTTGAGTAGGGAGTGGGGCTATTTGAAGTGGACCTATTGGAACTTGAGGTGGAAGTGGAGTCAAAAATACCTCAACATCCTTTTCCAAAATTACTTCCATTGAAGGTTCTTTTCTTGATTCCTTCTCTATCTCCATCGAATCACCTTGTGGTAACTCTCCATCTATCTCCATTGGATCGTATGTTGTTCCCTGAGGTGGTTGCTAATTTGATTCATCTAGATCTACTCTTGAACCATGTGAAGTCTTTTCTAGAGTTGAAGCATAAATTGAGTGGGAGGGGGAGAAAATGAAAAAGGTAGTTGTTCTTCAAAAGAAGGTCCTGCAACATGCATTGGTTATTCTGACATTTTCTCTTTCAACCCATAAAGACCCTCAAAATTAGATACATAGAATTCATAATCCCCCAAGGCATCTTATGGATTTATCTCTTCCTCTTGAGTCTTTGTTGTTAGGAATAGTCCCAAGAGATAACTGAGAGGGGGGGGGTGAATCAGATATCTATAAGATTCAATTATTTATCTAATTAAGTATAGAAGAACATTAACCATAAACACAATATAAGAACACTTAACACAACACCACAATTTTAGTTATGAAGAAACCCAAATAGGTAAAAACCCCGGTGGGAATTAGCACCCACTATAAACTGCACTAGTGTATAATGATCCCTATTAGAAGATCTTACAACCCTGTTAGGAGTTGATCTTTACAATGCATTAAGTACAATGACCTAGTCAAAGGTCAGACCCTATTAGGAGTCTTTTATAATTAATCCTGTTAGGGGTGAGGACACACTACTCAAAGGGGTGAAGGTTGCAACCTTTTGCTTAATAGATACACACTAAATCTGGATCTTGGTGAACTGTGAGTTAGACTTTCTATCTGGATCAGTTCTAATGAATAGCATACACTTTCTTCTTTTTCACATAGACCTTATGTTGATGGCTCAATACTTCACACCTTCTTCTCTACTCTTATCTTTCAACTATCTACCATACCTAGCGATCACAACTTGACTGGCTATAAGTATCTTTCTCCAAATGATATAATCAAGTTGGCCTATTAGAACTTCCTTGAAATCATATTAGAGAAAAAATATAACTCTCCAACAACATCTCCAATGGCTATACTAAGCACGCAACACTAATTAGGATAGCGCAACTCCATATGAGTAGATGCATCACTTCACACTGTCAGCTCTACCAAATTAACTCATTATGAACCACTCATTAGAAAGCCCCTTAAGCTCATCAATTGATAAGTAGGAGATATTTTCCACATCAAGTTTTGCAAATGGGGTTGCAAGCAGAGTGGGTTTAACCATGGAGGAAACTTTGTAGTTAAGCGCGCTCAAGCTGGAGTAGTACTAGGATGGGTGACCTCCTGAGAAGTCCCAGTGCTTCACCTCTATGAGCATAACCTAGATCCAATTACTGCTAAGTGTTCCATTCATTCTCATGAGAGATGGGTTCGTGTGAACCACTACTCATGAAACATGGGTCAATGAGTTTGACTCAAAAACTACATAGTTGAATCCTGATAGCAATATCACAATTTGACTTGGTGTGGAAAATATCTCCTATTTATCAATTGATGAGCTTAAGGGGATTTCTAATGAGAGGTTCATAAGGCACAACACTTGGTGAAGGTTTTGCAAATGGGGTTGCAATCAAAGTGGGTTTAACCATGGAGGAAACTCTGCAGTTAAGCACACTCAAGCTAGAGTAGTACTAGGATGGGTGACCTCTCGGGAAGTCCCAATGCTTCACCTCTATGAGCATCACCTAGATCCAATGAGTACTAAGTATTCCATTCATTCTCATGAGAGATGGGTTCATGTGAACCACTACTCATGAAACATGGGTCAATGAGTTTGACTCAAAAACTACACAGTTGAATCCTGATAGCAATATCATAATTTGACTTGCTGTGGAAAATATCTCCTACTTATCAATTGATGAGCTTAAGGGGCCTTCTAATGAGTGGTTCATAAGACACAACACTTGGTGAAGGTTTTGCAAATGGGGTTGCAAGCAGAGTGGGTTTAACCATGGAGGAAACTTTTTAGTTAAGCACGCTCAAGCTGGAGTAGTACTAGGATGGGTGACCTCCCAAGAAGTCCTGGTGCTTCACCTCTATGAACATCACCTAGATCCAATGAGTGCTAAGTGTTCCATTCATTCTCATGAGAGATGGGTTTGTGTGAACCACTACTCATGAAACATGGGTCAATGAGTTTGACTCAAAAACTACATAGTTGAATCCTGATAGCAATATCGCAATTTGACTTGCTGTGAAAAATATCTCCTACTTATCAATTGATGAGCTTAAGGGGCTTTAAAATTAGTGGTTCATAAGGCACAACACTTGGTGAAGGTTTTGCAAATGGGGTTGCAAGCAGAGTGGGTTTAACCATGGAGGAAACTCTATAGTTAAGCGCGCTCAAGTTGGACTAGTATTGGGATGGGTGACCTCCCGAGAAGTCTTGGTGCTTCACCTCTGTGAGCATCACCTAGATCCAATGAGTGCTAAGTTTTCCATTCATTCTCATGAGAGATGGGTTCATGTGAACCACTACTCATGAAACATGGGTCAATGAGTTTGACTCAAAAACTACACAGTTGAATCCTGATAGAAATATCACAAAGTGATATTTTATCTCAATGTGTTTAGTCTTTGCATGCATCATAGGTTTATTTGACATATTGATAGTGCTAGTGTTATCACAATGAATTATAATAGGGTAATCAATCTGAATTCCAAAATCTTTTATCGTCTACTTGATCCACACAATAGTAGAACAATTTAATGATGTTGCTACATACTCTACTTCTACTGTGGACTGAGAAATACAATTCTGCTTCTTACTTGTCCAAGTAACAAGTCTATCTCCAAGAAATACTACTCCTCCTGAGGTACTCTTACTATCATCAATGCAACTTTCCCAATCTACATCTATATACACATGAAGGTTTACATTCTCTGAATTAGGATACCATAAACCATAGTCTATAGTTCCTTTCAAATATCTGAATATCCTCTTTACTGTCATAAGATGACATTGTTTAGGTTTTGCTACAAATCTTCCAACAATACCAACTACATTAGAAATATCAGGTCTAGATTGAGTAAGATAGATTAGTTTACCAATCATAGACTTATACAAGGTTATGTCTACTATTCTTGAATCATCTTCTTTTGAAAGCTTGCATCCTGTTATCATAGGGGTACTTACTGGCTTGCAATCATCCATCTTGAAATTCTTCAATATCTCTTTCACATACTTAGATTGATTAATGAAAATACCTTTGTTAGTCTACTACACATTCAGTCCCAAAAGGTACTTGATAGGTCCAATCATGCTCATTTCAAATTCTCTCTACATTTCTTTAGCAAATTTTGCACTAAGCTTTTCATTACCACCAAAAATAATGTCATCAACAAAAATAGAAACTAGTAATCCTTCAAGTCTCTCTCTTATGAATAAGTTACGATCTACTTCTCCTTTCTTGAATCCAATCTTAGTCAAGTAACCATCTAATCTTTCATACCATGCTCTAGGTGCTTTCTTAAGTCCATAGAGGGCTTTCTTCAATCTGCATACCCTAACAGGTCTATCTGATAAGGTAAATCCTTCAAGCTTCTCTATGTAAACTTCTTCCTTCAACTCTCCATTCAGGAATGTTGACTTGACATCCATCTGATATACTTTGAAGTCTTTGAATTTAGCATAGGCTAGAAACAAATTTATGGCTTCCAATCTACTTATAGGGGAAAATGTATCTGAATAATCAATTCCTTCTCTTTGTGCATATCCTTTACATACTAGTCTTTCTTTATTTCTTACTATTGTTCCATATTAATTCATCTTGTTTCTGAATATCCACTTGGTTCCAATCACATTCTTATCACTAGCCCTAGGGACCAATTCCCATGTGTCATTCTTAATTATATTATCTAGCTATTCTTTCATTGCTTCAGGCCAATCTGAATCATTACATGCATCTTCAACACTTAAAGGTTCAATCTGTGAAAGTAAGCATACCTCTTCATTAGCTATTGAACTTTTTGCTTTTGATATTGTCATGACTTTGTTATTTTGATCTCCAATGATATCTTCCTTTGAATGGTATCCAGATGTGAATTTTGGAACATTGGGTGTGACTCTCATCTGACTTCTGTGATTCTTCTTCACTAGTCTCGGGGTCATTGAATAATACATCAATGTTGTCAAACATTTCTTCAACAACTATTTCTGTAGTGGTAGGTCTAGGTTCTTCTTCAATCATAGGTGCATAATCATGATATATTTCTTGAATCATAAACTTTTCATTAATCTTAACATGATCACTTTAATTAGCTTCTTCAATCTTAAGTTAAAACATCTATAAGCTTTGATTTTAGTAGAATAACCAAGAAATATACCTTCATCACTTCTTGCATCAAACTTGCCAATAGCTTCATCTCTCTTGATGTAGCACTTGCTTCCAAATATTCTAAAGTATTTTATAGTAGGTACATTACCAAACCATATCTCATAAGGTTTCTTGTCTACACATGGCCTTAATTGAATTCTATTGATAGTATAGACTAAAGTATTGACCACATCTCTCCAATAGGTGTGTGTGACCTTTCCTTCAATCATGATGATGCGCGTTGTGTCCAGTATGATCCTATTCCTTCTTTTTGCAATTCCAATCTGTGAGGGGTTCTAGGTGCACTTAGCTATCTCTTTATCCCATGTTCTTCACAATACTCATAAAATCTATCAAAGGTGAATTCTCCTCCTCTGTCTAATCTCAGACATTTAATCTTCAATCCAAACTCATTTTTAACTTTAGCTTTGAATATTTTGAACTTGTCAAATTCTTCTGATTTGTCTTTTAAGAATGCAACCCACATCATTCTAGAATAATCATCAACAAACAAAATAAAGTACATTTCACCATAGTATGATCTTGTTTGAGTTGGTCCACATAGGTCTGTATGCACTAGATCCAATTTGTTCTCTACCGAATTATTCTTGCTTCTGAATGAATTCCTCACATGCTTTGCCCTCACACATTCCTTGCATATTGTATCAACTATTTTTACAATGCTAGGAAGGTCTCTTACTGCCTTTACATTTCTTATCTTCACTATATTGTCAAAATTGATATGACATAGTCTTTTGTGCCATAACCAATTTTCATCTACTTTAGCAACAAAACAACTTGCTTCTGAATTAAGCTGAAAAACATTACCTTTTGTCTTTGAACTTGATGTAGTCATTTGTCCTTCCTTGTTATTAATGATGCATTTATTGTCTTTGAGTTCCAACTGATATCCTTTGTCAAGCAACTATCCAACACTTAGTAGGTTATGCTACAAACCATCAACATAAAGAACATCATCAGTGTTGTTCTTTCCATCCAAGGTGATAGCTCCTCTACCTATGATAGGTTTAGGAGTGTTGTCTCCAAATATAACCATGCCACCTGTGTACTTATCCAAATGTACAAATCTATCTTTGTCTCTTGTCATGTGATGTGAAAAACCACTATCAATGATCCAATCTATTCTGATGTCTGCTTGGGAAATCAATACTAATTCTTGTGCTTTCTTTTCATCGTCAAGGTCAATTTCATCAAACATCATCTCCATTTCTTCAATGGCAATGAATCCAATTTCATCTTGTACTAAATTATCATCTGATACTCCATCTCCAGCATAGTAACATTCTTTTGTATACTTAGGCTTGTAATTACTTTTGAACTTCTTGACTCTAGTAGGACACTTAGAAGGAAAGTGACCAATCTTGTTACATGAAAAGCATTTTAATGGTAATTGACCTTCATATTTTCCTTTTCCGTTCCTTTCTTTCTTATAAATCATAGCAATGAAATCATCTAGTGCTTTCTCTTCATCATCATCATCAAAATTACCAGAAGTGTTCAAGGATTTCTTACCATGGACTGAAGCTTTGAATGTTGTCTCACTTTTAGGCTCTGTCTTCAAACTTGATATCTCAAATGCTAAAATATTTCTTATTAAGGTCTCTCTTTTGAAGTCTTTTGAAAATTGCATAGTATCATCTATGATGTTTATCTATCTCTCATATTCTGGTGTCAATGTAGTCATCAACTTATCCATTATTTCTTCTTTTGAAATTTCTCCACCATTGTTTCTGATTCCTGCAATAGCTTCATTAATCCTTTGATTGTAGGCTTTGATGTTTTCTTTAGGTAGCATCTCCAATGTATTGTAGTTTTTCTTCCATATCTTTTTGCGCACATTCTTGGCTTGGACATCTCCTTAAAACATGTCTTCTAGATACTTCCATATCTTGTAGGCTTTATCTACTTTCTTGATCTTTGAAAACTCATTGTCAGACAATGTGCTAATAAGGGATTCTTTGGAAATAGAATTTTGAGTGAACATCTCCTTCTGATTAACAGTTGCATCTTCCTTTGCAAGATTTGATAAAAAAGGGATCTGAACTTCTTTAGTAGCTACTTCAAAAATCTCAAAGGAAATGCACTGCAAATGTGTCATCATTTTTTTCTTCCAATCAAGATAGTTCTCTCCATAAAACTTAGGACTTTCTTTTCTAAATAATTCCATCTAATCAACCTCAAACTATTAAAATCTCTCTCTAAGGCACTTGGCTCTGATACCAATTGTTATGAATAGTCCAAAGAGATAACTGAGAGGGGTGTGAATCAGTTATCTACAAGATTTAATTATTTATCCAATTAAGTATAGAAGAACATTAAGCATAAACAAAATATAATAAAACTTAACACAACACCACAATTTTGGTTACGGGGAAACCCAAATAGGTAAAAACCTTGGTGGGAATTAGCACCCACTATAAACTGCACTAGTGTATAATGATCCTTGTTAGAAGATCTTACAAGCCTATTAGGAGTTGATCTTTACAATGCATTAAGTGCATTGACTTGGTCAAAGGTTGGAACTTGTTAGGAGTCTTTTATAATTAACCCTGTTAGGGGTGAGGACACAGTGTCTGGGAGCACACTGCTTAAAGGGGTGAAGGCTACAACCTTCTACTTAACAAATACACACTATATTTGGATCTTGGTGATCTGCGAGTTAGACCTATTGTCTAGATCAATTCCAATGAACATCATACACTTTCTTCTTTGTCACATAGACCTTCTGCTAATGGCTCAATAATTTTCACCTTCTACTCTAATCTTAGCTTTTAACTATCTGCCATACCTAGCAATCACAACTTGATGGGCTATAAGTATCTTTCTCCAAATGATATAATCAATTTGGCCTATTAGAACTTCCTTGAAATCATATTAGAGAAACAATATAACTCTCCAAAAACATGTCCAATGGCTATACTAAGTATGCAACACTAATTAGAACCGCACAACTCCATATGAGTAGACGCGTCTCTTCACACTATCAGCTCCACCAGATTAACTAATACTTTCTTCTCATGTTGAATTACATCATGCACTCTTAACCAAACATTCTTGAATCTTCTCCAAACACTAATCCAAGAACACATATCCAAATGATAGGTGCAACTACTACAATAATAAAAACAATGTCGGCTCCATCAGATAAACTCAGGAAACTATAACTGTCAGCTGGAAACATCATAACTCAACCTGTACTGCACAACTGACTTTGTGTCCATGACCATAGCTTCAATAAAATGTCTACAACATAAATATAAATGTGCAAGGCTCCATTATAACCATACTGCAAATCACATACATAAATATTCCTGGGACCTGTCAAGAACACTTACTGATACAAACAATTGTATTACTGTCTTCACTTAGAATCAACCTTCACATCTATGATATCATGTTGATAACATATATAGGAACCATATACTCAAGGATCTCTCCATCAAGTTTCCATGCACATTTCTTATCATATATTTTCATCAATGATAAACATACAGTCAACACTGGCTTGCTGGCAAATCTCCAACATCTTTATAAACATCAATTTGAGCCTCCTCTTCCTGGACCTTTCTCTTCTTCAAGAAGGATCCTGATCAAGTCCTTCAGGCTAGAGGAATCTCATCTTCTTCTTCCTCTACATCTTCCTCTTCCAGCATAGTCTCAAAGTGTGGGGATGTACATGATATCTTTCTTTTATAAACTTTTTCATTCTCTAAACTGGTAGCCTTGGGTCCCATAATCTTCCCTCTTGGTGACCTCTTTGGAACATCAGCTTGCTCTTGACTTCCAAAAGATTGAGCATTAGGTGGAGTGATACTCTCTTTCATCTAGGTCCTTGTTGGCTTGGCCTTTGGATTGGATCCATATGCTATTGGATGCCCATGCCTATATATTGTCTCTCACTTTTGTAGAGGAGCTCCCTTGAATTGAGGCATAAGTACCTTTTCTCCCTTCTTCTTCTTCTCTTCAAAATGTGCGGTAGGCTGCTACTTCATTGACACTAGATCCATTTGAAAGGTCTACCAATCAATTCCTTTTTCATCTTTATCATGTGTCGAGCTTTGAAGTTTATATCATCATTCTCATCTTTGTCTACTTCAGCATTCAAAATGGCCCTTGTATAGATTTTATCTTGGTTATACAATGGGTCCAAGATGTCATCAATGTCTCCATCCCACACTTTTGGTGGAATGTAAAGGAGTAAGGCATCTTATTCCATCTCTATAGTCATTTGATAATAATCATGGATCTTGAATTCGTAGTCATTTGTGTAGTTCATCCAATGATCCTCGAAATGAGGCTCATGAATGTAATGTCTTCCCATAATGTGGTTGTAAGTGCCTATAGGGTCAAATCTAGTTCTTATCAAGTTAAACTATTGTAGAGGGAATCCATCCCATTCATACACCAAGGACTTATAGACCTTCATGTCTTGTAGGGAGTGGGGACCAATCGAGATAGGGAAATCCTAGCAGTGCTTCTTGTTGTGCTTAATGTGCTCATATGCATCAAAGAGCTATCTGGCCATTTCCAATAGGATAATCCTATCTGATGGGTACCTTGGTAATTTATTTGGAGTCAAAGTAATCTCACCCACCCTTATGTAAGTGAAAGTTTTAAATTGAATATAATAAGCCCCCAGGGCCTTTACCTTCATTGTAGCTTCCTTTGATGGTCTTTTTGCATAATCACCCTCTATGGAATAGATGATCACGAAGACGAATGTATTATTGATGATTCTATATTCAGATCTATCTTTCCCAAGGTGCTCCTTTATTATGAGCTGAGGGTATAAAATGAATGACCAAGCATTGGGCTGACCCATGGAACCTAGTTTAACAAGTTTTGGATACACTTCCCTAGCAAAAAAGAAAGTACATTATATATGAAATAATGTAAAAATGTGGTTCATTGTTTACTATAGTGAGCTACCTATCCAGATTATCACTAAGGATAGTATCCCATTCAAACCTTTCTTTTCTCCCTTTAATATTTTCAATCAACAGAACTATCCAAGGCTCAAGCTAGATGGACTTTTGCAGACCATATACTATGATTATCATTGTGACGACAACTTAGATGTCTTCTTTTAAGTACCCCCTCCTCATGTCTATCTTCTCCAACTTATTCTTGGGGAGAGATTGCATCAGGTACTCTTTATTAATAATCTCATATGATAATTGAGTGTTCAAGTTGAGGAAATGCACACCCTTATCTATGGATAAAGAATAAAACTGGTCTACTCCTTTGGGAAAATGGAAGACATCTTCGATGTTATCTAGCCTTAAGTCTATGACTACTTCTCCCATAGTGTTTTTTACTAGTCTCTCATATGGTACATAATGTTGCACTAGGGTAACGATCAGATCAAAATAGATAATTGACATAGGATGTGTCATTACATTTACTAGGTTGGAGTAAACTAATGAAGTGCAATCTTTCGATCTACCCATTTATTCGGCACACTTCACCAAGAACTCATTCTTGTTCACATTTCTAATGTTTTTATTTGTTATCTCACTATGGAGATTTCCCACCTTAGAAGGACCATGGTATCCCTTAAATTGAAACTTCATGGCTAGGGAGGTGATCTTCTCTGACATTATACATAGAAAAGGACATAAATCAATAATGGTCATGAGAAACAACCATCCAATTTTAAGCAATAAATGACATAAAACCCTAAAAAGAGAAAAAACCATAAGTCAAAGGCACCCAAAAGGCTTAGAAATCATATTTCAGGGTTTCAGAGGTTCAGATTTTGAAATAATCCTCGACCTCCAACACGCCAAAAAAATGAAACAATGAAAGGGACCAAATGCTTCAACAATAGTTTCCTTTGTATTTCAAATCTTTATAATTTTAGAGATGTGTGGTTAGTTGGTAATGTCAAAACTCTAAAATAGAGAAGCACCAATGAGGAAATTCAAAAATTCAGACACCAAAGGTCATAAACTCTAAAAGGATTTGATCAGATTAGTTTGGTTCTGAGTCTCTTCGGTGGTTTAGAGGGTGAAGGTCATCAGTTTTTGTTAGTGTTTGAAGCATTGAAAGTGTAAAGCTAAGGTTTGATATCAACCAAGTTTGGGGAAAGTTGTAGATATTTCAGAGTCTGAAACTCCAAAAGTCTTGAAAAAAACTCAGTGAAGAGATCCGATAGGGTGAAAACCACCCATGCTCTAAAACTTGATTTTGAGTTGAGCTAGAACATGAGCCTACCCAAAAGACCTATAAGCATGCCTAAAAAACCCTAGACAAGGGAAAGGCAACACACAAACAAACTAAAAATGACAAACACAAAACCTTAACTAGACCAAAGACACAACCCTAAATACAAACTACAAGGAAAAACAAGAAGAAAAAAAAACCCTACCTTGAAACCCAAAGAAAACAAAATGCCAAGAGACCCTACCTCAAAGGTGAAGTAAAGAGGAAGATCAAAAATATAGATGAAGTGAAGACCAAGGCACTCAAACAACACTAAAGACAAATCTCTCTAATTACTCTAAAAATGCAAAGAAACAAAATGCAAAAGTGACAAAAAAGACCACTGATGCACCTTATATAGGCTATCCATGAAGGTGACACTAGTCACCTTTCCAAACCCTTAGAGTTTCAAATTTTTGACCTTTTGGGGTTTCGGAGGTCCGAAAACCACAGGACCTCTGACACCCTAAAAGTGCAAAACTGCAAGCTTCCTTTGACCTGGGTTCAGACTTTTGAACTTTTGTAGGTCCGAATGTACGAAAAGGTTGAAAGGCCAAAAAATTGAAAAAATTATACCTTGCATGGTTTCGGAGCTCAAAAAATCTGAGTATATTTTGAGTCCATATCTCTAAAATTTTCTCTAAGTGTTAGAATTGTGCTTTGAAAATCTTTGAAAGAGGCCGAGTTTGAAGGCATTGAAAATGGAGCCTATTGATTTTCATGAGAAGTCACTTGTATAGGGTGTCTATCACCTATCATTTGACATATATAATAGGTTTTAGGTCTCTTTTTTCAGTTCTAACATACTCTTGAAGTGATCATTTAAAGGTGTTCCCAAAATCTGCATAGAGCCTGTTTCCTGATTTTTACTAAGTAGCCCACTTTGAGGAATCACATTTATTGCCTTGTGATTGGTCATTGCATGTTGGTTGTTGTGTCATGTTGTAGGCATGAGAGAGAGTGTTTTTGGCACTTCAAATTTTCAATACATGAGTCTTGTGAAAATTTTATAAATTTGAAGTGTGTCTAGTTGTTCATGAAATTGTGATAATTTTGCCACAAAAAACCCATAAAAGATCCTGCAAAATTATTTTTTCTTCCTTAGTATCTAGTGAGCCCTAATTAAGAGTTCAACCTAAGAAAAACCCTAAATGTATGCCATTTTCAAAAAGCCCTAGGTCACTCTGTTTTAAATCTATTTGAGCGTTACCCTTTTTGTCACTTAAAATCTCAAAAGTGCACATGCATAAAGTTTTCCTAAAGTCTCAGCGACTAGCAGTTTTATTTTTTCCTAAGTCTAGTGGCTATGATATATCCTAAGTCCTAAATACATTATATTCTAATATTTTGGCTTTCATTCGGCTTGGTATCTTTAAAGAAGATCTAACGGTGGTCGTATAGTCACATAGAATCTTATAGACCTATGCGATCATGCAACTGACCGTCGATCTTACAGAGAAGCTTAATGTAGAAACAAAGTGGAACCATTGACAAATATTTCACAAGTGGCGGCCTTTTATTTGTAAAGGAAAGTGGGACCAATGTCAAAGGAATCTTCAAAGGTGGAAGTAATAAAGAAGATTTGATGGTTGTCGTATGATCGCATAGAATCTTAGAGACCTATGCGATCATGTAACTAACTGTCGATCTTGCATCAAGCTCAGTGTAATTCTCAGGTGGGACCATGGACAGGTGTACACAACTAGCAGTTTCTCATTAGTTAAAAATAGTGGGACCAATGTCAATTTTTTGCATAAGATTTTTCTTGATTGGTCGATAGGACTTGCTGACATGGAGGATGTTAGCAAATACTAGTGCTCAGAAAGAAGGAAACTATATAACAACTTTCCAGCTATTGCAAGTGTGGTTTGTCTTTAACACCAAAGGTAAAGTGGGACCAGCGGCTTAAGAAATAGATGACGATGGGTGAATGTTTAACGGTTTGTCGCATGGTCACATGAGCCTTTTTCAAGCCATGTGATCATGTGACTAACATTTGTTTTAACAGTAAAAGGTTATAAGGGATTTTTTGCCAATAAAGGAATTGACATGATGGCTTGTCATATGGTCGCATGAGCTTCTTTCGAGCCATGTGATCATTTGACAAACCATTGGATTATTTGCCAAGTAAAAATCAATGGTTGAAATTTAAATTGAGGAAGAAGTGGGTGAAAGGTTCAGACAAGTGACACTTCGTTTCCCAAAAAATTAATGGCGACATCATGTGAAGTAAATTACTAAAATAATTGTGGATTGATTATGAGTATGTCAAAATCTATTGCTTCCTCAAAAAGCTACAAGGAGATAAAAATTTGTAGAGTGCTTGGTGAGCAAAATTGGAGAAACCAATTGTTGTTTTTAGATGGATTTTGAAGAAAAGGTTGGTTCTTCCTACACTTGCTTGTTCTGTTAAGAAGTATTGCTTTGCTACTGTGTTCTTTTGCACTCAATATACGTAAATTGTAAGCCCTAGAAATGCTACCTAGGAAAGAGCTTTCCGGTGAAACTGATTATCTTAAAATGGGTTTGCATGAGGATTTATTGCAAATTTTTCCTAGTTCAACAATAAATTTGGTAGAGGTCAAATAGCTAACACAAAAGGAACCTAGGGTAAAAGTGGCGAATGGGTTGTATGATACAAGAAATTATATCAGAGATGTTAAGATCAGTTTTCTCAATGCGAGTGGCACTTCTTGTTGGTGTTTGAAAATGCTTACGCCACTTAGGGCTACCAATATGCCTTGAGACTGATGTTAGGAGTGGTTAGCTCCAAGTGTGAAAGCTCTGCAAGACAACTGGACCAACTATAGGGACAAGACTGCCCTCTTCACTTCTAGCTCTGTAAAACCATGGTGGGTGCACCTAATCTAGTAACTTATGGCATTTTAGGACTTTGGACTGAATTAAACAAAGCAGATGATAGCAAGAGACTACTAAATGTTAACCAGACATTCATTGAATCTCAATTGCTATTGGGTATAAAATGGCCTTATGAAGGGTATTACTACCAACAATAATGAAAAAGACTTGAAATGGAGCTACTATTCAAAGATGTAGGAAATAGCCAAAAACCATCAAGCATTGGACTCAACTGAATATACTAGTCCTTGATCAGTGCCATTATCCATTGGGCAACACTCAAAAATAAATATAGAACATGAACCAACTACTGTCAAAGACTCAAAGCCATAAATAGAACTGTTCCAGCCCATCCACTACTTATAAGATCCTTCTGTAGACAAATCTAATGAATCTGTGCCCTATCCAAAGTATTTTTCACTTGATCTGAGATCAAGAACTAAAGACTAGAACATATGCAAAGGTAACCCTATGCAATGGACCAGAAAATCCAAAACTCATAAAACTAACACTAAGGAGAGACTTGAAAGCTTGAAAAAATTATATTAAGTATGATGAATCATGTACATGTCTATACTAGAGATGAGGCAACCACTTCAATAACCTGCAAAAGATGTAAAGAAATTCTATTCAGCCTCCTACAATGCGACATAGTTTACTACTTCCCACAGGAACCGAACAGAATGGAACCCTTACATAGTCAAAAAATCAAAAATTTATACCACTAGCCACCTTGGGAATCTCAAAGAGATTGCACTAAGCTTAGGGTGACTAGGGCTAGGGTTACAATAGCTAACCACAACAAAATTTCAAAAAACATGCTAGAGGGAAAACCAACACCAATTTGTCAGAAATAAGGCATGATCCTCACAGTAAGAAAATCTTCAAATTTGTACCCAGGATCATAAATTCATCATGAATAATAGTCTGACCAGACCATCAAAACACCTCGAGCCAACAAAAACTGTCCTCCCCCACACGGAAAAACATCTACAAGCAATCACCCAACTCACTGGACCAGACTGCAACAATCGATGCCACCAACTAGATCAAGAAACGGCCAGAAAAACCATAAATTCTAGGTACCTCTTGTCATGAAAACCATCTCTAGATTTGAAATTTGAATTCCAATGCTCACCACCAAAAGTTTAAAATAGGACCGTAGATCTCATCCTTTTCCCAGCACATCGAGTGGGCTATGTTTAAGTTCACAACAGTCACAGGCCCCTCAAAAAGTCAACAGCCAATCAAAAACTAGCACGTCAGCAACACAAGCACCGTGGACTCACCCAACTCCGCAACCACGATGCCAGCAGTGGTTGCATGATCGCATAGCCAAAAATTGGGCTATGTGAACATGTGACAAGCCTCCATGTCAATGCCACCCTATCACCCATTGGCCAATCAAAACTAAGCGCATCACCGAGCAAGCGGCCCTAGTTTATCTGGCGAACTGGCGACTGAAGAACTTCCACCAATTCACAAAATACTTTCCACCATCACTAAAAAACTTAGCGATCACATGACCACTATTCACTGAATCACCAAATAAATTAGGGCACCGCCAAAACATTATGTGAACCAGTGAACAAGAAGAAAGTTTGTCGGGCCGCTAAACATTTTATCACAACTGCCAAAGACACCAAGAAATTCAACCAAGCCTACACAGGAAGATTGATGGTCATCGCAAGATCTTAAGCCTCTGACACACTCAATGAGATTATACACCATTTGTTGATTAACTGACAGGATCAGGACCCACTGACACATCTGGAAACCAGGTCCCACTGACAACAAGCCACTGTGTAAATACATGGATGAATAAAATAGTGCCAACTGTGCATACATGTCAATAGACCCACCTACCTCCCTTATAAGAATCAATGACTATCGCTATACCTCTGCATTAAAGGTTGAGCATTTTTTATTAATGGTATAATGACAGCCACAAGATTAAACCAAACTTTAATCTGCCTGAATGCCAAGAAGATCGGTCCCACTGACAACATCCAACTTCATACTCCCATGGACCAATGAGATACCGCCAAGTCAGCTCACCTGGCAGTAGGACCACCGCCAAAGATACATTTGAGACAAATTAGATCAATGGCAGGTGCATGATCTCATGAGCATGGAATATTCCATATGCTCATACGTCGACCGTCGATCTCATCCCTCTGCCGCTTGAAGAATCTAGCCCCACCAACCATGGCACTTGCGCACTTAAGATCGACGAACAAGGAGTGCCAGCAAAAGGGAAGAAAAGTGAGGTTGAAAACACACAGCGTTTTTAGTGAAAGATTGAAAACATTTGAGGATATTCAAAAAAATATTGTGGGTTTTCGACACTAGGCAGATTTTGAACTATTTCCTATAGACCTTAAAACTTGAATAACTCTCTAGATTTTGCGATTTAGGAGATGTGATCTAAACTGGAGCAAGGTGATATAATGAAGATCATATGGCTAAGGGCTCAAACCATGAAACACTATGGATTTTCATCGCAAGTTAAAATTGTGCTTGCAGCAGGGCGGGACAGCATTACAAAACACTTGTAGGGAACAGGCCATTTTCAAAGAATTTTGTATGAACCAGAAAAATGGACTAACAGTGGCTCTAGTTGGGGACATGTATCTCTTGTAGATACAATGAGGACCTTAGATCTTTGGGAAGAAGTAGACCACCCACTGGAAAAACACAGAGACCTCAAAAAATATAGGGAACAGACAGGAAAGGGAAACTATTCACAAAATGTACATTTTTTACAAAAAACCTGCAGCAATAAACAAGAGTCAGTTCTTGCCTTTGTCAAAAACCTGATTTTCATTTCTTCCTTCATGTGGCACACCAGATATTTTCTCTTCAATTGTTTCACCAGGCATGTCAACATGTTCAACCAGCATATCAGGTAAAACAAAATAACTATCTTCATAGTGCATGTATAATTTATTGGCACTCTCTTTATCTTGCTCACTATGAAGAAAAAATTCAACATACCCATGAACAATACCATCAGATAAGAAGCTTCTCTTCTCCATTGACTCATGTATGCTATCAATTGGAAATACAAAAGTCTCATAATCTGCCTACAGAAAGGTCGCATTCATACCTTGACTTTGCATTTCCACAGGTGTAACTGGCTGGACCTCAAATGAATAATCAGACTGATACCCACAAATGGAAAATGGGCATCTTGATTCAACTGAATTTGGGACCTCCACATGTTCTTCAAACAAAGGATTGATAACTCCATGCAATGCACCATGTTGAACATCATGACAAAAAATGGGCTGATAATCATCATAGTCTTCATCATATAAAGTGTTAGTGAACACTTTAAACTCACTACCCATTTTAGGATTATCTAATAAACCATCACTTAAATATTCATGTTCAAACCCACTGACATCACATTCAATTATCACTTCCTTATCTTCATACTCCTCACTGAAGGAGTGTTCACTTTCACCATTACTTTCTTCTTCCCATGTTGCATCTCATTCATATGAGGATACATCAACATCATTGCCTTCATCATCCTCACCTAAATAACCACTGAAATCACATTCAGACATCTCTGAATGAATGGAGGATCCTGCACACCTTGGTTCTGATTCCTGCTCACTGCCACAATCTGAATACTCCTCTGACAAAACTTCATCAGAAGAAGTACCCTCACTATTAGATATGGGTTTCTCTGAAATACAACTTGTATTCCCTTTTTGCTGATGATCCTTTTGCAACTCATTCCATTCATCGTCATTAGCAAACTCCTCTTAGAACAACCACTTGAATTTAGTCAAAGAAGAGATGCATTTTGGGGGTAGATTTAGATACCAATTAGATGCAACCCCTTTGAGGGATCTCCCAAAAAACATCATGCTGACATCCTCATCAAGAATCTGATATTTTATAATAAATCTATAGAATGCTAGGACATGCTTCACTGCTGAATCAGGCTGACAATCAACAATAGGAATCAGACCCAAAAGTTCACCAGGGAAAGAATGAGGGGACTTTGGAAGAACATAGCTCAAAGTTCTATCCAACTTGAGGAAACCAAGCAGCCTAGACTAACTTTTCCCTTGATTATTCATTTGACTTAATGCAATACTTCCATAGAATTTTGCAAAGATGCAACTAAAAGCTTGAAGTATGCAAACCTCTACTCACACCTTACTCCTTTTCCTAGTGCTTGATCACTTAATAAGGAGACATCTTAGATCCTTGAGAAATACCTGAGAATCTTATAGCAGAAGACCTTTGGCTAGAAGCAGGGCAAATCTAGAGCTCACCATGTAGCTCCATCAGATTCTCTGATATGTAGAGTCGCCACCTCCTTGAAGAGGAAAATAATTTTTTGTTTCTTCTTCCAACCAATACAAAACTCCATAAGTAACCACACTGTTTATCAAAAGATGCACTATCAAATAGAGAAAAATCAGAGCCGCCACTCACAACTAGGTGAAAAAATTTTACAAGTGTATTTTTTATATCTGACTCTATACTAGACTCTCCCCAATAGATTCGCCATCTTTTTGGTGACTCGGATGGGCAAATCAATCTGGTCAATAAAGATTTTGACTTTACAATATAACCATAACCAGAGATCCTAACAGATATTTTTCTTTTTCATTATTCTCCCCAGCAGAGTCACCATCTTGTTGGCATTTGAAAATGCTTACGCCACTTAGGGCTGCCAATATGCCTTGAGACTGATGTTAGGAGTGGTTAGCTCCAAGTGTGAAAGCTCTACAAGACAACTGGACCAACTATAGGGACAAGACTGCCCTCTTCACTTCTGGCTCTGCAAAACCATGACGGGTGCACCTAATCTAGTAACTTATGGTATTTTAGGACTTTGGACTGGATTAAACAAAGCATATGATAGCAAGAGACTACTAAATGTTAACCAGACATTCATTGAATCTCAATTTCTATTGGGTATAAAATGGCCTTGTGAAAGGTATTACTACCAACAATAATGAAAAAGACTTGAAATGGAGCTGCTATTCAAAGATGCAGGAAATAGCCAAAAATCATCAAGCATTGGACTCAACTGAATATACTAGTCCTTGATCAGTGCCATTATCCATTGGGTAGCACTCAAAAAAAAATATAGATCATGAACCAACTACTGTCAAAGAATCAAAGCCATAAATAGAACTGTTCCAGCCCATCCACTACTTATAAGATCCTTCTGTAGGCAAATCTAATGAATCTATACCCTATCCAAATTATTTTTCACTTGATCCTAGATCAAGAACTAAAGACTAGAACATATGCAAAGGTAACCCTATGCAATGGACCAGAAAATCCAAAATTCATAAAACTGACACCAAGGAGAGACTTGAAAGCTTGAAACAATTATATTAAGTATGATGAATCATGTACATGTCTATACTAGAGATGAGGCAACCACTTCAATAACCTGCAAAAGATACAAAGAAATTCTATTCAGCCTCCTACAATGCGATAAAGTTTACTACTTCCCACAGGAACCAAATAGAATGGAACCATTACACAGTCAAAAAATCAAAAATTTATACCACTAGCCACCTTGAGAATCTCAAAGAGATTGCAATAAGCTTAGGGTGACTAGAGCCAGGGTTACAATAGCTAACCACAACAAAATTTCAAAAAACATGCTGGAGGGAAAACCAACACCAATTTGTCAGAAATAAGGCATGATCCTCACGGCAAAAAAATCTTCAAATTTGTACCCAGGATCACAAATTCATCATGAATAACAGTCTGACCAGACCATCAAAACACCTCGAGCCAACAAAAACTATCCTCCCCCACATGGAAAAACATCTACAAGAAATCACCCAACTCACTAGACCAGACTGCAACAATCGATGCCACCAACTAGATCAAGAAACGACCAGAAAAACCATAAATTCTAGGTACCTCTTGTCGCGAAAACCATCTGTAGATTTGAAATTTGAATTCCAACGGTCACCCCCAAAAGTTTAAAACACAGCCGTAGATCTCATCCTTTTCCCAGCACATCGAGCGGCCTATGTTTAAGTTCACAACAATCGTGGGTCCCTCAAAAAGTCAACAACCAATCAAAAACTAGCACGTCAGCAACATAGGCACCATGGACCTACCCAACTCTGCAACCGTAATGCCAACAATGGTCGCATGATCGCATAGCCAAAAACTAGGCTATGTGAACACGTGACAAGCCTCCATGTCAATGCCACCCTGTCACCCACTGGCCAATCAGAACTGAGCACATCACTGAGCAAGTGACTGTAGTTTATCTGGCGAACTAGTGACTGAAGAACTTCCACCAATTCATGAAATACTTTCCACCATCGCTAAAAAACTTAGCGATCACATGACCACTATTCGCTGAATCACCAAATAAACTGGGGCACTCCCAAAACATTACGCAAACTAGTGAACAGGAAGAAAGTTTGTCAGGCCGCTAAACATTTTATCACAACTGCCAAAGACACTGAGAAATTCAACTAAGCCCACACAGAAAGATCGACGGCCGTCACAAGATCTTAAGCCTCTGACACACTCGATGAGATTATACACCATTCATCGATTAATTGATAGGATTAAGACCCACTGACACATCCAAAAACTAGGTCCCACTGACAACAAGCCACTGTGCAAATACATGGATGAATAAAATAGTGCCAACTATGCATACTTGTCAATGGACCCACCTACCTCCCTTATGAGAATCACCAGCTGTCGCTATACCACTGAATTAAAGGTTGAGTATGTTTGATTAATGGTATAACGACAGCCACAAGATTAAATCAAACTTTAATCTACCTGAATGCCAAGAAGATCGGTCCCACTGACAACATCCAACTTCATACTCCCGTGGACCAATGAGATACCGCCAAGTCAGCTTACCTGGCAGCGGGACCATCAACAAAGATACATTTGAGACAAATGAGATCAACGGCAGGCGCATGATCTCATGATCATGGAATATTCCTTACGCTCATATGTCGACCGTCGATCTCCTCCCTCTGCTGCTTGAAGAATCTGGCCCCACCAACCATCGCACTTGCACACTTAAGACCGACAAACAAGGAGTGCCAGCAAAAGGGAAGAAAAGTGAGGTCAAAAACACACAGGGTTTTTAGTGAAAGATCAAAAACATCTGAGGATATTCAAAAAAACATAGTGGGTTTTCGACAATGGGCAGATTCTGAGACTATTTCCTACAGACCGTAAAACTTGAATAACTCTTTGGATTTTATGATTTAGGAGATGCTATTTGAACTAGAGAAAGGTGATATAATGAAGATCATATGGCTAAGGGCTCAAACCATGAAACACTATGGATTTTCATCGCAAGTTAAAACTGTGCTTGCAGCAGGGCGGGACAGCATTACAAAACATTTGCAGGGAATAGGCCATTTTCAAAGAATTTTGCATGAACCAGAAAAATGGACTAACACTTCTGACTTCACTGGGCTAACATTGTTTACAGTAGGTTTTGGCCAGAGAAATACCCCTGTTCCCACCTGTAATGTATGGGAAAATGATATAAGCAAGCTTGTGGTACCCGGTGTCTTTTTAGATGCAGACCTAATGATTGAATTTGCAAAAAACTATGACCCTATTACTAAAGAGATTAGGGGTGTTAGACGGAAAAAACTATTGACAGTTTCTACTGAGGAAATCAGAACAATTTTTAAACTAAGTGAAACCTCTCCTAACCATGAATCGATTGATTTTAAAGAATTAAGAGGTGTATGATGCACAGAGACGTCTCCTTAGAATTGGTCTTGTAAAATATTTCTGCACTGAAATAGGAAAGATGATTTTTATAGGACTAGGTGCTTAGGAGCCATTCAAAATAGAGTATTTTGATGTACTGGCAAGAGGTTCCTATTGGTTATTATGTCAGGTTTTTGGGGAAGATGCAAATGAGAAAATGTCAGAGCACCTGATGTATATGGTGACCTAGATCTTACATCTGCATCTGTCAATTACTTTTGATTATGCCCCCTTCATTACTGACTTAATCCATGATGGATTAATGGGGATTCAAAAGAATAAAGTTGATAAACCCTTTTTCTGGTACTCCTTTATGATGTACATGTTTTTGTTCAAAGGAGCTGATTATTTTGCAAAAGAAATGGAATTATCCAAATAGAGAGGTGGAGAGGAAATGCCTGTTCATTTGTGGAATTCAAATATGACATGGGATAGAAAGGATAGTAGTTATATATAGTTTAACAAATGTTTTGCAGCAAGATTGAGACTATTCTTTGTTCATGACAGCCCTAGGGTCCCGGTCACCTTGGCCAAACTTGTTAGACCACATCAATTTGCAAAGGACCTCAACATAGTGCACAATTGGGGTGATTTTATTTTTTATCCCTATTCAACTGTTATTAGAGTATATGGTTTCAGGGGGACTCCTTATATTTTTCCTTTCCAAGTTCCCATCAAGATTCGCATTGCAAAATTCTTCAGACAATTAGGTGATATTGAGAATAATAGTATTGCTAAAGGAAGAGGAACTTTGTTCCCAAATATTACAATTTCTCACCAGTTTATAATCAAAAAGGGTGGGTGACTTCATATCCATAAAATATTGGATCCATATCATTTGACAACCATAATTGCCTAGACAATAGACCCAGAAGGTTTCTACAATGAAATGTTCAGAAAGAGGGTTAGATGCTCAGCAATAAACCACATTTTTAATTTTCCTGAAGATATTATTAGAAATACCCCAGGGTTGCAAGACCAAGCAGTCAGAAAGGAAAAGTGGTTAGTGTACAAGAAAACATGGGATTTTGTTAGACAATTTGACCTCAAATATGATCCTATAGGTAGCATAAATCCTATGGGAAAAAGGATAGATACTCTCATGAACTATTTTCAAGAAATTTTCAAGACTCTGGAGGAGAAGAAGAAAAAGGCCATGGAGGACAACCCTGAGAAGGCCAAATCATTATTGGGAAAAGGTGCATTTGCAAAGGTGTTGCCTCCTGGAAAATATATGCTGCGAGAGAAGACCGGTTATGGTGTAAGAATTCCTGAATCTGATTTCAAGAAGCAGCAAAGGAAAAGAGAAGATCTCCCTTCTACATCAAAGTAGGTCGAGAGGCAAAAGGAGGTTGAAGAAATGATAGATATACCACACGACCAGCCAAGTGAAGACATCCTTGATTTTTCACCTCCCACCAAGAAACAAAGGATAGAAGAGAGGCCTCGTGATTCAAAGGAAGAATACTCTCCTTCACAGTCACCCTTGAATATTAGAGATGATCAGGAGATCATAGACCAGGTTCAACAGATGGGATCTTAGGGTCAAATATTCATGACTCAAGATGAGATAAATGAAGGAATTCTAGAGCAACCAAAGGAGCCTAAGTTAGGCTCAATAGTAGGACAAATTGCAGGGACACAATTGGACCCTATAGTCAAATAGGCATGTGAAGAATTTTTGGCTGATGATGCATTTGTAAAGACTCGGGCCTTTTTACAATTTTTATGGAAAATAAACATGAGTAAATTTGAGGAAGCTTGTAAGAAGAAGCACAAGGAGAATCCTAACAAGGATCTTAAAACTATTGAAGATGAGATTAGGAAAGAGATGACAGATAGATTTGAAGGGATTACTCCAGAATATGGGAGAGAATTGGTAAAGAATGCAGGAGTACTTGTCCTCCCTCAATGGGACATAGCTGATGCAATAGTCCTTGATGTATTTAGAAAACAAACTACACCTATGTACAAGACCAAGGAAGAGGCAGAACAGGCTCTCAAAGGAGTTGCTTTTAGTAATGACCATCAAGCTTTGGTCATATGGTCATTAAAGAGAGATGAGAAAAACAAAAGAAAGCAAATAATTAAGGATAGTCTCTCTGGTGGTCCCATAATCAATAGGGTTTTGGATACATCAGCAATAGAAGCATCAAGTATGGTGGTAGGCACAGCTCACCTTGTAGAAAAGGTGGTAGAAAGGCAAGTAAAAGAGAAGGAGGAACTCATAAGAAAATTTGAAGAAATGTTGAGGGCATATGGAGATTTGAAACAAGGATTGTTTGAGAAAGATAAAATAATTGCAAATTTGAAGAAGAGGTTGGGAGAGGAAAGCTCAATCCAAGCACCACAATAGTTGCAACTTCCTTCTTCTACTGATGGTCCTTCCTCCTCAAGCCCCATTATTGAGTTTCCCATCTCTCCTCTTCCCCCTTCCTTAAGAAGTGAAGATATAGAATAGAGAGAACAACAAAAATCTGAAAAGAAAATAAAGGATGGCATTCAGCATTTTGTTAGGAATGTAAAGCCTAAAGAAGTTTATAAATATGTAGGGCAGTTATCTGACATTTTTCTTTCTTTTAAAAAAGAAGACACTGTGGGCAAAATTTTGAATGACTGGGTGCCTAGGGAAAATGTTTTGAAGACATTTCTTAAATCAATTAAAGATCATAGTACTGTGTGCCCCCAATTGGTAATTACTTTTAAAATTTTCAAATCTCTCCTTGATTTTGAAGTATCTAGGGAAGAAGTAAAGAGAAAGGTAGCTCTTTTGAGAGTAAGATATCTGCATAATGATTTTCAGATATTCCTGTGTCTTATTAGAGTAGATGGAACCATAAAAGAGATGGAAAAATGGTTGGAACAAATTGAACATGGAGTGTCAGTCAAGATTGATGTTGTTATTAGCACTGAGGACACTCTTCCTTTTGTACAAACAATTGAAATGTTGCAAGATGCCAGGGTGCATTTTACTAAGGTGATAATTGAAATTCATCAATTGGTTGTTAGCTGGAATAGGATTCTACCCAAGAGGGATGAAATTGTGGCTTTTAATTGGCCTTCTGAGGATACCTTTTCAGCCTGGGAAGTAGCATCCCTTTCAGAGGATAGTAAAGTAGAAGAAACATCCTCTGAGGAGGCAATAGAGGCAACACCTGGCAAATTTTGAGCTGACCTTGGAAGCTGCTGCTAGATTTTGGTGCTCATCTTTACGATCCATCTCAAAGTTTTGTAACAAGAAAGTTTTTAGTTGCATTTTTTGTCTTATCTTAGGACTTCTTTCTTGTCTTTTCTAAGAGGATCCAAAGCTTGTTTGCAATCCTTATTCTATAAAAGTATTACCAGGATCAGTGTAAAAGGACCGAGAACTTGATCAATTTTACTAATAAGTTTCTTGAGTTTGGGATATCATAGACCATTTTTAGACATTATTTCTATAGAAGCACAATATTTTCTGGTTCAAGTTATTTTCAGAAGTTTATACTATAAAGAATTTTGTGAGAATGATATAATATAGCATTTGAATAAAATCCAAGATTTATATCTCTCCTTGAGTATTTCTGTTTGAGTTATGAATTGTTCCAATTCATTGCATAGATGATCTCTGTGTGTATGTCTATATTTCTCAGCTCTGATCCAGGATTAGATTAAATAAGTTTTGAATATGACATAAATTCTTTAAAGTTTTTCTTAAGGATGCATCAGTAAGTAGTGTGAATCTAGGGACCTTTGATAAAATCCACCACAGGGTGATTTGTGTTTTCAAAGGGGAATAAATTTTTCAAATTTTAGTATATTTGTTCATGTATAACAGTCTTGCAGTTGAGGTGTAGCCCAATGGATAAGACACTAGCCGGGAGTGAAGTTCTTCTCATAGAGATAAGTGTTTAAAAGGTTTCTACTGGTATTTCCATCTTAAAGCATAAAATTGTCAAAATTCTTTAAAGTTCAGTGATTTGCAGAATAAATTACCAACTAGTGATAGTGAAAAATCTATGAATGAATGGTCATCATTTAGGTTTCTCTTATCATTCATCTGTTACATTTAAATCCAGTCAGTGATTAGTGAGATAAGTATTGTTTTACTGGATTAGGAGCACCCTCCTTGGTTTTGCAGAGCCAGAAGTGCAGAGGGCATTCTTGTCCCTATAGTTGGTCCAATAATCTCTAGAGCTAAATATTTGGATCTAACCAATCCTCAAAATATGTAGATGTATTGGTTGTCTATTAGAGCATAAAGTCCATTTTGGGAACCAACAAAATGGAGACTCTGCTGGGGAATAGGGATTGAAATACCATGATAAATTTGAATTTTAGATCTCTAGTATTGTAAATTTGAATATCAAATAATGCAGGTACAAGTTGAGCTAGACTCCTGGCCTTCTTATTTGTTAGAACTAGTAAAGCACCATTGGAAAATAGAGAAATATTTGCAAGCTTTGGATTTAGTCAGAACTTGAAAATCTCTTTTAGCTTTGCATTTGTTTATAGTAATCTTTGTTTTGATTACTTGATAAATTTTGAATACTTTGATTTATTAAGTGTGTGAAAATATTTCCCGACTTGTGTTGGCGGTGACTTTGAAAGTCTCTACAGCAGTGCTGAGTAAAGATAATAAGAAAACAAGAAATTGTTTCACATACTTGCAATTATGAGTCAAATAAATACTAGGGCTTGGAGGAAGGACCATCCAGAAAGTAGATTAGAAGGTAAAATTCCAAGAACTTCTAGGACTTATTTACCTAGAAGAAATTAGAATAGTGGTGATATGTGTCAGGCATGGAGACAGAAGAAAGATATGAAAATAAATCACAAATTCACTCAAGACCAAGAAGAAAATACCTCTGAGTATGAAGAGGCAGTTGATTTGGGTTTAGGAGCATATGAAGATTTTTATTTTCATAAAAATGATGAAGTTCATCATAAGAAAAAGATGAACCCAGATGTAGAATCTCAAAAGGAAGTTAGAAGGTCAAGAAGTAAGAGTAGGGGCCTGGAAGGAAGAAATGATCCCCCAACCCAGGGACCTTCTCCTTCTGAAAGTCCTAAAAATCCTAGAAATCAACAAGGAGATTCTATGTCTAAAAATTCACCATCTGATACTACTCTTCTAGATTCGGATGATATTTTTTAAGAAGTCTACAATTTAGAAAGAAGTATCCAGGAACAAATTACAATTAGGAAGGAAAGAGAAGTTGAAAAGGAAACTAAAATAAGACAAGCCCAAATTAGGGCAGATCAACTCAAAAGATAGTTGATGACCTTAAAGGCCATAAATTTTGTAGAAGCCCCCAAGGAGGTTGGTGAACAACCTATTTTCTGACCCATTGCTGAAGTTAGGAAGCTTAAGGATAAAGGAAAACAGATCTCAAAAGGGATCACAATAAATGGCGCCACAAATGACAAGATCCCAACAGATCCTTTGTCCAAATTGGAAAGTGATTTAGAAAGGGCTAGAAGAGAACAAGAGGTTATTGCTAAAGAATTAGAGAAGGCAGAAATTGAGGCTACCACTTTGGAAATGAAAAAGAAAGTTAATTTTCTTAGACAGTCTTTTACTCCTTCAATTCCAACTAACCCTGTGATGACATCTAATGTTAATGTTGGAAATTCTGCTACCCAGGGTGCCATTGTCACACCAGTGACTACTGTAAATGTTGCTAATGCAGTAGATAACAAAGCTTCCACCTCTCAAATAGTTGCTTCATTACAAAGGGGAACAGTTCACATTGAAAGGTACAAACAGCTTCTCTTTAACAATATTGTTGGTTATCCTAATTTGATTCCTGCAAAGATTAGAGAGAAATTACCTAAGTTTACTGGAAATAATGTTGTTTCCTGTGAAGAGCATTTAAAGAACTTTATTGATATGATTGATGACTATGAAATAGAATATGAAGATGTCATCATGAAATTGTTTGTTCAATCTTTAACTGAAGATGCAAGAGACTAGTTCAAAGGGCTTCCTTATGATTGTATTGGTTCTTGGGAAGATTTTATAAGTTGTTTTAAAGATCAGTACGTGATAAGACTAATGAGGGTTTTATGTTAAATGAATTTAAAAATATAAAGAAAAACCAGAATGAGGAATTCCTAGAATTCAATGTGAGGTTTCAAAAGGCAATGCACAAACTCTTCCAAGTCATGAGATTGGATGAAAAGGTATGTCTAGCAACATATCTAAATGCTTTTGATGCCAAGATGGGATATCTTCTTAGGGATAAGAACCCTAGGACTATTAGAGAAGCTCAAAGATTTGTGGTAAACATTGAGAGCAATAGGAGGGTATCTGGAAAACTAGGAAGAAGAGAGGATCCTAAAACCTCTAGGTTTGGAAAGAAAGAAGTTGATAAACCTAAAAATGTAAAACCTAGGGAAGATGATAACCTCAAGCAGATCCTTAATACCTTAAAGGATCTGAAACTAGGGGAAAGTAAAAATAAGTTTTAGGGAAATGATAGACCTCCTCCAAATAATTTCAATAGGTAGCCTAGAATGCAAAACTATGCTTACAATACACAGTGGAAGGATGGAAAGCCTATTGTCTTAGAAAAGAAGGATATGAGGCCAAATGATAGAACCCCTGACCCCTTGCAAAAGCATTTAGTCAATATGGTTGGTGAAATTCCATGGTGCACTATGTGCCAATCCCCTCATGATTCAACTTATTGTGTGATTTCTCAAAATGTGTCTGAAAGTAATGAACAAGAAGAGGAGGAAGATGAATCATATGATGACAGAGGTTGTGGAATGACCTTTGCTAAATTTGTTGAATAGGTTGACTCTGATGAAGAAAGTGAAAATTAGGATGTAAATCATTCTCAGAACAGAGGAGAGGCTTACCATCAACAAGTTTTTTTTGATGAAGAAGAGGAAGAAACTGAAGATATAAATAACAACTTTCAACAAGCTGAAGAACTTGTTGTATTAAGAAGACCCTCTGATGAAGAGATAGCCCAGATCACTATTGATATGGTGACATAGGCCAAGAGTAATTATGTCCTTAGAAATAGGACTGTTGATAAAACATTTGGTAAACCAGCAGGTGTTTTTATTAAAAGGGATAAAGAAGATGCAAAGCAGTCTACCACAAAAAATAAGCCTGCTGATGATGCCAAGAAATGAAAGCAAAAGGGCACTAAAAAGCCTATTGAACCAATCAAGGTTTTTAAGATTAAGGCTAAAACTCCAATGGTTACTACCCCAAATTCCCAGCCTGAAAATAAATCAAAGGATAAGGAACAATTGGGTACAGCCATGCAACCTGAAATCAAGGATACCCCAAAAGGCAAGATAGACCTATCTATTTTAAATTATGCACCTATTGACATGGATCAACTGCTATCTTAGATCATAGTAAAAGTGCCTTTATTGGAGATGATGAGGATAAATGAACATAAAGAGAAAGCCCTCACATGGATAAATGGTGTTCAAACCACAGACATCCAGGAAATGGTAAATACTAGAATAAAGGATCAAGGTCCAACTAAAAAGAAGGATACTGAAGAAATTATTTCAAAAATTCCTTAGATCTATTTGGACAAAAATGTTGTAAACAACTCTATGGGAGCTGTTGATCCTTTTTTCCTGACATTAGTCATAAATGATAAAATGTTGAAAAATTGCATGATTGACTCAGGAGCATCAAATATTGTCATGCCTAATGAAATTATGAGATTAATGGGATTGCAGGTTGATACTCCTCATGGGAGATGCCAGGAAATGGACTCCAGGGAGGTACCAGTAATTGGAACAATAAAAGCCTTACCTTATAGGCTTGCTGCTTGTCCTGAGAAATAGTTGACTATGATTATTTTAGTTGTGGATATTCTGCCACAATATGGAATGTTGTTATCAAGAAAATGGAGTGCCACAATGGGAGGTAGCATCTAGTGTGATTTATCTTATGCTACTTTTAATTTCACTGGTAAGAGCATTAAGGTACTCAGGGAAGTTAGAACTCCTCACATGATTGAGGAAGAAGCTAGTGATAATAACATGAATTATTTTCTTAATACTGACATAAATTCCTTTCAAGTACAGAGTAATGATAATGAAGATGAACCTTCTCTATTAGCTTAGGAGGAAAGAAATGTAACAAGTCAAAATGATCTTTGGACCATGTACTTTGATGGTGCTTGCTCTAAACAGGGATCTGGTGCAGGTGTGTTGTTGATTTCCCCCACTGAAAAAACTTTTAAATTTTCCTTCACCCTGTCATTTGCTTGTACAAATAATAATGCAAAGTATGAGGCTTTACTGATAGGATTAAGATTAGCCTCAAAGCACAAGATCAAAAATCTCAGAGTTATTGGAGATTCAGAATTAGTTGTATCTCAAATTAGATCCAAATATGTTTCAAGAAACCAAAGATTAAAACAATTTAGGAATGCTATTTGGGATGAGATAGAACAATTTGATGCTTTTGATATTGATTGGATGGACAGAGGCCATAATAGAATGGCTTATTTATTGGCTAACATTGCATTAAGACCAGAGGATATCACTTTTTTAGGGATATCTATGATTGAGATTCAAACTAGGCCATCCATACCAAATAATTATGAAAATTGGCAGGTTTTTGATGATGATCTAGATATTTTAAGATTTCTGCATTATGATGCAAGTTTTGGAGATAAAGAGATAAATTTTGGTGAGTATGTAGAAACATTGGATAATAAGAACTCTCTCCTTAGCAAGGAAATCTTGCAGTTGAAAACAAATAAAGTCCTAAAGGGTTTGGTAGTGTTGGAAAGAGCATTTGATAGCCATGATAGCTCTTCCTAGGCAAAGCTTTTAAGCAAGCCTGAGGGTGTAGAGGAGATAAATTTAGGAACAAAGGAAGCCCCAAAAAATGTATCTATTGGGGGAAGCTTGACTCCTGAAATTAAAAAAATCTCTGATAGGTCTTCTTAGAAAGTATAGACATGTCTTTGCTTGGTCTTATGATGATTTAAAGGCATATAGAGAAGACTTGTTGCAACATGAAATTCCTTTGAAGGAAAATACTAAACCTTTTAGACAAAAGTTGAGACCTGTAAATCGTACTTTGGCACCAAAAATGTAGGATGAGTTAAAAAATATGAGTGATGTAGGCATCATTCAACATATTAGGCATTCAACATGGGTTTCTAATCTTGTCCCTGTAAGAAAAAAGAATGGAGACATCAGGTTGTGTGTAGACTTTAGAAATCTGAACATAAATTCTTTGAAAGACAATTATGGTTTACCAAACATGGAAGCCATGTTACAAAGGGTTACTGGATCTGAATTAATGTCCATGATGGATGGTTTTTTAGGTTATAATCAAGTAGTTGTCAAAGAATCAGAACAGTTCAAAACTGCATTCACTACTCCACGGGGTACTTATGTGTATGTTAGGATGCCTTTTGGTTTAACTAATGTTGGGGCTACCTTTCAAAGAGCTATGGATGTAGCCTTTGTAGATTTCATAAAAAAATTTCTTGTTGTTTATCAGGATGATTTGATAGCTTATTTAGAAAAGAAGGACCAGCATTGTGGTCACTTGGAAAAAATCTTTGTAAGAGCTCTAGAATATGGGGTCTCCCTTAACCCAAGGAAGTGTTCCTTTGGAGTAACAGAGGGTAAGCTTTTGGGACATATTGTATCTAAGGATGGCATCAAGATTGAATCTGAGAGAGTAGTAGCAATAGACAAGGTACCATTTCCAAAAAATGTAAAAGGTATCCAATCTTTCTTTGGACAGATAAATTTTGTTAGAAGGTTTGTTACAAACTTTGCTGAAATCAGTGTTCCCATCTCTAAAATGCTAAAGAAGAATGCAAAGGTGGAATGGAGTAATGAGGCCAAGCAAGCTTTTTTTGATATCAAGATGGCTATTAAAAGTGCCCCTGTATTAAGATCACTAGATTTTAGTAAGCCTATCCAAATCTTTTCATTTGCTTCTTATCATACTATAGCTGCAGTATTGTTACAAAAGAACTCAGAGGGTTTTGAACATCCCATTTCCTTTTTTAGTAAATCATTGTAGGTAGTTGAGTAAAAGTATGATATAAATGAGAAATAGGCCTATGCATTGGTCAAAGCTATCAGAAATTTTAGATGTTACTTGGTAGGAGCAACTGTAGTTGCATATGTGCCCAGTGTTGCTGTAAAAGACATCTTGGTTCAACAAGAAGTTTTAGGGAGAAGGTGCAAGTGGATAAATAGAATCCAAGAGTTTAATGTTGATATCTAAATCACCAAACTAGTAAGAGGATTGGGGTTAGCAAAACTTATGGCCCAAAGCAATTTGGATGCTAATCACATCAACACTCTTGAAGAAGAACAAAGGCCATACGTTTGTAATTTAGATTGTTGTGAATGGTACAAGGATGTCATTGGATACTTGCAAAAGCTTTTACTTCCTTCTGATATGGAAGACCACAAAAGGAGGACTGTCAAACTACATGCTCTAAAATATGTGATCATTAACAGAGAATTGTGGTGGAGGAGTAATGAGGGTGTTTTGCTGAAATGTGTTGACCCTCAAAAGGCTAATGATTTGTTGCAAGCAATGCATGAAGGTGTGTGTGGTGGCCATTACATGGCTAACACCACTACACATAAGATACTGAGGTCTCATTTTTGGTGGCCTAGTATTTTCAAGGATGCACATTCTTTTGTCAAAAAATGTGATGCTTGTCAGAGATTTTTAGGAAAATTGAAATTCAATGGAAATTTGCCTTTGAGTCCTGTGACCATGGAAACCCCTTTTCAAAAGTGGGGTATGGATTTCATAGGAGAGATCCCAAAAAAATCTAGTGGAGGACATTCCTATATATTGGTTGCAACTGACTACTTTACAAAGTGGGTGGAAGCTATTCCCACTAAAAAAGCAACCAGTAAAGTGGTTATTGATTTCTTGATGCAAAATTTGTCGATAAGGTTTGGATGCCCTGAAGTTTTAGTTGTTGACAATGCTTTGTGTTTCAGATCTGAAGAATTTTTTAGCTCTTGTTTGCAATATGGTATAAAGAGTTCATACTCTACTCCCTACCATCCTCAAGGAAATGGTTAGGCTAAATCAATTAACAAAAGCTTGATAAAATTTTTGAAGAGAGTCGTAGATGCAAACAAGAAGGCATGGGATTCAAAGCTACAACTAGCTCTATGGGCTGATAGAGTGACAATCAAGAAGGCTATAGGATGTGCTCCTTTTGATTTAGTATATGGTATCCATGCTAGGTTACCACAAAATAATTTATTGCAAATGTACAAGTTCATCTAGTTGTATGATGATGATCAGGATGATGAAATGAAGATTAGATTATAGGACCTGATACAACTAGATGAATCAAGGAGGGAAGCACATGATACAAATTTGAGATCTCAACTCAAGTATAAGAATTTGTATGATAGAAAAACTACAGTCATAAGTTTTCAAGATAATGATTTGGTCCTGATGTGGAATGCCAGGCTTGAAGACAAGGGTAAACACAACAAATTTGACCCTATTTGGATGGGACCATATTTGATCAGTCAAACATGGGGATCTAATTCATACATTCTGAAGGACTTGATTGGAAACAAAATGGAATTGCCAATTCATGGACAATTCCTCAAGTTGTACTATTCTTAAGGTACTCTCATTATCCATGAATAGTAGTTAGTTTCCCTTTCCCAGTTGTGTGTTTTTTTTCCAGTTGTGTGAGTAGGTTAGTTGTTTTGTTTTAGTAGATGGTCTACTTATCCTAGAGATTCTAAATTCTTATTATGCCTACAAGAGGCATACATCCCTAGATAGAGCCACTGTTGGCACTTCAAATTTTCAATACATGAGTCTTGTGAAAATTTTATAAATTTGAAGTGTGTCTAGTTGTTCATGAAATTGTGATAATTTTGCCACAAAAAATCCATAAAAGATCCTACAAAATTATTTTTTCTTCCTTAGTATCCAATGAGCCCTGATTAAGAGTTAAACCTAAGAAAAACCCTGAATGTATGCCATTTTCAAAAAGACCTAGGTCACTCTATTTTAAATCTATTTGAGCGTTACCCTTTTTGTCACTTAAAATCTCAAAAGTGCACATGCATAAGGTTTTCCTAAAGTCTCAGCGACTAGCAGTTTTATTTTTTCCTAAGTCTGGTGGCTATGATATATCCTAAGTCCTAAATACTTTATATTCTAATGTTTCGGCTTTCATTTGGCTTGGTATCTTTAAAGAAGATCTAACGGCAGTCGTATAGTCACATAGAATCTTATAGACCTATGCGATCATGCGACTGACCATCAATCTTACAGAGAAGCTTAATGCGGAAACAAAGTGGGACCATTGACAAATATTTCACAAGTGGTGGCCTTTTATTTGTAAAGGAAAGTGGGACCAATGTCAGAGGAATCTTCAAAGGTGAAAATAATAAAGAAGATCCAACGGTTGTCATATGATCGCATAGAATCTTAGAGACCTATGCAATCATGCGACTAACCGTCGATCTTGCATCAAGCTCAGTGTAATTCTTAGGTGGGACCATGGACAGGTGTACATGAATGGCAGTTTCTCATTGGTTAAAAATAGTGGGACCAATGTCAATTTTTTGCATAAGGTTTTTCTTGATTGGTCGATAGGACTTGTTGACATGGAGGATGTTAGCAAATACCAGTGCTCATAAAGAAGGAAACTACATGACAACTTGCTAGCTGTTGCAAGTGTGGCTTGTCTTTAACACCAAAGGTAAAGTGGGACCAGCAGCTTAAGAAATAGATGATGGCGGATGAATGTTTAATGGTTTGTCGCATGGTCGCATGAGCCTTTTTCAAGCCATGTGATCATGCGACTAACATTTGTTTTAATAGTAAAAGGTTATAAGGGATTTGTCACCAATAAAGGAATTGACATGACAGCTTGTCGTATGGTCGCATGAGCTTCTTTCGAGCCATGCGATCATGCCACAAACTATTGGATTATTTGCCAAGTAAAAATCAACAGTTGAAATTTAAATTGAGGAAGAAGTGGGTGAAAGGTTCAGACAAGTGACAATTCATTTCCTGGAAAATTAATGGCGACATCATGTGTAGTAAATTACTGAAATAATTATGGATTGATTATGAGTATGCCAAAATCTATTGCTTCCTCGAAAAGCTACAAGGAGATAAAAATTTGCAAAGCGCTTGGCGAGTAGAATTGTAGAAACCAATTGTTGTTTTTAGAGGGATTTCGAAGAAAAGGTTAGTTCTTCCTACACTTGCTTGTTCTGTTAAGAAGTATTGCTTTGATACTATGTTCTTTTGCACTCAATATACGTAAATTGTAAGCCCTAGAAATGCCGCCTAGGAAAGAGCTTTCCAGTGAAACTGATTATCTTCAGAGGGGTTTGCATGAGGATTTATTGCAAATTTTTCCTAGTTCAATAGTAAATTTGGCAGAGGTCAAACAGATAACACCAAAGGAACCTAGGGTAAAAGTGGCAGATGGGTTGTATGATACAGGAAATTATATCAGAGATGCTAAGATCGATTTTCTCAATGCGAGTGGCACTTCTAACTTCACTGGGCTAACATTGTTTACAGTAGGTTTCAGCTAGAGAAATACCTCTGTTCCCGCCTGTAATGTATGGGAAAATGATATAGGCAAGCTTGTGGTACCTGATGTCTTTTTAGATGCAGACCTAATGATTGAAGTTGCAAAAAACTATGACCCTATTACTAAAGAGATTAGGGGTGTTAGAGGGCAAAAGCTACTGACAGTCTCTGTTGAGGAAATCGGAACAGTTTTTAAACTAAGTGACCCCTCTCCTAACCTGGAACCAATTGATTTAAAAAAATTAAGAGAGGTGTATGATGCATAAAGACATCTCCTTAGAATTGGTCCTGTAAAAGATTTCTGCACTCAAATTGGAAAGATGATTGTTACAGGACTAGGTGCTCAGGAGCCATTCAAAATAGATTATTTTGATGTACTGGCAAGAGGTGCCTATTGGTCATTATGTTAGGTTTTTGGGGAAGATGAAAATGAGAAAATACCAGAGCACCTGATGTATATGGTGATCCAGATCTTACATCCTCATCTATCAATTACCTTTGATTATGGCCCCTTCATTGCTGACTTAATCCATGATGGATTAATGGGGATTCAAAAGAATAAAGTTGATAAACCCTTTTGCTGGTACTCCTTTATGATGTACATGTTTTTGTTCAAAGGTGCTAATTATTTTGCAAAAGAAATGGAATTATCCAAACAAAGAGGAGGAGAGGACATGCCTGTTCAGCTGTGGAATTCAAATATGACATGGGACAGAAGTGATAGTAGTTATATACAGTTTGACAAATGTTTTGCAGCAAGATTGAGACTATTCTTTGTTCATGACAGCCCTAGGGTCCCAGTCACCTTGGCCAAACTTGTTAGACCACAACAATTTGCAAAGGACCTCAACATAGTGCACAATTGGGGTGAATTTATTTTTTTATCCCTATTCAACTATTATTAGAGTATATGGTTTCAGAAGGACTCCTTTTATTTTGCCTTTCCAAGTTCCCATCAAGATTAGCATTGCAGAATTCTTCAGACAATTAGGTGATATTGAGAATAATAGTATTACTAAAGGTAGAGGAACTTTGTTCCCAAATATTACCATTGCTCACTAGTTTATAATCACAAAGGGTGGGTGGCTTCATATGCATAAAATCTTGGATCCATATCATTTGACAACCACAATTACCTGGACAATAGACCTAGAGGGTTTCTACAATGAAATGTTCAAAAAGAGGGTCAGATGCTCAGCAATAAACCACATTTTTAATTTTCCTAAAGATATTATTAGAAATACGCCAAGGTTGCAAGACCAAGCAGTCAGAAAGGAAAAGTGGTTAGTGTACAAGAAAACATGGGATTTTGTCTGACAATTTGACCCTAAATATGATCCTATAGCCAGCATAAATCCTATTGGAAAAAGGATAGATACTCTCATGAACTATTTTCAAGAAATTTTCAAGACTCTGGAGGAGAAGAAGAAAAAGGCCATGGAGGACAACCCTGAGAAGGCCAAATCATTATTGGGCAAAGGTGCATTTGCAAAGGTGTTGCCTCCTGGAAAATATATGTTGTGAGAGAAGACTGGTTATGGTGTAATAATTCCTAAATCTAATTTCAAGAAGTAGCAAAGGAAAGGAGAAGATCTCCCTTCTACATCAAAGTAGGTGGAGAGGCAAAAGGAAGTTGAAGAAATGACAGATATACCACAGGACCAGCTAGGTGAAGACATCCTTGATTTTTCACCTCCCACCAAGAAACAAAGGATAGAAGAGAGGCCTCATGATTTAGAGGAAGAATACTCTCCTTCACAGTCACCCTTGAATATTAGAGATGATCAGGAGATCATAGACCAGGTTCAACAGATGGGATCTTAGGGTCAAATATTCATGACTCAAGATGAGATAAATGAAGGAATTCCAAAGCAACCAAAGGAGCCTGACTTAGGCTTAATAGTAGGACAAATTGTAGGGACAGAATTGGACCCTATAGTCAAACAGGCATGTGAAGAATTTTTGGCTGATGATGCATTTGTAAAGACTCAAGCCTTTTTACAATTTTTATGCAAAATAAACATGAGTAAATTTGAAGAAGCTTATGAGGAGAAACACAAGGAGAATCCTGACAAGGATCTTAAAACTATTGTAGATGAGATTAGGAAAGAGATGACAGATAGATTTGAAGGGATTACTCCAGAACAGGGGAGAGAATTGGTAAAGAATGCGGGAGTACTTGTCCTCCCTAAATGGGACATAGCTAATGCAATAATCCTTGATGCAGTTAGAAAACAAACTACACCTATGTACAAGACCAAGGAAGAGGCAGAATAGGCTATCAAAGGAGTTGCTTTTAGTAATGACCATCAAGCTTTGGCCATATGGTCATTAAAGAGAGATGAGAAAAACAAAGGAAAGCAAATAATTAAGGATAGTCTCTCTGGTGGTCTCATAATCAAGAGGGTTTTGGATACATCAGCAATAGAAGCATCAAGTATGGTGTTAGCCATAGCTCACCTTGCAGAAAAGGTGGTAGAAAGGGAAGTAAAAGAGAAGGAGGAACTCACAAGAAAATTTGAAGAAATGCTGAGGGCATATGGAGATTTGAAACAAGGAATGTTTGAGAAAGATAAAATAATTGTAGATTTGAAGAAGAGGTTGGGAGAGGAAAGCTCAATCCAAGCACCACAACAGTTGCAACTTCCTTCTTCTAGTGATGGTCCTTCCTCCTCAAGCCCCATTATTGAGTTTCCCATGTCTCCTCTTCCCCCTTCCTTAAGCTGTGAAGATATAGATAGAGAGAACAATAGAAATCTGAAAAGAAAATAAAGGATGCCATTCAACATTTTGTTAGGAATGTAAAGCCTAAAGAAGTTTATAAATATGCAGGGCAGTTATCTGACATTTTTCTTTCTTTTAAAAAAGAAGAAGACACTATGGGAAAAATTTTGAATGATTGGGTGCCTAGGGAAAATGTTTTGAAGACATTTCTTAAATCAATTAAAGATCATAGTACTTTGTGCCCCCAATTGTCAATTACTTATAAAATTGTCATATCTCTCCTTGATTTTGAAGTATCTAGGGAAGAAGTAAAGAGAAAGGAAGCTCTTTTGAGAGTAAGATACCTACATAATGATTTTCAGATATTCTCGGGTCTTGTTAGAGTAGATGGAACCATAAAAGAGAGGGAAAATTGGTTTGAACAAATTGAACATGGAGTGTCAATCAAGATTGATGCTATTATTAGCACTGAAGACACTCTTCCTTTTTACAAATAATTGAAATGTTGCAAGATGCCAGGGTGCATTTTACTAAGGTGATAACTGAAATTCATCAATTGGTTATTAGCTGGAATATGATTCTACCCAAGAGGGATGAAATTTTGGCTTTTAATTGGCCTTCTGAGGATACCTTTTCAGCCTGGGAAGTAGCATCCCTTTCAGGGGATAGTAAAGAAGAAGAAACATCCTCTGAGGAGGCAAGAGATGGTGTTACCCAAACTCCCTAAAGAAGCAAGCACGGATGTAACACCTGGCAGATTTTGAACTGACCTTGGAAGCTGCTGCTAGATTTTGGCTCTCATCTTTACGATCCATCTTGATGTTTTGTAACAAGAAAGTTTTTATTTGCATTTTTTGTCTTATCTTAGGACTTCTTTCTTGTCTTTTCTAAGAGGATCCGAAGCTTGTTTGCAATCCTTATTCTATAAAAGGATTACCAGGATCAGTGTAAAAGGACCGAGAACTTGATCAATTTTACTGATAAGTTTCTTGAGTTTGGGATATCATAGACTGTTTTTAGACATTATTTCTATAGAAGCACAATATTTTTTGGTTCAAGTTATTTTTAGAAGGTTATACTGTAAAGCATTTTGTGAGCATGATATAATATAGCATTTGAATAAAATCTAGGATTTATATCTCTCCTTGAGTATTTCTATTTGAGTTATGAATTGTTCCAATTCATTGCATAGATGGTCTCTGTGTGTATGTCTATATTTCTCAGCTCTGATCCAAGATCAGATTAAATAAGCTTTGAATGTGACATAAATTCTTTAAATTTTTGCTTAAGGATGCATCAGTAAGTAGTGTGAATCTAGGGACCTTTGATAAAATCCACCACAGGGTGATTAGTATTTTCAAAGGGGAATAAATCTTTCAAAGTTCAGTATATTTGTTCATGTATAACAGTCTTGTAGTGGAGGTGTAGCCCAATGGATAAGACATTGGCCGACAATGAATTTCTTCTCATAGAGATAAGTGTTTAAAAGGTTTCTACTGGTATTTCCATCTTAAAGCATAAAATTGTTGAAATTCTTTGAAGTTCAGTGATTTGCAGAATAAATTACCACCTAGTGATAGTGAAAAATCTATGAATGAATGGTCATCATTTAAGTTTCTCTTATCATTCATCTATTACATTTAAATCTAGTCAATGATTAGTGAGATAAGTATTGTTTTACTGGATTAGGAGCACCCTCCTTGGTTTTGCAGAGCCAGAAGTGCAGAGGGCAGTCTTGTCCCTACAGTTGGTCCAATCATCTCTAGAGCTACATATTTGGATCTAACCAATCCTCAAAATCTATAGATGTATTGGTTGCATGTTAGAGCATAAAGTCCATTTTGGGAACCAACAAGTGTCCATGCCAATTTTCAGCCCCCCATGTGCCCGTTTGACGTATTTGCCCGAGCCATTCTATTTGCAGATTGTAAAATTTCTCTGAGTGTGCCTTGTCTAGTTTTCTGAATGCCCTACTTTGAGGTTTTGTGGTTTGCACCCGATTCGTGGTCAAGCATAAGTGAATGTTGTTCTTTTTTGTAGACCTAGAAATGTTTCCCCCTAATAAGTTTTAGACTTTGACCAATTTGACTAATCACTTTGCTGAGTTAGTTTTAGATGCAACTTCTACAGTTTCACTATCTTTCATTTAAGGATGTTCTCGTGGCACTACTTTGTGGATTATTTCTGGATTGTCAGTTGATCATTCAGTGAAACTAATTATAACCTTGTTTTCTATATGTGAAAGATAATTTACACCCAGGGTTTCAAACCATAAGGGTCTCATTTGATGAGTTTATGGGATCAAATCAAAAGATAATCTTTTGAGATTAACAGAGTGTGCTGGATCATTGTTATCAAGAGATCAAACTTTGGAGGCAAATCAAAATTGATTGATAAATCATCAAGGGATATCCTTCTGCAATATTGTGATAGTATGTAGCCATGTATTTGTCCAAATGATCTTAATGTTTTTTTTTGAAAGCCAAGTGGAAGTTGGGGTCACAAAAAGAAAAAATCTATAACTAGTCATTTTTTTAATCGTATCTCAAAAAATACGAACTGGGTTAGGCTGATTTTTTTATACGTTTGAGACGACCATGTTTTCACTCTACAAATTTTTTTTTTAAAAAAACTAGTTTGAAAATCGAAAGTTATGGTCCTTTGAGTACTAGTAGAAATTAAAAAATCACTAATGCTTCCAGAACTATGTCTCACATTGCTCAGGAAATGGAAATTTCAAATGTTTAAATGGAAAAGATCTCACACAATGAAATGAAGAAAGAGCAAGAGGCTCTCAAGTGTGTGCACAAATAGTGCATTGGGATGCATGTTGGTGACCAAAAAGCACTAAATTTTGCTAAAAAGTGGACAGTTGACATTCAGAGATCTAGAGACTAAGTAGTCTCTAAGTCTCCAGATTCCAGTGGTTAAAAAAAGGTTAAATTGGAGCATCCAATCAACTGATGCCATGTGGAATATGTGGGGCCCACCCAAATTTAAAAGGTGCAGAAAGATTTAAAAGGCCTACATAGTCCAGACTATAGTAGAATTTTGAAATTTTCAAGAGATCGCAGTTGCTCATAGAAAATAATGCCTGTAGCTTAATTTTTATCAGAACATAGGCATATAATATGTTTTCAAAAATGGGAGAAGATGAGGAATCCAATTGCAATGTTCATTTTTAGTTTCAAAGAAGTAGGAAAGAGCAGTATGGACTGGCATTTTCAGAATCAAATCACTTGAAGGGAGAAATGGTTGCAAAGGCAATTACAGATGACCAAGTGAAAGAGGATTAGAATTGGAGGGAAAAGGAGATTTTTTGGAAAATTGGCAGCTGTTAGTGGTGACTAGCTTTGATGTTTCCCTTTAGCTTTTCTTTCTCTCCATTGTTATAATGATGATGGAACTTTTACTGTAAGGAGAGGCTTTGACTCCATTGTTGATTTTCTTGGGAATGTTTTTCAGATTTGGAATGTATTGATACATTGAAATTCTACCTGAATACATTGGAATTCCCTTGCATATCTATGTTGTCTTTTTGTCTGAATTCTGAAGCTTTTATGAGTTGAATCTGTAAGGCAGTTTTAGTGCACCATTTACAAGGTATTTGTGATTTTAATCTCTAGTTTCTTTTAAGGAAAGGGTAAAATCTTTAGGTTAATCTCTGAGAGCTTAGGATTTTGCAAGAATTTGATGATTAAATGTGTTTAAGAGAGGGTGATTTGTAAGACACTTCATCTGGGTTCTAGATGTTTTTCACTTAGGAGTTCTCTGTAGATGTATGTTTTGTCTTTCTGACTCTCTACCCTATTATAAGGCACTATTCTATCCTCGATTTGTAGGATTTCATCATCACAAAACTTAAAAGATTATTTACTTTCATTTATGTTTGAAATGACTGAGAAGATTAGGTTTGTATCAAGGATATAAGCTAGTGTTGTAATACTTTGAAGAAGTAGATCTAATAGGTAAACCCGCATGTAGCCAAGAGCTCAAAGTAAAGAAGGACTTGGTCCTTGTTAATTGTTCTTTTCTTGTGTGAATCAGGAGTCTAGAAATCATAGAGTTCTATCTAAGCAATCAGGGCTGTGTATTAAGATTCAACAAGAAAAATCACTAACACATGGGGCATCAAGTTTTTGCACTTTCAGATTTCAGAGAACATTGAAAGTGTGAAGGTGTGAAAGTGGAAAAAGTGGTGTTTCTACTAAAAATAAAGGCTTATGGAAGAGAACAGACAAGAAAGAAAATAAATAAAAGGAGAAAAAGGGCCTGAAAGGAAGAAACAAATGAAAGAAAAAGAAAAAAAAAGAGGGGGGGGGGCCTGGCCAAGCGGCCAACGGGGAGTGTCATTGTGGAACCACAACTAGAACCATCATGGATTGTTAGGGAATGTGAGGTAGAAGGCCTCATAATTCCATATGATTTCCCATATGATCTTGGGGATGTAGGAAGAGAGAAAAATGATTCTAATTTGTACTCACCCATTCCAGTATCCTTGATTTTAAGCGACCTTTCAAAATCTTACATTTCCCCTTATGGATGGTTTGAAACATAATCTTTTCAGTGTTGGACAGCTAGTTGATAAGGGATATCAAGTTTGGTTTACTAAGAAAACTTGTGTAATCAAAGACAAGGATGGAAAATTGATTGGTACTAGATCTAGAACTAGAGGTAATGTATTTTAGTTGAATCCTACTGAGATGACATGCTTTATTACTAAGATTTATGATAGTTGGTTATGGCACAAAAGGTTTTGTCATATAAACTTTGATAACATTGTGAAAGTGAGTACTACACTTGCAGTAAGAGATTTGCCTAAAATTATGAAGCCTACTAACATGACTTGCAAGGAATGTGTGATGGCTAAACATAAGAGAAGCTCATTTCCCAGCAAGAAGTTTACAACAACAGAGAAGTTAGAAATTGTTCATACAGATTTGAGCAATCCCACAAGGACTAGAGGATTCTATGGAGAAAGGTATTTTATGATTCTTGTTGATGATTTTACAAGAATGATGTGGATTGCATTTCTTAAAGAAAAATTTGAAGCATTGGATAAGTTTAAGATTATTAAGAACAAAGTTGAGAATGAATCTAGAATGAAGATTAAATGTTTGAGATCAGATAGAGGTGGAGAATTTACTTCAAAAGAATTTAACATTTTTTATGAAGTGAATGGTATTAAGAGACATTTTTTAGCCCCTAGGACACCTGAACAAAATGGTATTGTAGAAAGAAGAAACAGATCAGTGATTGAAGCAACAAGAGCTATGTTATTTGAGAATGACTTAGCGAAGATATTCTAGAGAGAAGTAGTGAACACAGCAGTGTATACAATGAATAGAGTACAAATCAAAATAGACACGGACAAGACACCCTATGAACTATGGTTTGGACATGTAGCATCAGTTAAGTATTTTAGAATTTTTGGAAGCAAATGTTATATTAAGAGAGATGATGACATTGGAAAGTTTGATCCTAGAAGTGATGAAGGTATATTTTTTGGATATTCATTGAATAGAAAATCTTATAGATGTTATAATAAAAGAACTAAGACTATTCTTGAGAGTGCAAATGTTAAAGTTGATGAAAAGTGGATGAAAAGTTCAAAATTCAAGAAAGAATGCTTGATTATGAATCAGATGAAGGAACTCATCCTAGAACTAATCTAGAGATTACTGAATTATTCTATGAAACTAATAGTGATTTGTTGAATGAAAGCTACAATGAAGAAATCATTGAAGAACCTACAATAGAAACAAGAACTGAGACAATGACACCTAACAGGAATCTATCAAGGAATCATCTTGTTGAGTAGATTATTGGAAGCATAGACAGAGGAGTTCTGACACAAAATAAGGTACAAGAACAGTTGTGTTTGATTTCTCAAATTGAACCTAAATCTACTAGTGAAGCCTATGAAGATGAACATTGGAATAAAGCTATGAAAGAAGAACTAGATTAGATTGAAAAGAACAAGACATGGGAATTGGTCCCTAGACCTAAAGATAAGAATGTTATAGGAACAAAATGGGTATTTAGAAACAAGATGAATGAACAAGGAGAAGTAGTAAGGAAAAAAGAAAGATTGGTATGTAAAGGATACTTACAGCAAGAAGGAATTGACTATGAAGAAACTTTTTCACCAGTAGCAAGAATTTAAGCAGTAAGAATATTTTTGGCTTATGCAGCTTACAAGAAATTCAAAGTGTATTAGATAGATGTGAAGTCGGCATTTCTAAATGGAGAATTGGAAGAAGTCTACATTGAGCAGCCTGAAGGTTTTCCTTTAACTCAAGAAGGAGATATGGTATGTAAATTGAAGAAAGCTTTATATGGACTGAAGCAAGCACCTAGAACTTGGTATGCAAGATTGGATAATTATTTGATAAAGTTAGGATTTATAAAAGGCACAACTAATAGCAACCTATACACAAAGGAAATTGAAAATAGTTTGTTGGTTGTTTTTATTTTTGTTGATGATATTATCTTTGGAGGATAAGATGAAGCTAGTGACAAATTTGTAGATGAAATGAAGACTGAATTTGAAATGAGTATGATTGGTGAAATGAAATAATTTTTAGGATTGCAGATAACACAAAATAGTAATGGTATCTTTGTGAGTCAGACAAAGTAATTGAATGATTTATTGAAGAGATTTGGAATGGACAACGTTAAACTAGTTGGAACACCTATGTAATAGGACACAAGTTATCTAGCATAGATGAGACTCCTACAGTGGAACAAAAAAAGTACAGATCTATGATTGGAGGATTGAAATATTTGACTCATACAAGACCTAATATATCACATGCAGTTGGAATTATAGTAAGATTTCAAGATGAACCCAGAGAATCACATTATGCAATAGTAAAGAGGATACTGAGATACTTAAGAGGCATAGTTGAGTATGGATTGTGGTATGAAAAATCTAATGATTTTACCCTATGTGCATATACAGATGTTGATTGGGGAGGTAGTGTTGATGATAAAAAGAGCACCAATGGTCGAGCATTTTTCCTTGGAGGAAGATTAGTTTCTTGGCTAATAAAGAAGTAGAACTCTATTTCACAGAGCATATAAGAAGCAGAGTATGTGGAAGCAACAAGCAATTGTAATGAGATAATTTAGATGAAGAAAATGCTGAAGGATATTAGAATAAAATTTGTTGACCCTGTTGTTATACATTGTGATAAAACCAGCATAGTTAGTATGTCTAAGAACCCTATGTTACATTCTAAGACAAAGCATATAGAGATAAAGTATCATGTAGTGAGAGAGAACATGGCAGAGAAAGAAGTCATACTTGAGTATATAAGCACAAAGGAGTAGATTGCAGATATATTTACAAAACCTTTTCCTAAGGATACATTTGAGTATCTAAGAGGTATGCTTGGGGTTATCCCCTAGCCTACTTTTGAGAAGTGATGTAGATTGTTGCATCCATCCAGTGGTCTATAATCCCTATCTTTCTTCTGGACTAGATGGTGGTACTTCCTCTATGGGGGGAGTATGTGTATCTGAGCTAAGTCATGAGGACTCTAGTAAATGTATTTTTTGAAAAAGTGTCTTTTGACGTTGAAGTTGTTGTTAACATAATGATGAAACATCTATCATTGATGTCAATGGGGGAGAAGTATTCATGAAAAATCATCCATTAGAGAGAATTGAATAGGAAAATGAAGCAAGATTTGATTGATGAAGAGGAATTGAAAGCATTTTCAGAGCACTAGTGTTGCAGTGTTGGTATTCATGGAACTTGGATGTTTTTTCATCTATGTTGCCATAAATGCCAATGGGGGAGATTTTTAGGAATGAATGCTAAATATATTTGATGGGGGAGTATTCGCATCCATTCTGTAGCACTTTTTGTTTCATTCATGACTGTGATTGTCATTGATGTCAACATAATGATCTACTAAAGATTAGCAGAGAAGCAGACAGTGTTTGAGTTAGCGCACTTGTGATATTGAGGATGAAGCTATGTGGAGTTGAGAACTTACTTTATGATGTTCTATAAGATCATGCTTAAGAGCACATATGTAAATTCATTTATTCATGATGGTTATGAGGAAATCAGTGGAAGCAGTATTTAGGCAGTGTTCATGAGTAGCGGTTTGTGGAAATTAGATGATATCTCCTAATCGAGATTGAATATGATCATGAAAAGTTATGAGATAGTTTAAGACATTATGTTAGTGACATGGATGTGAGTGGAAGATGTGAGGTCACATGAGTGAATAATTATCTTAATTAGAAGCCGACAGTTTTGTGTAATTTTTGTGTAACGTGTTGAAAATTTTATTTTGTAATTTGTATGCCGACTCATTTGTAATTACTTGAGTGTGGTATAAAGGAAGGAATGTTTTACTTGTTGTAATATCAGAATGAAGAAGTAGTTGTGAATTTTATTTGAAAGTTAATTGTGGAATTGTGCAATACTTATTGGAAGAGGATATGCAAAGTATAGAGATCTGGTATTGAGATCTGAAGAAGCAGTTGGTGCAATTTGGCACAGTCAGAGAAGGAGTATTGAATTGTTGAGATTAGTAATCTTTTGGTATTATTCTATTGACTAATACAAAGATCAATTGGATAGTGTGTTTAGTGATCTTACACCTGAAGCTATTTGGGTAGTGGGTCCTTCTGTCTTCCATAACTCCTAACAAAGTTAGAATCTTTTAGCATGGATTCAAAGTCTCCTAATAGGGACTCATATGTACTAAATGTATTTCATAATATTACTAGAAGATTCCATCCTCTCACAAGGAAATTTCATATTAGTGCATCTTTTTTGGGCATCATTCCCACTGGGGTTTACTCTTTGATCAAGAGGTTCCCTAGTCAACATATCTTGTGTCATTGTGTTATTGTGTATGTATATATTTCTATGGTTGTTGATTACATTTCTTACATGGTTAAAATCTATTGAAGTTGATAAAAGTGGTATTTATCTTATAACTGATTCACCCCCCCCCCCCCTCTTAGCTATCTTAGTGGACTTTACTTTCTAACAACAACCCTATTAGGAGTTGATCTTTACAATGATTTTAGTATAGTGACCTGGTCAAAGGTCGAACCTTGTTAGGAGTCTTTTATGATTGATCCTATTAGGGGTGAGGATGCACTCTCTGAGAGATCACTTCTCAAAGGAGTGAAGGTTGCAACCTTCTAAATAACAGATATGTTAGGAATAGTCCCAAGAGATAACTGAGAGGGGGGGTGAATTAGTTATCTACAAGTTTTAATTTTTTATCCAATTAAGTATACTTAAACATAAAGCATAAACAAAATGAAAGAAAACTTGAACACAACACCAATATTTTGGTTACGGGGAAACCCAAATAGGTAAAAACCTCAGTGGGAATTAATATCCACTAATAATCTACACTAGTGTTTTATGATCCTTGAGAGAAGATCCTTAACTCAGTTAGGAGTTGTCTTTACAATGCATTTAGTATAGTGACCTTGTCAAGGGTCAGACCCTATTAGGAGTCTTTTATAATTAACCCTATTAGGGGTGAGGTCGCACTATCCAAGAGCACACTGCTCAAAGGGGTGAAGGCTGCAACCTTCTAAATAATAGATACACACTATATCTAGATCTTGGAGATCTGTGCTTTGACCTGTTGTCTAGATCAATTCCAATGTATAGAAAAAACTCTTCACTTGGTCACATAGACCTTTTTTTGATGGCTCAACACTTCGCACACTCTGATCTTCTCTTCATAATCAATTTTGAACCATACCTTAGCAATCACAAATGACTACCTATAAATATCTTTCCTCTAAATGATATAATCAAGTCAGTCTATTAGAACCACCTTGGAATCATATTAGAGAAACCATAACATACTCCATTAATAATTCTATCATCTCTACTAAGCATGCAATACAATTTGGGACCTGTCCAATATTAATAAATGTAGACACATGCTACATACTATCGGCTCTACCAAAGTAACTGAAACTTTCTCCTCAAGCTGAATTACATCATGCACTCTTAACTAAACATTGTTAACTATTCTCTAATCTATAATCCAAGGGTGCATATCGAAATGATGAGCGAAACTCTTGAACCAATATAATCTATGTCAGCTCTTCTGAATAAACACATGAAACTGCTACTAGTGAATAGTGACTACATAACTTCACTTCTACTAATTATCAGACTCTGTGTCCATGATTTTAACATCACTAACATGTCTTCATCACATATCCAAAGGTGCAAGGCTCCATGATGACTGTATGGACAATCACTCATAGAACACTACCTATAACTCTATCAGGAACACTAATGCACAAGCTTCTACATAACTATCTATTCTAATAATTAAACTTTGCATCCATGATATCATGCTGATAACATATCCATGCTACATGTACTCAAATATTACTACATAAGTCTTCCACGCATGCTACTTACCATATGTTGTCATCAATGACAAACATACAGTCAGCACTAGCTTGCTGGAAAATCTCCAACAATCTCCCTCTGTGGCATTGATGGCAACATATGGAATGAAAAACACCACCAATCCAAATGAGTAATTCTTTTATAACATTCTCCATTTCCTCATCAAAACTCCCCCAAGGATCAATCCTCCATCAACTATTGCAACTCCTCGTTCTTCTCATTTATTACTGAATATGCTCCCCCTTACTATATATCTTCTTTTCTGTTCTTGTTTCTTTTCTTGTTTTTCATAACTTTATATATACTCCCTCTTTGACATCAATGGAAAAGGGTGCCAATTAGTTTAAGTATTGGTACTACTCCTATAGTAGAGTATTCAAAAATCCATCAGTCCTTGAGGACTGATGCTCTTTCTTCTTTCTTCTAAGCAGAATTAGGAAAGGAAATTCCTCCCAGCTTCTCCATGAGATACTCAAAAGTATCCTTTGGTAAGGGCTTTGTGAATATATCTGCTAGTTGTTCCTTTGTACTCACATAATCCAATTTGACTTCTTTCTCTACCACTTTTTCTCTAAGGAAGTGATACTTAATCTCTATGTGCTTTGTCTTTGCATGCATCACCAAATTCTTTGACATGTTGATAGTGCTAGTGTTATCACAAAGAATAGCAATAGGATAATCAATCTGAATATAAAATTCCTTTATCATCTATTTGATCCAAATAATTTTATAACAATTCAAGGCTTCTACAACATAATCTACTTCTATTGTTGACTGATAAATACAATTTTGCTTCTTACTTGTCCAAGTGGCAAGTCTGTCACCAAGAAACACTGCTCCACCTGATGTACTCTTTCTATCATCAATGCATCCTACCCAATCAGCATCTATATAAACATGAAGCTCAACATTTTCTGAGTTAGGATACCATAGACCATAATCTATAGTGCCCTGCAAATATCTAAATATTCTTTTTACTACCATGAGGTGACTTTGTTTAGGCTCTACTGCAAATCTTCCAACTATGCCAACTGCATTAGAAATGTCTAGTCTAGTTTGAGTAAGATATATGAGTTTCCCAATCATATACTTCTATAGTGTTGTATCTACTATTGGAGAATCATCTTCTTTTGTAAGCTTGCATCATGTTATCATAGGTGTACCCACTAGTTTGCAATCATCCATCTTGAACTTATTCAATATCTCTTTCACATATTTTGACTGATTAATGAAAATACCTTTCTCTGTCTGTTGCACATTTAATCCCAAAAAGTATTTGATAGGTCCAATCATGCTCATCTCAAACTCACTCTACATATCCTTAGAAAATTCTCCACTAAGTTTTTCATTACCCCCAAAGATAATGTCATCAACAAATATAGCTACAAGTAGTAGACCTTAAGATGTATCTCTTATGAATAGATTACAATCTATTGCTCCTTTCTTGAATCCAATTTTTGTTAGGTATCCATCAGGTCTCTCATGCCATGCTCTAGGGGCTTGCTTAAGTCCATAGAGGCCTTTCTTCAATCTGCATACCATATCAGGTTTTTCTGATAAGGTGAATCCTTCTGGCTACTCAATGTATACTTCTTCTTTTAGCTTTCCATTCAAGAATGCTGACTTAACATCCATCTGATAAACTTTGAAGTTTTTGAATGTTGCAAAAGCTAAAAACAAATTAATAGCTTCTAATCTTCTCCCTGGTGCAAAGGTGTCTAAATATTCAATACCTTCTCTTTTCCCATATCCCTTACATACTAACCTTGATTTGTTCCTTACTACTGTGCCATCTTTATTCATGTTGTTTCTAAATATCCACTTTGTTCCAATCACATTCTTGTCACTAGATCTTGGGACCAATTCCCAAGTATCATTCTTGATAATCTGATCTAGTTCTTCTTTCATAGCATCATGCCAATCTGAATCATTACATGCATCTTCAACACTTAAAGGTTCAATCTGAGATAGTAAACATACTACTTCATTGCTTGCTAAATTCTTTGCTTTTGATCTTATTGTGACTTTGCTGCTCTGATCTCCAATGATGTCAACCTTAGAGTGATATCTAGATGTAAACTTTGGAACTTTAGGTGATATTGACTCAACTTCCTTCTGATTTTCTTCTTCACTTGTTTCAGGGTCATTGAATAATACATCAATGTTGTCAAACATCTCTTCAAAAACTATCTCACTAGTGGAAGGTTTGGGTTCTTCTTCAATCATAGGTGAGTAATCATGATATCTTTCTTGAACCATAAACTTTTCACCAATCTTAACATGAGCACTTTCAATGATCTTCTTCAATCTCAAGTTAAAACATCTATAAGCTTTACATTTAGTAGAGTAACCAAGAAAAATACATTCATCACTTCTTGCATCAAACTTGCCTATTCCTTCATCCCTCTTGATGTAGCACTCACTTCCAAAGATTATGAAGTATTTCACTATGGGAACATTACCAAACCATAGCTCATAAGGTGTCTTGTCCACGCCAGACCTTAATTGTATTCTATTGATTGTATAGACTATTATATTCATTGCATCTCTCCAATAGGTGTGTGCAACTTTTCCTTCAATCATGATGGTGTGCATTGTATCAAGGATGATCCTATTCCTTCTCTCTGCAATCCCATTCTACTGAGGGGTTCCAAGTGCACTCAACTATCTTTTTATGCCATGTTCTTTGCAGTACTCATAGAATTTGTCAAAGGTGAATTCTCCTCATCTATCCGACCTTAGACATTTTATCTTTAGTCCAGATTCATTCTCAACCTTAGCTTTAAATATTTTGAACTTCTCAAATGCTTCTGACTTATCTTTCAAGAACACAACCCACATCATTCTAGAATAATCATCTACAAAAAAAAAAAAATACCTTTCACCATAGTATGATCTTCTTTGAGTTGGTCCACATAGGTTTGTATGAATCAAATCGAAATTGTTCTCTGTTGAATTATGCTTTCTCATGAATGAATTCCTCACATGCTTTCCCATTACACATTCTCTGCACATAGTATCAACTAGCTTTGCTATGCTAAGTAGGTCTCTTACTGCCTTCACATTACTTATCTTTACTATGTTATCAAAATTGATATGACATAGTCTTTTATGCCATAGCCAACTGTCATCAACTTTAGCAACAAAACAACTTGCCTCTGAATTAAGTTGAAAAACATTACCTTTAGTTTTTGAACCTAATGCAATCATAACACCATCCTTGTTGTTAATGATGCATTTGTTTTCTTTGAACTCCAGCTGATAGCCTTTTTCAAGTAACTTCCCAACACTAAGAAGGTTATGTTTCAAACCATCTACATAGAGAACATTATCAGTGTTGTTCTTTCCATCCAATGTGATAGCTCATCTTCCAATGATATGTTTAGGATTATTATCTCCAAATCTAACCATGCCACCATTGTATTTGTCTAGATGAACAAACTTGTCTTTATCACCTGTCATCTGATGTGAACAACCACTATCTATGATCCAATCTGTCCTTATGTCTTCTTGTGAAATCAATGCTAACTTTTCTTCCTTTTTCTCATCTTCATGATTCATTTCAATTCATTTTCTCTATAATAGAAATGAATCCAATTTCATCTTCATCTGATACTTCATCTCCAGCATAGTAACATTCCTTTGAATGCTTAGACTTGTAGTCATTTTTGAACTTTTTAGCTCTTGTAGGACACTTAGATGCAAAGTGACCAATTTTATTACATGAAAAGCATTTAAATGGAAATTGACCTTCATATTTCCCTTTTCCCTTCTTTTCTCTTTTAGCAATCATGGCAATGAAATTATCTAGTGCTTTCTCTTAATCATCATCATCAAAATTACCAGAAGTGTTCAAGGATTTCTTACCATGGACCAAAGCTTTGAAGGTTGTCTCACTTTTAGGCTCTGTCTTCAAACTTGATATCTCAAATGCAACAATCTTGCTGATTAAAGTTTCTCTTTTTAAGTTTTTTGAAAATTGCATAGTCTCATCAAGGATGTTTATCTTGCTCTCATATTCTGGTGTCAATGTAGTCATCACTTTATCCATGATGTCTTCTTCTGAAATTTCTCCACCATTGTTTCTGATTCTAGCAACTACTTCATTAATCCTTTGATTGTAGGCTCTTATGTTCTCTTCAGGTAGCATCTCCAATGTATTGTACTTTTTCTTCCATGTCTTCCTGCATGCATTCTTTTCTTATTTATCTCCTTAAAACATGTCTTCTAGGTCCTTCCATATTTTTTAGGCTATGTCTACTTTCTTTATCTCTGAAAACTCACTATCAGATAGGGTGCTGATAAGGGCTTCTTTTTCTATTGCATTCTTATGGAACAAATCTTTTTGCTTGCTAGTAGCATCATCCTTAGCAAGATCTACTAGAGAGAGGATTTGAAATTCTTTAATAGCCACTTCAAAAACTTTAAATGAAATGCACTGCAAATGTGTTATCATCTTGTTCTTCCAATAAAGATAATTCTCTCCATCAAACTTAGGATTGTCTTTTCTAAAGAATGCCATCTGATAGACCTCAAGCTATTAAACTTTCCCTCTGAGGCACTTGGCTCTGATAACAATTGTTAGGAATAATCCCAAGAGATAACTGAGAGGGGGGCGAATCAGTTATCTAAAATTTTTAATTCTTTAACCAATTAAGTATACTTAAACATAAAGCATAAACACAATGAAAGAAAACTTGAACACAACACCAATATTTTAGTTACGGGAAAACCCAAATAGGTAAAAACCCTGATGGGAATTGACACCCACTAATAATCTACACTAGTGTTTTATGATCCTTGTTAGAAGATCCTTAACCTTGTTAGGAGTTGTCTTTACAATGCATTTAGTAGAGTGACCTTGTTAAGGGTCAAGCCCTATTAGGAGTCTTTTACAATTAACCCTATTAGGGGTGAGGATGCACTATCCAAGAGCATGCTACTTAAAGGGGTGAAGGCTACAACCTTCTTAATGATAGATACACACTATATCACAAATGACTGCCTATAAATATCTTTCCTCTAAATGATATAATCAAGTCAGCCTATTAGAACCACCTTGAAATCATATTAGAGAAACCATAACATAGTCCAATAATAATTTTGTCATCTCTACTAAGCACACAACACAATCTAGGACCTATCCAATATTAATAAATGTAGACGCACACTACATATTGTCATCTCTACCAAAGTAACTGAAACTTTCTCCTCAATATGAATTACATCATGCGCTCTTAACCAAACATTTTTAACTCTTCTCTAATCTATAATCCAAGGGCACATACTGAAATGATGAGCGCAACTCCTGAACCAATATAATCTCTGTCAGCTCTTCTGAATAAACACAAGAAACTGCTACTGGTGAATAGTGACTACATAACTTCACTTCTAGTGATCATCAGACTCTATGTCCATGCTTGTAACATCACTATCATGTCTTCATCACATATTCAAAGGTGCAAGGCTCCATGATGATTGTATAGACAATCACTCATAGAACACTATATATAACTTAGTCAGGAACACTGTTGACACAAGCTGTTACATAAATGTATGTTCTAACAATTAACCTCTACGTCCATGATATCATGTTGATAACATGTCCATGCAACATATACTCAAATCTTACTACATAATTCTTCCATGTATGCTACTTACCATATGTTGTCATCAATGACAAACATACAGTTAGCACTGGCTTGCTGGCAAATCTCCAACAAGATACACACTATATCTGGATTTTGGTGAGCTGTGAGGTAAACCTACTATTTTGATTATTTCCAATGAATATCACACTCTATATTCTCTATCACATAGACCTCTTCTTGATGGCACAATACTTTGCACTCTCTGCTCTACTCTAATCTTTCATCTCCATGCCATACTTCTAGTGATCACAAATGATCGGCTATAAGTATCTTTCCTCTAAATGATATAATTAATTTGGCCTATTAGAACCACCTTGAAATCATATTAGTGAAACAATAACACTCTCCAATAACATCTCAATTATCTCTACTAAGCACGCAACACAAACTGGGACCTATCCAAATCAGTAAGTGTAGACGCATGCTACACACTATTGGCTTTACCAAATTAACTGATACTTTCTCCTCAAGATGAATTACATCATTCACTCTTAACCAAAAATTCTTAACTCTCCTCCAATTACTAATCCAAGCACACATACCAAAATGATAGGTGCAACTCCTATACCAATATAATCTATGTCGGCCCTTCTGGATAAACACAGGAAATTGCAACTGGTGAATAGCGATTGCATAACTTCACTTCTACTACAAATCAAACTCTGTGTCCATGAATGTAACAACACTAACATGTCTCCATCACATATCCAAACACATAAGGCTCTGTGATAACTATACAGACAATCACTTATAGAACACTGTCTATAACTCTGTCAGGAACACTGCTGACACAAGTTGCTACATAACTATCTGTACTAACAATTAACCTCTACATCCATGATATCATGTTGATAACATGTATATGCTACATATACTCAAATCTTACTACATAATTCTTCCACTCATGCTACTTACCATATGTTTTCATCAATGAAAAACATACAGTCAGCACTAGCTTGCTGGCAAATCTCCAACAATCTCCCCCTTTGGCATTGATGGAAACATATGGAATGAAAAACATCACTAATCCAAATGAAAAATTCTTTTATAACATTCTCCATTTCCTCATCAAAACTCCCCCAAGGATGAATCCTCCATCTACTGCAATATTCTTCAACATTCTCCATTTCCTCAACTGAACTGCTTCTATGACTAAATACTACTCCCCCTTGCTGCTATATATTACTCCTCCTTAATTCTGTATGTACTCCCCCTTTAATACTATTTTTCATGACTATATACTACTCCCCCTTTGACATCAATAGAAAAGGGTGAAAAACATTTAAGCATTGGTACTACTCTTGAAATAGATTAGTCAACCATCCATCAGTCACTAAGAGCGGATGCTCTCTCCACTTTATCTAATCAGAATCAGGGAAGGGAATTACTCCCAACTGCTCCCTGAGATACTCAAAAGTATCCTTCGGTAAAGGCTTTGTGAATATATCTTCTAGTTTTTCCTATGTACTCACATAATCCAATTTGACTTCTTTCTCTGTCACTTTCTCTCTTAGGAAGTGATACTTAATCTCTATGTGTTTTGCCTTTGCATGCATCATAGGTTTTTTGATATGTTGATAGTGCTAGTGTTATCACAATGAATAAAAATAGGATAATCAATCTAAATTAAAAAATCCTTTATCATCTACTTGATCCAAACAATTGTAGAACAATTCAAAGTTGTTGCAACATACTCTGCTTCTGTTGTTGACTGAGAAATACAATTATGCTTCTTGCTTGTCCAAGTGACTAGTCTATCACCAAGAAATAATGCTCCTCTTGATGTACTCTTTCTATCATCCATGCATCTTACCCAATATGCATCTGTATATACATGAAGCTCAACATTCTCTAAATTAGGATACCATAGATCATAATCTATAGTGCCCTTCAAATATCTAAATATTCTCTTTACTACCATGAGGTGACTTTGTTTAGGCTCTTCTACAAATCTTCCAACTATGCTAACTACATTAGAAATATCAGATCTAGATTGAGTAAGATATGAGAGTTTACCAATCATAGACGTGTACAATGTTATATCTACTACTAGATAATCATTTTCTTTTGTAAGCTTGCATCCTGTTATCATAGGTGTACCCACTGGCTTGTAATCATCCATCTTGAACTTCTTCAATATCTCTTCCACATACTTAGACTGATTAATGAAAATACCTTTCTCTACCTACTGCACATTTAATCCCAAAAAGTATTTGATAGGTCCAATCATGCTCATCTCAAACTCGCTCTGCATCTCCTTAGAAAATTCTGCACTAAGTTTGTCATTACCCCCAAAGATAATGTCATCAACAAATATAGCTACAAGTAGTAAACCTTCAGATGTCTCTCTTATAAATAAAGTACAATCTGCTACTCCTTTCTTGAATCCAATTTTTGTTAGATATCCATCAAGTCTCTCATACCAAGCTCTAGGGGCTTGCTTAAGTCCATAAAGGGATTTCTTCAATCTACATACCATATCAGGCCTATCTGATAAGGTGAATCCTTTTGGCTACTCAATATATAGTTCTTCTTTTAACTCTCCATTCAAGAATGCTGACTTAACATCCATCTGATAAACTTTGAAGTTTTGAATGTTGCATAATCTAGAAACAACTTAAAGGCTTATAATCTTCTCACAGGTCAAAATGTGTCTGAATAATCAATACCTTCTCTTTGTGCATATCCCTTACATACTAACCTTTCTTTATTCCTTACTACTATACCATCTTCATTCATCTTGTTTTTGAATATCCACTTGGTTCCAATCACATTCTTCTCACTAGGTCTTGGGACCAGTTCCCAAGTATCATTCTTAATAATCTAATCTAGTTCTTCTTTCATAGCATCATGCCAATTTGAATCATTATATGCATCTTCAACACTTAAAGGTTCAATCTGAGATAGTAAACATACCGCTTCATTGCCTACTGAACTCTTTTCTTTTGATCTTGTTATGAATTTTCCACTCTAATCTTAAATGATGTCATCCTTAGAGTGATATCTAGATGTAAACTTTGGAACTTTAGGTGATACTGTCTCATCTCCCTTCTGAGTTTCTTCTTCACTTGTTTCAGGGTCATTGAATAATACATCAATATTGTCAAACATCTCTTCAACAACTATCTCACTAGTGGAAGGACGGGGCTCTTCTTCAGTCATAGGTGCATAATTATGATATCTTTCTTGAACCATAAAATTTTCATCAATCTTAACATGAGAACTTTCAATGATCTTCTTCAATCTCAAATTAAAACATCTATAAGCTTTGCTTTTAGTAGAGTAACCAAGGAAAATACCTTCATCACTTCTTACATCAAACTTGCCTATTGCTTCATCCCTCTTGATGTAGCACTTGCTTCCAAAGATTTTGAAGTATTTCACTATGGAAATATTACCAAACCATAGCTCATAAGGTGTTTTTTCCACACCAGGCCTCAATTGTATTCTATTGATTGTATAGACTATTGTATTGACTGCATCTCTCCAATAGTTGTGTGCAACTTTTCCTTCAATCATGATGGTGCATGTTGTATCAAGGATGATCCTACTCCTTCTCTCTACAATCTCACTCTACTAAGGGGTTCTAGGTGCACTCAACTATCTCTTTATGCCATGTTCTTCATAGTACTCATGGAATCTATTAGAGGTGAATTCTCCTCCTCTATCTGATCTTAGACACTTTATGTTTAGTCTAGATTCATTCTCAACCTTAGCTTTTAATATTTTGAACTTCTCAAATGCTTTTGACTTATCTTTCAATAATGCAACCCACATCATTCTAGAACAATCATCAACAAACAAAATGAAATACCTTTCACCATAGTATGATCTTGTTTGAGTTGGTCCACATAGGTCTGTATGAATCAGATCCAACTTGTTCTCTTCTGAATTATGCTTTCTTCTGAATGAATTCCTCACATGCTTTCCCATCACACATTCCCTACAAATAGTATCAACTAGTTTTTCTATGGTAGGTAGATCTCTTATTGCCTTTACATTGCTTATCTTTACTATGTTATCAAAATTTATATGGCATAGTCTTTTATGCCATAGCCAAATGTTATCTACTTTAGCAATAAAACAACTTGCTTCTAAATTAAGCTAAAAAACATTATCTTTAGTCTTTGAACCTGATGCAATCATTACACCATCCTTTTTGTTAATGATGCACTTGTTTTCTTTGAACTCCAACTGATAACCTTCGTCAAGAAACTGCCCAACACTAAGAAGGTTGTGTTGTAAACCATCTACATAAAGAACATCATCAGTGTTGTTCATTCCATCCAATGTGATAGCTCCTCTACCAATGATAGGTTTAGGAGTGTTATCTCCAAATTTAACCATGCCACCTTTGTATTTGTCCAGATGAACAAATCTATCTTTATCACCTATCATGTGATGTGAACAACCGCTATCTATAATCCAATTTGTCCTTATGTCTTCTTGTGAAATCAATGCTAGCTCTTGTTCCTTTTTCTCATCTTCATGATCCATCTCACCAAACATCTTCTCCATAATAGCATTGAATCCAATTTCATCTTCAACTGAATCATCATCAAAAACTCCATCACTAGCATAGTAACATTATTTTGTATACTTAGGCTTGTAGTTAGTTCTAAATTTCTTAACTCTTGTAGGACACTTAGATGAAAAGTGACCAATCTTATTACATGAGAAACATTTGAATGGTGGCTGACCTTCATACTTTCCTTTTCCTTTTCTTTCTTTCTTAGCAATCATAGCAATAATATCATCTATCTCTTTATCTTCATCTTCATCATCAAAATTACCAGAAGTGTTTAAAGACTTCTTACCATGGACTGATGCTTTGAGGGTTGTCTCACTTTTAGGCTTTGTCTTCAATCTTGAAATCTCAAAAGCTGAAATTTTTCTGATCAAGGTCTCTCTCTTGAAATTTTTTGTAAGTTTCATGGTCTCATCAAGGATGTTGATCTTGTTTTCATACTCTTTTGTAAGAGTAGTCATCAACTTATCCATAATGTCTTCCTTCAAGATCTCTTCACCATTGTTCCTTATTCTAGAAACTACTTCATTAATCCTTTGGTTGTAAGCTCTGATGTCTTCTTCAGGTAGCATCTCTAAAGTATTGTGTATCTCCTTCAAACATGTCTTCTAGGTGCTTCCATATCTTGTAAGTTGTTTCTACTTTCTTTATCTTTGAAAACTCACTATCAGATAAGGCACTGATAAGGGCTTCTTTAGATATTGCATTTTGATGCAACAAAACCTTTTTCTTGCTAGTAGCATCTTCCTTTACAAGATCTACTAGAGAGGGGATCTTAACTTCTTTGATAGCCACTTCAAAAAATTCAAGAGAAATGCACTGAAAATGTGTCACCATTTTATTCTTCCAATCAAGATAGTTCTTTCCATCAAACTTAGGACTATCTTTTCTAAAGAAGTCCATCTAATCAACCTCACACTTTTAAACTTTCTCTCCATGGCACTTGGCTCTGATACCAATTGTTAGGAATAGTCCCAAGAGATAACTGAGAGTGGGGGGTGAATCGATTATCTACAAGTTTCAATTATTTATCCAATTAAGTATACTTAAACTTTAAGCATAAACACAATGAAAAAAAACTTGAACACAACACCAATAATTTGGTTACAGGGAAACCCAAATAGGTAAAAACCCCAATGGGAATTAACACCCACTAATAAATTGAACTAGTGTATAATGATCCTTGTTAGAAGATCTTACAAACCTATTAGAAGTTGATCTTTACAATGCTTTTAGTACAGTGACCTGGTCAAAGGTTAGACCATGTTAGGAGTCTTTTATGATTGACCCTGGGTGAGGACGCATTGTCTGAGAGCTCACTGCTCAAAGGGGTGATGGTTGCAACCTTTTGAATAAAAAATACACACTATATCTAGATCTTGGTGAACTGCAAGGTAGACTTGGTGTCTTGATTAGTTCCAATGAATAGCACACTCTATCTTCTCTATCACATAGACCTCTTCTTGATGGAACAATACTTCACACTCTCTGCTCTGCTCTAATCTTTCATCTCCATGCCATACTTCTAGCGATCACAAATGATTGGCTATAAGTATCTTTCCTCTAAATGATATAATCAATTCAGCCTATTAGAACCACCTTGAAATCATATTAGAGAAACAATAACACTTTCTAATAACATCTCAGTCAGCTCTACTAAGCACGCAACACAAACTAGGACCTGTCCAAATCAGTAAGTGTAGACGCATGCTACACACTATCGGCTTTACCAAATTAACTGACACTTTCTGCTCAAGCTGAATTACATCATGTGCTCTTAAGAAAACATTCTTAGCTCTCCTCCAATCACTAATCCAAGCATACATACTGAAATGATAGGTGCAACTCCTATACCAATATAATCTCTGTCAGCTCTTCTGGATAAATATAGGAAACTGCAACTGGTGAATAGCAATTGCATAACTTCACTTCTAATCCACATCAAACTCTATGTCCATGAATGTAACAACACTAACATGTCTCCATCACATATCCAAATGTGCAAGGCTCCATGATAACTGTACGAACAATCACTCACAGAACACTGCCTGTAACTCTGTCAAGAACATAGCTGACACAAGATGCTACATAACTATCTATACTAACAATTAACCTCTACATCCATGATATCATGTTGATAACATGTCTATGCTACATATACTCAAATCTTACTACATAAGTCTTCCACACATGCTACTTACCATATGTTTTCATTAATGAAAAACATACAGCCAACACTGGCTTGTTGGCAAATCTCCAATAGTTAGAAGGTTATGATGTTGGACTAACCGCCAACATCTCCCTTTGGGATTCATGACATGGTTTAACAACCTCCTATGTCTTCTATATGTTTAGTGGTTGTATCAGGCATTAATAGGTTGATCTTTTGGTACAACGATAACTACTACTTGTAACAAGTGGTATTAGAGCTTGGTCATAGGTTCAAATCCCTTTGAGTGACACTGAGGGGGGGATTGTTGGACTAACCACCAATGTCTCCCTTTGGAATTCATGACATAGTTTAATAGCCTCCTGTGTCTTCTATAAGTCTAGTGGTTGTATCAGGAATTAACAGGTTGATCTTTTGGTACAATGGCAACTTCTACTTGTAACATCTAAGTCATCATTGTTTGGTTATTTTGGAGAGGAGGAGGAACCAAATCCTTTGATAGTGACCTTATCTTGACTTTGAGTCATTGAATTGGAATATTTCAATTCTTGTTTACCTTTTATGGTGACCACATTATTTGACTAACCACAAGGTTCAAGCATGTTTATAACATTGTCGTTATTGGTATAGGTGTAATTAACCTTGCCACTGCCCTTATAATTTGAAGATTCTCCTTTCTCATACTTAGGAAAGGGTTCTTTATATGCTTTGTGATTAACATTATCTTGATGGTCATCAACCATTATGGTGTCACTATCAATGAGATCCTAAATGATGTGCTTGAGTTTCATGCATTCCATTATTGTGTGACCCTTGTTACGGTGATAGTCACAATATAGATTATCATTCTGACATTTTGGTTTGATTTCATGTTCCCATGGTTTAGATATGTTTGGTAATGTGATGATTTTGTTTGACAATAGTATCTTTAGTACAACATTAAGAGGTTCTCCCAGGGGAGTGAAAGTTCATTTGGTTTTGGGAATCCAAAGTGTTTTGTATTTGTTTGTCTCTTGATTAGGTATGGGGATTGATGATGTATTTGTGCTACACTTACCATCTTGAATTCTATTAGATAGATTTAAAATGGGCTCCTTAGGTTTGACATTTGATAGGCCAATGAATCCATCAATGAACACATTCTTTTTGTTGTTATAGTATTTTTTTGCCTTTATTAGTGTTGTTTTTGTTGGAACCATTAGAGGATTTGTTGATTTTTATCAAGGTAAGATCACCTTTCCTCACAAGAACATCTATTCATATTGCAATTTCCACTAGTTTAGTGTAAGTTGTGTGGATTTGTATTTGAAGTGCATAGTTCATTTCTAGTACTAGATTGTTGGTGAAGATATCTATTTTCTCCATTTATAGAATTTGTCTTGGATATCTTGTAAACATATTTCTCCATCATTGGAACTATGTGACAATGGGTTCTACACTTCATTTCTTGGTGTTACATGGATCCAACATGGTGATTGTGTGTTGGATGTTGTAAGAATATTGTTGGATGAATATTCTCACCAATTTTTCAAATGTTTGGATACCCAGTGTGAGTTTTATGAACCATTCCATGGCTTGTCCTATGAGGCTCCTATAGAAAATTATCATAAGGTACATTTTTTCATGCATAAATTCCATGTTGAAAGCACAAAATTCTTTGATGTGATCTTGTGGATCTCCATTTTCATCATATCTTTCATACTTAGGAATTTTGATAGAGGGAAATGGTGGCATGTATAGATTCCAATTAAAGGGGAAAGGAAAAGTGGACTCTAATGAGTACTTTTTAGATGTCTGGTCCTTCTCCTTCTTCATTTGCATGAGTTCAACCCTTATTTATTTTAATTGTTTGTTAAGAATGGTAATGGGAGACTCTTCTTCACTTTGTATGAGTATCTCTATGTCGAAGTTGTGAGGGACATTAAATCCCTATGAATAAAGATGCATAAATTATTTTTCTTTGTCCACTTGTAGAAGTGTTTGCATCATCTTCTGAAAGTGATGATTTACGTAAAAAAAATTAAATCGGTTTTATCTTTGTAGATCTACACTTTCGGCATAGTGAAGTTCTTGAGAAATACAAAGGCTTGTAAATGGTTTTGTCCTTGAGATTAGATTTCTATTTTTGGCTCCTAGTTTGCAAAGGAATGAATTTTTTGATGTGACCAAGTGTCAAAAAAAAACTAGGCTCCTAAAGTCAATATTTGGTGTAACTAGCATTGACTGTCTCTGAAATGTAAGTGGAAGATTGATGAGTTTGAAGATTAACGCAAATGTAAAAAGTGAAATTTCTACAAGGTGTTGGAGTTAAGCCTTGAATTCCTAAGTATTGGAAACTTTTGAACAAGTTAGATTGAGTTTTATGGAAAAGACATTTAGACTAGTCAAGCCTTTCAAAAAATGAGACATATGACAAGAAAACCACTATCATTTTTAGTTTTTGTTTAAAAATTGTTGGTAAATTTTGATGTTGGTCTTCAAGAGGTTTTCATATTTCAAGTGATTAACAAACACATCAAACACATGGGTGTAAAACATGCTTTATCCCTAAATGACTGGTAGAGATTGAAAATCCTTGCTCATAGACTAAGGAACACACTCAAAGAATCCTCATAATATGACCAACCAATAACACGCAATGGATATTGACGACCATATTATCTATGTGGTAATTCCAATGAGGGATCAATATTGTGAGTTTCTTGTGGAAATCACTACTTTCCTTCCACTTAGATTTCCAACCTTTCAAGTGTGATCTGGGAGGTTTCTACACTAAAGTGCATAGTTAAGGCATCTATTCATAACTATTCCATGTAGTCTCACAAGAGAGATAGAGGCCTATAGCCCTACAAGTACTCCAAACAATATAGTCCTACAAGAAGGATTGAGGGTTCTTTTCCCTAGGAATATCTAAAATATATTTCACCGTAGTCCTGTAAATAGGATTGAGACATATACAAAATTCCCTATGAGTACCTAGATAACATAGTCTCGTAAACACGATTGAGGTTGTCAAGCCCTGTGTGTATCAAAGTAATCAAAATAGATCTAGCTAAGTCCTATGAGACTTTAATATCAAAGAGACATTTGTTTATAGTGGGTGCAAGATTTGGTGTCTTCTTGTTCCTACTTTAGTCATACTTGGGATATTTTACCTCAACCGACATGCTCTCTAAGGGATTAAAAATAAATCAATGGATTAGCAAAAATTGAACTCTAGATTTTTAATTTTCCCACAAGGAGAAAAGTGTATAATTTCCTAACTCAAGTCCTTTTCTCCCTGACACACAAATTGTTTTTTAATTATCCCCTTAATTAAGTCATGTTCCTAGAAAATGCTAAAGCAAGAAAAATGTTTGGTCAAGATATTCTAGCAACCTGCAAGAAAATCGTCAATAGTGGTATCAACCTATTAAGCTACACCAGAAGATGGTCAAAAAGCATACAAAACCACATAAATATTAAAATTTTAAATTTTTTGCATTTAGACCTCATAATATGCTCACTATTTTTGGTGCGATAAAACATAGTAAACCAAAAAACACCATATAATTGTACGATACAACTCAAAAAACCATGTGATAAAAGACTAAAGCTGATATATCATATGATAAAAATAAAAAATGAGCATGATAAAACTCAGAATTAGATGCGATAAAACTCAAAACCGAATGTGATAAAATATGTTATTCCAATTTATCATATGATAATTCTCGCAACTACATGTGATAAAATCATTTTTCCATATTATCATACAATAATCTGTACCACTATGGTACGATGACGGTCACAATTTCAAAAAATAAGAAAAAATAACTTGCAAGAAATGGGGAAAAATTTTGATTCAAGCCCCATGGTGGGTGCCATAAAAATGTGTTTTAATTATTGTAAAGCTAACTACAACACTTCAATAAACCATTACACTAAGTAATTGATCAAACTACCTAGAATCAATCTATTGCTTCCTATATGAAGCGAGTATGATTCAATGAAAGATGCTCTCAGATGACATGCACAAGAATTATTGATGAGAAAACTTCATAATGGAAGATTCATGGTGATCTGTGATGCAAGACTACATTCAACAATTCAAATCTAGTTATGAGAGACTCAAAAACTATAAATCTAATGTCTATTCTAGCATGATATTATTCTATGAATTGAAAGCTACAAGCTAACATACAAATCTAGATTTTTAGAGATTGAAATCAACAATACTAAGAATATAATTCTAAGAGAAAATTAGCATAATGAATTTACTTAACAAAATTTGGATCCTTTAAATTAGCCAAGAAGTTTGTTTATATAGAAATCCAGAAATGAACGTGCAGTTGAGATTCATCCCGTTGAGTGGTCAAGATTGTCTTCCATTTTTTGAAACTTCTCATGATTGAATGAGACTAAAAGAAATATGGAAACTTCCATTCATTCACTCTCTTTTTAGATTAGAAAACTTTATGTCCATGAGTTGAAGAGGTTGGTTTATTTAATAAAAATAATTTGGAAGATCTTTTAATTAATGATTTGATTTTAAATAACCTTTTAAGCTCAGTCAATTGATTTAATTGATTATTGATTTAATTATGCAATACAATTGATTTATTTACTTACATAATTATGTCTAGCATATTTCTTTGAATTAATTAACTGAAATTAGGGGCACTTAGTTAGCTAGACCATTTTTAGATGATTACACTAATAGGGAGGTTGGATGAGCCAATCACAAGCTAATGCTTAGGTCTGAAAAATGACCTTGAGGTTCTCTCCCTTGAAACCTACTGACCTATAGGATCTCCACTAGGTTCTTGATCCACTGGCCAATTGACTAACCCAACTATCATGAAATGACTACCAAGACTTCCTAAGTTCTTGGTGCTTCATTAGCTTTCCTAAACACTAGCCCTTAATCCCATATAAGGACTTTCCACCTCTAATGTTGATATTAAATCTTGCAGAGGTGAGGAGACATTCATATACACTTCCCTTTGTCCATTTAGGGGTTTAGGAAGTCCCTCTTTATCCATATCCTTTATCGATTCCTTCAAATTGGACCTCAAATTAGGCCTAATAGATTGTAGCCCTATTAGGTCTCTTATTCCGAGAAAATAGGACCTTACACTAAGACTTTTCCAAATGACCCTGTAACTTTCTTGTGGATTCTTTCTTCAATGGTCAACCTCTCACATATTTTTGAGGTTTTGGGTGTCTACCCTTCCATACAATGCCCTATCCCAAAAATGAGAGTCTTAGGAGTGTTTCAAGGATTTATTGGCTTCTCTGGTTGTTTACAAGTATAAGGTCTCCAAATGGATTGGATATACCATCTCCTCTTCACCATGTCTTAGGAAGACTTCCATATTTGACCTCAAATCCCTAATTGATATCTTGGTAAACACCCATGCAAGATATCAATGTTGCAACTTAGTCTTCCCTAGTCAGGCTCACCACAGGTTCGCCTAGGGAAATACTTTAAAAATTATTCCCATCCAATTGAGGGCCCATGATTCTATATATTATATGTATATGGAGTTTACTCACTATCTCCAAGAGGTCATATAGATTGAAAAGTGGGATAGTGAGCTAGGTCTCCATCTCTAACAACTACGTGGTTTGAACCAGTGAATAGGCAAAACAAAAATAAATTTGAATAAACTAACTAAAGAACACAAAAATACTAATCTCAATACACAAAATGAAAATAGATGAAATAATCTTAGTCTTCCACAAGTTATAGTCCTAAATAAAATCCGTAGACATTCTCTACAACTCTACAACTACCAAAAATCCACTCAACACCATGCATTGTTGTATTTCTCAAAGCCAAAATCCATACATTTGACATCCAACCTTGGGAATAGGTCAAAATTTTTCTAAAATAGGACAACTATTGCCTTTGGTTTTCATAAGGGCACTTCTAAGTCATTAGTGTATGTTTGGACAGAGTTGTTCGAGCAACTTTGAAAAGTTGCAAAAGTTGCTTAGCAACTTTTACAACTTTTTAGCAATTTTTACAACTTTGTGCAAATGTTACTTTGCTCTTCTCCAAGCTTATCATAGACTCCATTCTAGTTTCTAACATGACTCTTAGCACATCCTAGCCTTGATGACATCATCAAAATTCATTTAACCAAACAAGAGGCTTCTAAACACTTAAGCCCCACAGATGCAACATCCAAAAGACTTAGGACCTAACTTGACCTAGATTCCCTATTAGACTCACACACTGTGGTCTACATGACCTTATGAAATATACACATGCCTCTAAGGGCTTACACAAAAAAATAGAAAGAGGATTGAATTAGTCAACCCATGGGTTCTCCTGCACCATTCTCCTCCTCTGCATAAAGAGTAACTAAGGAATAGTAGGGGACACCAAAGAAAGATCAATACCAAACTTGTTGAAGTTTCTCTCCTCCACCCAAGTAGCTTCAAATTCAAGGTGGTCCTTCCACTATACCAGGTCTTCCATATAGACTCTGTGTCTAGTTTTTTTCTTCACTCTAGATTCCAAGATCTTCTCTACTTAAAGCTTAGTCTTAGGAGGTATGGCTACTGTGTTGACATCTGATAGCACCTCTTGACTATTCTAATTAATCTCTCATAATGGTCCTTTATATTTAACTAGGTCTATTATGTTAAATACTAGTGAGATGGCTAGATCAAAAGGAAGTTCTACCTTGTAGGCATTGGCCCCATACTTGGCTAGAACTTTTCATGGTCCCACTCTCTTCATTTGCAACTTTTTGGGTACTCCTTTTTGCAACTTATATTTGTTCAAATGAACCATCACATAGTCACCTACTTCAAATTGAACATCTCTTCTCCTCTCATCCACCTTGGCTTTCAGTTTTTGGGTAGCATTTGTTAGAGTCTTCTTGACTTGCTCCTAAATCTCTTTCATACTTTGAGAGAAGTCTTCTGCATGGCCACTTCTATACTCCATATTCCCTAAATCTATGAGTTCACGCACTCCCCTTGGGTACATACCATATACTATTTCAAAATGACTTATGCCAGTTGTCTGGTTAACACTATCATTATAGGCATATTCTGCTTGAGGGAGGACTAGATCCCATGTTTTTTCATATTCATTAGTTAGGAATCTAAGTTACCCAACACTTGGTTAATCACTTCAATTTGACCATTTTTTTTTGGATGGTAAGCTAATCCAAAAGACAAATTTGTGCCCAATCTACTCCACAATATCTTCCAAAAATGCCCCATGAATTTTGCATCCCTTTCTGACACAATGCTTAGGGGAAGTCCATGTATCCTCACAACCTCCTTGAATAAAAGATGACCTATATGGAAAGCATCATGAGTAGTTTTTCAATGGATAAAGTGGCTCATTTTGCTAAAGATGTCCACCACCGCATAAATGCTATCTATCCCTATCTTGGTTTTAGGAAGCTGTACTATGAAGTCCATTCTAATGCACTCCCATGGCCTATTAGGAATGGGTAAAGACTGGTATAGACTTGCATTACTAGCTCCTCCTTTGGCTTTCATACATATGAAACATTGTTTAACATACCTTCTCATATCCCTAGGAAACTTAGGCTAATAATTGAATCTTTGGACTAACTCCATTATTTTGTTAGTGCCAAAATGGCCACTAAGACTACCATTGTGCTTCTCTTGTGATGTAGGAGAATCTTGGGTTCTTAGTAGTCCTGTGTCACCAAAAACAAGTTTGAATTTTTTAGTTTTCTTGGTATTTTATTAGTTCCTTCATTGACCAAGTTGGCTCAGTAGTTTCTCATTTCCTTCTTTGACTAAGTTATTTCAGTTAATTTGCTCTGTTATTTCCTAGTGCTTGGTAACCTCACTTACCAAGTGGTTTATTTTTATTTCTTGTTGAGGTCAACTTGTGCATTGAACTTTGGTCATGGAGTTAATGTTGGTATCAATCATTGGGAAGCATGTGGACCTAGATCTAATCATTTCTTTCTCTAATGATGAATCTAAAGGCCAACTTATTTCGGTAGCCTCTTATATAAATGTAGTTGTTGTTCGTAGTTTTTAAGAAGGATATCATCGGTAGGGAGATCAGTAGTTAGAGGTTGATTTTAGAACATAGAATATAGTTTCTAAAGACTAAATCCTCACATGTTGGGGGACTATTGTAATCAAATTGAATGTATTGGCCATAACCGGGAAGGCCTTACAACCCAACATGTATGAGGTTACTTGATCAATAATATATGATCTTTTGCATTCTCTCTCATTGTTGTGTGTTTTCTTCCACTTGTGTGATCTCTGCAAGGGAGTTGTGATTAAGGTGTGCCTTTTTCCCTTCATCTTGTTATGCCCTACGTCAGGTGGTATAAGAGCAAGGTTGAGATCTGGATCTAGATTTGTGAATCTAGGTTGAGGGTTCCTTCTTGTTAAACCCTAGTTGATATTTGTTATGGGGTAGAAGATTATGATTTGACCTGCAATTGCATAGGGTTTCAAGATGGTTCATGGGAGGTGAGATGAAAATCTAGGATTGGAAAATATGTTAGGACAAATTGCTGCTAGGTTAGAAGCTATTGAGACAGTCCAGTGTTGAGGAAGACATCTTGAACATGTTACTGATGAAGAAATTGAAGAGGAGAAAGGTGAAGTAAAACCTTCACCTATGATGGATCAGGGTGAGGAATATTTTTGAAGGCTTTGAAAAATATGAAAGCTACACCACATTTCAATCCTCATGAGTACAATGGAAAGATGGATTTAGATGAATTGATGGATTGGATCACTGAGATGGAGGAGTATTTTGAGTATGAAAATGTTCCTGAGGAAAAGAAGGTGAAGATTGCAGGCACAAATTTGAAAAGCCATGCATCCTTATGGTGGGAACATATGAAATTGGACTAAAAAAGGAAAGGCAAAGACAAAACCAAGGTATGGAATAAGATGGTGAATAAGCTGAAGGGTAAGTTCTTACCATGTGATTATTAGATTAACCTAGTTAGGCAAATGCAAAGTTTGAGATGGAAAGATAGCTCGGTAAAAGACTACACTAAATAATTCTATAGATTAGATATCAAATCTAAACATGATGAAGATGAAGTGGAAAGAATTGCTAGGTACCTAAATAGCTTAATATTTTCTATCCAAGAGGAAATTAGTTTGGTTAAGCTAGAAAGCATTAAAGAATCTTATCAGTTTTCCTTGAAAGCTGAGGAGAAATTGAGCAAAAGGCATGAGAGAAGATAGAGAGGAAGAGGTGTTAGATTCCCTAGAGAAAGAGGTAGATCCTATGGTGAAAACAATAGATCTAATCAAGAAAAAATAAATCTGGATAAAGGCAAGACCTAGTGGAAAGGTGAAAGATCTTCTAGAGGAAGAAGAAATAACTACTGAGGTGGTTATAGCAAAGGTGGATTCTGAGGAACTTGTTACAATTGGGGAGAAGAAGGAAATAGGTCATTTGAGTGTACACATTCAAGTAAGAAGGTTGGTAGTAGTAGAAATGTTTTGGTGCAAGAAGATGCACCGAATGAACTTGAGAAGGAAAAGAACTTGATGGTTAGGAGAGCACTATGGAGTGAAAGTAATAAGAAAGATCTGGTAAGGAAAATTTTGTTTGAGACTAGATGTCAAGTTTCTAATTATGAAGTGTGGAAGGTAATCATTGATAGTGGAAGCTCAGAGAATTTTGCATCTAAGGAAATGGTTGCAAAGTTGCAATTGGAAAGGTTGAAACACCCAAGACCCTATCAGATTTCATGGATCAAGGATGATCATACACTATTGGTAAGAGAACAATGTTATGTAAATTTGAAAATTGGAAAGTAATATGATAAGGTTTTATGTGATATCATGCCTATGGATTGTTGTCATATTTTGTTGGGTAGACCTTGGCAATATGATAGACATGCTATATATGATGGGAGATTGCATAAATATACTATTTGGGCTGATGGGAGAAGACAAATCTTGTTGCCTTTGATTGAAGAACATGTTAGTAATATTTGTACATCTATGAAATTTTTCTTGATGAAAGGAAGAAGTTTGTTAAGGATTTGAAGAAGAATGATGTGTGTTTTGTTGTGATTCCTAACAAACCGAGTGAGAAAATAGTGGATAACATCCCTGAAGAGATTGATAAGATACTCACCGAGTACAGAGAGATCATTTTTGATAATTTACCTAATGGTTTTCCACTAAAGAGAAGTATATATCATTGTATGGATCTAATTCCTAGAGCTATTTTACCGAATAAGGCACCACATCGGTTAACACCTACCGAGAATCGGGAATTAAACTGAAAAATCCAAGAATTATTACAAAAAATTTTGATCTAAGAAAGTTTGATTCCATGTGTGGTACTAGCTGTATTGGCACCTAAGAAGAATGGAGGATGGAGAATGTCTACTGATTCCAGAGAAATCAACAAGATAATAGTGAAATATAGGTTTCCTATACCAAGAGTGGATGACATAATGGATAGTTTGACTAGAGCAAAGTATTTTACCAAAACTGATTTGAAAAGTGGATATCATCATATTAGAATCAAAGAAGGTGATGAGTGGAAGAATACTTTTAAAACAAGAGAAGGTTTGTATGAGTGGTTGGTTATGCCTTTTGGTTTAACTAATGCACTGAGTACTTTTATGAGATTGATGAATAAGATTTTTAAGAAATTTTTGGGTAAATTTGTGATTGTATACCTAGATGACATTCTAATATTTAGTAAGACTAGAGAAGAACCTTTGTTGCACATTAAAAAAGTGTTGCAGAGATTGAAAGAAGAAAATTTGTTGATTAATTTGAAAAATTGTTCCTTCATGGAAGAAGATATTGTGTATTTGGGATTTGTGATTTCAGCTGATAGTTTGAAAATGGATACTGAAAAGGTTAAAGCTATTTTCAATTGGCCTACACCTAAAAATTCTAGTGAGGTAAGATCATTTCATAGTTTAGCAAGTTTTTACCAAAAATTTCATCATAAATTTTAATTCAATTTGTAATGTTATGACTGAGACTATGAGAGGATATAAAAGAGAATTCAAGTGGACACATGGAGCTGATAAAATTTTTGACATTTTGAAGTAGAAGGTTGTTGTATTACCTGTGTTGGCTTTACCTGATTTCAATAGGGTATTTCAAGTTGAATGTGATGCAAGTGGTAGTGCAATAGGAGTTGTGTTGAGGCAAGAAGGTAAAGTTGTTTCTTTCTTTAGTGAGAAGTTAAATGATGCAAAAAGGAAATATTATGTGTATGATCAAGAGTTCTATGTTATTGTTCAAGCCCTAAAGAAATGGAGACATTATTTGATATTGAGTGAATTTTTTTTTATATACTGATCATAAGGATTTACAAAATCTGGGTAGTCAGAATAAGTTGAATCAGAGACATATGAAATAGGTTGAATATTTGTAGAGTTATACATTTGTGATAAAACATAAGAGTAGAGTCACTAACTGAGTTGTTGATGCATTGACTAGAAGAAGATCTTTGATGACTAAGATGAGAATTGGATTCTTGGTTTTGATGACATGAAAGGATTGTATGAGACTGGCCCTAATTTTTTTGAGTTGTCGAGGAAGTGCAGAGAACCTATTCAACATCAACTGAGTACTAAATGGGAAGACTATCTCATTTAAGAAGGTATGTCATTTAAAGGTATTTAGTTGTGTATACCAAGAGGATCAATGAGAACTAATTTGATAAAGGAGAAACATAGTACTAGTTTGGTTTGACATTTTGGCATTGACAAAACATTGAATTTGCTTAAGGAGAAATACTTTTGGCCACAGTTGTATAAGGATGTTCAAAAATTTGTGAAAAGTTGTGGAATTTGGCAAGTTGCAAAGGGAGTAACTTAGAATACTATATTGTATACACCAATTTATTCCTGAGAAGCCTTGGATTGATAAAAGTATGGATTTTGTTCTTGGATTACCGAAGATAGTGAGAGGTAATATTCTATATTTGTTGTTGTGGATAGATTTTCTAAGATGACACATTTTATACCCTGTAGAAAGACATCAGATGCAGTGGATATAGAAGATATTTTCTTTAAGGAAATTTTTAGATTGCATAGATTACCGAGTAGTATCACCTCTGACCAAGATAGTAAGTTTGTTGGATACTTTTGGAAGACTCTTTGGAAAAAGTTGGGTACCGAGTTGAGGTATAGTTCTACATTTCACCCACAGAATGATTGACAAAAAGAAGTTGTAAATAGAAGTTTGGGTAATATTTTGAGATGCTTAGTTGGAGATAAACTGAGTAATTAGGATTCCATGTTGGCACAAGCAGAGTTTTCATACAATAATTTAGTGAATAGGAGTACTGGAAAAACACCTTTTGAGATTGTTAATGGAATACAATTGAGAGGTATATCAGATTTGAAGGATATTGCTGGTGAAGAAAAGAGAAGTGTTGAAGGAGAATATTTTGTTGAGTTCATGAAGACATTGCATGAGGAAGTGAAACATAAATTGGAGAATAGTAATTAGAAATATAAGGACAAAGCAGATAGATCAAAAAGACATAAGAATTTTGTTGTTGGGGATGAAGTTATGGTACACTTGAAGAAAGGTAGATTTCCTATTAGAATGTATGGGAAGTTGACAATGAAGAAATTTGGTCCTTGTAAGATATTGAGGAGGTTTGACAGTGGAAATTCTTATGAGATTGAATTACCTGATGACATGGATATATCAACTATATTCAACATTGAAGATTTGTATGAGTATTATGAACCTAATGAAGACATGACAATATTGAATGATTATTGTAAGAAGCATAAAAAAGAATTTGAGAAGATTTTGGAACAAAGAGTTGGTAGAAGAAAAAGAGGAAAAGAATACATGGATTATTTGGTAAAATGGAAGAAAAGATAGATTAAAGACAATTCATGGATTTCACAATTTGAGTTGGATTCAGATCGGGTTGTACCACTACATGATTAAGAGAATCATTTCAAACAACCCCAGGTGTCTGATGCAAGAGAATCTCAGGTTCTTAGCAATCCTGTGTCACCAAAAACAAGTTTGAGTTGTTTAGTTTTCTCGGTAGTTACTCAATTCCTTCATTGACCGAGTTGGCTCGATAATTGCTTGGTTCCTTCTATGACCGAGTTGTTCTATTAATTTTCCAATTTATTTCCCAGCACTCAGTAACCTCGGTTACTGAGTGGCTTATTTTGATTTCTTATTGAGGCCGACTTGTGCATTGAATTTTGGTCACGGAGTTAATGTTGGTATCGATCATTGGGAAGCATGTGGACCTGGATCTGGTCATTTCTTTCTTCAATGATGGATCTAAAGGTCGACTTATTTCGGTAGCCTCTTGTATAAATGTAGTTATTTTTCATAGTTTTTAAGAAGGATAGCATTAGTAGGGAGATCAATAGTTAGAGGTTGAGTTTAGAAGATAGAAGATAGTTTCTGAAGACTAAATCCTCGCATGTTGGGGGACTGTTGTAATCAAATTGAATGTATTGGCCATACCCGAGAAGGCCTTACATCCCAGCATGTATGAGGTTACTTAATGAATAATATATGATCTTTTGCATTCTCTCTCTCATTGTTGTGTTTTTTCTTCCATGAGTGTGATCTCTGCAAGGGGGTTGTGATTAAGGTGTGCCTTTGGCCCTTCATCCTTCCCTACCCTACATCATCTTGAATGATATTTTCCCTCATTGATCCCTTAGGGACATAGTTGATTCCCTTTGAACAATAGACCACTCTGTAATGGATATTCTAAAAATTGACTATGAACATGATTTTGAAAATCAAAACATACCTTATAAGCCTTTGAGAAGTCCTCATCATCCTTCTAGAGGTCTTGAAATATTTCTATGCCAATGCTTTGGAGTTGGACTTCCTTGATTTTCAACAACCTCCTACTCAATGCATCTTCCACCTTATTCATTTGCCCCTTCTTGTGCTTGATAGTAAATGTGAAGGCTTGTAGGTATTCCATCCATTTTAAGTGTCTATTTCTTAGCTTGTATTGTGTATTAATTTAGCTTAAAGCTTGGTTGTTTGTGACCACCACAAACTCCTTAGGTAGGAGATAGTGCCTCTATTTCCTAAGTGATGCACTAAGGCATACAATTCCAAGTCATAGGCTAAATACTTCTTTTTAGCTTCATTGAGCTTCTCACTAAAGAAATCTATTGGCCTATCCTCTTGACTCAATACTCCTCCTACTACCACTCCACTTGCATCACACTCTGAGGTAAACAGTTTATCAAAACTTGGTAATAAGAGGATAGTTTGGGTAACTACTTGTTGCTTCAACTTTTCAAATTCTTGGTCTACTTCATAGGTCTACTTAAACTTATTTTTCAGCCCACCTTTAATGGTGTCTAGCATTGGTGCACAAATGCCACTGAAATTCCTTATAAATTTCCTATAGAATTGGGCTAATCCATGAAAACTCATCACCTTTGTCCTTGTGGTTGGTGTAGGCTAGTTTAGGATATATTCCACCTTGCTTCGATCAATTTTCAATGTACCTTGAGACACTAAAAATCCCAAGTAAATCAGTTCTTGCTTGAGGAATTCACATTTCTCCAAGTTAATTAATAACTGTTCTTCATGTAGTCTTTTGAGCACAACCTTCAAATGCTTTAGGTGTTCCTATTTTGTCTTGCTAAAGTTAAGTATATCATCAAGATATACCACCACAAATCTACCTATATAGTCCTTTTAGCACTTTATTCATCAACCTCATGAATGTGCTAGGGGCATTAGTCAGTCCAAATGGCATAACAAGCCACTCATACAATCATTCCATTCATCCCCATCCTTTATCCTAATTTGATGGTATCCACTTTTAAGATCCAACTTAGTAAAGTATTTAGCTCCTACAAGGAAATCCATTAGATCCTTTATCCTAGGTATAGGGAATCTATATCTAATAGTAATCCAATTTATTTCCCTAGAATTAGTGCAAAGTATCCACTTACCACCTTTTTTTTATGCCAAGACCATTGATACTACACATGGACTGATGATTTTCCTTACTAGACCTTGATCAAGTAACTCTTGTACTTGTCTTGCCACTTCTTGGTTCTACTCTGGTGTGAGCTTGTAAGCTTCTTTATATGGTAATGAGGCCCCTCAAATAAAGTCAATTTTATTACTTATAGACCTCTTAGGCAGTAGAGTTGTAGGTTTACCATCACTGACTATATCCTTCAATCTTCCTAGCAAACCTTGAACCTCCACTAGTATAGGTGCTTGTTCAGGATTTTCTACTTCCTTGGGCTTCACAACTAGGGCATACCCCTTACTTCCTTCTTCTTTAAGTGTATTCATTAATTATTTTCCAATACTAAGTATCACACTAGGATTCTTTGTGTGAACTTCATCATCATCCATTAAGGACTGCATTTTGAATGTTTTGTCATCCTTCTTAAATGTAACAGTGTTCCCCTTTCCATCATACATGCATTCTCTATCATATTTCCATGGTCTTCCCAATAAGAGATGGAAGACATCCATGGGAAACATATCACATAACAACTTGTCCTTGTATGCTCTAATGGAGAATTCAACCCATGTCTTCTCATTCACTAGGAAACTTTTCCCTTTGTTCAACCATGTCACCTTGTAGGGATTTCTATGGGGTATCTTTTCCAAGTTGAGCATCTTAACTACTTCCTCTGCAATGATATTATCTATGGAGCTATAATCCACAATCACCTTAAACACCTTACCAAGGATCTTACACCTAATTTTGAATAGGGCTCTTCTCTATTTTGGTTCTTCTTTCACTAGTTGTCTTATCAAGACCCTTCTAAACATAAGGTTCTCTCCCATCTCTAATTCTATGTGACTTACCTTTGGTGACTTGACACTTGATGTGTCCTCATGTGTTGACACAAGACAAGGCAGGATGAGGGGCCAAAGGAACACCTAAATCACCAACCCCCTTATAGAATCAACACACAAAAGAAAATAACACAATAGGTGAAAGAGAGAATGCATGGAATTATATATTATTCATCAAATAACCTCATACATGTCAGTATGTAAGCCCTTCCTGATTACAGCCAAGTACATTCAGATTCAATTACAACAATCCTCCAACATGCGAGGATTCTGCCTTCAGAATATATCTTCTATCTTTGAGAACTGATTTTTCCCCACAAAAAATCCTCCAAAAACTACAAATAACAACTTTATTTATACAAGAGACTACCGAAACAAGTCATCCTTTAGATCCATCATTGGAGAAAGAAATGAATAGATCTAGGTCCACATGCTTCCCAATGATCGATACCAACATTAACTCCATGACCAAAATTCAATCCACAAGTCAGCCTCAAAAGAAATCCAAAAATAAACCACTCAGTGAGAAAGATTACCAAGTGCTAGGAAATTAACTCAGTGAACCAATCGATCCAACTTAGAGAATGAAGGAACCAAGTAGCAACCAAGCCCCATTAGTGGAAATAAGAAAACATCATCGAGAGACCAAAAGCATCTACTGAGAAAATCTAACAAGTCTAACTTGTTTTTGGTGACATAAGATTGCCAAGAACCCAAGGTGCTCATGCATCATGTGCATATGCCACTCTCTTCTCTGAATTTGAAAAAGATGTCTTCTCTAGACACCTATAAGCTAGATGTCCCATCTACCAACAGTTATAGAACTTCATGCTAGCAAAACATGAACTACTCCTCCCCGCACCTCTTCCTCTACTAGAACCTCCATGAGTGCCTCTACCTCTACCATAACTTCCTTTAGAACTTGTCTCACCTCCTTTCTCAAAAATTTTAGACTCTCCTTGGCTCCTTTGATCAGTCCCTCTTCCTTAGTGACCACTTCTATGACCTCTTTGGTCTCTAGCTCTACCTCTATTCCTTAAAATGGAGTCTTTCTTCCTTCTACTCTTTTCCTCCATCTTTAGTGCCAATTGATAGTGTTGGTATATTGTTTTAGGACTTAGGAGACTCATCTCCTATTGAATGGACCACTTCAAGCCATTCAAATATCTATCAACCTTAATTATTTCATCTTCCACCACCTTGGACCTTAGAAACAACTTTTGGAATTCCTCAGTGTAAGTGTTAACATCAGTCTCCTTTTGTCTTAAGCTCTATCTTCTTTTGTGTAACTAGATTTCATAATCCTCTGGCATATAGGTTTCCATAACCTTGGCTACCATTCGTCTCCATGTGGCTATGGGGTTTTTTCCTTCTTTGTACCTCTCTATTTGGACAAACTTTCACCATGTAAGAGTAGAGCCTCTAAGCCTTGACTTATCCACTCTCACCTTCTGAGCATCACTTATCCCATCACACTCAAAGTGGTTTTTCATGCCTTCTATCTATTCAATGACTGAGTTTGGTTCCATTTTGCCACTAAAACATAGTATTCCCTCTAATGCTTTGCCACTTAGGGCCTTCAAGGATTTTAGGAAAGGTTCTTGTTCCATAACTGGATTAGGTTTAGGCTCTTAATCCTCCACTACCTTATCCTTTCCTTTCTTCTCATCTATCCTTTCATTTACATCTTATGTTCTATCTTCTACTACTTCCAACTTCTTGGCTAGTTGGTCCAATCTTTCTCTCATCTGTATATTTTCTTCCTCTTGGTCTTTGATCTTCTTGGTCAATTATACATTCGTCACCATCTTAAAGGATCCACTAGCTTCACACTTTGAGATCCATGCCTTTATCCCAAATCTTTTGGGGCTTTGATACTGTATACACCTAAAAATGGCTTCATTAATTAATTAAATATTTATTATTTAATTACTATTGACTTGATAAATTAATTAAATATTTATTATTTAATTAATAATTATTCCTTTATTTATTAAATAAATTATTCAATTTATTTAGTGAATTCACTATAATCTATTCTTCTATCCTAAGTCTTCTAATTAGTCTTATTAAAGTGATTTAATTAAATATACAATCACCTAAATATGACTAAGTTTCCTAGTCCACCTCACCTACCTAGTCACCTGACACATCACTTTGGCTAAAATAAATAATTATTATTAATTATTTATTGATAATTATCCTCACCCACACATGTCCTATTCTTAAGGGCTATGTGGCCTCATAGGACTTGGTCTCATAACCACATGTCCTCTCTTAAACCAAGTCAAGAGACATTCCCTATTCCTAAGGGGTTTCTCAAGCCACCTCTAAGGGTCAAAGGTGACTCATAGGACACTTGTGCAAAGAGTTCTCATGAGGAAAAGGTCTCTCCCTCTTTCTCTCTTTGGTCTTCATGAGACACTTGACATGTGTCTTTCCCTTCCACCTTCTTCTCCTCCATGTCAATGTGAGAGGAACATCATCCCTATTCTTCCTCTCACATTCCAACTACATCCCCCTTTCTCTCAACTCCTTCAACCAAGTCAATCCTAGCCCTAGGATCTTCCACCTTTCATTCTCAACCGTAGGATTGTGCCACCTAGGCCTAGATCCTCCAAAACTCTATAAAAGGAGCCTCATTTCCCATTTGAGAGCTAATAGGTATTTTTGATAACAAGCATTCAAGTAATCAAGCATTCAAGCATTCAAGAAATCAAGCATCCAAGCATTCAAGCATTCAAGCATTCCATACAATCACCATTTCATTTGCATTCCATCCATTAGTTTGCATAAGCTATTATGCACTCATTTCATTCAATCTCCACACTTTGGTAGCATCTTGGGAGAAGGCTTCATTTTGGAAATCTGAGAGCTCAACATCTTCAAGAAATCAAAGCTAGGAGGACAATGGAGACAAGCTGCATGGTAGGTGAAGGTAATTAAATTAGTTTCATCATTTCATAGTTACTTTGCATTCTTCATTGTGTTTGCATTAGATAGATTCATTGGCTTTAATAGTTAATTTATCATTTCTAGTTGTTAGACATCTAATTTGCATACATTTTTGGTGCTAGAAGGAGGGCTAGCCTCCATTTTTAACATTCTATTTTTTTAGTTTTCCATGTGCATACGTTTCCAGGCTGTTTCTGTGCATTCATTCATGATTACTGCGCATCCATTCATCTGTACTACGCATTCATTTTAGATCACAGCAGTCATTTTCTGTCTTTCCCATTTTTATTTTGATTAAAATCTGCGCATTTGTTATGATTTTATGTGCATACATTCAATTTTTTGTGCTTACATTACATTTTGTTGCGCATTAATTTATTCTATTCTGCGCATCTGTTTAATAATTTTGCGCATTGACTCACTATTATTGCGCATTTGTTATTGACAGTATTTAGATTATAATTTCTGATTTATTTTGATTTTAGCTAACCTTTAACAAGTTTCTGTTTGTTCTGGTAGCTTTTAGGTTGTTTTACAGGACGTTTAGTAGAAGACACTATTGCTAAAATTTCTAATATATTTCTTTGCAGGGATTCCTAAAGGGTTTACAAAATAAACCATAATCTCGTTTGGGCTCTAAAATAAGACATGCATTTGCTTTGTGTGTATTCTTTAGTATAGCTCAAGTGTCTATTGTGTTTTGCTTAATAGCATATCTGTAATCCCAAAATTATAACAACGTATCCTCTCCCCTCGCCATTCGTGGACCTTGGGTGTAAGAGAAACTGATATAATTTTTAGAGGGTGGTCTTTGGTGGGAAAAGAGGTACTCACCCAAGGAATGACCCAACCAGTAACAGGCTAAAGCCAAGCCCTTCCAAATTGGTATATAAAAAATGCTAGTGTGATTAGTCTCACATTAGACAGGTGTGAATTCGTTGTGGCAACCAAAATCTCCTCCAGTACCCTAGTGGTGCATTAAAGTCCTACTTAGTAGAGGTGAAAGCCTTGCTTTGAAAGGATTGGGAGAGCCCCCTTAATTGGGAAAATGACTTGATCACAACCACCTGAACGGATTTCCTTACTAAAAAATTTTGTTTAGTGGCCAAAAACCTTCTATCTGCTGGCTCAAGGAGTCACCCAAGCTCGTGAAGACACCCCACATTACTCACAGTTCATAGTAGAGATAGCAGTTCTTTGGGAAGTAATGACCCATTGAATTCAAAACTTGGTGTGCCTAAGAAGTGAGTGCACTGTAAGGAGGAGCCCGTGCGTCCAAGTTCCTAAGCTATCCACTATGAATTTGTGTGGCGGGATTTTATTATCCTAGTGGGGATTCAGTAGATATCATCCTTGCCAACCATAGGATTGTAAGCGTGTTTGTGCATTCATATTAGCATAGTTAGATTAACATCATTTCTATCTTGTGTGTGTGTTATTATACATTTTTCACTTTGCTAAAACAAAAAAGAAAACCAGCCAACACCAGGAAAATCCAAAGCCTTTCAATTCAGATCAGAACTTAAAAACCTGTGCATATATCACATCTTTTTGCGCATTTGATCCAATTTGCTGTGCATTTATCCTAATTTTTTGTGCATCTATTCAGACTGTCTGTGCTTTTGAGTACTACCAGTCGCATCTATTACATATTGTTGCACATCTATTTAATTTTATTGTGCATTGATCAATCTATCCTGTGCATTTGTTGTTGCGCATTTACAATAGTGAGCATTTCCACAAACTTTGCAATTTTCAAAATCACTTTTTCAGATACCCATTTTCATCCTTAGTAAGATTCTGGAGAAACAGTCAAGTTACACAAACCTTTGATCTTTAGTTTGACCATTCATCACTTTTCATCATTCCTTCATCAAATCATTTTTCTTCCAAATCTTTGAAATTCTCAATTTTGTGTTGAATCATTATCTTATCCATTAGATTTTGATCTTTGTGAGTTTACCATATCAATATATCATCCTTAATCATCAAACTTGCTTAGGTTATTATCTCTTGATTTCTCTTTGTCATATCATAGTGAGATTTATACCTTCTATTGAATTAGAGTTTATCAAGTTGTCTTATCACTTTTCAACACATTTCAATATCTTTCCTATCAATCACTTTCCATACCTTCTCATCAAAAATCTTTCATCCCACAATCAATTCTTTCAATTTTATGGTTCAAACTCGATCTCAGAAATTTAAACAAGCCACCAATCCAGAATCCCTAGACAAGATGGAAGGCAATACCAGCAATGAAGAAAATCCTTGGCCTGAAGCTCCTAAGAAAACTTCACTTTTTACATCCACTGATGAACCCACCGATGAAGAACTTAGGGAAGCTTCACAAGATCCTCAATTTTATCATGTCATGGAAAGACTCTTAGGCTTGGATAAAGAGATGTATTTTCTCATGCTTGCTCAACAAGGAGCTAAGTTACCAAGTGATTTTGATGTTTCTTATCTTAGAGAACCAACTCACACAAATAATCAACAAATTCCTAAAGGTTCTCAAGATACTCATGGAGCAAAGGAAAATAATTAGCAATCCAATGCTTCTCATAGTCATGAACAACACACTATTTCTCAAAATGATCAGCCAAATCACACTTCACAAAACAATGCTTCTCACAACAATGTTTCCCAAAACACTCAAGGAAACACACCATCTTTGGATCCCATCCTACAACAAATCCAGATGCTTCAACAACAAATCCATGACATCCAAACTGGATCATTAACAAAGAAGTATTCCTTGGATGATATATGTCCTTATCCTTTTGATAAGAATTTAGCAATGATTCCATTCCCTCCTCATTTTGAGGTACCAAAATTTGACAAATACAAAGGGAATTCGGATCCACAAGACCACATTCGTGAGTTTTTTGCTCCTTGTATTGAAGTCACTCACAATGACACTTATCTTATGTGACTATTTCCATGAAGTTTAGGAGGACAAGCCATGGAATGGTTCTCTAAACTACCCCCCGGCATCAAATCTTTCAATGAGCTTCTTGACAAATTTGTGACTCATTATTCATATAACATCAAACATGAGGTCACTATGCTCAATCTTTGCAATGCACATCAAAAGAATGGAGAACCTTTCCTTACTTTTTTGCAAAGATGGCGTCAATTGTTTTCCAAATATCCACAAACGATTCCTGAACAAGAAAAGATGGATATTTTTGTGCATAACCTTACACCAGAAATGAGTTATAGGTTACAATTGCAATGTCCACCAAATTTCAATAAGCTAATAGAAAATGGTATCAAGATTGAGGAAGCTATGGTCAGAAAAGGTGAGATCAAACTTTATTCTAAAGAAAATGTTGGATCCTCAAATTCCAATTCCAACAACTACAACAATGACAAATCAAAGTTTTGGAATAAAAACAAAAACATTGTCAATGATGGGATTGTTGATAATCGTAATGTCAAACCAACGCAACCCCTTCTTAATCTCACCAGTCAGGCCAATGCTACTCAAGGAACCTACAACAATCAATCATCCAATCAAAATACCAACAAGGATTCATCTAAACCAAGATTTCATTTTATGTCACCTCGAAGAATCTTTACTCCTTTGGGGGAATCTCTCAAATCAGCATTACGGAAGTTAATCACAAAGAAACTCATTACACTTCCTAAAACAAAATATTTTGAACCTAGAGTAAAGCCTTCTTGGTGGAATGAGAATGATTATTGCAAATTTCACAGAGGCAGAGGACATAAAACAAATGATTGCAAAAGACTCAAAAATTTAATCCAAGATTTAATCGAAAGTGATGAAATTGGTGTTGACAAACATGTCTCGAATGAATCACATACAGCTTTCAAAGATCCACTTCCTGAACATGAAAAAGGGGGTTCTTCCAACAATAAGGGTTACAATCAAGCTAATTATAATTCCACTCCCTATCGATATGTTGGTAACATTTCTGAATGTCATCCTTCTATGTATTATGCCAATGTTATTACCATCAAAGAAAAATTAGAGAGTCAACCAGTCCAAGCCACCACTCGTGCTCAAGCCAAAGTTACTCTTCAAGGAGTCCAGTCTAAACCAAGCACTACACAAAATAAGTCCATTTATATCCCAAAGTCTATCCCAAATACTTCCAACTAGTATAATCTTTTGGAACAACTTAAGAAAACACCTTCCCAGATATCCATCTTAGAGCTTTTTCATCTTTCCCCATCTCACAAAGATATCCTTGAAAAAGCTCTCTTAGAGACCCAAGTTTCAACAACTCTAGATCTTGATCAATTTCAAGCTATGGTGGGCCATTTAACAACCCCAAACTATTTTTCCTTTACTGAAAATGATGATTTATCCATTACCCAACCTCATAATTCTCCCTTACATATCAAAGTCCTTGTCCAGAATCACAAGATTAAAAGAGTATTAATAGATGGGGGAGCTGGCTTGAATATCTGCACGTTAAATTTTGTCCTTGCATTGGGAATTTTTGAGAATGCTATTGATCCAAAAAAGAAAATCACAATAAAAGCCTATGATGAGGAAGAGAGATCATCCAAGGGGTTCATTGTTTTTCCAATTAGAATTGGTCCTATTGTCAAAGATGTATCTTGTCAAGTTCTGGACATGGATCTTGCTTATAATATTCTTTTGGGAAGACCATGGATTCATTCCATGCAAGCTATGCCATCAAATTATCACCAATGTATAAAATTCCCTCACAATGGTCAGGAGATCACTATCAAAGGAGATTCTAATCCTTTTCAATATTGTAGCAATGTGAAGATTTCTAATTCTTTGGTTCCCTATAATCGTACTGGATCTTCTGCAACTACACCTAGTGACCCTAGTAATATAGCATCAACTTCTAAATCAGATGGGATCAAGATAGACATCAAAGAAAGCAGTATGGGAGAATATACTTTAGGTCAAGCTCTTTGTATCACTAAGTTACCTTTATCTCCCAAATCATATGGTAGATCTTTGATCACTAAACAACAATCAGAACCCCCTTCCACACTTGTTTATAACACATTTATAAGTGGGGGCACAATATCCAAAGAGGCAGCTGAGCGTAATGAAAATTATTGGCTTAAGACATAGAAGATTGAAGAGGATATTAAACATGAATGTATATCACCTGATGTCTATGGAAAAGGGTATACTTTTCTACAAAAGATGGGATATCAAGGTGTTGGACCTCTAGGGTTACAAAGAGAAGGTGTTATAAAACCAATTTTGCAAAATCCCAATTATCAAAGAGACACTATAGGATTAGGATATAAAGGAGAAGGACCACAAGAACCAAAAGGAAAAGCAAAAATACCACCTTTTCATGAGACATCTAAAGCTCCTGCCTTACAATTCAGAAAGCATGGTATGTATGTAGATCCAAAGAAACAAAGGATAGCTCAAAGAATCATTGATAGACTTGAAGATAATGATGATTCTGATTCTAATGATTATGAATGGGATTCCTTATCTGATTATACTAAAGAAATAGGAGTCGATGTTGTCCATCAATATAGTAACGATTACCATGAGGGTGAGAGTTCAACGAGTGACTCACTAGGATTGGTCCCATGTAATACTACTCATGTTGATCATGAGTGAAGTGAGCGTTATCTTGTGACAGACGATTTGGATGAGAGTATGGAAATAGACCTCGCTGATACTATCATAAACCTTGACAACTTTTCCATCAATACCATCTCTACTTTTGAAACTGACCCAAATGATCCTATGCCCCTTGTCCGTCCTAACCTTATCGATTGGGATTCTCCCGATCACCCAAAACTTGATGTCTTCCATAATAATGATGCGATCATTGACTATCTTGGCATCAGGGATCATTTATCACCAAGGGATCACAAGTCAAGATTTCCAATAGAACTCAATGACATGGCCTATTTTGGAGAGAGTGCCAATCCTTTCAGTCATAAAAATATAAAAATAATCAATAGATCTAATGGTGAAAACCACTCAGTGGTAGTATTAGATCCAAAAATAATAAAAAGAAAAGATGCATCTAATGGTGAAAACCTCTTTGAGGCACTTGACGATGGAAGGATTGACACTCTTCCCAACTATCTATATTGAGAGCAATCTACCATTCTTATAGAACCAATAGTAACACTTAACATTGGAACAGAGGAGTCTCCACACATCCTCAAAGTAGCAGCATCCTTGATAGAATCAAAGAAAGAAGCTTTTGCAAAAAAATTTAGAGAAAGACAAATCAACTTTGCTTGGTCCTATGCTGATATGCTAGGTTTGGACCCCAATCTCATTATGCATCATTTATCAATCAAACCAGGTGTAAAACTAGTTAAGTAGAAGCTCCGCAAAATGCATCCTCACATTGCTCTAATGGTGAAAGTAGAATTGAAGAAGCTCCTAGATGTTGGATTCATTCAGGCTATTGATTATGCTAAGTGGATTTCAAATATTGTTCCAGTTTCAAAACCAGACAAGTCTATCAGGATTTGTATTGATTTTCAAGATCTTAATAAAGCTTGTCTGAAAGATGACTTCCCTTTGCCAAATATTGATATGATTGTTGACCTAACAGCTGGGCATGAGATTTTATCTTTAATGGATGGATTTTCTAGCTATAACCAAATCAAGATTGCGCCAGAAGACCAAGAAAAAATTGCTTTTACTTGTCCACGGGGTACATATTGCTAGAATGTGATGCCATTTGGCCTCAAAAAATGCTGGAGAAACTTATCAAAGAGCCATGACCATGATCTTTCATGACATGATGCATACCATCATGGAAGATTATGTTGATGACATTTTAGCAAAATCTAAAGATAGAGCTGGTCATTTGAGAGTGTTGGATAGAATATTCACCCGGATGGAAAAATACCAGATTCAACTTAATCCAAAGAAATGCGCATTCGGGGTCACATCTGACAAACTGTTAGGCTACATTGTCTCAGCTAAAGGCATCGAAGTGGATCCAGAAAAGGTTAAAGCAATATTGGAGATGGCTTCCCCCACTAACATTAGTCAGCTAAGATCTTTACAGGGGTGTCTACAATCCATCCGAAGATTTATTTCTCAACTAGCAGATCACAGTCATCCCTTTCAACATTTTCTGCATAAAAATATCTTATTCCAATGGGATGATAAGTGTGAGGAAGCTTTCAAAAAAATCTAGTATCTAGCGAATCCTCCAACTCTGATGTCACCAATTCTGGGCAAGCCACTCTTGCTCTACATTTCAGCCATGACAGCTTCACTAGGTGCTCTTCTCGCTCAGCAAGATCATGAAGGAAAAGAAAAAGCCATCTACTACATCAGTCGCACTTTAGTGGGATATGAGTTAAACTATTCCCCTATTGAAAGAGCATGTCTGGCTGTTGTCTTTGCTTCACAAAAGTGGTGACATTACATGTTGTCACATTCTACTTAGCTTATTGCAAAGATTGATCCTTTAAAGTATTTGTTAAGCAAGACAGCATTAACAGGCAGGTTGGCTAAGTGGGTCATGCTACTTAGTGAGTTTGATATTGAATATGTAGATAGGAAGGCTATCAAAGGTCAAGTGATTGCAGATCAACTAGCTGATGCTCCATTAATGGATGACCAACCTATACACATAGATTTTCCTGATGCTCATATCTTAGCTTTGTTTACACAAGCATGGAAATTATACTTTGATGGCTCATACACTCAACAGGGTTTAGGAGCTGGTATTCTTTTTATCATGCCACAAGGATACACTATTCAAAAATCTTTCAAGTTGTTATTTCCTTGCACCAATAATGTAGAAAAATATGAGGCTTTGTTGATTGGGTTAAAAATGGCTTTACACTGGAACGTATATGAAATAAATGTCTATGGAGATTCTTAGCTGATTGTTAATCAGGTTAATGATGATTATCAGACCAAAGATGATAAGTTATTGCCATATAAATGTATGGTTGATGACTTTAAAAAGTATTTCTCTATCATTACTTTTGAGTAGATTCCTCAACATGAAAACAAGGCTGTCGATGCCATGGAAACGATTGCTTCTTTATTTGATATAGAAGATACCAAGGCCCATTTTGAGTTCTTGGTGGAATCCCTGACTTGTCTTGCATATGATGAGCCTGATATGAGTATTATATGTCATCTAATTGGACATGACTCCCCAACCTGTGGAAAGATCTATTCTTACCTCAAAGATAACACTCTAGCTCCCGACCTATCTCACAATCAAAAATTAAATTTTCTCCACCAAACCTCCCGCTATATCTTAATATCTGACACCCTTTATCGGTGAGGTTTTGATGGTACTCTCCTGCAATGTCTCGAACATGACAAAGCTCAACTTTCCTTACGTGATGTACATGAGGGTATTTGTGGGACACATTCGAGTGGTCCCTCTTTGGCTAAGAAACTCATGCATATGGGTTATTATTGGCCTACCATGGAGGTAGACTCCTTTCATTTTGCTAGGGCATGCAAGAAATGTTAGATATATGGAAACCTTATCCGTGCTCCAGCTCAAGAGTTACATCCTTTTACAACTACTTTTCCATTCAGTCGGTGGGGACTTGACCTCATGGGTGCTATCAATCCTCCATCTTCCAATGGCCACAAATGGATTCTCACTACCATAGAATACTTCACTAAATGGATTGAGGCCATTCCATTAATTACCACCACAGGGAAACAAATCTCCATGTTTATCTTAAACTATATCATTTGTAGATATGGTATACCTATGTATCTTATCACTGATCATGGGAAATAGTTTCAAAACCGAGACATGGATGACTTGTGTGCCAAATTCCACATCACCCACAACTATTCCACCATCTACTATCCTCAAGGAAACGGCCAAGCTGAGGCGTCAAACAAAACAATTGTTAAAATCCTACAAAAGATTGTCAATGACACTGGCCATGACTGGCATCTCCAACTTAATCTAGCCTTATGGGCTTACCGCACCTCCATCTTTACTCCTACTAGAGCCACTCCATACTCCCTTGTCTATGGATCTGAAGTAGTCCTACCCCTCGAGGTTGAGTTGCCTTCACTTCGTGTTACTCTTAAAGATTTAATTCCTGATGAAGAGTATAGAGTTGCATGCCTGACTGAATTGGAACTCCTAGATGAACGCCATCAGTGAGCCTATGATCATTTGAAAGTTTATCAGCAGCATCTGTCCCATTAGTACAATAGCAAGGTAAAGATCAGAGACTTTTAGTTGGGTGACTTAGTCCTTTGAGAAAATCCAAAGAATCAACAACACCGTGAAAAGAAGGGAAAGTTCAAACCAAATTGGTTAGGACCTTTTGTGATTACATCAGTCTATGGTTCTGGAGCCTATCAGTTGTCTACACCAGAGGGAGATCCCTTGGATGAACCTCTTAACAGTATCCATCTCAAGAAGTTATATCCTTGAAATCCCAATGCAAGGGGCATGTATATAGTCTGTATATATATATTCTGTAATTAAAAAAAATCAAAAATACAAAAAAATCACAAAATCAAAAGAAAAATTGCAATAAAAGCATATGGTGAAAACCTGGAAATAGGCGCTATGTGTGACAAGTTAGCTCCTCTATCTATTAGGATTCTTCTAGTGTGTCCGTTCATTGTATATATCCACAATAAAATGGTTACTCAGTCCTTGTCCCCACCATGTATATATCATAATAAAATGGCCAGTTCATACACCATCGATTGTATCTATCCGTAATAAAATCCCATCATAGCTTGATCTTTTGTCATGGTCTTCATCCTAGTCTTGTTGCGTCTTTCTTCATCCATAATAAGTCAGTCCATCACCTAGCTGGGGGCATGTCCTCGACCTATTTTAGGAAGTGGATCTATGATAGTCATGACTCTTAGAGGACACAATGGAGTTATTTTCAACAAGCAAGGCAAACACAATCAAATATTCTTTCACAATGGTATCTTCATGCTGAATCAGAATCTATGATCTATCCTTTGAATTGTGACTGCTTATCTATACATCTTGACTATACATCATCACTTGAACTAATCAACATATCCTAAATCAATCTTTTTGGCAAAAGAAATGTATATTCATGGTAGGCATGTTAGAATGATTTGTTATAAATTATGCATTCATATCTAGATTTCATTGTTATCATGTTTCCTATGCTATTTCGGGATATCTTTGACATAAGTTTGAAACTCCCATATGTCATTGATTAGAATAGCTGGGATGGGGCATGATATTTTCTTTGATTGCTATTTATGGGGTATTTTCTGATGAAATCATAGGAACAAGTAATTGGGGTGTTTTTGTATAAGTGCCTTCATCCATTTCATAGTATTGACAACATGCAAATCATGTTGTTCTAACAAATGCTATTTATGGTGATACGCCATCGCATACCTTGACTCCAAATATTTGTTCCCCGATGGAGGGGGGAAATATTCCTTATCTTCTATGCAAATGAAACTCAGGTCATCTCGGTTCAATTATACCTAGATGCTTGTCAAGTTTGCAATATTAAACTCCATGCAAAAAGTGCTCAGGTCATCCTGGTTTAATTATACCATGATGCTTGTATTTTCTTGCAACATAACGAGCTCAATGATGAAAATCAAATTCCAGTTATTATGAAGTTCTAAGATGTTACATGACTTTTTGGAGATACTCATTTCATATTTCATTTTCCATTGCATTTTACCATCTCATGAATTGCATAACAGTGCTCCTTTTATAAGGTTTTGTGGGTTATCTTTCTCATTAGGTTATCTGCTTCCTAAGTCCATTCTTCTTGTGTCAAGAACATTTTTATTTCAATTGAGGACATTTGGACAACCAAAACTACTTTGCACTTAATCATTTTAAGACATGCATAATTATTATTAGGTGTGTTCATTGGATATTTGTTATAGTTATCATTTCATCTTATTTCAGTTTATCATGTTGTCAATCAACTTAGGTACATTTTTATTTATTACTTTAGCTATCATTTGCATTCCAATATCATTTATTGTTCATTACATATATTTAATATCATCATGCATTTAGTATCCATTCATTTTACATTATTCACATTGTTTTTACATCATTGCATTCATCATCACATAGCGTTAGTGAACATCATTTAGAACATGCATTTATATTATCACATATATTAGATTATTTATCCATTAGCATCATATAGAAAATAAATCATTTTACATTTTAAGACATCCATTCCATGCATATAAAAGTAAATCATCACATCCTACATATGTCAGTATGCACATGTATATAAACATCATAGAAAATCATGGTAGAACTACATCAATCATATAAAGTCCATAAATACAACCAAACTGTCCAAATGTTCCATGATATATAATCAATAACAATGTGTCTACAGTTAGTGTCTATCAAGTCAATATATAATGATACAATGATAATATGATACAAAAAAATGTATACAAGTGGTATCTATGACCCACTGCTTCCTGAATCTGTCTGTCGCTATCTGCGAGCTACAATAAGGCCCTGTGCTACTGAACCACCTGCTCTTGAGGATCCGCCCTGGTCTCCTAAACCTGTGGGTACTCTTGGAGGATGTGATGATACACCTCCACTACCAGCTGGTGCCTGTACTACTATCCTCACCTCTACTGAGCTCTCTCTAAAACTCCCAATCCACTGATCCCTAGGCACTTCCTGTCTATATGCCTCTCACCAGTAGGATATCTCCTTCCCGACTTGTATCATGGCTCTCAGGCTATCTCCATGAGGACCTAGGTCCTTTGTCCTCTGTAACTCATCTAATAACATCTCAGACTCCCTGATTCTCTCAATTGTTGCATCTCGCTCATGTCTCAGGACATCCATCTAACGCTATAGCCTCTCAATCTGTCTCTCTAGGCCTGGCACCCCGTCTGCCTGAACCTGTGTAATTGCTAGCCTGACTAGCAGTGTATCGATATCTAGCTCCTCCTCCTCCACAAAATCTATTTTTAAATAGGGATCTTGTCCCCCGATGTCCATATCAGCTGGTTCATCCTATGCTTGTACATCTGGCATCTCAGCGTCTGGCTCATCTTGTCTCTCATCCTACACCTAACCACCCTGTACCACACCGCCCTGGGCTAGTCCAACATCTACCTCATCCTACACCTGTACCTGTGTAGCTAGTCCCTGTACTGGGGCAACTAGAATCTATGCTAGAGGGACTGGTACCTGTAGTGGCACTCCTACCGCTAGTTGTGCTAGCTATATAGGAGGCTGTCTCCATCCCTATCTAGCTGGAGGTGGCATCAGTCCCCTCTACCTCACACCACCTCCTCTCATCCAAGGTCCTACCCTATCCCCTCTCCCTCCATCTCCTCCTCCATCTCCTCCACCACCACCTCATCTCCCTCACCCCTGTCTATCTCTCCAATGGAGTCTCCCCCATTGTCTCTCTGTCAGATCTCTCTCTAGAGGCCTCACTGCTAGATCTGTAATCCGTGAAAATAGAAAATCCCTCAAAAACTGCTCCAAATCTGTAGTCATCCTTGGGTCTACCATCATTGGTCTCATCGACCATGCCTAAAATGAGGCATCCAAAAACTCCTATCGAGCAACATCAAATGATGCCATGGGCCCCCAGTCTCGTCTCTCCTGATGTGTGCGAGCATGCTCCGTCACTCCCTACAACATGCCCTGTATCTTTCCAAACTGTCTCAGGACCTGGGTAACCAGCTGTCACTCAATGATAAATGGTGTTTGACCTATCAACCACCATGACTCAAAACAAAACCCAAGCTATCGCTCATCATCCCATGGCTCACACCCTAGGTAGGGTCTCCATGTCACTGTGTCTAGTGTGTCAAAGGTATACCACCAAAACTCTAAATGGCCCAGTTTTGCCTGAGACAAAACTGAGGAGTATAAATAAATATAGGGCTGCCCTGCACCCCAAAATCTGATAGCCACTGGTTGAGTAACTGCAATATGCTCCCATGCGCAAACATGGAGTAGTGTCACACCTACTGATAATGATGCATCCCTATGGTACACCACCTGATGCATGTCATGATAAAGATTTGCTAACAAACACACCCCCCAAGCATATCGGGTCCCCTCCATCATCTACTGTAATGTGCGGCCCCATCCAACTAAAAATCCATGTGATCTATGATCAGGGCATACAAATCCCCCAATCACTCCTGCTAGCACTACTGGCAAAGGATCATACAAGTCAACCATATCCTCCTAGCTGATCTCTCCATCCTCTATATCATCATCACCGAAGATGGCTCTGCACTCCGTGACTTCGCCGTACTGATCATATTGTACTAGCTCACCTGTGATGGGAAGATAGAGGATGTGATATACATCCTCTAATGTAACTGTCATCTCCCCTATCAGAAGATGGAAGGTACTCATCTCCGAGTGCCATCACTCTACTAATGCTATCATCATACTCAGATTCACCCAAATCTCAGGTGTGTAAATCACATAATATAATCCAGATGCTCCAATCAACAGTCTATCTATCTCCGACAACGCCGGTCTCAGATTCTGAGTCACAGGGTATCTCTCCTGTGACATCAAACTATCTGTGATATCCTCCTATTCAAGTCAACAAACAATCAACCTATCAAATTTTGATAAACTGATCTATCAATCTATCTATCCTATCATATCAAATATAAACATGTTCTTATCACATGTTTCAATAGATGATTCTATCAATTATCTACGTTCAAGACTGGTTAACTAGCAAACATGCTACAATGTTGCCTATCTTGATCAAATCGATCAAAATCAAACACTGACAGATCCAATCGGCTTATCGACATCAAGTTTGACCTAATTGACTATCTAGTTTGACCACATTCTATCACTTCAAACACATGTGCAACATTGAAACATGTATGTGTAGCATTCTTTAACATTTGCATAGGTTTTAACCTATGCACAGTTTTTCTTCACATTTGCACAATAATTATGCACGAATGCGTAGATTTGGACAAAAGAATAGTTTTATCAAGCATTTGTGCCACAAATATGCACAAATGCACTGATTTTTCAAATGTCCATTTTTATTTCATACTTGTGCAACTCTAACATTCCTCTAGTATGAATGCGCAGTTTTCCTACACATATGCGGAAAATGTTGTATTTATCTACGCAAATGTTCCTAGTTCCTGTGCATTGGTGCACTGAAACTGCGCATTCATTCCATGCCTCAAAACAAAAAAATTCCTAGCCTAATTCTATCATTCAATCTATCCTAAGCATGCTACAATTCTACTCTAACATGCATCAAATCATGAAATTACCAAGGAGGATGAAATCACCTACCGGTTCACCCGCATCGGGCGGTCGCTGGAAGTGTCTGACTCTCTCGAAGCGGTGATCTGACAAGGGGAATGACATCATGGCGGCTCTGCTCTTCTCTCTCTCACGCTCTGATCTCCCAATGACAAGCGTGCACAATGAGCCTATTGTGGACCCCTAAGCCTTATTTATAGCCTGTGGACCCTATGTGCTTGGTGTGTGGACCCTATCTCTCATTTTTCTTCCATTTCCCCCCATTTTCACCCACCTTTTCATCTGTCTCTTTCGTGAGATTGATTAATCAAAATAACTAAAAAATAAAAAAATAAAAATAAAAAGTAATAATAAAAAAAAATTTAAACACAAAATCTTAATCAATCTCTCAAGGGGGCATGCTTACGTCATTTTAGACATTGTCTGGGGCAGGGGAAAAATGCTTGAAAGTTTCTTTGAAACAATGTGATACACACATTATTTCAAAGAGGGGCAAAATGTATACACCTAAAAATGGCTTCATTAATTAATTAAATATTTATTATTTAATTACTATTGACTTGATAAATTAATTAAATATTTATTATTTAATTAATAATTATTCCTCTATTTATTAAATAAATTATTCAATTTATTTAGTGAATTCACTATAATCTATTCTTCTATCCTAAGTCTTTTAATTAGTCTTATTAAAGTGATTTAATTAAATATACAATCACCTAAATATGACTAAGTTTCCTAGTCCACCTCACCTACCTAGTCACCTGACACATCACCTAGGCCTAGATCCTCCAAAACTCTATAAAAGGAGCCTCATTTCCCATTTGAGAGCTAATAGGTATTTTTGATAATAAGCATTCAAGCAATCAAGCATTCAAGAATTCAAGCAATCAAGCATCCAAGCATTCAAGCAATCAAGCATTCCATACAATCACCATTTCATTTGCATTCCATCCATTAGTTTTCATAAGCTATTGTGCACTCATTTCATTCAATCTCCACACTTTGGTAGCATCTTGGGAGAAGGCTTCATTTTGGAAATTTGAGAGCTCAACATCTTCAAGAAATCAAAGCTAGGAGGACAATGGAGACAAGCTGCATGGTAGGTGAAGGTAATTAAATTATTTTCATCATTTCATAGTTACTTTTCATTCTTCATTGTGTTTGCATTAGATAGATTCATTGGCTTTAATAGTTAATTTATCATTTCTAGTTGTTAGACATCTAATTTGCATATAGATACCAATCTGATAGGGAGGCTGGATGAGCCAATCACAAGCTCGTGCTTAGGCCTAAAAAATGATCTTGGGATGCTCTCCCTTGAAACCTATTCACCTATAGGATCTCCTCTAGTTTCTTGATCCCCTAGCCAACTGACCAACCCAACTATCATGAAATTACTACCAAGTCTTGCTAAGTTATTGGTACTTCATTAGCTTTCCTACACACTAGTCCTTAATCCCATCTAAGGAATTTCCACCTCCAATGTTGATATGAACTGTTGTGGAGGTGTGGAGATATTCAAATACACTTCCCTTTGTCCATTTATGGGTTTAGGAAGTCCCTCTTTATCCATCTCCTTTATTGATTCCTTCAAATTGTCTCAAATTAGGCCTAATAGCTTGTAGCCCTATTAGGTCTCCTATTCTGAGAAAATAGGACCTTACACCAATAATTTTCCAAATGATGCTACAACTTTCTTGTGTATTATTTCTTCAATGGTCAACCTCTCACATATTTTTGAGGTTTTAGGGTTCTACCCTTCCGTACAATGCCCTAGCCCAAAAATGAGATTTTTGGGAGGGTTTCAAGGCTTTACTGGCTTCTCTAGTTGTCTACAAGTATAAGGTCTCCAAATGGATTTTCTAGACCCTCTCCTCTTCACCATGTCTTAGGAATACTTCCATCTTCAACATCCAATCCCTAATTGATATCTTGGTAAACACCCATGCAAGATATCAATACTGCAATGTACTCTTCCCTAGCCGGGCTCACCACGGGCTAACCTAGGGAAAGACTTTAAAAATGCTTCCCATGCATTTGAGGGCCCATTCTTTTGTATAGTTGTAATCCCTCAAAAATGGTCATCCAAAACCATAGGTCCCTGATCTTGAATTAATCTTCAATTTAATCAATTATCTCAAGTCCTAACCCAAGGCTCTCTAAATTCATCAAATTGACTTGATCGATATATTTCTACATTGAACCAACAATAATTAATCAATTCCTAATCTCGAACATCATTGGAAATTATATCAAATTATCACTATTTATTTAATTAATGATTCAAGGGTCAAATTAAGTAAATAAATTGAATCAAGTCTCCAACTATTTATTTAATGAATATTCCAAATATTGATTAAATGAATAAGATATTTGTCAACAAATTATGAAAAGGAATTTAAATTGATTATTTCACCACCTTTTTGACAAAAATGCATTAAAACTTATTATTTGAAATCTTAAAGTGCATATTTATGTTATTAAAAGATAGTTTTGGAAATCTTTGATCAACTTAATCTTATAAAATGGGAACAAGATAGTTAACTAAAGAATCAATCTAGTTAACTCAACAATCTTTTGAAATATCCAAAATTCATCTACTGAGCTCTCTAGTTGATTTGTGAAGTTTTTGTTGAGACCAAATCTTTGAATCAATCCTCACCTCTCATTCTCAATTGATCCTAGCCATTCATTTTGGGTTCAATCCTATATAACTGAGCTTCATTCTCATCACAAGCATCCTAGTTTTTGCTAAAGTAGTGCTGTCATTTTGATTTCTAAGCATTTGAATTGAAGTTGATAGTTTATTTTCATACATTTTGATAGGAACCTTTCATTTTAAGCTTAATATGGATTAATCATAGTTTCATTATAGATTAGTATCTTCATTATCATTGCATATCAAATCACATAGGAACACTCAATTTTGATTAATTGGATGAACATTAGTTAGTAATTGGATAAATCTGCATCTCATTCTACATGCATGTTAAATCCTTCATTTAGATTTTTTTTCATATGACTGGAATGCAATGAATCTGAGAGCATCACAAACACAAATCTACTAGGAGGCAATGGATCGATTTGATTTCTCTTGAATGTCTTTATATGCTTTCAATTTGTTCAAAGTAAATCAAGTAATGATGCATTGAAGTGTGTTTACTTAATCACATTTTAGCACACACAATAGTATATGTAAATGGAGTTTACTCAATATCCCCAAGAGGCTATATAGATTGAATAGTGGGATAGTGAGCTAGGTCTCCATCTCTAACAACTGCCTGGTTTGAACCAGTGAACATTAAAAACAAAAATAAATTTGAGAAAACTAATTAAAGAATGCAAAAATGATAATCGAAATACACAAAATCCAAAGAAATAAAATAATCTAAGTCTTATGTTGGCTCTTGGGTTAGAAATATTTTAACTACCTTTATTAATGCAGAGATATACCTATGGGGTAGTTTTTTTTCCACAATCAGTGCATTCATACAAGAAAAAGGACCAATGAACAAAGAATAGAGGCTATCTACACTTTGAACTCTGCAAAATTCAAGCAGGTGCACCTAGGATTAGGATCACTTAATTTCACCTTTTCACTAATCATCACAAAGTAGATATGTGCCCATAATACTTCTTGTTATCTGTGACATAGAGGGATAGGTTGTGAAGCTAAGAACACTATCAAGTTACTCACAAATAAAGAAGGGGTTTATTACTATTGAGTCCATAACTACTGACTTAACGATTTAGAATTTGATTTTTTTGTCTTGGGGTAGAACTATTAGACAAGAAAGAACATCTATTTTGACAAAATTTCTGTGATTAGTCCTTTATCCATTGGGCATATTTAGAAACAATTCCTCACTGTATTGTTGATTCCTATCATTCACCTTGCAAATGAAAATCAAATGAGAATCTCACTACTTACCTATATCCTCCTCAATACTCTGTAATTCTATTAGGTTATATCAAGCATTTACTTAAATTTTCAAGTTAACAACAAAAAATATCAAAACATACAACACTTATGTCTGTAGCTATTGATCTTGAAGTCATTAACTCATAAGATAAGAGGAAATTACAAACTATTAAACAGGAGACAAGATTCTAAGCTATTATGGAAATCCTAATATTAGTTGCCAAACTGATACAGGAGTGAGTTACTAAATGTAGAATACTCTACAAATGAATAAGAAAACTATAGATTCATTAATATATTTGTAAAAAAGAGAGGTTATAGACCTCTTCTAGAAATCCTTGGATGCAAGCCTATAGAACTAAGTCTATCTTTGGTCTCTTGCAAATAATTCTTTTCTCAACCCCGGAAAGAACTCTTGGAACCAACTCTGAAGATATTTACAGAGAATTTGGAACCTCTACTAAATGATATTGGAAATCCTTATAAAGGATTTCAACAACCTTAGGATCATTTAGGTCAAAATTAGGGCAACATTATCACTTCAAGTGCATGGAAATAGGAAACAATTTATTACCGAAGTGACAAGGAAGAAACCCTAAGTCAATTAGAAAATATCAGAGACAAATCTAATATCTTTTGCATTATGGAAACCCTAGTAGTCAAACTACAAATTAGGGCATGATTTTTTTTATCCCTACGACAAGTAACTCATCACAAATATCTCAGCTACCTTAGCATACCAGGAAAGTGAATTCTTTGATAACTTGGCCCAAGACATAACTGTTGCATCTAGTAGAAACCATCTTCAAAATATCAGATTTAGGGTGGCAAGCAAATTTGATCATATTCGGCCCTGCCACCATAGAGTTGACTTAATTTCCCAACTAAAAATTTATCATTTATGACCCAAGAAGAAATCAGATTTGATTATTTGTTCCTCTAGCATGCCAATGCTTACATTTTTTGAAAACCCTAGCTCAGAAAATTCAAATATGGACCAACAATGGTTAATTTATCAAATTTAAAACATGACTGTTGATTTTGTTTCTTGTCAGCACATCAGATGATCCTCATAAATCATTATAATAGTCAACTGAGTTTTGAAAAGTCTAGCCACATCATCATATCTCGGCATCCAATCAAGAATGAGCACCTCAGCATGACTAGGTAGTGGACCCACTTTGACCACGGCAAGATTCCTTAACCCTAAGTCAACTGGAAAACACGTGACTGAAGGCATTCACTTGATCATGACACATTTTACTTAACCTGGGTCTAGTTTGGAGATCATGTGAATGAAGCATTCGCATGATCACTGAGTCAATCCTTAACCCTATGTTTCATCTGGAGAACAAGCGACTAGTGTCTGATCCATTCATCATCCATGGCCAAGACTTTGTCTCCAAGCCTTGAAACCTTAACTCATGCTTGATTTGGTGATTTAGTGACCAAAGCATTCTCCAAGTCACTTAATGAATTAACTAACCCATGCTTGGTTCAGAGATCACGTGATTGAACCATTCACTGGATCACCAATCTTTTCTTAACCCATATTTTATCAAGTGAATAAGCACTAGTCATTGATCCTATCTTCATCTTGTGGTCCTCATTGATTATCCAAATACCCCCTGACTTAACTCATCTTATCCAGTGAACATGAGAACAAATCTTTCTCTAGTTCATTGATTGATCACTTAACCAGGGTTTGATCTCAAGAATAAGAGAACAAAGCATTCGCCAAGTCACTAGATAAAAACCTTAACCTCAATTATAACTCGAGAATAAACATTAACCACTGATCTTTCTTATCATCCATGGCTATCATTGAATCACTAAACCCAAAACTTAACTCACCTTATATCAAGTGATTCAGTGAACAAAGAGAAAACTTGACTTGCCTTTAACTATGGTCATATTCAGAGAATAGGCGACTGCGCATTCTCACATTTGCTAGATAAATGCTTCACCTCGGGTTAGATCATGAGAACATGTGAAAGCCTCAGTTGCCAGATCACTGGATGATAAACTTAACCACCCAAGACTAACCTTTCTCTGACCTTGACTTAACCCAAGCCCATTTGGAGATTACGTGAACAAAGGATTTCACTAAGTCATTGAATACATTCTTTACCTTGGGTTACATTAGGAGAACACATGAATGTCATTGATCCAAATCTACATCAATGGTTCCCATTTAATCTTGAAATGTGTCTTTCCTTGACCGGATATCTAGAGAATCAGTGACTGAAGGAAAAATTAACTGCCCACTAGGTCCCTGAATGTTTGAGCACTAACCACCAGGACTTGGAGAACATGTGAAAACTACAATCGTGTAATCACTGAATAGAAACTTAGCTACCTAGGCTAGGAAATAAAACATGTGCAGAATGGGGACTTAAGTGGCCTGAAAAGGTAATAAGAAAATAGAATAAGGGTAGGGTTTTGGACATAGGCAATTTCAAGAAGCCCTAGGTCATGGATAAAACCCTATTTTTCAGACCTTCAAACAACCATATCTCTCTGGTTTCTGCATTTCAGCACATGTGATCTGAAATGGGGCTTTGTCACATCTTGATTAGTCCATGGCTAAGCTCATAAGTCATAAAACATTACAAATCTTCTTCATAGATCAAATGTATGTTACAACTAGGGGGCATGACAATTTTCTAGGGTTTTGCAAGGATAGACCATTTTCTTAGGATTTTTGCATTTTATAGGAAAATGGGCTAATAGTGGCTCTGACTGGGGATGTATGCCTCTTACAGGCATAGAAAGAACTTTAGAATCTTTGCGAGAGTAGACCACCTATTGGACAAAACTTGCAAGGCACCTCTCAAAAAACTAGCAGACTAAAAATAGGAAAGCAAGAAGAAACACACAACTGGTAGGGAAAATATTTACAAATTTACAAGATTTGAAAATTCACTTGGTGGCCCTAGGCCATTGAAGGAAAATAAAAACCCTCCTGAATCAAAAGTCTGATTCTCATCCACATATTTAACTTGCCAATTGAAAATATCATGAAAAATCTGTTGCCAACATATGTGAACACCTATGGGATGAATAATAGAATTACATTTCTCATTGCCCATGTTTTTCTAGTCATAGCCATCATCTTCATACTCCAAGAAGCATGGAGTATCATTTATCTCTTCTTGATGAGTGGAAATATAAAACTGATCTAGTAATGCATCAAAAAATAGAACACGGTGATTTTCATGCATTACTACAAAATTACCTGGCTGAGAAGGACTTGGATCCTTATATTTACCTTCATGCATTGCTTCAACCACCAACCAACTCGGTTCCTCCATAATATCTTCATGAACTAGATCATGAACCAAGTGCAAATTATTTTCACAAATATTGTGACATAGGGACAACTAATCTGCATCATTATTGCCAAGAAATTTTCTGTCCCAATCATTGAAAACATTATCTTCAACACTGTCACAATTGCTATCATACTTATCATAAGAATGAAAAGGAAATGAACAAGAAACTTTTTCATCACTGGAATCTTCATGGTAGAATAACATATTGTCATGGCCTTCATATTCTTCTTTTTCAGACTTACTACATGAGGGGAACTCAAGCAAACATGGATCACTTTCTTTGTCACTTTGGATACCTACCTCATTATCAGTGTCAAAGCATACATCAATTGGGTACTGGAAAACATTTTCCACATTAGGGGCATACCTTTGAAAATCCATAGCCAAGAAAGCTGAGATCTTCTCAGTGCTTAAAGGAGCTTGGACCTTATCTTTATTTTTGTTGGTCTCACTACTAATGTTGTAAACATCTTCCCTATCTGGAACAAGCACTAAAATTTCTTGACTCGTATTATCTTGTGAAAAGAATGTTAGGAATAAATTTTGGATGTTGGCAGTCATTCTGTAGCAGTTGTTGTTGCATTCATGACTATGATTTTCATTGATGTCAACACAGTGATCTTCTAGAGACTAGCAGAGAAGCAGACAGTGTTTTGATTAGCGCATGTAGGATATTGTAGTTGGAGCTATGTGATGTTGATTTTATACTCTTTGATATGTTATTTGTCTATGGTTAAGAGCGCAGATAGTAATTCATTGATTCATGAAAGTTATGAGTATTTTGGTAGAAGCAGTATTCAGGCAGTGTTCCTGAGTAGCAGTTTATGGAAATCAGATGATATCTCGTAATCGGGATGGAATCTAGTTTTGCGTAGTTAAGGGGAAGTTTGAGACTCATTGATGATGACATGGTTCACAATGCAAACTTTTAGGTCACACGAGTGAAGAGTTATTGCATCTGAAAGCCAACAGTTTTGTGTAATTTTGATGTAGCGTATGGAAACTTTTATTTTGTAATTGTGTGCTGACTCATTTGTAATTATTTGAGTGTGGTATAAATGAAGGAATGTTTTTTCCTTATTATATAAAGTTGTAATATGAAAGAAGTGTGAGCATGGTTTTGGTTGCATGCGAATGTAAGCATGAAGTGAAGAAAAGAGTCTAAGAGGTTGTGAAAGTGATATTGTGAAGGAAGACATGCGAAGTACAGAGATCTGGAATTGAGATCTGATGTAGCAATGAGTGTGGTTTGGCATAGTAAGGAGGTAACATATTTCATATTATTCTACTGAATAATATTAAAGTTATTTGGACAGTGTGTTCAATGATCTTACCCTGAAGCTATTTGGGCAGTGGGTCCTTCTATCTTCCATAACTCTTAACAGGGTTAGAATCTTTTAACAGGGATTCAAAATCTCCTAACAAGGATTTATATGTACTGAATGTATTTCATAAGACTCCTAATTGTGTGTGTGAAAATTGTACCTGATCTGTAGACACAACACTTCAGTAAAACATTAGAGGTTAGCTATAATCAAAATCGTGCAAAATTAAAATCTAATCTAACCAAGCGATTTACTGCCTTCTAATAGGTGCGAGATTGATGTTCTCAGATTGCTATCGAGATCAGTGACCTTGACGACACCTAAATGAAAGATTTGAATGAAATTGGTCTAGATATGAAATATGAATGTAATTAATCTATATTTTTGATATTTTCTATGCAATGATATGAAAACTTGATATGGAATCTATGCTAATATGGAAATTGATATGCTAAAATGATCTAACAATGATATGAAAAAGAATCTAAATGAGTGTAAAAAAAACAAATTGATCTCACAATAGCCTTGATTCACAATAAGCTTTGATTCTCCAAATTCCAATTCTTCAGCGTGATTATGCAATTCGTAGATGACTTTGGAAAAGTAAGCTTGCAAAATTATGAGATGATTTGAGATGAGCTGAAGTTTTAATTTATAGAAATCCAGGGCTTTGGAGGTGCATGGGAAAAAAAGCCATAAATCACTCAAATAACTCAGGTTGATTTTTGAGTTATTTTTAAATAAAGAATAATTTAATTCACAAAAACATGCAAATCATGCAAAAATAGCTTTTTAACTCAAATTAGAAGTTTAGATCAACTTTAAAACTCAAAAATGATGTTGAGTTCCAAAAAGTCAATAACTTGCATTGATTTTCTGATTTGGAGTTTAACTGCTCTTTGATTGTGCACATGGATAATTATGAATTAATAAATAAATAAAGTGATTTATTCTCAACTTAACTAATTTTTTAAAATAAATAATTGATTTATGGGTTAATCAATTATTTAATCAAACTTTTATTAAAAACTATATTATTAAATAATGACAACATGCTTTAATTAATTAAATAAAAATTTAATCAATTATTCATAGGATATTAGATTTATTGTCAAAATTAAATAATACAATTAATAATAGATAGAATTAAATTTAATTACACAATTAAGTGGAAAAATATTAATTCTAATTAATTAAATATGAAAATATTCAATTAATCAAACTTAGGATAAATGTGATTTATCGCCAAATAATCATTAAATTAAAGATAATTAAAATAATTAGGAATATTGCTAGGAATATTCCCCAATGTAGAATTTAAGATAATCAATTATGATTTGATGATGTTTAGATGTGCCTTAGGTTAGGACTTCTATGTCGATTCCCTTCGATTTGAGGATGTAGGAGGTTAATGAACCTATAGCCCATTTTTGGGGTATTACATTTTGCCCCTCTTTGAATTGTTGTGCGAAGCGCAGTGATTCAAAGACAGTCTATGTTTGATAGAGATATGAAACAGATTTGAAATTGATAATTGATATGAGACAGAAGCTGATTGATATTGATTTGATATGAAGATAATAGGTCCTGAATGACCAAAGATAATGTTCACTGTAGTAGCAATGAACCGATGATTACGAAAGAGTGTCAAAATGCCTGATTTCAAACCTTATGATTGCGAAGAAGTGAGTGACCAGTTCTAGACTCGATTGTCTTAGTAGAACTAGCAGGTATCACATCTGAACCCTTCAGTTGCCAAAAAATGAAGGAAAGAAGACTATGATCCGATGGTTGCAAAAATTGATACAGTTTACAAGATTAGGAGAATACCAGATTGATATGGATCTTGATGAATCTGATATGCCCCAAGTGATGATAGATTTGCCCCGAGCGATGAGGTCTTTTTTGATGAATCAGTAGCTAGACGTGGTTATTGTCCTGATTACTAAGGAAGATATGATTTCCATAAAGATATGATTTCAAATTTGATTACAGACTTTGAATGATATGCAATACCATGCCCCCTTTGGGATTAAAATTGAAATCTGACAAGAAAAATCAGCGTTGATAGTTTAGAAGCATGCTAATTGATTTGAGAAGTGGTTATACACGTCCGAGAACACTTTCTACATCATTTGGAGGTCTTAGAGACCAAGGTTGACTTGGTTTGACCATGAGTTGACCATGGTTGACCCAGTTGAAATTTTGATAGTTTGATGTAAGAGAATCAGTTAAGTTGAATACTAGATTTTTGTGATGAATGAAGGTCTATTATGCAAGTAGTTGATAATATAAATGATCTCAGATTTTGATTTTGATCCCGAAAAAGGATTCTACTTATTGTTTTGTTGGAGGAACCTTCATGTGAGATTCAGCTCTTGTTAGATTTGAAGATGCGAGTAGAGAATTATTTAAGCATTGAAGTTCGTTTAGCTATTGTGAGATCATGCAACATGCAAAATGCAAAGAGACATGCAAAATAAAATGCAACCTAAGACCTAGGACCTAGTCACTGATCATGTGTCGATTTGTTATCATCATTGAACTTTTAGGTAACTAGATAAATCAATACAATGCCCACTAGCTATGAAACCATAAACATATGAATATCGATTTGTATGCACAAGAATCAATACAACACCCACTGGTCAACAACCATGGATATATGAATATTGATTTTATTTTTGGAATGTCAGATTAGATATAAGCACCAAGGCATAAACATCAAGATGACCTAAATATCATGTCCATTTTGATATAGCAATTTGTATTTAACATACACATCAAACAGTCAAGAGATCAATCTATGTCCAGTGTGAATTACCCGTAGTGACCCTTTATCATTCACATCCTTAGGTAAGATCGCGTTTCACAGTAGGAGAAAGAACTTACTCAAAAAGATAATAGTGAGATCAAACTTCCTTGAATTTTTTGGGTATCAATGGTCGAGGTACGCATGGCCATCTAATTTGAGATAGAGGCTCTTACAGTCGGACACCATTTCAATCTGGAATTTCCAAAGTTGTTAGATTTTCACATACAAGCAGAAGACAAAGAAAAGATTATGCCCCTAGTCATCACTCTCTAAATCCTATAAAGGACATCATCGAAGAGCTCGAAGGGACACAATATGTAGAAATATCAATGCGAATCAGTAAGCATACAAGGAGATAAAAACATGTTAAAAAAGCATAGATTGTTTTTATTTTGTTGTTTGATGTTTGATGTAGATGCAAAATCCTTTCTGGAGATGAGACAAACTTGATTGACTCAAATGAAGCTTCAAAAGGACTCTGACTAGATATGACACATCTCAGATACATGGGAGACCATAGGATATGACATTGATTGTCCCCAAGTGTTAAGCATTGATAGGATATAGACGCTTGAGCTGAGTGGTGTACAGACTGACTTATTGAAAATTGGAAATGCAGAAACAAACCGGGAGATATGTACAAACTAAAGCAAAACTGAAAGCTAGGAAAGACCAAGATTGCGCTAATAGATGGAGCTTTTTGAACAAGTGGTGCCCATTTGCTGGGTTTTCACCATCTTGGCAGAGATTCTATTTTTGCTACCAAGGCACCTATTTCCAGGTTTTCACCAAGGCACTTTTTCTTTTTCTCATTTTTATTTTTTTTCATTTCTCCTTTTTTAAAATTTTTTTGTACTTTTGATATTTTTTTATTTTTTTGTGAATCATTAAGGTGCCTATTGCTAGGTTTTCACCAAGATGTTCATTTTTTCAAGACTTTTTCCAATTTTTATAATTTTTTCAGGACATTTTACCATAGACTGAATGCTTTAGGCATAGAATTTATTCAGATGGAGAACGTTGATTGGTTATCGGAGCTGTTCTCCTTCAGTCGATGAGAGTTGATAGGTGCCAGAGCCAAAAGTAGTAATGATGACAAAGGGACCCAACCAGTTGGGTTCGAACTTCCCCTTATGTTCTCGATGTGATTGATTTTTAGGATTCTCTTTCAAGACTAGATTGCCAACCTGAAATTCTCTATGTCTGACTTTCTTGTTGTAGCCTCTAGAAATTCTTTTCTAATATACTCTGAGATGATCATATGCTGCTTGTCTGCGCTCATCTAGTAGTTTAAGTTCTTGCAACCTAGACACTTTGTAGTCATCATCAGTTACTAGACTATGCATTCTGATTCTTAGTGATGGGATTTCAACCTCAATAGGCAGTACCGCTTCAGACCCATAAACTAAAACAAAAGGTGTAGCCCCTATAGGTGTTCTAATACTTGTTCTGATACTGGGTCTAGAGAGCTGGATTGATCATGAGATGCTTGTTCTGATACTTGTTCTGATACTTGTTTTGATACTGGTTCTGATACTGGTTCTGATACTTGTTCTGATACTGGTTCTGATACTCATTCTAATAGTGGTTCTAATACTAGTTCTGACACTGGTTTTGACATTGGTTCTGATACTTGTTCTGATACTGGTTCTGATACTTGGTATACTTGATAGCATCTTTTTCCATTGCAAACTCCCAAGCAAGATCATTTCATGCGGTCCCAATGTCTAGCAAGGTGGAGAACAAGAGGAATTGGCAAGCTGGTGGAAGAGATGGAAGACAAGAGAATGAAGGAGAATGAAGGGAAGAAATCCTCAAGGAAAAAATCTTCAAGAATATCCAAGCTAGGGAAAAATTATCATGTAAAGCACATTTGGACAAGCAATGAAAGGCCAACATAGGATAAGTCACAAAAGTGTAATGCCAAAGAAGGAAAGGATGTAGTCCAAAAGAGTAGACATGTCAAGAGGCTTCATAGCACTTTGTTTTATTATTTTTTTATTTTTTTATAGATCAAGACCAAAGGGGAAAAGGATAGTGATAGGCAAAAATGAATGGAGGAAGATGGATATGAAGGCTAAACATGGAAGGAATGAAAATAAGATCATCATCAGACAACTCACAAAATAGCCAAATGTTCATGTATAGGTCAACCTTGTCAAGATCAAAGAGAGGAGATGGAATGGATGAAATATGTAGAAGAACTACACATGATGCCTGATTGCCAGGTTTTCATCACAGTACTTATCCAAGGTGCCACAAGGGAGTGGTTTTCACCATAGGATGAATTTATTTCTCTTTACTTTTGCTACCAAGGTGCCTATTTCCAAGTTTCCACCAAGGCACATTTTCAATTTTTTATTTTTTTTTGGAAGAAGACAAGCTTTTTAGATAATGCTCCTTGAAAGGATAAACCATGATATGCCAAGGATTCAAAATGATATGCTCAAAGATGCTGATACAGAAAGGGAGATGGAAGAAAAAAATGGAGGATAAGGTTTTATGTAAAGCAAGTGAGGTTGGAAGATAGGAGGAATAGGCAAATGAGGAAAAATGATAGAAGGTAGAAGGATAATGAATGGAAGGATTTTGAAAGGGTAGATGGAAAGGAAGGCAAGATCAACATCAACACATGCCTTGAAGGGTGGTGAGAGGATGGAGGAAATGTGAATGAAGGAATACGTGAAGGAATATGGCAAATGGATAGTAGAGGTTGTGGTTTAGGCTCATGGAATGGAAGAATATTTTTGGAAGAAGATGAAGTGGAAGTCTTTGGAAGCTTGAATGTCAAGTTCACTTTTTTCTCAACACCAGACTCTTTCAAGAGAGACTTTGGAATCTATATAGTCGTAGGATTTTTATTTCCTTTTGATGATCTAGAGAGAATATCTTCAATGATCGATTTTGGAACCCATACTTGTCTTGTAGTTTTTTTCTTAGATATCTCTTTTGACTTTATGCCTCCGTGTCGATTAGAGGAGACATGGTGATCTTTTTTTGATGGATTCTTGTATTGCTTCTTTTTCTTGTATTGAACATTCAAGTTACTTCCAAAAGACTTGGGACTTGTGGAAGAAGAAGGAGGATATGACTGATTTAGATGGGTGGGTGGATGAAAAGGATTCAAGGGTATGCATCTATGTTGATTTTGAGGAAGGATGAGAGATGGAGGTATGTAAGGACCCAAGATGGATGGAAAATTAAGAAAGTTAGGAGGGGAAAGTGAAGGGACATAAGGACCCAAGATGGAAGGTAGACGTGAAGCCTTTAGTAGTGGTGGAAGAGGTCCAAGGATGGAAGTGGAAGACGCAAAAGGATAATCAATAAGTTCATCAGCATCTATATGACAACCAAAGATATCAGCATCTTTAGAGTGAGCATTAGAATTTTCAATAGAATCAAGTACATCTTGAATATGAGCACCTTCTTTGATAGGATTGTTCAAAGCTTGAAAAGACTTAGGAAGAGTAGAAAGTGGAAATGAACATGGAGTGGTAGAACAAGAAGATGGAAGACTTTGATCTTGACAAGGATCTTTGGATAGAACAAGCACATAATTTTTCTTTTGATTTTCAATAGGCTTAACATTGGAAGTAACAACACCATTTTTACCAAGCTTAATGGAAGTATCATCTTTGGAAAGTGAAAGTGTAGTAAGTTTATTTTGATTGTCAATAAGCTCAACAGTGTAAGTAGTAGCTTGATCTTGCTTAGGAGAATACTTAAGACATGGTGGAATGCATGAAAAAGGGTGTGGAGGATCAAAAGAACCCTGAGGTGGATAAGAGACATCGTGAAAAGGAGTGGATAACATGGAGGGTTCTTGATCTTGATCTTTCTTTATGTTCTTTTCTTTATCATTTCTGGAGTCCTCTTGACATGGAGCCACTTCTAAGGACAAGGAAGCATATTGGGATTGTATGGAAGACTTTGGAAGAGATGGTGAAGGACTAGCTGAAGTAGGAATTATAGCATATGAAGGCTTAGGCTCTTTAGGTTTAGCATTATTGAAAGTATTGGTAGCCAAGTGAAGGTTAACTTGAGTTTCTTCAAGGGGTAGCCCCTGAGGATAACTATAGGGAATCATATGAAAAGTATTAGGACTTTCATTGGATAAAGGATTTGTGAAAGATTTGGAAGACTCGAAAGCTTTAGGAAGTGTATGGTTATTAGAGGAAGTAGGGGATGGAAGGGAACCATCACAAGACAAAGGGCCAACATTAACATCATCTTTCTTGAGAAGATAATCTTTATTTTTAGCAGGAGAGTCCTTAGGAGAAGGATTCTTATAATATTGATGCTTCAAGCTAGCATGATGCATTTTATAGTCCTCAATAGTAGTAGATGGATCATCTAGATATTGTCCACAAAAGCCATCAAAGTCTCTTTCAAAATCAAAATCATATGGATCACCATCACGATCTATCCAATGTGACAGCCCATTTGTAGTAAGTAGGAACACATGACGAGGAGGACTCTTAGGAACAAAGGTGTCATAGGTATCATTACATTGTCTGTTGTCATAGTCATCATAGTCTCCAAAGCTGGATGTGTCACTCTCCGTGGAAGAGATATCATAAGGGTTATCACATTGCTCAAATTTTGTCCGGGGGCATGGTGACATGTACAAGTCTTTATCAAATGGAAAAGGGTATAGAGCTTCCATGGAGAACTCTTTAGGTTCCTTCTCTTTCTTAAGATTGTTAAGTTCAACTTGCATAGCTTGTAGCTGCTTCATCATAGCAGTGATTAGAGCTTCTTCCTCTTGTGTACTGATTCTTTGAGACATGTGTACTGATTCTCAATAGTTACTGCTTTTTTCTTGACACAGTGATTTGTTCGACAAATTCAGGAAATAGGTTGAAAAAACTAAATATCTGACAATTTTGATAATTTTCTGACAACTTTTCAAAAATTTCCCAATTGACTTTCTGTAGACTCGTACGACAGTTGGTAGGCAATGAAACAATAGTTGAAAATATCATACAATAGTTGCAAGTAGGATTTTGACTTTTGAATTTTCTGGCATAAAAACTCATACGACACTGGGTACTATATCAAATGACAGATGGGCAGTAATGAAACGACACTTGATAGAAACTCGTACAACTTTCTGACCTCCTAAGATGACTTTTGACTCCAGAAAAGAATTTTACTTCAGATTTTGAAAATTTTGAGTTTTCAAATTCGGATTGTTTTCAAATTGTACTGTCTAGATTTAAGGATTGTAACAAATTTGTTCATTTTCAATAACTAGATAGATAAACAAGCACGCAAAATAGCAAACAAGTGATTTCAAGCATGTCTGAAAACAATGAACAAGGGAAAAAGCAACCTTGCGCGTGAACAAGCAAGTGACTTATTCGTTCTAATCCTTAGAAGCGCTAATTGTGTATGTTCCAAAAATGTTTTGCAATAATGCACATATACCCTAGAAAATGAAAATTTGGCCTCACTAAGGTTTTTAGTAATGGTTTGACTCTACAGCTTTTATGATCCAAAGGGGTGAACTCCAATCCTAGTGCACCAGGGTTTTGACACAGTCTGAGAACTTAATCTTCAAGAGCTACTAAGGAGATCTGACAACCCAATAATGAACCAAACTTGTGAAGATTTCTTCCACAAGGACATTTATATAGCGGCTGTCACTACCATGGCGAAAATGGCTATTACCGCTTGAGGTTTCGTCAATGAAGTTTTCCCTATGAAGGGAATGTCCACTACGGTTAACCCTCTCTAAAGATGACTCACATTATTGTACCACAAGGGGACTTGGCTCCAGATCCAAGGTGTTTGACACCTTTTCACTTTTAACCCAAACAAAGCAGATAGATAAATCTGACACGCTAAGACAAAGTTTTGTTTCACCAAGGTCTATGATGTCAACTCCATGTGATCTATCAAACTCTCCAAGGAGAGAATGTATCAATCAATAAGAGAAGGTGCACTAACCAATTTTGATTCACCAAAGCTCGTGATGTCAACCCCACGTGATCTATCAACCTCTCCTGGGAGAGAATGTATCGATCAATAAGAGAAGATGCACTAACCAAGTTGAATGTGAAACACACTAAGTATCCTCCCTACCTACAAGGATTCTATCATCAAGAAGGATTTTTCTGAGAATCTAATCTCTCAAGAATCACAAATAGTGTTCATAGGGCCTAATTACTATGTGAGCACAGATATATTTCTGAAAGTAAATCTACCAAAAGTACCCAAAAGTAGAAAGAGAAACACTCAATGCTTAAAAAAAATATGAGGTGAGTCCACAAGGTGGAACAATTAACCCCTCACACAAGCTAAAAACAAGTCCACAACTTAGAAAACAAGTGAGTTCTAAAAAGCACAAAAGGGTTGCCAAGTGGAACACTTAACGCTTATGTCCTGTTGACCCCTCCCTTTAATGTGGTGCTGACCTTGCAACCATGGGGTGGAACAAGGGGTCAGTGGATTAGCGATTCCAATAACCCAAGATAGCAATCAAGATTAATCACAAGTATCTAAGACTACTTAATGAATCTTTAAGGGGTCACAACCTAGTATCAATTATGCAAGTGTGTAGAAATAGACAAAAGCATGAAAAGATGCACACAAGCCAGACACATAAGAGATTTATTTTAAGTCCAAATCAAAATGTTATTAGATGAAGGAGAATACCTGGGATCCTCACAATGCGCTTAGTAGATTTTACCTGATTTTTAGCAATTCTTGTTGAGCTTTTCCATGCAAGCAAGTGACGAACTCTCCAACAAGCAAACAAGTAAACAAGTTATGCAACATATATTCAACTTATGAAAACCATAGGGTTAGCTCTAAAAATCAATTATTATCAGCAATAATAACCAGCAATTAACCCAAATGACAACTCATATCATTCATTGAACCATGTAAAAAAAATAAGTGCATACCCATCATAAAACTTTATTTTTTTTGCTGCATTTGACCTAGTCAACAAGATCTGATTTTTTTTTTATGATTTTGGCCACAAAAATAGAAATTCAAAATAGATACCCCTACTAAAAAATAGAGAGCTTTCCAAAAATATAAAAATTTTATAAAAATCTCTTCATTTGTGCCCTAGAGACTTGTTTGATCAAAATAGACTAGTTTTTGTAAATTGACTATTTGAGCTATTATATTGCATCCAAATTTAAAACACAAAGAATGGACCCCCTATATAATTTGAAGAGATTTCCAAAAATGTAAAAATTTCTAAAAAATATTTTGATTTGCGCTGAAAATTAATTTTTTCTGGAATTTCAAGACAAAATTATTAAAAATTCAAAACATCTTAAAAAATTCTGAATTTTTTATTGTAGCTTCTTTGATATGTGTCCAACTTGAAAAAAAAAATTTAGAGAAAAAATCTAAGCTGTTTGAGAGATAAAATTAAATTTTTAAAACTTTAGGGTTTTAGCTCCCCAAAAAAAATCAAAACTAGCATGTAAAGGTGGGTTGCCCCATGGTGGGTACCAGAAATGTGTGTGTAAAAATTGTACCTGATCTATAGACACAACACTTCAGTAAAATATTAGAGGTTAGCTATAATCAAAATCATGCAAAATTGAAATCTAATCTAACGAAGCGATTTACTACCTTCTAATAGGTGCGAGATTGATGTTCTCAGATTGCTATCGAGATCAGTGACCTTGACGACACCTAAATGAAGGATTTGAATGAAATTGATCTAGATATGAAATATGAATGTAATTAATCTATATTTTTGATATTTTCTATGCAATGATATGAAAACTTGATATGGAATCTATGCTAATATGGAAATTGATATGCTAAAATGATCTAACAATGATATGAAAAAAAATCTAAATGAATGTAAAAAAAACAAATTGATCTCACAATAGCCTTGATTCGCAATAAGCTTTGATTCTCCAAATTCTAATTCTTCAGCTTGATTGTGTAATTCGTAGACGACTTTGGCAAAGTAAGCTTGCAAAATTATGAGATGATTTGAGATGAGCTGAAGCTTTAATTTATAGAAATTCAGAGCTTTGGAGGTGCATGGGAAAAAAAGCCATAAATCACTCAAATAACTCAGGGTAATTTTTGAGTTATTTTTAAATAAAAAATCATTTAATTCACAAAAACATGCAAATCATGCAAAAACAGCTTTTTAACTCAAATTAGAAATTTAGATCAACTTTAAAACTCAAATGATGTTGAGTTCCAAAAAGTCAATAACTTCCATTGATTTTCTGATTTGGAGTTTAACTGCTCTTTGATTGTGCACATGGATAATTATGAATTTATAAATAAATAAAGTGATTTATTCTCAACTTAACTAATTTTTTAAAATAAATAATTGATTTATGGGTTAATCAATTATTTAATCAAACTTTTATTAAAAATTATATTATTAAATAATGACAACATGCTTTAATTAATTAAATAAAAATTTAATCAATTATTCATAGGATATTGGATTTATTGTCAAAATTAAATAATACAATTAATAATAGATAGAATTAAATTTAATTACATAATTAAGTGGCAAGATATTAAATCTAATTAATTAAATATGAAAATAATCAATTAATCAAACTTAGGATAAATGTGATTTATTGCCAAATAATCACTAAATTAAAGATAATTAAGATAATTAAGAATATTGCTAGGAATATTTCCCGATGCAAAATTTAAGATAATCAATTATGATTCGATGATGTTTAGATGTGCCTTAGGTTAGGACTTCTATGTCAATTTCGTTTGATTTGAGGATGTAGGAGGTTAATAAACTTATAGCCCATTTTTGGGGTATTACACTAATAGAGTCCATCCTTTCATAAGGAATATTTATATTAGTGCATATTTTGTGGGCATCATTCCCACTGGGGTTTACTCTTTGATCAAGAGGTTCCCTAGTCAACATATCTTGTGTTATTGTGTCATTGTATATAAATATCTTTGTATGGTTAGTAATTGCATTGCTTACATGGTTAAATGTTGTTGAAGATGATAAAAGTTATAATTATCTGATAACTGATTCACCCCCTCCCCCTCTTAGTTATCTTGGTGGACTTTACTTTCTAACAATTGGTATCAGAGCGGCAGGTCCTTGAAAGGAAATTTTAACAGCTTAAGGAGATCCATGGTGAATTTTTGGAAAGAAAGCCCTAAGTTTGATGGAGTACATTTTGATAGCTGGAAAAAAAAGATGAAGACACATCTATTGTGTTTAGGACCAGGCTATTGGTTGATTACAAAGAATGAAAGGACTATAATTGAAGAAGACAATCTTGAAACAAGTACTAAAGATGAGGTAGATCTATTCATGTGTAACATACTTGCAAGAGAAACACTCTTGACAGCACTTCCAGAGAATGAATATAGTTAGGTAAAATGTTTTACGAAATCTAATGAAATTTGGAAAGCTTTACACTCTACTTTTGAAGATGATGAACATGCAAAAAGAGCTAGATTACATAATTGGATATGTGCATTTGAAGATATTAGAATGATGGAAGATGAATCTGTTAGAAGCTATATTGGTAGAATGTCAAAAATTGTTGCAGGGATAAAATCTTGTAGAGGATCAAAGACAGAGAATTAAGTGATATGGAAAATTCTGAGGACATTGACTCCTGCATTTAAGCAGACAACACAAATGATCAAACAAGTTATACCTTGTACTGCAAACTTTATAAGAGAGACTCTTCTTGGAAGATTGGAAGCAGCAGAGATGAACCTGAGGTTATCAGGAGACTTACCTAGAATGGAGATAGAATTCAGTGCTCTTAGTATTCACCCTACTTTGTTAAGAAGTACCAGTATGAGTGGAGATTATGCCAGCAGCAACAGATCTAAAAATGAAGAAGATAAGAAGATTGAAGAAGGTATTGCCTTGCTTGTGAAAAGAGAACTAAACAGTAAGAAAAATTTTAAATGTTGGACTTGTCAAGAATATGGTCATTTTGCATCTAAATGTCCTAAGAGAGTTAAGAAGTACAGAAATAATTTCAAGCCTAGAAGATCTAAGGAATGTTATTATGCTAATGATGAAGATCTTGAAGCTAGTATAGAAAGAACTTTGAGTGAAAGTGATACTGAGAATAATGATGAAATAGGATATGTAGCAATTAAAGAAGAAAGTTTTGAATCTGATGTTAAAGAAGAAAAATTATTAGTTTCCCAAGTTGAAAAGAAAGATGATTGGATTATAGACAGTGGTTGTTCACATCATATGACTAGTGATATGAAGAAGTTCATAAAGTTTAACAATTATGATAAAGGAGTTGTCAGAGTTGGTAACAATGCACCTTGTTTGATTAAAGGTATAGGATCTATTACTCTTGATGGAAAGACTAATACTGATGATGTTTACTTTGTTGATGGATTGAAACATAATCTTTTGAGTGTTGGACAGTTATTGGATAAGGGATATCAAGTTTAGTTTACTGAGAAAACTTATGTGATAAAGGATAAAGATGGAAATCTAATTGGAAATGGATCTAGAACCAGAGGTAATGTATTTCAGTTGAATCCTACTGAGATGACATGCTTGATTACTAAAATTGATGACAGTTGGTTATGGCATAGAAGGTTTTGTCATATAAACTTTGATAATATTGTGAAAGTGAGTACTACACTTGCAGTAAGGGATTTAACTAAAATTATGAAGCCTACTAACATGATTTGCAAAGAATGTGTGATGGCTAAATAGAAGAGAAGTTCATTCCCTAGTAAGAAGTTCACATCGGCAGAGAAGTTGGAGATTGTTCATACAGACTTGAGCAGTCCTACAAGGACTAGAGGATTCTATGGAGAAAGGTATTTTATGATTCTTGTTGATGATTTTACAAGAATGATGTGGATTGCATTTTTGAAAGAAAAATGTGAAGCATTTGATAAGTTTAAGATCATTAAGAATAAAGTTGAGAATGAATCTGGAATGAAGATTAAATGTTTGAGATCTGATAGAGGTGGAGAATTTACTTCTAGAGAGTTTAACACTTTTTGTGAAGTGAATGGTATTAAGAGACAGTTTTCAGCCCCTAGAACACCTGAACAAAATGGTATTGTAGAAAGAAGAAACGGGTGAGTAATTGAAGCAACAAGAGCTATGTTATTTGAGAATGACTTGGCAAAGACATTTTGGAGAGAAGCAGTGAATACAACAGTATATACAATGAACAAAGTACAAATTAGAGCAGACATAGATAAGACACCTTATGAATTATGGTTTGCACATGCACCTCAGTTAAGTATTTTAGAATTTTTGGAAGTAAATGTTATATAAAGAGAGATGATGATATTGGAAAGTTTGACCCTAGAAGTGATGAAGGTATTTTTCTTGGATATTCTTTGAAGAGCAAAGCATATAAATGTTACAATAAGAGAACTAAAACTATTGTTGAGAGCACAAATGTTAAAGTTGATGAGAAGTTTAAAATTCAGGAAAGAATGTTTGATTATGAATCTGATGAAGAAGCTAATCCTTAGCCTAACATTGAAACTACTAAATTATTCTATGAGACTGATAGTGAATTGTTGAATGAGAATCATACTACAGAAGAAACTAGAGAAGAATCTATAGTTGAAGCAAGATCAGTGACTATGACACTGAATAGGTATCTATCTAGACATCATCCTATTGAACAAATTATTGAAAGTTTGGACAGAGGAGTTATGACTAGAAATAAGGTACATTTATGTTTGATTTCTCAAATTGAACCTAAATCTACTAATGAAGCTTGTGAAGATGAACATTGGATTAATGCTATGAAAGAAGAACTAGATCAAATTGAAAAGAACAAGACATGGGAATTGGTTCCTAGACCTAAAGACAAGAATGTGATTGGAACTAAATGGGTATTCAGAAACAAGATGAATGAACAAGGAGAAGTAGTAAGAAACAAAGCAAGACTAGTATGTAAGGGATACTCACAGCAAGAAGGAATTGACTATGAAGAAACCTTTGCACCAGTAGCAAGACTTGAAGAAGTGAGAATGTTTTTGGCTTATGCAGCTTTTAAGAAATTCAAAGTGTATCAGATGGATGTGAAGTCCGCATTTCTAAATGGTGAATTGGAAGAAGTCTACATTGAGCAGCCTGAAGGTTTTCCTTTGACTCAAGAAGGAGATATGGTATGTAAACTAAAGAAAGCATTATATGGACTAAAGCAAGCACCTAGAACTTGGTATGCTATATTGGATAAGTATTTGTTGAAATTGGGATTTACTAAAGGAATAGAAGATAGTAATCTATACACAAAAGAAATTAAAAATGGAATGTTAGTTATAGTTATTTTTGTTGATGACATTATCTTTGGAGGAGAAGATGAAGCTAGTGACAAATTTGCTGATGAAATAAAGACAAAATTTGAAATGAGCATGATTGGTGAGATAAAATACTTTTTGGGATTACAGATAACATAGAATAGTGATGGTATCTTTGTTAGCCAGACAAAGTACTTGAATGATTTGCTAAAAATATTTGGAATGGAGAACTGTAAACTAGTTGGAACACCTATGGTTACTGGACACAAACTATCAAGCAAAGATGAAACACCAACAGTTGAGCAGAAGAAATACAGATCCATGATTGGAGGATTGCATTACTTAACACACACTAGACTAGATATACAACATTCAGTTGGAATGGTAGCAAGATTTCAAGCTGAACCTAGAGAGTCACATTATGCAGCAGTAAAGAGGATGTTGAGATATTTAATAGGCACAATGGACTATGGATTGTGGTATGAAAAATCTGATCATTTCACCCTATGTGCATATACAGATGCTGATTGGGGAGGTAGTGTTGATGATAAGAAAAGCACCAGTGGTGGAGCCTTTTTTCTTGGAGGAAGATTGATTTCATGTTTGAGCAAGAAGCAGAATTGTATTTCACAGAGTACACCAGAAGTAGAATATGTAGTAGCAGAAAACAATTGTAACCAAATAATTTGGATGAAGCAGATGCTAAAGGATATTGGAATTAAGTTTTTTGAGCTTGTTGTCATACATTGTGACAACACCAACACAGTCAGTATGTCTAATAATCTTGTTTTACATTCTAAGACTAAGCATATAGAGATCAAGTATCATGTTGTAAGAGAGAAAGTAGTTGAGAAAGAAATCAGACTGGAGTACATAAGCACAAAGGAACAGATAGCAGACATATTTACAAAGCCTTTGCCTAAGGATACATTTGAGTATCTGAGAGGTATGCTTGGGGTTATGCCCCAGCCTACTTTTGATTAATGATGCAGCTGGTTGCATCTATCCAGTGGTATATGAGCCCTATTTTTTTTTGGATTGGATGTTAGTACTTCCTCTATGAAGGAGTATGTGTATCTGAGCTGAGTCATGAGGACTCTTGTGAATGTATTTTCTAAAATAGTGTCTTTGGACATTGATTTGTCATTGACATAGTGATGAAATTTCTATCATTGATGTTAATGGGGGAGAAGTGTATATGAAAAATCTTGTGTACCATCTATTGGAGAGAACTTAAAAGGATAACAAAGAAAGATTTGATTGATGAAGAAGATTTGAAGAACTTTCAAAGTATCAGTGCAGCAGTATTGGATTTTTGGAACATTGGATATTTTTCATCTATATTGCCATCAATGCCAATGGGGGAGATTGTTAGGAATGAATGCTGGATGTTGGTAGTCATTTTGTAGCAATTTTTGTTGCATTCATGAATATGATTGTCATTGATGTCAACACAGTGATCTTCTAGAGACTAGCAGAGAAGCAAATAGTGTTTTGATTAGCGCACATGGGATATTGTAGTTGGAGCTATGAAATGTTGATGTTATACTCTTTGATATGTTATTTTTCTATGGTTAAGAGCACAGATAGTAATTCATTGATTCATGAAAGTTATGAGTATTTTGGTAGAAGCAGTATTCAGGCAGTGTTCCTGAGTAGCGGTTTGTGGAAATCGAATGATATCCCGTAATCGGGATGGAATCTAGTTTTGCGTAGTTAAAGGGAAGTTTGAGACTCATTGATGATGATGTGGTTCATAGCACATACTTTGAGGTCACATGAATGAAGAGTTATTGCATCTGAAAGCTGACAGTTTTGTGTAATTTTGATGTAGTGTATGGATACTTTTATTTCGTAATTGTGTGCCGACTCATTTGTAATTATTTGAGTGTGGTATAAAGGAAGGAATGTTTTTTCCTTATTATATAGAGTTGTAATATGAAAGAAGTGTGAGCATGGTTTTGGTTGCATGCGAATGTAAGCATGAAGTGAAGAAAAGAGTCTAAGAGGTTGTGAAAGTGATATTGTGAAGGAAGACATGCGAAGTACAGAGATCTGGAATTGAGATCTGATGTAGCAGTGAGTGCAGTTTGGCATAGTAAGGAGGTAACATATTTCATATTATTCTACTATATAATATTAAGGTTATTTGGACAGTGTGTTCAGTGATCTTTCCCTGAAGCTATTTGGGCAGTGGGTCCTTCTATCTTCCATATCTCTTAACAAGGTTAGAATCTTTTAACAAGGATTCAAAATCTCCTAACAGAGATTTATATGTAGTGAATGTATTTCATAAGACTCCTAATAGAGTCCATCCTTTCACAAGGAATATTCATATTAGTGCATCTTTTGTGGGCACCATCCCCACCGGGGTTTACTCTTTGATCAATAGGTTCCCTAGTCAACATATCTTGTTTTATTGTGTCATTGTGTATGAATATCTTTGTATGGTTAGTAATTGCATTGCTTACATGGTTAAATGTTGTTGAAGATGATAAAATTTATAATTATCTGATAACTAATTCACCCCCCCCACCCTCTCAGTTATCTTGGTGGACTTTACTTTCTAACAAAGAAATCACTGTATTAACTTTCATCTGCATCATAATCATTTTTTTGCTTACACAAAACCCCCTTATACTGAGACAATAATGTTTTCCTCTTATGTTGATAAAAGGGAAGATCTACAAACTTGATGGAAACACTATTAATTGTAGACTCTTTGCCAACATCTTGATATCCACTGACCTCACTTTCAGCATTATAATAAGCATCCTCAGCACAAATAGAGTTAGCATCATCATCATTTTCATACTTAAAATGTTCTATTGAATTAGTCCACCTATCAGTCTGCCTAATGCGTTCTTTTGATGTAACTTTGTCATTTTGAGAAACATTCTCAGCATCAAACATGGGTTGTTTAGGAATACTATTTGTATTATTTTCTTGCTGATGATCCTTTAGTAGCTTACTCCATTCACCATCATCAGCAAATTATTTTAGGAACAACCATTTAAAATCAATTAATAAAGAGACACATTTTGGGGGTAAACTTAAATACCAATCAGCTACAGCCCCTTTGAAGGATCTCCCAAAAAGCATCATGCTAACATCTTCATCAATCTCATACTTTACAATGAATCTAAAGAATACTAGAACATGCTCAAGTTTTGACTTAGACTGATCATCAAAAATTGGGATTAATTCAATGAGCTTACTTGAAAAAGAATTAAGGAATCTTGGAACAAGAGCATAATTTAAAGCTCTATCTGACTTAATAAAACACAACCTCCTAGGCTGGCTTTTTTCCTAGTTACTCATCTGATTTGAAACAAGATGAGAACCACTCATCTTATTTGTCTTTATAAGAGGTACACCAAAACATTTTAACCTCTATGACAACATTTCAATGTTTCTTGTCATTAACAAGATATTCAGCATGAAAACATGAAACTGTCCTATGTCACTCTTCCCTTCTTACTAGTGCTGAAACACTTAATAGGGAACAAAATAATTTATAGCTGATCTTATGAAAAGATACATAAAGATCAAGAAATACCTAGAAGTGTTATGGTTGAAACTCAACCTACTGACTGGAAGGATTGATAGATCTGAAGCTTGCCTCACTGAAATCTTTGTGTAGTCACCACCTCCTTGAAGAGGAAAAATATGTTAATTACTAAAAACTCCTTCTGTATCCTTTTCCATACAACAAAAACTTTACTAGAATCTTAAAAACTATTTATCAAGACTATAAATACATCATTTCATACACTGATCAAACAGAGAACTCAAAGTTACCACTCACAACTTGGTGAGATAATATAATTTTTCTTTGAATCTGACTCTATACTTTCAATGGTAACTACTGGATGTGATAAATAAGAAGGCTAGGAGTCTAGCTCTACTCGTACCTATATTATTTATGACAATTTTATAAAACCAGAGATATCAAACTAGACTTAGCATGACTATTTCATCTCTATTCCCTAGCAGAGTCACCATTTTGTTGGCTCTTGGTTTAGAAATATTTTAACTACCTTTATTAATGTAGAGATATACCTATGGGGTAGCTTACTTCCCACAATCAATACATTCATACAAGAACAAGAACCAATGAACAAAGCATAGAGGCTTTCTACACTTTGAACTTTGCAAAATTCAGACGGGTGCACCTAGGATTAGGATCGCTTAATTTCACCTTTTCACTAATCCTCACAAAGTATATATGTGCCCATAATAAAAAATTTTATCTATGACATAAAGGGATAGGATGTGAAGCTAAGCACACTATCAAGTTACTCACAAATAAAGAAGGGGCTCATTGCTATTGAGTCCACAACTACTGACTTAAAGATTTAGAATTTGATTTGTTTGTCTTCGGCCGGTAGAACTATTAGACAAGAAAGAACATCTATTTTGACAAAATGTCTATGATCAATCCCTTATCCATTAGGCATATTCAAAAACAATTCCTCACTATATTTTTTATTCCTATCATTCACCTTGCAAATGAAAATCAAATGAGAATCTCACTACTTACCTATATCCTCCTCAATGCTCTACAATTCTGTTGGGTTATATCAAGCATTTACTTAACTTTTCAATTAATAGCAAAACATATTAAAACATACAGCACTTATGTCTGCAGCTATTGATCTTGAAGTCATTAACTCACAAGATAATATAAAATTACAAACTATTAAACAGGAGACAAGATTCTGAGCTATTATGGAAATCCTAATATTAGTTGCCAAACTGATACAGGAGTGACTTACTGAACATAGAATACTCCACAAATGAATTAAAAAACTATAGATTCATTAAGATCTTTGTAAACCAGAGAGGTTGCAGACCTCTTCTAGAAATCCCTAGATGCAAGACTAAAGAACTGAGTCTATCTTTGGTCTCTTGTAAACGATTCTTTTCTCAAGCCCAGAAAGAACTCTTAGGACCAACTCTGATGATATTTATAGAGAATTCGAAACCTCTATTAAATGATCTTTGAAATCCTTATTAAGGATTGCAACAAGCTTAGGATCATTTAGGTCAAAATTAGGGCAACATTGTCACTTCAACTGCATGGAAATAGGAAAAAAATTATTATTGAAGTGACAAGGAAGAAACCCTAAGTTAATCAAAAAATATCAGAGACAAATCTGATATCTTTTACATTATGGAAACATTGTAGCTCTAACTAAGTAGAGTTTTTAATGCACTAGTGAAGTTTTGTAGGTGTCATACCACCATAGCTTTTATCATCTAACAAGGATTTACGTGATACCAAATGATTGTGTTATGGGTTATATTTCATGTTAATACTTTATATGTTTTATGAGATGCATGCAAAGTTATGGATTCATTAAATGGTTAAGAAAGTTAAATAAAAGTGTTTTGAAGTACTGATTCACCCCTCCCCTCTCAGTACTAACCTTTCCATACTTAACCCAGCATAAATCTCTACCAAAATTACCAAAAATCCTTCAAAAGGCCTCATCAATCTTTACAGGTCTACATCCAAACCTAGCATGGCGACACCCAAGAGGAGAAGAATGAAAGATCATAAAACAAAATGAAAATAGTGTATCTATTTTAGGGTTTCATCATCAACTCAGTCATTCAAAATAAAAAGTGTATATTTTTTCCACCTTTTAAATTATTTATCCTCTGGCTAATACCCATGTGGGTATGTAGGCTCTTATAAATTTTAAGTGATAGTTTTTATCACTTAAATGGATTTTTATTTTTCCATTTTTTATATATATATTTGAGTTGCTAAAAAAAATATTATTTAAATGATGATTTATAAAAAAAAATTAATATTGTTTAAATAATACAAAATATGAAAAATAGGTTTTAAAGTAATAATAGATATTTATTTTTTACACTTTATATTAATATTATTAAATACTTTATAATAATCACTTTAACAAACATTATTATATTAATAATATTATTATGTGATTACAAATTGTTTCTTAATAAATATTATTAATATAATTGGTATTTATTAAAATGATAAATTATAAATTACTTAATAATTATTAATTATAGTTGAAAATGGATACTTATTATTACTTTGTATGCCAAAGGAGATATTATTGTGTGTTATCTTATTTGTGTGGGTCTCAAATACTCATTTGGTGCATCCTTCTTACTCTTTCCTCTACAAAAAGTCTTAGTTTAGGTAGTTTTAAGGTGAGGTGCCATTAAGAACTAGCTTACTCTAGAGTTCCACTTCTTTTTCAGGTTATCCTCAACCTAGAATTGTTCCCATGTATTAATAGGTTGTTGTATTCTCTTTCTCAGCAAGGATGCAAGTTACCTCATTGATAACAATAAGAACAAAGGCATCATTGGAATATCAGGTCAATAGAGCTTCAATAGAGCTTCAAAAACACATAGGAAAAAATCACTATAAGTCAATATAAAGAGGGATATCATTATCATTATATACTGAAAGTTACTATCACAAAAGGGTAGTGATTAATGTTTTGACATGGAGATGCTACTATAACCTTGCATTTTAAATAGCTAAATATAGTAGCCATGTATATTTTCCCAAGAGATAAAAATATCCATTGTCATGGCAATGACCATTAAGATCTTGATGATTCAAGAAAATATGCAAACAGAGTTAGTCAATGGTACTATTTCAGAACTTTGAAAATAGTATACTATTTAGGGAGATAACAAATGTCTTATAAGCTATAATAGAGAGATGTCTTAATAATAATGGCGACAATGTGTCGAATGCCATGTATGCATATTGAAAGTCATTGGTTACTGTATCATGCATGATGGTAGTCACTATAATGTTACAAGAGGAGTAAAAGGACACCATGATCAGATGTGAAGACCAAAAAATCAAACAAGACTTATAGGAAATGATGGATCGATAGCTTTGAAGGGGGAAAATCTTATGACAGTGATGAAAATTAGAAGAACAGAACCAATGATCCAAGATCACTAAAGTAAAGAATGAAATTGTAATTTAGGTGCTAAATTAGGCACTAATTTAGATGCTACTAATTCAGGTGCTAATTTAGGTGCTAAGTTAGCCTCTACTAATTTAGATGCTAAATTATGTGCTAAATTAGGCACTAAATTAGGTGTTAAGTTAAGTGCTACTAAATTATGTTATAATTCAGGTGGTAAATTAGGTGATAATTTAGGTAGTAAATTAGGCACTAAGTTAGGCACTACGAATTCATGTGCTTATTTAGGTTCTAAATTAGGTGCTAAACTAGGTACTAATATAGGTGCTAAAATAGGCACTAAGTTAGGTGCTACTAAAATATGTGCTCATTTAGGCACTAAATTAGACACTAAGTTAGGTGCTACTAATTAAGGAGCTAATTTAGGTGCTAACTTAGGTGCTAAATTAGGTGCTAAATTAGGTGCTAATTTAGGTACTAAATTAGGTGCTAATTAAGACACACTTGTAACCACTATAGTGTCCATTCCCCTAGCACTTGTGTAGGTCCATTTGAGCCCTTGCATTAGCATTTTCCCTCTCGGGATGCTTAAATTATTTGTCAGCAACTATCTTTTAGCATTGCTTTTGCATTAATCATGTGTTATCCTTGTCACTTTTTGTGTTTGAGCATGATTCATTTGGACACTAGTGCATCACATGGACGTTCACATGTCACATATTCATCCACTAACATCTTAATGTTCAAATTTTTATCATGTGCATGCTTTCCACTTGTCACTCACTTTTATCAATGGAAATGGCCCAAGATCTTCTATAATGTCCTGGAAGCCTCTTTTCCCTCCTATTATCTCTTTAAATATGTATATTTTCTTCATTCAAGCTCTCTACAAGTGATCTCTCTCTATCTCTCTTGTTCTCTTGCATTATCTTGGCATTTACAACTCTCTTGCTCTCCTATTTACTACAACAATCTCTTGCAACAATATACACAATTCTTTTAGCTTTCTCAAGCATCCTTGGTAATACCTTTCTATCTCTCTTCTATCTTTGAGCATCTTAGGATTCATCACATCCCTTACCTATCATTTATCTTGTGTAATAGGGTCTCTCCTCCCTCGAGTGAGGTTTGTTTCTATTTCTTGTCTTATGTAATAGGGGTTTTCCTCTATTAAGCGGAGTTTATTTTTATTACATTATTTATTATTCATTCATATTTTTAATCCATCTATCTATCTAGTTTCTATAGAGGTGAAAACACCAAAATAAGGACTCGACTGAGAAAAGTCTCCAAATAGCCCCAAACAATCTTTATGCAGGAGCATCCTGGATGTAAGAGCAATCTTGCATCACCCAAAAATATTTCTATTTTTGTATTCAATAACAGCTATCTTGTGCAGAGCTACTATTTATGGAAACTTGCTATTTTTAGTAAGTTGGTCATACAATCTCAGAATGTTCTAATTTTACATGTGGAGGTTCATCTCAGCCATATCAGCCTGCTAGTAAAGTTTCATGGCTAGATCAGGTCTAGTTTTCAAGATATTGAAGATTTTTGGTATTGGCAGCAAGGTACACAAACTTTGAACTTGGTTTTGAAGGCTTTAGAGGCCCCAAATGAGGTCAAAAATCTGGGTGATAGGAGCTTGCATAAATCAAGCCTGTAGAGCACTTCGTAGCCTTTCCAAAATGGGATTATAATAGTTAATCAGGTCAACTGGTGATGACTTATGGTCTCCAGAAGTTGGATCACTTGAAATGGTAGAAAATAACTTTCCTTCAAAATTTATTATGAGCCAACTTTGATGTAATAAATTGAAAAATAAAATAATTCTAAGTTTGGTCAACCCTAAGGGCTAAATTTTTGGAACCTTCTCGGGCGGTGGAAAATGCCTATATAAAGAAGGCCCGTAGTATTGTCTAGGGCAGTTCTGGGTAGTAGATCTAGGTATTGATTCGAGGCTTTGTCCTACAGAATGTTGTAAGGGAATGCCCATGTGGCTTTGCATATTGTAATTTTGAAAGTTTGTAATTCCACATTTGAGGAGATAATAAGAAGCCAATTTTATGTTCTTGCATATTGTTGTTGTTTCTCTATTTTTGTTATGTGTTTGTGGTATTAAGGGGAGAACCCTTCATCAAGTGGTATCAGAGCAGGAGTTCCTGAGTGTGTAAATAGATCGTCGACTATGAGGCAATTTTCACCAGGACCGTGGTTAGGGTTTCAGCATGCATCACAAAAATGCCTCCACAAAGGGAATGTAGTGGAAGAGCTGGTGTTGTAACACCTAATGTTAGAGGGCTCTAGAGACAAGTGCGAGCATTGCAAGAAGAGATTCGTAGAGGAATGAATCTTAATGTCAGAGATGAAAGTGAGGATGAAGCTAAAGAAGGAAATGATGATAAAGAAGAACAAGGCAAAATTTTGAATCGAGAAGAAGAAAGGCTTTTTCGGGCCATTTCCAAGATCGAAAAAAGACCTAAGATCAAGGTTCCTACATTTTTAGGAAATCTTAACCTAGAAGAATTGATCGACTGGATCAATGAATGTGAAGAATATTTTGACTATGAAGATATTGAGGATCTTGATAGGGTCAAATTCATGAAGGCCAGAGTGAAAGGTCATGTGAAGATCTGGTGGCAAGACATTCAATTGGAGTGAAATAGAAGAGGGAAAGATAAAATCACAAGATGGGATCAGATGGTGAATAAATTGAAGCGACAGTTCATTCTTGTTGATTAGGAGCTTGACCTACTAAAGAAGATGCAAAGTTTGAAGCAAGCAGGAAGATTTGTTCAGGAGTATACAGAGGAGTTCTATCAAATCCTCATCACAACAAGCCATGCGGAAGCTAATAAGGAGAAAGTTGCTCGTTACCTTAATGGGTTGAGGCCAAGCATTCAGGAGGAGCTGAATCCAGTTCAAATGAATAGTATTGAAGAGGCATACTAGTTTGCCCTAAAAGTCAAGGAAAAGCTGAACAAGAAGTTCGAGAGAAGAAAAAATGGAACAGGTCATGGTGGATGATCTGGCGAACTGTCATATGGAGGCTGAAATGAAGATCCGAAAAAGAAGGATGAGGCCGGTAGTAGTAAAAATCAAAGAGGAAAAAATTCCAATCATTTCCAAGATTAGAATAATAGAGATCAGAGAGGAAGAGGAAGAGGACAAGGTTCAAAAAGAGGAGGCTTCCATGGAACATGTTTTCATTGTGGAGAAGAAGATCATAGGGCATTTGAATGTCCTCAATGCCAAGAAAGGATAGATAGGAGGAATGAAGGCCAGGCCAGAGTTGCACATGTAGATGAAGATGTCAGATCATCAAATTCAGAAGATGCTGAAAGAGGAGAAACGTTGATTAACAGAAGAGTCCTGCTGAGTGGTGAGAATGAACCTGAACAAAGGAGGAGCTTGTTTCTCACTAGATGCAAGTGTGAGGGAAAATGTCTTGATGTGATTATTGATAGTGGAAGCACTAATAATTTGGTGTTAGAAGAGATGGTGACAAAGTTGAAGCTCAAGAGATAGAAACACCCACATCCATATTGGATTGCCTGGGTGCAGAATGACCACAAGGTCATGGTCAGTGAACAATGCCAAGTAAAGTTCAAGATCGGCGGGTACCAAGATGAGGTACTATGTGATATCATATCTATGGATGCATGTCATATGTTGTTGGGTAGACCATGGCAGTTTGACAGATGTGTTGTACATGATGGTCGTGCAAATACCTATTCCCTGACAAAGGATGGAGTGTGACATAAGCTAAAGCCATTGAAGGAGACCGAAGAAAAGGTATGTGGTAATGCAAGAATAACATTTGTTGATGGAAGAAAATTCTTAGATGGTATGAGGCATGAGCATGTGTGTTTTGCTTTAATTCCAAAAGTTGGTAAAGAAGAAGTAGAGGATGTACTTATAGAGGTTGCAGATTTGTTGAATGAGTTTCAAGATATTGTATATGATAATGTACCTGATGGATTACCACCGGTAAGGAAGATCAGTCATTAGATGGATTTGATTCCAGGAGCCAGTTTTCCAAACAAAGCAGCACACAGAATGACACCAGTAGAAAGTGAAGAGTTGAACAAATAAGTACATGAGTTGTTACAAAAGGGATTGATTCGGGAGAGCCTGAGTCCATGTGTTGTACCAGCAGTATTAGCACCAAAGAAGAATGGAGAATGGAGGATGTGTACAAATTCCAGAGCAATAAACAAGATCACAATCAAGTATAGGTTTCTATTGCCATGAATGGATGATATTATGGATTGTTTGAGTGGATCTGTGTATTTCTCAAAGATAGATCTGAAGAGTGGATATCACTAGATTTGAATCAAAGAAGGAGATGAATGGAAGACTGCCTTCCAGACAAAGGAAGGACTATATTAGTGGTTAGTCATGCCTTTTGGGCTAACCAATGCACCAAGCACTTTCATGTGCCTCATGAACGAGGTTCTAAAAGAATTTCTGGCTAAGTTTGTCATTGTGTACCTAGATGACATTTTGATCTTTAGTAAGACATTGGAAGAGCATATGATGCATATTCATATGGTGTTTGAGAAGCTGAGAGATGAGAAATTGTTGATTAATTTGAAGAAGTGCTGTTTTGTGAAGAAAGAGTTAGTGTATTTGGGATTTGTCATTTTAGCAAAAGGTCTAAAAATTAACCCATAGAAAGTACAGGCTATCCTTGAATGGCCTACTCCAAGGAGTGCTACTAAAGTAAGATCTTTTCATGGTTTTCCTAGCTTTTATAGAAATTTTATCAAAAAATTTAGCATTATTTGTGGACCCTTGACTGAAATAATGAGAGGGGATAGAAAAGAGTTCAAGTGGACTAATGGGGCAGATAAGAGTTTTAAACTATTGAAACAGAATGTTACAGAACAACCTTTTTTAGCACCTCCAAATTTTAATAAGGTGTTTCAAGTAGACTGTGATGCTAGTGGTACTACAATAGAAGCTTTTATGACCTAAGAAGGTAAACCTATTGCTTATTTCAGTGAGAAGTTAAATGATGCCAAGAGAAAGTATTATGTTTATGATCAAGAATTTTATGCTATAGTTCAGGCATTGAAGAAGTGGAGACACTATCTGCTTCCTAAGGAGTTTTTTTTGTATACTGATCATCAAGCTTTGCAATATTTGAATAGTGAAGGAAAGTTGAATCAAAGGCATTTGAAATGGGTTGAGTTTTTGCAGAGTTACACATTTGTTTTGAAACACAGGAGTGGAAAGTCTAACAAGGTTGCAGATGCCCTTAGTAGAAGGCAACTATTGCTAACAGAAATACAAATTGAAGTGGTTGGGTTCAAGGAACTCAAGAATTTGTATCCAGAGGATTTTGATTTTGGTGAAGCTTGGAAAGCTTGTAAAGAACCTGTTACTCTAGACAGAATGAAGTGGCTGGATTTTATCATCCAAGATGATATGCTATTCAGAGGGAGTCAGTTGTGCATTCCACAAAGTTCTATGAGGGAGAATATCATCAAGGAGAAGCATAGTGGAGGATTGGCTGGACATTTTAGTCATGATAAAACCCTTGCTTTGGTCAATGAGAATTATTATTGGCCACAGTTGCAGCAAGATGTCAAGAATTTTGTGTAGAGTTGCAGAGTATGTCAGATGGGGAAAGGACTGAAGTAGAATACAGGGTAGTATCAGCCATCACCTGTACCAGAGAAGCCTTGGGAGGATATCAGTATGGACTTTGTTCTTGGTTTACCAAGGACACAGTGGGGACATGATTCAATTTTTGTGGTAGTTGACAGATTTTCAAAGATGGCACATTTTATTCCCTACAAGAAGACTAATGATGTTGTTCATGTGGTGGAATTATTTTTTAGAGAAGTGGTGAGACTACATGGTTTGCCAAAGAGTATAGTTTTAGATAGGGACACTAAGTTCATTTGATATTTCTAGCGTACATTGTGGAAGAAGTTGAACATAGATTTGAAGTTCAATTCATCACATCATCCACAGACTGATGGATAGACAGGGGTTTTGAATAGGAGTTTGGGAAATTTGCTGAGATGTTTGGTTGGAGATAAGCCAACAGGATGGGATTTGATTTTACCAAAGGCAAAATTTTCATATAATAATTCTGTCAATAGGAGCACTAGTAAATCACCATTCCAGATTGTATATGAGAGTAGTCCAAGAAATGCATTTGAGTTGAGAAAGATAGATAAAGGAGAAATAAGTAGTGCTGAAGCTGAGGATTTTGCAGAACATTTGAAGAACATCCATGCGGAGGTGAGGAAGCACATTACCAAGATGAATGCATAGTATAAGGCTAAGGCAGATGAAAGAAGGAGGCATAAGGAATTTTAGGTTGGAGATGAAGTCATGGTTCATTTGCGGAAGGAGCGATTTCTAGTTGGTACATATAACAAATTGAAAATGAAGAAGTTTGGGCCATGTAAAATACTGAAGAAGCATGATTCAGGAAATGCATATGAAGTAGAATTGCCTACTGAGCTGATTATTTCACCAATGTTTAACATTTTAGATCTGACAGAGTATCATGAGGGAGGTGTTGAAGATGAGATCACAATAGCATAGTGGAGTATTCTAGCAACTAGTTCGGATACCAAAGAGATTGAGGATATAGTGGATAGTCGTGTTGGCAGAAGCACAAGGAATAGGACATATGAAGAATATATGGTCAAGTGGAAACACTAATACATTTGGGGTGAAATTGTGATGACAATTTGCGATGGCAGGCAAATGTTATATGTTTTTGGCAGTTTTTTTTCAATTATAACCTGACAACGTCGCAATTACAATGTTAACGAGATATAAGAAAAAAAAAAAAAAAAAACATTGGTCATTTCTATGTTCAATAGCACCGAGAGGGATTTTTGCATCTATTGGATAATTTGTATGCTGGACAAGGAGATCTCTGTGGCCAGGCATCTATGCGGTGAAAGGCATTGTACATTCAAAATCCAAAAGGTCAAGAAAGGTATGATTTTAAACTTCACTTCCTCCTTTTGTGTTGCCCTCTCTTCTCTTTATCATGCACTCAGGTACTTCAGGTGTCACTTCTATATTGTACACTAATTCGTATCAGTGCCTCCATTAAATGGAACACTGCCCCTTAAACTCTTGATAGCACCGATAGGTGAAAGCTTTGTTGTATTATTGTCATACATTATTCTTTATATTTCTAGGTCATAAGACCAATCATTAACATTATGCTTCATGGAGATTCTAAAAATGCCTTGGACTGTACTTTCAAATGATATAGTCACAAGCCCAGCTAGGGTTTACAAATATCGTTTAAAAACCTAAACATTCCTCTGACGATGTCCTTCATTTCAACAAAGCACTCAACACAGTGCACAAATCTGAAAATGCCTTGTAGAAGGCTCTCAAGACTGCACTAAGTCTTTTGATAAATCTACATGTTTGTCACTAGGGTGTAACTATTACCATTTTAGTTACGACGACAATTCGATGGTTCTGCATCACTTTGTATGAAGTGTTTAAGCTGTAGAAGTACAGCAGTTATAGAATGGTTGTTGAGAATTTATGGATATTCTAAAGTTAACCAACTAGGGTATGTCATGATATCCACTGTATAAAAGTGCACTAAAAAATAGTAGTGTTTAAAAATTATGTTATGATTTTTTAATTAAAAATTCTTTTAACTATCAATACACCAAATCATTTTGTATGATCAATTAAAGCTGTAGAAGTTCAGTAGCTAATAGAACGAGGGTTGAGCATTTTTGGATGGGATATTCTAAAATTACATATTTGGTTTGATAAATATACCTTCTAATTTTTGTTGAACTTTCACACCAAGGAAATAATGCATGGGTCCTATATTTGACATTTCATATTTCTATTTCATTTCTTTCTCCATGAGAGCTTTGTTGTTACCTATATAAATAAGATCATCGACGTAAAGGCAACCAATGAGAATATCATAATCAATATGTTGAACATATGAGGTTGGCTCTTAGTTTCTTCTACTAAATCTCTTCTTCAAGAAATAACTGCTAATCCTTGTATACTAGGCACTGGGAGCTTGCTTCAACCCATAAAGTGTTTTTTCTAAAAACTTGTAAACTAATTGTTCTTTGCCTAGAATTTCATAGCCCATAGGTTGTTGAATGTTCCACATAGACATCCTTATCTATATAACTATTAAGGAAGATAGATTTTACATTTATCCGAGATACTAGCCACTTGTATTGTGTAGCAATATCCAATATAATCTTGATTGTATCAAGTCTAGAAATTGTAGCAAAAGTTTCTGTAAATTGCTTGAGGTGTTTGTGCAAATCCTTTGGTGACTAGTCTAGCCTTGTGTCATTCTATTGAACCATCAACATGATATTTCACCTTATAAATCCATTTGACATGAATCACTTGTTTATCTTTGGGAAGTTGCAAATAATTTCTATGTTTTATTTTTATTAATGGCATTCATCTCATCATTCATAGCATTAATCCATACTTTGCCTTTGACTACTTTTTCATACATAGAGGGTTCCACTTGAATTGTACTAAACAAAGAAAAATTAACAATTGGTTTTATATTGTAGTCCTATGATAAATGTCAAATAGTCTTTCTGCATTTCTTGAAGAGCTTGGAGTTTATGCTTAATGCAAATTATCATCAAAATTTGTGCTACTAGAAGAACTTGGTGGACTGGAACTTGAGCTCCTATTAGAGCTTGAACTTCCACTTGAGCTTGTGGGGAGGAGGAACACTGCCATCTTCAATGCCCATGATTATTAGTATATTTTGTTGTACACCATTTTTCCATTGACAGACTCTCCCTTCATCAAAAACATTTTTTGTGCTAGGATTATAGCACATGTACCCTTTAGTTGCATTGGAATATCCCACAAGGATACAAAGTTGGGATTTTGTATCCAACTTCGTCTGCCTTTGAATTGGAATATGAATAAATGCTAGACAACCAAATACATGAAAATGAGCTACAAAAGTATTATGACTACTTTGAGTTTCCTTTGAGTGATGTTCTTGATTGATTTTGTGTGACCTCAATTCAAAATATATACTATTGTTGCCACAACCCCCTAATAACTATTTGGAAGACATTTTGATTGCAACATACTTCATGCCATTTTCATAATGGTACCGTTCTTTCTTTTTGCATTACCATTTTTTTGGGAGTATAAGCCACAGTAAATTCTCTTTATGACATAGTTGTTGCAAAATAAAAAACTCTTTGGAAGTAAATTCTCCCCCTCTACCTATTTGAGTATTTTGAGATAATACCCAATTTCCTTTTCAAGCATAGCTTTATAATTCTTGAAGCATTGAAAAGCCTTAGATATCTACATAAGAAAATAAACCAACATGTGGCAAGGAAATCATCAATAAAAGTTAAAAAATAAATATCCTTACCCAATTTCTCCTCTTGCATATCACCACAAATGTCAACACACAAGCTCTATTGGAGATATTGCCCTCCATGATTTGTTCACTGAAAAATTATCATGATGGTGCTTGTGCACACCTTGAAAAAATTTCTTCTTTGGATTGAATTGTAGGAAGTCCTCTAACCATATTCTTCTTGTGAAGAAAACTTAATCCTTGAAATTTAAAATGACTGTATTGTTGGTTCCATAACCACGAATCATCTGTTATTACCATGAATGCATGCATCTTAGTGGAAACCAATGGGAGAGGAAATAATATATTCTCTATCATACAAGACTTTGCTACAAGCGATATTTATCTGATTTATTAAATATCTTGTTGTGGTTATCTTCAAATACACTTTCGTAATTTTATGCTACTAGCTGCCCAATATTCAAAAGATTATGTTTTAGTTTTGGCACAAGTATCATGAATATAATAATTTCTCCTTTCTTAGTCTTCACTACAAGGGTACTTTTACCCATTACATCATTTTCTTTATCATCACTAAATTTAAGTTAGACTTCTTATGAATCATCTGATTTGACAAAGAGGGTATATTTACTTTTCATATGATTTGAATAGCTGCTATTTAGGAACCACACATTCTTTTGGTGTTCTTTTGTCAAAATGCACGCAAAGAATGTAGAGTACTTTGCATCTTTGGAAGACTTTAATTAATTGTCTTTCGACTTATTCAAGTCAATATTTTTTCCCTTCGTGTCCATATTGTTTAGAACACCTGCATTGAATGATTCAGTGATCCACTTCCTATTCCTTGTTCTCTACCATGTCCTTTATTAGCTAAAATTTCCTTGGAATTTATTTGGGTGAGGAAGAGTCTTTGGAGAGTTTCTTCAATTTTTGTAGGAGATTTGAAAGCTTGCACCAAGCTTTCTATAGAACATTGCATATACTTCTCATGAGATTGTAAAGAACTTATCTATTCTGCCACTTTGAATGTGGTTAGATCATTCCTTTCTTCAATGGCTATCACCACTGAATAAAAGTGAGGAGGAAGAGATCAATATGTGTCCTCCTCACTTTGCCTTTTTTAAATAGAAATTTCATCCAAAAGATATAAATCATGGGAGAGTTTCTTCAATTTTTGTAGGAGATTGGAAAGCTTGCACAAAGCTTTCTGTAGAACATTGCATATACTTCTCATGAGATTGTAAAGAACTTATCTATTCTACCACTTTGAATGTGGTTAGATCATTCCTTTCTTCAATGGCTATCACCACTGAATAAAAGTGAGGAGGAAGAGATCAATATGCGTCCTCCTCACTTTGCCTTTTTTAAATAGAAATTTCATCTAAAAGATATAAATCTTCAAATTTCCTTCATGAATTTTGATTGATATAGGAGAGGAATTATTTAAAATAAAATTTAATGATAAGAGACCTTCTTTTATATTTTCACTTTACTTGAGGCCCTCTATTATAATTTTCATCCCATTTCCTTAGTGCAAAATTCCCAAAATCCACTTAAAGAATTTAAATATATGATGGGCATTTTGGGTTTCAACTGGGCTTCATTTTGAAAAAAAGGACATTAGATAGAACAATTACAAGATAATGTTTGCATTGACAGTTAACATAGTCAAATTCAGCCGCTAAATTTAGTTCATGAATTCCTATATTGGCTTTACATTATGGGGGCTTATTATTTGGTTTGGTGTTTTTATTTTTCTATAGCCCTTACTATATATGTTTTCACAAGGATCTCAAGGAGTTTTGATGTATCCCCACAAAATTATGATAGTGGAATAAACATGTTAATTCAAGAAGAAGAGAGTACTGAATGTTGATATAGACCATGAGAGAAATGCCTCTGAAATCTGATTCTATGATCTCATAAGTGAGTTATAAATAACTTTTAAAGATTAAATTTAAGTGGATGAAAAATGCCTTCTTGAGCATGCCTAAACACCTCAACTAGACTAGCCTACATGGAGTTATTCAAAGAACTACGCAATTTCACCCCAAATCACCAAATTGTCATCGTAATGTCCCCTCTTTGAATAGGATTTAATTATAAAAAATAATAAAGTAAAATACAAAAGGATAAAAATAAGATTAAAATTAAAATTTAAAAGAATAAAATTAACTTTAACGAATAGTCAAAAGGCATGAAATTAAAAGTTGTGACTCCCTCAAACATGAGATATAGAAGGGAGAAGAGAAACTCATTTGAAAGGAGGCTGTAGGGAGGAAGAAGAAAGAAGGGAACATGTGAAAATAAGAACTAATGTAGATATCTTTGAAAGTTTAAAACAGAGATCTATTAAATGCTCAGTTCATCAACCTCAAGGTGCCTATTTTAGATGTTGGGTTTATGTATTACACAATAAAATTAAGTTAGATGCCTTAAGATTGATACCTCTCCATAGTTAACAAATATTTTTATTGAAGATAACTGAGCTAGTCTAGTACAGTGGAAGATTCACAAAGTTGGTCTAGTATAGTGGAAGATTCACAAAGTTATTCATTCTATAACTCCTCTTACTCCGTGCCTATTCCATAACCTTTGCCAACATACTCCTTGTCTGTGCCAAAATAGGTTCTTTGGAACAGGGTATGGATATCCATCAAAGCATAATGAAAGGGGGGTTTTCATGAGATATTATAGTTGGAAATTCTGTTATAGACATATATGCAAAATGTAAAAGCATAGACAAGGCACATAAATTTTTTGAGAGAATGCCTCAGAGAAATGTGGTCTCGTGGACTGCAACAATTGCAAGATATGCACAAGATGGATTTGTTGAAAAGGTTGTAGAAACTTTCAATCAAATACACTTGGTAGGTGTAAATCCTAATTTCGCAACCTTTTTCAGCATTCTCTCTGCTTGTGCTAAAATGGGAGTGATGCAGAGGATAGAATGATGAACCCTTTAAACAACCCAAAATGAGCAAAATTGTAGAAGTGTTCCAAGTGACCCTTCTAGGTCCTGATGGGAAAAATCTACAAATAGTCAACTCTAGGAGGTTTCAAGGCTTCAATAGGTTTTTTTTAGCATATCTAACATGTTCCAAACATCACCTTCAAGTTTCAACACCTCTGAAGTAAAAAAGCATAGCAAACCAAAATGTTGTCAATGATAATTTTCAATTTCTCTAACAGCAGCAAGGTAAATTGGCAGATATCTTTTGTTTTTCTCAAGTGACTCTCTAAAAAAACAACCTTTTCAAATACCGTTTATCCTTATATAAAACATATGTCAAGATTAGATGGGCTTCCTTTGGCAAAAATCAAAGTTTCTTCACAATGACCCTGTCTTTAACAATGGAACAACTAGTGCATTTACAAAGCAACATATAGCAATACTTAATGTATGGACTTCAAACTTTGTATAGGCTCATCAAATGACTTCAATTAGACAAATACACAATCAATTTTAGTCTATGGGTTTCCAATCCCCAAAAACCCCAATTCATCCCTTATAAACCCTTGTTCCTAGGGTATCACCAATCTCACATGTGTAACGACTTCTTTGACTAATTCCAAGTGCAAACATCAATGTTTCAACATCATAACCATGAATCAAAACTCAAACACTTCCCTCCTTAAGGAAAATCTCTCTTTATAGGACTGTCCCTTCAATCCTTAACCCTTGTTTTCACCTTTTTATTGTTGGTGGCCACCAAATATTCTGGTTAGATATTCATTACAGAGTTAGAAGAATTTGTACATGTTAGAAGAGTGCCATTCCATGAAGAAATAGTGGAAATTTCATGGGATGAGCATGATTTAATGAAAAAAAAACTACAAAATAGCTTGAAAACTATCTGCTACAGCCAGGCAATGAATAAAATTGAACAACAAACTCACCAAATGGATTCAAGACTCAATTATTATCATCAAAACATGTTTGGTAAGATATCACAATACATTCCCAATCTAAAGATATGTAGAAAAACCAAGAATGCTTCAAATTGCTGTTCAAACCAAGCTTTTTCTATTCACTTTTCTGAGACAGTCTGTCCATTATATCTTCCAGTCCATACAAACACATATTTATAGACCTGGGCATGGTAACTACCCCTCTTAACCATCTCCAATTGGTTTCATTTGCTAATCCTTCTTAAAATTTGAATTATGGAGTTTCCTTCCAAAATGGCTTTATAGCCATTAACATTCAAATTTCAAATTTCAAATTTTAAACTACTAAACTATGCTCTTAAAGAGTTTATTGAATCTTCTGATTTATGTAATGACATGGTAAGGTTATGATAACCTATAGGACCCTATCCAATGTCTTTTCTACCCTAGGCAACCCTAAGATGCAATTACAACTTTTTTTCAACATAAAAATCCATCAGGACATTATGCAATTTCATGACTTCCAATGCCTCCATGTGCCATGATTGGTTGAAGGATTGCCCAATTGAATCTAGGAGATGCTCCATCACCTCTGTAATTCCTTGGATCTCCAATGTTCCTTTGACAAGCATATGATGCTCCTGCATCAATTTCACCACCTTTAAAGATGTTCTTGTCCCAAGAACCGTGTCTGGCATAAATTGCTTCTTTTCCTCCATATCTCTGCATATGGTGCATAGGAATGAAACCTCCTAAGGTAAAGTGTCTCTTCTGCTGATGTCCTACATGAAAAACATTCAAACATTTGTTAGAAATCATAACTCCTACCCTTGGGGCAGTCACCATTGCTGCCTTGGTTGTTTTCTTGACTGTCTGGACAGTCTTTATTTCTGCCTGTTTGGGGTAGTACCCCTGCTGTCCTTCCAACTGCTGCTGCACCATCTTTTCATTATCTTTTTCATGTCCTATGATAGAATAGTACCAATCCCCCACTAACACTCCTTCACCACCTTTAAATCCTATCCTTATCTCTATCATAGAATTCAGAATTCTCTGTCCTTTATTCTCCACTACTTGTTGTTCCAACTTTATGCTTTTCCCAGTCTGACCTGTATCCAATTCTCTGATTCTTCCTATGAGGAGAGATTCATTTCCCTTGCAAGGCAATGGTATCAACTCAAACCTTTTTCCATTACTCCACACTTGGTAGATGTTAGTGAAGCAATCATGTAACACTTTCCTAGAAACTTGCCAAGATCTTCCTAGGATAACATGTGCACAATTCATTTTTACAACATCACATAGAATCTGATCAGAGTACCCACCTATTGAGAAATTTAACATGGTCTGATAATGCACTATGAAATTTTGATTTTCCTCCACCCATGTAGCATAATAAGGCCTAGGATGGTGTTGAATAGGCAGTTTCAAAGCATTGACAACATCCCATGATATTAGATTGTTGCAAGTACCTGAATCTATGACTAATTTATAAACTTCACCTTGTATTAAACAATTAGTCCTAAAAATACTTACTTGTGGTGTCCATTCCTCACCTCTCCTAAACATCTTTTAATTGCATATAATAACTAATTTATGTGCTTTTTCATGACTATGTTTGACTCATATAATTGTGATCTCTCTAGCTTGGCACAATTTATGGATTACCATGCATGCAATAGAAGTTAAGATGACATTATTCAAATCCCTGTAGATGGTTTGGCATTTATGCACATAGAGGAAAAGTGGCAACACTTCAAAGAAGAACCTCATAATCTCAGGCTTTCATTGGCAGCGGATGGTGTCAATCCATTTGGAGAGATGAGATATGTTTACTCGGTGTGGCCTATTTTTGTGCAAGGTTCTAATAATGAAATTAGTGTGCAAGGTTCTAATAATGATGCATCTGAGCCGCAGGTAAATAAGCTAAATGAAATTTATTTTGAATTGATTACCTTAACAATTAGTCTATTTGATGTTAAGTTCCAATATAAAGTGAGTATATCTGTTTTAAGCAAGCAATGATAACAATGTGTAGGATATTGGAATGCAGCTTGACAATCCTTCTACACAATCTATGCATGATGAAGGTTCGCATGATGTGCATCCTAGTGGTGGACGTATACATTTTCTATTAAAATTTTTATATGTAATTGCAATTGGTGTTTGGATTAACGTAACATTTTGTATAGTAGCTATAGAGGATCGAGGGGTCAGTGTTCATGAGCATGTTGAGGTTGAGTCCAGACAAAATGATGTGGCTAGATCAGGTAAAGAGCACCACAGTTATGTTCTTTAAAATAATTAAATACTTGTAACAATTATAATAAAATATTTTTAATTTAACTCTTTTATTTGTTATTGTAGAGGACCCCCCTTTGCAGCAACATAGGAATTTGAGATCATCAAGAATAGAGAACAAAACAACTGATGAAGGGGGAATTGATGATAACACTGATGCTCCTCTTAGAGCATACATAGAAAAAAAAATTAGAAAGAAAAAAAAGAAATGATTGTCATCTACATACCTTAATTGATAATGACTGAATTTTATGTCTCAATGAATTTAATTATGTGCTAATGAATGTTCATGAATTATGTGTTAATGCAGAATATTCATGAATGTTGCGTGTTAACAAATCTAATGTGTTAATGAATGTTATCGTGTGATATTGATTGAATGTTATCATGTGATATTGATTGAATGTTACATTTTATTAATGGTTGAAAGAATGAATGAATGTTAGATGTTAACGGGGAATGTAGAGTGATGTTAGGGGGAGGGGGGTGGGGCCAAATGAGCTTCCACCTTCACGTGGTTGGCCCTGTTTAGTAGAGAATATTAAACTATTCTCGAAACAAAGTGAAGCTCAATAAGATACTAAATATTTCTCTATTTTGTCAAATTTATACTTTTCGAAGTCTTTTGAAGATTTGTATCTAATAGTACTCTAATACCCTGTGACTACTCTAAGGTTCTTGGTTGTAATGTACCCTTTCCTGATTGACTTGGGAATTTGTGACAATTACCTTGAATTATCATTTCATACCATAAATTACAATATATGATATCACTTATAAACTTATATAATTGATAATGTATAGATAATGATAGTTTTTTCCAATATAATGCTACTGTAACAATACTCTCAAATGTAAGACCACCATTATCAACTCTATATCTCCCGTCAATGGCTATTTGTCCTTTTCCCAGATTCAAATATGAATTCGCATATATGGAAGTATTGTTTTTTATTCCCCTCTCAAATTATAGAATCGCTATTTATAATATATTACTGTTCTTTCATCGTTGTTCCTTAAGTTCAATATTATCCTTCGTATATGACCATTTGGGACCACCATTCTCTATCCCCTTTCTATCTACTACTGACTAGATGTGCTCTTCTCCCATTTCTTTTTAACATTCCAATTTTTAAATCCCTTTCTTTATTCCCATGCTATTATGTTTCTCTCTTTCCCGATTATTCCCCCCCTATTCATCTCTTATTAACATTGATATATATATTTTGACTACCGTGTATCTAATGTTTTCGGTGATTCCTACTTTTTATTCTTGTCTCTCCCCTGAATTTTGATGTTTCTTGAATCCTCAGTTATATGTAGTGCTTCTATATATTCCCTCTATCTTTTGTATCCATGTAGGATGGTTGTCGGCTTTTTTTTGAGTGTTGACATTCTCTTTATGAATCCCCTGTCACAAAGTATACACTGGAGGTGAAGGTTTATAAACTCCAATTGTTACTCATTGTCAAAGTATACTGTTCTATTTGATGTATTGATAGCCTATGAGGAATTGAGTTATTGTTGGTGCCTCTTGATTGTCACAAATCTTTCTTTCTATTTGAGTATGTTGATCTAGATACCCCCTATCCCATAGATGACTGTAAGTTTCACTAGACGATTGGAATGTTGCTGCAGAAACACAAAAAATGTCCCCAGCTATAGAAAAGTAAAACTTCTATAGTGTATTTACATCTATATTGATAATCTTATCATTGTGGAAGAAAAAAATCTAGACTTGATTATGATGCAGGGAGGTGTTAAACTACTTGCAAAGATGGCCAAAAAGGCAGAAGATCCACAAACGGTTCAGATTGTTGGGAGCATTGGAAAACTTGTGTGGGAAAATGGTATGTCTTTATCATGTATGTTTAGTAAACTTGAAAATTCTTTTGTAGATTAGTCCTACCCATCATCTCTAATCTTGACATTGTAAATGGAAAGTGTATAAGTTAGCAAATAAATAAGATTATACTTTCCACATTGTATTATGGGAAGAAACTATAGCAATTTTGCAATTGAATAGAGAGTTATGAATACAAAAGTTCAATTCATAAAGGACTATGTTACTGAATAATCTCTCTTATCATGCCTGACCGTCTCTAACTTGAAACATATGAAATAGTTATCTGAGGTTAGGATAAAGTCACTTCATAAACAAAATACGTGATCAAATGATTTGAATGCATTCAATGTTTATTATTTTTCTTGAAAAGCTCTTTTGTTTGCCCACCTGTTGAAGTATTCCAATTTTCATCACCTCACAATAAGAATTGGCTCTAATTGTTAAAAGGCCCAATAAAATTTAGTCTCCATATGTTCAATAATTTCCTTCTTTTCCAATTGTTATAACCTTACTGTAAATATTATGTAGAATTATGTATAGAGTACGACACTAGATCCTATCCAACAACATCTTCTATGCCATCTTATAGGGTTTCCATGTGACCTATCATGTTGAGCGTTCTTCCTGTACTATTTCTTGCATCAATCACCTTTGAAAGATGATGTCAAGCCCCATGTTTTGTAAAAGTCCATTGATTAATTGAAAGGTCTTTAAACAGAGCACACTCTTCTTTATTTTTAGAAGTTGCATATTGAGAGTAGGATGATGTCAATAGGTAATTTTTATTTCCTCTATCAATGAGGATGCAACTAGATTCTAGCATATGACTTTAAACTTGAAATATATGTAATATAGATGAAAAACATAGTAATGCTCTTTAGATTTTCTTGGCAAATGTTTGTTATTAATTTTTTGTTATATCAATTTGCCTGAATTATGTAGGATCATGAGCCTTTGAGTGATGATGATGATGATGAGGATGATGATGATGATGATGATGATGACGAGGATGATGATGATGAAATTTAGAGGTATGCCATCAATCCTTAATCTATTTAATATTCATTTCTTGATAGAAATATATTTGTCTTATATGGTTACATAGTTTATTCATTATCTATTTAAAAGCTACAAGTTTCAACTACAAATAGAATACTGCTAATCTATATCATCCAATAGTTTTACATTTGGGTTGAGTGCTTGAAGTGCCTAAGGCCCTAAACATTATCACCTGGTAAGAATATTTGGACAAGAAAAATTACCTAGCTGAGAAGAGCTAGGATAATGTTTTACAATTGAAATGAATAAAACATAAAACTAGTGAAACACAGGTGCGGGGATATGTTAGGATGGGGGGTCTCCGTGTCTCCAACTAATGCGGATCCTTCGAAAGTCTCCATTAATCTATCACAAGCACTATGGCATTCATCTGATTTATCTGTGAAGCCAATTATGGTCAACAGGAAAATTGATAAGGCTACTGAGTTTATGCTTGATGCATGCACATGTCCATTTGATGCCCTCCCTACTTCTGAGTTCCTAAAACTCTCACAAGATAAACTAGAAGGTTTCTTTGGTCGTATAATTTCTAGTATCGGTAGTAGCACAACTCTTGGGGAAAAATAGAATGCCTTAAAATACTTGGAAACCCTAAGTAGCAATGTGGAAGCAGCCAACATCTTAACCAATGGTTTAGTATTGTCCATGCTTGTTAAGATGCTGAGAATATCTAAACCAACTGCTTTGTGTGTTCAGCTTGTTTCAGTAATGGGTTTGTTGATTCGGCATGAAACTATTATTGAAGATGAAGTGGCAAGTTCAGGTATAGTTTCAGTGCTAACTGATGCTCTTCAAGATAAGAAGGAAAAAGTGAGAAGATTTTCTATGGCAGCCTTAGGTGAACTTCGGTTCTATATCTCCACTCAGAATGAAAATTCTCCGAAGGCTGTTGTTGGTCTAGAAATTCCAACAAAAGATAGTCGGTCATCACCATCTACATGGCAAGTTAGCCCCTAATTCTTGTGCCATTTATATCTGATATATGTGATGTAGAGCCTTGGTATCCACAGTGAAAAATAGTGTTTTCAACTAAACTTTGTGTGAGAATTCAAACTCTCCTACCCCTTCTTATGCTAGGGCACTCCTTACCAAAGCTCTACACTATTGAATGAACAAGTCTTTTGTAAACATTCAACACATTATTTACCCGTAACTCCTCACAATGTTATTCATAGTCTGTTGTTCTGTCAGTGACGATAGGTTCTTGTATACCTTGTGTACCTCCTTTCCCACCAACTGTACCAGTTTATTTTCTGTATGTTCTTTGATAGTTTCATCACTTGTCAAACTTTCTACTTTGTTCCAGTCCTTCCCAATTTCAAATCTATTCCTGTGACAAACCAGTCACTCACCAATCTTGGTATATACCTGGAATAGAGATTCAAGTGTTCCAAAGGCTCTTCAAAAAAATCACTCTGTCATATTTCATTTACCGGATAGAGTGTTCTTCAAGAACAAGGTTCTCAACTAAACTCCAACTTCACAGACATTCTTCATAGTCAAAGAGAACTAACACTCGGTCTTTCCACTAGACTCTTTAATCATAGGTGAATTGCGACGGGGGTAATTTGTACCCAAAATAGGGTAATTTGTCCCATTTTTTTTCATTTTATTTTGTATTCGTCGCAATTGCGATGCCACACAGTGAATTGTGACAGGGGCGCTGTATAGGTGATGCTCACTCCCATCACATTTGCTTCGGTTATTCATTGCACTTGCAACAATTATCGCATGATCGCATGCGGCTTCCCAAGCGCATGCGACCATGTGACAAGCCATCATAGTTGTGCAAGTATTCATCGCACTTGCAATAGTTATCGCATGATCGCATGTGGCTTCCCAAGTGCATGCGACAAGTCATCGCAGTTGTGCGGGTTTTTGTCACCATTGCGACGCTAATATAAGGAATTGTAACGGGGTTGATGTCAGATTAAAGGGGCTTCATAGCGATGGATTGAAGTCATAATTGTGACGAAAATGGATAGATGTCATATTTTGTGACTAAAAAATAGTGACGTCTATTACTGTCGCAATTGCAACACATGGCTGTCCCAATTGTGACACATAGCCGTCGCAAATCGATGCCAAATTTATTAGTGAAAGGATGACCTCTTGAAGATTCATCATGGCTAACAAAGGAGGAGGTTAACTGCCTTGGTTTTCCTCTACACACCTGAGACGTGATGGGGTCACTTCTCAAATTACCCTGGGTGTCTGATGCAGAAGCATCTTGGGTGTAAGAGCAATCTTGCATCACCCAAAAATATTTCTATTTTTGTATTCAATAAGGGCTATCTTGTGCAAAGCTGCTATTCATGGAAACTTGCTATTTTTAGTAAGTTGGTCATATGATCTTGGAATGTTTTGATTTTACATGTGGAGGTTCATCTCATCCATATCAGCCTACCACTAAAGTTTCATGGCTAGATCAAGTCTAGTTTTCAAGATATTGAAGATTTTTGATATTGGTGGCAAGGTACAAAAACTTTGAACTTGGTTTTGAAGGCTTTAGAGACCTCGAATGAGGTCAAAAATTTGGGTGATAGGCACTTGCGTGAGGCAAGCCTGTAGAGCGCTTCGTGGTCTTTCCAAAATGGGGTTATAATAGTCAATCAGGTCAACTGGTGATGACTTATGGTCTCCGAAAGTCGGGTCACCTGAAATGGCAGAAAATAATTTTCCTTCAAAATTTATGTTTGGGTTTCAAAAGATATTTTGAGCCGACTCTAATGTAATAAATTGAAAAATAAAATAATTCTAATTTTGGTTGACCCTAAGGGCTAAATTTTTGGAACCTTCTCAAGCGATGGAAAATGCCTATATAAAGAAGGCTCGTATTGTTGTCTAGGGTAGTTTTGGGTACTGCATCTAGGTATTGATTCGAGGCTTTGTCCTACAAAATGTTGTAAGGGAATGCCCATGTGGCTTTGCATATTGTAATTTTGAAAGTTTGTAATTCCACATTTGTGGAGATAATAAGAAGCCAATTTTCCATTCTTGCATATTGTTCTTGTTTCTCTATTTCTTTTATGTGTTTGTGGTATTAAGGGGAGCACCCTTCCTCAAGTGGTATCAGAGTAGGAGTTCCTGAGTGTGTAAACAGATCACCGACTATGAGGCATTTTTCACCAGGACCATGGTTAGGGTTTCAGCATGCATCACAAAAATGCCTCCATGAAGGGAACGTGGTGGAATAGATGGTCTTGTAACACCTGAGGTTAGAGCACTCTAGAGACAAGTGCGAGCATTGCAAGAAGAGATTCGCAGAGGAATGAATCTTAATGTCAGAGATGAAAGTGAGGATGAAGCCGAAGAAAGAAATGATGATCAAGAAGAAGAAGGAAAAATTTTGAATCGAGAAGAAGAAAGGCTTTTTCGGGCAATTTCCAAGATCGACAAAAGACCTAAGATCGAGGTTCCTGCATTTTCAAGAAATCTTAACCCAGAAGAATTGATCGACTGGATCAATGAATGTGAAAAATATTTTGACTATGAAGATATTGAGGATCTTGATAGGGTCAAATTCATGAAGGCCAGAGTGAAAGGTCATGTGAAGATCTGGTGGCAAGACATTCAATTGGAGTGAAATAGAAGAGGGAAAGATAAAATCACAAGATGGGATCGGATAGTGGATAAATTGAAGTGACAGTTCATTCTTGTTGATTATGAGCTTGACCTACTGAAGAAGATGCAAAGTTTGAAGCAAGCAGGAAGATCTATTCAGAACTATATAGAGGAGTTCTATCGAATCCTCATCAGAATAGGCCATGTGGAAGCTGATGAGGAGAAAGTTGCTTGTTTCCTTAATGGGTTGAGGCCAAGCATTTAGGAGGAGCTATATCTAGTTCGAATGAACACTATTGAAGAGGCATACCAGTTTTCCCTAAAAGTGGAGGAAAAGCTGAATAAGAAGTTCGAGAGTAGAAAAAATGGAAGACATCATGGTGGACAATCTGGTGGATGGTCATATCGAGGCTAAAATGAAGATCCAAAAAAGAAGGATGAAGCTGATAGTAGTCAAAATCAGAGAGGAAACAATTCCAATCATTTGCAAGATTAAAATAATAGAGATCAGAGAGGAAGAGGAAGAGGACAAGGTTCAGGGAGAGGAGGCTTCCGTGGAACATGTTTTCACTATGGAGAAGAAGGTCATAGGGCATTTGAATGTCCTCAACACCAAGGAAGGAAACATAGGAGGAATAAAGGCCAACCTAGAGTTTCACATGTAGATGAAGATGCCAGATCATCAAATTCAGAAGATGTTGAAAGAGGAGAAATGCTAATTAATAGAAGAGTCCTACTAAGTGGTGAGAATGAACCTGAACAAAGGAGGAGCTTGTTTCTCACTAGATGCAAGTGTGAGGGAAAATATTGTGATGTGATTATTGATAGTGGAAGCACTGACAATTTGGTGTCAGAAGAAATGGTGACAAAGTTGAAGCTCAAGAGATAGAAACACCCACATCCATATCAGATTGCCTGGGTGCAAGATGACCACAAGGTCATGGTCAGTGAATAGTGTCAGGTAAAGTTCAAGATCGGTGGGTACCAAGATGAGGTACTATGTGATATCATATCTATGGATGCATGTCATATGTTGTTGGGTAGACCATGGTAGTTTGACAAATGTGGTGTACACGATGGTCCTGCAAATACCTATTCCCTAAAAAAGAATGAAGTGCGACATAAGCTAAAGCCATTGAAGGAGACAGAAGAAAAGCTATGTGGTAATGCAAGAATAACATTTGTTGATGGAAGAAAATTCCTAGATGGTATGAGGCATGAGCATGTGTGTTTTTCTTTAATTCCAAAAGTTGGTAAAGAAGAAGTAGAGGATGTACCTGTAGAAGTTGCAGATTTATTGAATGAGTGTTAGGATATTGTATATGATAATGTACCTGATGGATTACCACCGGTAAGGAAGATCAGTCATCAGATGGATTTGATTTTAGGAGCCAACTTTTCAAACAAGGCAGCACACAAAATGACACTAGCAGAAAGTGAAGAGTTGAATACACAAGTACATGAGTTCTTACAAAAGGGATTGATTCAGGAAAGCCTGAGTCCATGTGTTGTACCAGCAGTATTAGCACCAAAGAAGAATGGAGAATGGGGGATGTGTACAGATTCCAGAGCAATAAACAAGATCACAATCAAGTATAGGTTTCCATTGCCACGAATGGATGATATTATGGATTGTTTGAGTGGAGCTGTGTATTTCTCAAAGATAGATCTGAAGAGTGGATATCACTAGATTCGGATCAAAGAAGGAGATGAATGGAAGACTACCTTCAAGACAAAGGAAGGACTATATGAGTGGTTAGTCATGACTTTTGGGCTAACCAATGCACCGAGCACTTTCATGCGGCTCATGAACGAGGTTCTGAAAGAATTTTTGGGTAAGTTTTTCATTGTGTACCTAGATGATATTTTTATCTTTAGTAAGACATTGGAAGAGCATATGATGCATATTCGTATGGTGTTTGAGAAGTTGAGAAATGAGAAATTGTTGTTTAATTTGAAGAAGTGTAGTTTTATGAAGAAAGTGTTAGTGTATTTGGGATTTGTAGTTTCAGTAGAAGGTCTAAAAATGGACCCAGAGAAAGTACAGGCTATCTTTGAATGGCCTACTCCAAGGAGTGCTACTGAGGTAAGATCTTTTCATGGTTTGGCTAGCTTTTATAGAAATTTTAGTAGTATTTGTGGACCCTTGACTGAAACAATGAGAGGGGATAGAAAAGAGTTCAAGTGGACTAATGGGGTAGATAAGAGTTTTAAACTATTGAAATAGAAAGTTATAGAACAACTTATTTTAGCACCCCCAGATTTTAATAAGGTGTTTCAAGTAGACTATGATGCTAGTGGTACTGTAATAGGAGCTTTTATGACCCAAGAAGGTAAACCTATTGCTTATTTCAGTGAGAAGTTAAATGATGCCAAGAGAAAGTATTCTATTTATGATCAGGAATTTTATGCTATAATTTAGGCATTGAAGAAGTGGAGACACTATCTTCTTCCTAAAGAGTTTATTTTGTATACTGATCATTAAGCTATGCAATATTTGAATAGTGAAGGAAAGTTGAATCAAAGGCATTTGAAATGGGTTGAGTTTTGTTAGAGTTACACGTTTGTTTTGAAACACAAGAGTAGAAAGTCGAACAGGGTTGCAGATGCTCTTAGCAGAAGGAAATTATTGCTGACAAAAATGCAAATTGAAGTGGTTGGGTTCAAGGAACTCAAGAATTTGTATCCAGAGGATCCTGATTTTGGTGAAGCTTGGAAAGCTTGTAAAGAACCTGTTACTCTAGACAGAACGAAGTGGCTGGATTTTATCATCCAGTATGATATGCTATTCAGAGAGAGTCAGTTGTGCATTCCACAAAGTTCGATGAGGGAGAATATCATCAAGGAGAAGCATAGTGGAGGATTGGCTAGAGATTTTGGTCATGATAAAACCCTTGCTTTGGTGAGTGAGAATTATTATTGGCCACAGTTGCAGCAAGATGTCAAGAAGTTTGTATAGAGTTGCAGAGTATGTCAGATGGTGAAAGGAGTGAAGTAGAATACAAGGTTGTATCAGCCATTACCTGTACCAGAGAAGCCTTGGGAGGATATCAGTATGGACTTTGTTCTTGGTTTACCAAGGACACAGCGGGGACATGATTCATTTTTGTGGTAGTTGATAGATTTTCAAAGATGGCACATTTTATTCCCTGCAAGAAGACTAATTATGTTGTTCATGTAGCGGAATTATTTTTCAAAGAAGTGGTGAGACTACTTGGTTTTCCAAAGAGTATAGTTTCATATAGGGACACTAAGTTCATTGGATATTTTTGGCATACATTGTGGAAGAATTTGAAGACAGATTTGAAGTTTAGTTCATCACATCATCCACAGACTAATGGACAGACAGAGGTGGTGAATAGGAGTTTGGGAAATTTGTTGAGATGTTTGGTTGGAGATAAGCCAATAGGATGGGTTTTGATTTTACCACAGGCAAAATTTGCATATAATAATTCTGTCAATAGGAGCACTGGTAAATCACCATTCTAGATTGTATATGGGAGTAGTCCAAGAAATGCATCTGAGTTGAGAAAGATAGATAAAGGAGAAATAAGTAGTGTTGAAGCAGAGGATTTTGCAGAACATTTGAAGAACATCCATGCAGAGGTGAGGAAGAACATTACCAAGATGAATGCACAGTATAAGGCTAAGGCAGATGAAAGAAGGAGGCATAAGGAATTTTAGGTTGGAGATGAAGTCATGGTTCATTTGTGGAAGGAGTGATTTCTAGTTGGCACATATAACAAATTGAAAATGAAGAAGTTTGGGCCATGTAAAATATTGAAGAAGCATGATTCAGGAAATGCATATGAAGTAGAATTGTCTACTGAGCTGAATATTTCACCAGTGTTTAACATTTTAGATATGACAGAGTATCATGAGGGAGGTGTTGAAGATGAGATCACAATAGCACAGTGAAGTATTCCAGCAACTGTTGGAAATATTCAGGAATTAACCGAGTTACTGAGAGGGGAGGGGTGAATCAGTAACTCCAAATTTTCTTTCAATTACAGATGTATTAACATGTAATTCACTTTTAACCTTTGCATACAGAAAGCATGAAACTTAAAAGCATTCACAATAATCACACATAGATTTGGTTACCCAGAAACCTTCCAAAAGAAAGTAAAACTGGGGTGGGGATGAAACCCACAAAGCTTTAATACTGCAGAATAAAGTTGGCCGGTTAAGGCTTACAATTTGATCACTTCTGATGATCTGCCCTATTAGGAGCAATAAGGATTGCTAAATCCACCTTGTTAAAGGATTTACAAACATACAATGAAGTATGCACTCGGTAAAGAGATTTTACAAAAGACTGTTAAGTCTACCCGGTTAAAGGATTTAGTACTGATTCACCTGTTAGGATGAAACAGTAGATCTCTTGCTTTGCAACTGGATTGCTGATTGAGATTCGTTGATGTACTGATCACCTTCTGTGATGAATTTATCTTTGCTGTTCCTTTTACTGCTGAAGCCTTCTGTAATTCGCTTATCTCTACCTTTCTTTTTCTTTCACATATATTCTTCATTCATACATCTTTACATTTTTACAACATTGTTTATATACAAGTCTTAAACAATTAATTACAATTACAATTACACAGTCGGCTTGACAAATAAACATAAGTGCTACTAAGTCGGCCCAAGTATGGTTACTCGGTTCCTGAAAACTGACTCGGTGACTTTCTGATACTCGGCGTCCACTGCATTACTCGGCATCGTCATGCACTCGGTAGAAGTGAAGGCACGGTTCATACTGATCACTCGGTAGGTTTTGAACTCGGTAAATACTGGTGACTCGATAGACATGATGTTACTCAGTTTACACTGTCCTGTTCAGTTTGTACTAACTTCCTCGGTTTGCACTGTCTGCTCGGTTTGCACTGTCTGCTCGGTTTGCACTGTTTGCTCGGTTTGCACTGTTTGCTTGGTTTGCACTGTTTGCTCGGTTTGCACTGTCTGCTTGGTTTGCACTGTTTGCTCAGTTTGCACTGTTTGCTCGGTTTGCACTGTTTGCTCGGTTTGCACTCAGAACGCAAATAAGTGTTGTCACTAGTGGCAATTCTGCTTAATGCCAACAGAAACTAGTTCAGATACCAAAGAGATTGAGGATATCATGGATAGTCGTGTTGGCAGAAGCATAAGGAACAGGACATATGAAGAATATCTGGTCAAGTGGAAAGGATGACCTATTGAAGATTCATCATGGCTGACAAAGGAGGAGGTTAACCACCTTGGCATTCCTCTACACACCTGAGACATGATGGGGTCACTTCTCAAATTACCCCGGGTGTCTGATGCAAAAGCATCCTGGGTGTAAGAGTAATTTTGCATCACCCAAAAATATTTCTATTTTTGTATTCAATAAGGGCTATCTTGTGCAGAGCTGCTATTTATGGAAACTTGCTATTTTTAGTAAGTTGGTCATATGATCTGGAAATATTCTGATTTTACATGTGGAGGTTCATCTCAGCCATATCAGCCTACTAGTAAAGTTTCATGGCTAGATCAGGTCTAGTTTTGAAGATATTGAAGATTTTCGGTATTGGCAGTAGGGTACAGAAACTTTGAACTTGGTTTTGAAGGCTTTAGAGGCCCCGAATGAGGTTGAAAATTTGGGTGACGGGCGCTTGCACAACTTAAGCCTATAGAGTGCTTCGTGGCCTTTCAGAAATGGGGTTATAATAGTCAATCGGGTCAACTGGTGATGACTTATGGTCTCCAAAAGTCAGGTCACCTGAAATGGCGGAAAATAATTTTTCTTCAAAATTTTTGTTCGGGTTTCAAAAGTTATTTTGAGCTGAATCTAATATAATAAATTGAAAAATAAAATAATTATAAGTTTGGTCGGCCCTAAGGGCTAAATTTATGGAACCTTCTCAGGCGGTGGAAGATGCCTATATAAAGAAGGCTCGTAGTGTTGTCTAGGGAAATTCTGGGTAGTAGATCTGGGTATTGATTCAAGGCTTTGTCCTACAGAATGTTGTAAGGGAATGCCCATGTGGCTTTGCATATTGTAATTCTGAAAGTTTGTAATTCCACATTTGTGGAGATAATAAGAAGCCAATTTTCTGTTCTTGCATATTGTTGTTGTTTCTCTATTTCTGTTATGTGTTTGTGGTATTAAGGGGAGCACCCTTCATCAAATCTTCCCTCTCTTACATGTGTGCAATTTTATTGGAAGCATTCAAATGCTCGAGGGTTTTCTTATATTTAATTTATTTCATTTACATTCATTTTTGTTATTTAATATATTTTATCATATTTTTTACTTTTATATTTTTTAGGTTATCCAAAGTACACACTTGAGTTTTTGCCAAATTTTGAACATTTTCTATTATAGTCCATACAAGAATATAGCACATCATGTAGACCTCCACGCATGACACTTATGTCCTTGAATGAAACTCTCAGAATTGGACCAAAGGCTCTCTTTCTTCTAGCCTTCCCATTTATGAGACCAAAATATTATTTTTCTTCATCTATAATAAGATATATGAATGTATGTTGTGAAATTTTCTCTCAAGGGAAGATAGTTCTCCTTTGGTAGGGTTAAATTTACACCATTACATTTTGGTCAACCCGACATGAAAACTCCTACATAAATTTAAAATAATTCTTTATCATTCATTTGATTAGTCCTTAACCCCTCTAATAAAAGAAAAATTTAAATGTTTCACCCTCCTAGAAAAAAAAATAGGGCATTGTCATGAACCCCATTCTATTCCATCACTTTTGGGATAATACTGTAATCACCTGAAAATGGACAAGATCAATTAAGTGAGAAACTAAGGCAAAAATCAAAAAAAAAAAATCAAATCAAGCTAAATTGAAATTAAGCCACAATCCAGATTTAATTGAAAATCCAAAGCCATAAAATAAATTTAAATCAAATAAATCATGACAAATCAATAAATTGTACAATTAATCTAATTAATTGCATAGTTCATTTAAATCAAATCAACCCATTCAAGGGGTACACATGGCTAAACATATTAATTAAATCCTATTTTCCCTCAACCACCAAATAGGAGGAAAATGCATCAACCAATAGGATTTGAGAACCAAGCTCACATGGATCAAGCTCACATCGAATCTCCATCACACATAAGGAGAAATAATCTTGTCCACCCATTTTGTCCTCTTGTCCCAAGCTTTGAGGATAAAATATTTAAATGGTCTCCAAAGGTGGAACCATGGACTTAACCCTAATCAAACCATGATCAAATAAACTCCACCCCTACTCTTGCCAAAATCTATAAAAGAAAGGCATAATTGAAGCACAAATCATCCAAAATTATTTGAATAGCATCAAACCTCTTGCAATTTTAAGCTAGAAAGACAAATCTAGGAGCTAATTAGACTAATTTCTTTTGGAATTAATTGTTTTAGCATTGTTTATCACATTTTCTCATATTAGGATTGTCACTAATGGAAGCTTGTTGAGAGATCTTCATTAGCATCCCTAATTAGAGAGCCATAGAGTGCTCATTTGTCATTTATCTTGCTTATTTAGATTGCTAGTTGTGGTAATTTAATTGTTATTTCAAGTTATTTGATGAAACTAACCCTATGAAGGTACTTATCTTAGTACACAAAATGGCGCCCACCATGGGGCACTAGGCCTCATTAATTTTAATTTCAGAGAAATTGATTTTTTCTTTGCAAATCCTTGTTTTATTCTCTATTTTGCAGGTTTTTCAGTGTTTTTACCAATTTCTACAGCATGTACACCTATTCCTACAGCGCGTACAAGGTATGAATCGGCGCTTCTATGGAAAATTTTTGCACCTTTGCACAGGATTTCAGCACGGTTAAACCTTCTATCTTCTTCTCTATCCTTCTTTCAGCATGTGTGCCCTGACTCTGGAGCACGTTCAATTTGTTCTATAGCACGTTTGATCATTTCTCTATGCGCCTTTTCTTTAAAATAGCGCATCCAATTTCTGTTTCTGCACTTTTAAACTTTTCCTACAACACATTTAAAAGTTTTAATAGTGATTTTAAATAATTTAGTAGCCCTTTCAATTAGTTCTGTTGCGCTTTTGATAAAATTGTAAATTTCCAAAATCTAACATTTGGAAAATGATTTGTCTATGTCTGTAGGATGACTAGCCATAAAATTTTCAAAAAGCTAGAGACCAGATTCAATAGTGAAGGAAAAGCATTGGCTAAAAAGATCAAAGAGGAGAGCATAGCACATATCAAGCTAGTTTTGGAGAACTTGCAGTAAGAAACGGAGGTATATGAAAAATATTTGAAGATTGTAGAAGCCTACAAATCTAATTTTGCCTCATTAAATTGGATTTACTTGCCTCAATCAATTTGGTTCAAATTTGATAAATAAGGTTAGATTTCAATTTTATTCTTGTTTTTCTTCATTTTGTTTGTTTGTGTTGACTAACTTGTTGGAGGAGAGGCAAAAAGGAAGGAACAATTGCCACTAGGTGAGTCTAAATCATGGAAAAATCATCAAAAATGCCCCTAGCCTTCGCTAGCTTTGATTGAAGGTAAGCCTAAACTTGGTCAATTTTTCTTTAAATTGTGCCCTTGTGATTTTTGTTCAAATCTAGTAAATAAATAGCTTAAAGGATAAAATCAAGCACTAAATAACACAACCCCTTATTTGTGGAAATGAGTAGAAATACTCAATTCCCATTAGTTAGTGGGTTTTGGAAATTGAACATTGTTAATAGTGTTTGGGAAGAAAGAATAGATAGGGATTTTCTCTTCACTTTTTGGTGAATCAAACTTCCAAAACCTATCTCTTAATTCTAGTTTATCACTTTCAACATGAATATGCTAGATCTTTAGTGGGCTCACCTCCTGAGATTTGCCTTAACGAGGCCAGTGAGAGGGACAGCCCAAAGTGGGATACATTTTCCTTTGCTGCAAAAATCTAAGCCACTATAAAATTAAATACATGCATCCTTAATGGGGTGTGTGACAAAAGGATATTAAGCTTTCGAACTTCCTTGAGTAGTCCTTTAGGATTGCGCAAAACTCCAAGATACCGGTGGTAGGAAGCCTCCTAATTTTGGGGGATGAAAACTTAATTTCCATTTTTAACATAATCTTGATTAAATACCTTGTTAAATTAGAAAAGCCTACCTTGTAAAGCCATGTTTACAAACCAACTTGTGAACTAGGTAGATTTCTTGAAGTTCTTTTCGTGAAAAACCCATGATAACTATAAGGAAACTCAGGTGCGGAAATAGCTTCCTACACTAATCTCTAAAGGAAAGTATTGTGCAAATTATTTTAAATCCTTACAATTTCAGATTCGTTAACTACTTTAACAATGATATTGTAGCCTAATACCATGCATACAAAAAATAGAGAATGACACAATGATTTACCCTGGGGAAAACCTTTCAGTAAAAACCCCAACACTCCAAAACCTGCACAATGTATTAATCAAAACTATTACTGTTTACAATACAATTGCAATGCAAGTTCTTTCAGAATATTTCCAACTCTTGAAGACAAATCGTAGTAGCATAAAAAAGTTCCAACAATACACTAACTTCACCTATCTTCGCAACCCTAAAAAATGCTTATATCATGTGCTTCCCTTTTTAGGGCAACTTCCAAAGATAGTCGTATTAGGGTTTTACCATTCTCTGAGAAAATAGGAACCCAAAATTTTTTTAGCATTGTCACTAATGGAAGCTTGTTGAGAGCTCTTCATTAGCATCCCTAATTAGAGATCCATAGAGTGTCATTTATCTTGCTTATTTAGATTGCTAGTTGTGGTAATTTAATTGTTATTTCAAGTTATTTGATGAAACTAACCCTATGAAGGTACTTATCTTAGTACACAAAATGGCACCCACCATGGGGCACTAGGCCTCATTAATTTTAATTTTGGAGAAATTGAATTTTTCTTTGCAAATCCTTGTTTTATCCTCTATTTTGCAAGTTTTTCAGTGTTTTTACCAGTTTCTACAGCACGTACAAGGTATGAATCAGCGCTTCTATGGAAAAGTTGTGCACCTTTGCATAGGATTTCAGCATGGTTAAACCTTCTATCTTCTTGTCTATCCTTCTTTCAGCGTGTGTGCCCTGACTCCAGAGCACGTTTGATTTGTTTTGTAGCATGTTTGATCATTTCTCTATACACCTTTTCTTTAAAATAGCACATCCAATTTCTATTTCTGCACTTTTAAACTTTTCCTACAGTGCATTTAAAAGTTTTAACACTGCTTTTAAATAATTCCTCAATTGAAGAAGAGTGTACAGTTCTCAACTTTATCAGTTTGCCACATGTCTTGCATGTCTTCACCCATCATTGAATCTTCTAGACATAGCTCTTACGTGTCATAGGAATTTGTCATAACCATTTTAGCCATGATCTCCTTACACACAATTCAAGATGCTGACAAATCAAGTGGAGTGACACATCAACATGCCAACTAGACATGTACACTCACACTTAATTACATTATTTGCAAGAAATACATTTTACAAAAAAAATAATAAGAATAGGAATTATCCAAGGTTGAGACACCTTATTCCTAACAATAATGTCCTTACAAATTCAAACACTTTTTGTGTAGAGGGTTAAAAAGCACAAGTGCATTTGTGATTGCTTTGTTTGAAAAATACGTACAACAAGAGATATCCATTTTGAAAATTCATCTTATATTTTTAAATCTCTTCATAAAAACAAAAAATTACCAAGTTTGGGGAAAACAATCCTAAATCAAACCTTTGTTGAATGTTGGTTTCTACATGATCTCATACACTCAAGTTATCTTTACAAGAAGATGACACTTTCATTGCAAAAGAAGTCCCCGAATTTGAATTTCAAAACTCTTTTATAAATCACAACCAAGGGGATAGTCTCCCAAATCTTTTTGAAAAGAGAATTGATCCAATGGATAGAAACTCTGCATTTCATGATTACATCCATGGAGGAAATAATGAAAACATTAATCATGCCAATCAAGGGCCTAAAGAAACACTCAAAGATAAAGCCAATGGGGCAGCTCAAGACATAGAATTTCTTGAAGTTATAGACAAACTAATAGAAAGATATAGGGAAAGATATTTCCTGAATTTTAGCCCAAGCAGGGGTGAAACTTCCACATGATTATGATGTTGATCAACTTAAGAAAGATAAGGAAGATGATAATTCAATGGGTGCGATGAATAAACAACTAAAAATTTTCCAAGCACAAATATACCTAATGAAGAAGGCAGCCCAACCTAAGCCATTTTCCACCGAGACCTTGTTCCCATTTCCTTTTGATAAAATATTAGTTATAGCACCTTTCCTAATAAATGTGGTCTTTCCAAAATATGACAAATATACGGGTAAATAAGACCCATAAGACCACCTTAGAGATTTTTTTTCTCTAAGTATCGAATTCATGCATGACACAACTTATCTAATGAGACTTTTTCCAAGAAGTTTAGGAGGCCAAGCCATGGAATGGTTCTTGAAACTTCCACAAGGGATAAATACTTTCAAGGAATTAGCCTCCAAATTCATGACTCACTATTCCTACAACATTGAGCATGAGATCACCATGCTCAACCTATGTGACACTAAACAACGAGATGGTGAATCTTTCCTAGGGTTTCTTCAAAGGTGGAGAACAACCTTCACAAGATATCCATGAAGCATACCTAAAAAGGAAAAAATGGAGATATTTATGAATAACCTAAATGTGGAGATGAATTATAGGCTCCAACTTCAATGTCCCCCTACTTTTGAAAGCTTATAAAAAATGGGATCAAAATTGAAGAGGTGTTGGTTAAGAGAGGGGAAATCAATTTATTCAAAGATAATAAACCCTATACCAATGCTAATAAAAATCATAACTTATATAATTATAATAATAATAAAGGAGCCAACAATCACAATGAAAAACCAAGACTGTGGTTGAAAAACAATAATAAAAATATTGTGAATGATGGAGATGTGGAAGCGTGCAACCTAAAGGCTACTCCATTTAACTTATTGAGTGGGGTGAATCCAATGTATAATGTCAATCAAATGACCAAAGCTCTTTATAATAACAATAACCCTAACAATAGCAACAACAACAATGCCAACAACAACAACAATCTATTTAATAATTCCAATGTCAATAAACCTAAGCCATTCTTTTCCACATATCAAAAGAGAAAATTCACTTTTTTAGGTGAACCTTTGGAAAATGCATTAAGGACTTTGGTGGCTAATAAAATCATTACTTTACCTGAATCAAGGTCGTATGAACCCCAAGTCAATCTCAATTGGTGGACTGATTCTCATCATTGTGAATACCATCGCAACAAAGGACATAAAATGAATGAGTGCATGAAATTAAAACATCTTGTCCAAGACCTAATTGATGATGGAACAATAAAAGTGAATAGACCTCAAAATAACAAAGACCATACAGCTTTTAAAAACCCTTTCTTAAATCATGAAAAAGGGGAATCATCAAATACCAATCCTAACAACAAAAGAGGTAATGAGAAGGTTAAATTTTCTCATACTTATGATAACACCATCAATGCTCTAAGTAGTGATGAAAACACCATAAATGTGATTGTGGTGAAAGAAAATCCAAAAGAAGCAACATCTAATGTTGTAACTATGGGGCAAGCATCAAAGATTACCTTACTAGGGGGTGCCCCAAGAATTGTCTTACCAAATCAAACCTCATCTTCATCTTCAAAGAAATATAATTTTTTAGATCAATTGAAAAGAACCCCTTCTAAAATCTCTACTCTAGAATTACTCAAGCTTTCACCAACTCATAAGGAGATTCTAGAAAAATCCCTAGTAGGCTAGTGGAGACCAATGTGCCTTTGAATTCAGATGCGGATAAATTCCAAACATGGTAGGTCATCTTGTTGCACCCCATTGACTATATTTTTTAGAACAAGATGATATGTCTTTAAACCACCCACACAATTTGCCTTTTCATATAGAGGTCCTAATCCAAAAGCTTAGAGTGAAAAGAGTCCTCATTGATGGGGGAGCTGGCCTGAATATTTGTACCTTAAACTTGGTTAAAGACAGGATTTTTTGAGGAGGCTATTGACCCAAAGAAAAAGATAAACATAAAAGCCTATGATGATGAAGAAAGAGCTTCCAAAGGTGTTATAGTACTTCCCATCTGAGTTGGTCCAATGCAAAAGGAGACCATTTGCCAAGTCCTTGACCTCAAGTTGACTTACAATAGTCTATTAGGAAGTCCATGGATCTATGAAATGTAGGTCGTACCTTCAACCTACCATCAATGCCTCAAATTCCCTTACATGGGAGAAGAAGTCATGGTAAGCAAGGATTCAAACCCCTTTCAACATTGTAATATCATGAAGCCTAATAATGACTCCTTAGTCCCACATAATGCAGAAGGGTCTATTTCCCAAAGAATAGAACAAAAACAAAGTTCAAAAGATCTTCCATCTTTGAAGGGAAAAGAAAAGGAAGAAAAAGAAAGTGTTGTTACTAAAAATTACCAAGTTCTCACTAACCTAACTACATCGACTAAAGGAAAACAAAAGGTTAGTGAGTAAAATGTTCATGAGGAACAAAAAGAAGACCAAGCAAGATCTATCCAAATTTACACCAAGGAGGCCCATTATCAAAAGATGGACCACATGATGAAGAATTTCGAAAAGAAATGCCAAATCAAATAGAAAGGTGTAGGTGAATATTCATTATCTATGATGGATCTACTCTTATCTCCAAAATCCCATGCAAGACTAGCCAATCTACCTCATAAATACAATGACCACTTTTTTGAGGGAAAGCACTTCTTCATCCATGGATGAGGAAGATAATGAAATCTTAAATTTGTTGGAAATTGCAATTGAAGAAATTGTTGTATTGTCATTGATGTCAAACCTTAACTAGTAAGACTGTTGCTATCTAAGAAAGTACTGTATCTATTTGATTATTGTGAAGGGGATAGGCAAGGTTGGTAACAATAGCACCTAAGGAAAGGTTGAGTTATCTTGATACTTCAATGAGTACTTGATTATGTGGCACAATGATAAGATAATGTATTGTTTATCTAAGTAAGAATGAAGACTAAACTGGTAGGTTTAACTGAGCAAAAGTGAATAAATCTAGTTTAAGCTGAGTGATGTTAGTATCGACCTAGCTAGTATATGCTGAGTAAATTCAGTGTTGACCGAACATCAGTATTAGCTGAGGAAACAATTTTTGAGGTGACCAAGCTTTCTAATGAAGATCAAGGAGTTGAACATTGTATTAACTGAGCATTAGTAATTTACATTTGAGGAAGAATTTAGATTCCCAGCTGACATAGTTGAATTCTTGGATTATGTAAAATGTGTTGAATTTATTTATTGATTGTATGGAAGTATTTAATGCACTATAAAACATTTTATTGTAAATCTATTAAGAGATTTGAGATATATCTAGAAGGATAGATGAAGAACATAAAGTTGGAAGGATTCGATGAATCTGACCTAACCCTAAGATCTACGAAGGAGATTAAGCGGAAAATGATGTATTGACCTAATTGAGGAGCTATTAAGGAAACCTAAGCATGAGGTTTAAGGAGAGAGGATGCTAGAAGTATTGTTGATGTTATTGACTATCTAAGCATAAAAGGATGAAGGAGAAGTGTTGTGATTGCTTGAAGATATTTATGAGTAGATCAATGATGGAGATGGTAAAGGTTTAGAGTCAGTAAGCCAGCATATGTGTATGGAATTGGATTTGATATTTGCAAAGTGAGTTGTATGTTTTTCAGATCAATATTATTGTTACTTTCTAACCATTTTATCAGTCAAAATCCTTTTAACAGAGGTTGACCTAACAGTCATTTGTATAAATCCTTTGAAAAAGGTTGCATTCTAATGGGATGTATGTAAGTCCTATAACAAGGTGCACTTTTAACAAAGTGGTTGAAATCCTTTAATCAGGTCACACCTGACAGTGTGTTTGTAACCTTTGATAGGTTGACTTTTCATAGAGCTCACTTCAGAAGAGTGAAAATAATAGTAACATGTTACAAAGTGGTTTTTCCCAAATTGGGTTTCCACTATAAATCCTAGTGTTAATACTTGTGTGAATATTTTGGTTTGAGCATTTCTATGTTTTACAAGTTAGATACTATTGGATAGTGGATTGCATTTGTTATATGTTTCTTTTATGCAATCAGTAATGACCAAGTAGTTGTTGGTTGTTGGATCTGATTTTTTGAAGAGTTTTAAAGTTTTTTTTTATACATCTGGACTTGAGAATAACTGATTCACCCCCCCTCTCTGTTGTTCTAAATCATATTAACAATTGGTATCAGAGTTGTTGGTGTTTACATAGAGAACAAGTTTAAAGGTACTTGAAGCAAATGATCAGGATGTATAAGGAGGTACCAAAGCTAAATAAGGAGAACTTCCCTACATGGAAAAGTTTGACGAAGCTGCATCTAGCCAGTATTGGTGATTCTGTAAAGTATTATTTTGAGCATGATTATGTCACACCTATTGCACCTCTAACTACTGAGGAAATGAGAGCTAAACAAGAGCACAACCAAGCAATGTTGGAGATTGCATCTACCCTAAGTTATCCAGAATTTGAAGACATCAAAGACTGCACTAATGCAAAGAAAATGTGGGACACTCTTGCAAACATCTATGGTGATGACATAAATGTACTGACAGAAAAAGCTGAGAGCCTAAGAGGTAAATTTGATGAAATGAGAATGCAAGAAGGTGAGAATATTGCACAATATTGTAGTAGAATAAAAGAAGTTGTAAATGCTATTGGAGGATCAAATGAAACCATTGATGATGAAATTGTAATTGGAAAAGTATTGAGAACTCTGCAACCTATTTATGCCATCAAAATTTCAGCAATTTAGGAATCTAGATGTAACCCTAACAATGCTCTTACTTTGGAAAGTTTGGTTGGTAAGCTTATTGCTTTTGAACTTTCTAACTATGATAACTTCACTATTGCTAATGTTGAATTTGCTTTTTAAGTCACAAATGGTTTTGAGTAAGTCAAAGAAGGAAAAAGAAAGATGCATCAGTGAGAGTGAAAGTGAAAGTGACACATCTGATGAAGAACTTGAGGATCTAGAAGCTCTTATGGCTAGAAGAATGAGAAGGGGAAAAGGAAAGTATAAAGGTAAACTCCCTATTATATGTTTTTCATGTAATAAAGTTGGTCATATAGCCACTAGATGTCTTGACAGGGATGATAAGGATGAAGAAAGAGACAACAAGCATAAAGACAAAAGAGATGATAGAGGTTACCGAAGGTACAAGGACTACAAAGGAAAAGGTAAGAAATCCTACTATATTTCCGAAGAAGAGACTAACACTGATAGTGATGATTTTGAAAATGAATTTGTCTATGTTGCAATGAAAGATGAGTCTGATGAGGATGAGAAAACTGCATTGATATCTTATGTGAACAAAAATTATAAATGGATTATTGATAGTGGTTGTTCACATTGCATGACTGGTGAAAAAAGTAAGTTTGATACCTTAGATCATTATAAAGGTAGAAGTGTGAAATTTGGTAATGATGCACCATGTCCTATTAGAGGTAAAGGATTGATTAAGCTGATAGATAAGATCACTTGTGAGAATGCTTATTGAGTTGAGTGTCTTAACTATAATCTACTGAGTGTTGCATAGCTTAATAGCACTAGCTACCAAGTGGAATTTCATCAAAGGAAGGCCAAAATATTTGATGTCATTAGTGAACTGATTGGAAGAGGAGAACAGACAAGAGGTAATTTGTTCTATCTAGACCTATCTGAGGAAACATGTATGATTGCATAACTTGATGATATTTGGCTATGGCATAAGTGGCTATGTCATGTTAACTTTGATAATCTAGTAGAAATTAGTAAGAAGAAGGAAGTGAGAGGTCTGCCTAGATTGAAGAAACTTGAGAATGTAATGTGCAAAGAATGTCAGTTGGGTAAGATGACAAAATCTAGTTTTAAGAGCAAGACTTTTACTTCTAAGAATGTTTTATATTTGGTTCATACTAACCTTTGTGGACCTATGGGTGTACAAAGCTATTGTGGTGCTAGATATTTTATCTTTTTTGTCGATGATTATACCAGAATGATGACTGTAATGTTCTTAAAAGAAAAATCTGATGCTTTTCAATTTTTAAAGTGGTATTTGGCTAAGGTTGAAAAGGAGACAAGTAGGAACTTGAAGTGTTTGAGATTTGACCAAGGTGGAGAATTTATATCCAATGAATTCAATCTATTTTGCAATGATAGAGGGATCAAAAGATAGATGTTTGCACCAAGAACTCCTCCACAGACTGGTGTAGCAGACAGAAGGAATAGATCTATCATGGATTGTGCAAGGACAGTAATGATTGAATAGAATGTTGCACAAAATTACTGGAGGGAAGCTATGAGTATAGCTATTTATACTCTTAACCAAGTACAAATCAAAAAAGGTACAAATCTAACACCTTGAGCTATGGCATGGGTATGCACCTAATGTAAAGTACTTTAGAATTTTTGGAAGAAAATGTTACATACCAAAGGACAATAGGAATGGGAAATTTTATGCTAAAAGTGAAGAGGGAATATTCCTAGGCTATTCCACAAAAAGTAAAGCTTATAAGTGTTTGAACTCTAACACTAACAAAATTGTGGAAAGTGTGAATGTCAAAGTAGATGAGTATGCAGAGAAAAATGAAGCTGACAGCAAAAGAGAACTAGAAGATTACAGATCTCTTGTGTATATAGAGGAAGGAGAGACAAGTGACAAACTTGCACCTAATGCAGAGTCTCAGGTAAGCAATGCTAAGCATCAGGAAAAAAATGCTGAGAGAGAAGAAGAATGTGTCGAGTGATAGGAGGAAGTTGTCAAGTATCAAGAAGAGGTTGTTGAGCATTCAGAAGCTAAATCTAACAATCTTGTCGGTGAACCTCAAGAGAAAGATGAAAGGAGATAATAACCTGTTTTGGCACAATATGTAAGGAGACATCACAAGCCTAAAAAAATAATTGGAGACAAAGATACTAGAGTTCTAACCAGAAACAAGACAAGAGATTCGACATGTTTACTATGTGAATTCGAGCCTAAGACAACAAGGGAGGCATTAGAAAATGAAGATTGGATACAAGAAATGAATGAGGAGATAGACCAAATAGAGAAGAATGATACTTGGACTCTGGTGCTAAGACCAGAAAATAAAAATGTCATTGGAACAAAGTGGGTGTTCTGGAACAAGCTGAATGAGCATGGTCAAATCACAAGAAACAAAGCTAGGTTGGTATGCAAAGGTTACGCACAAGAAGAAGGAATAGATTATAGAGAGACATTTGCCCCTATAGCTAGATTGGAAGGAGTAAGAACCTTACTTGCATATGTTGCCTACAAAGATTTCAAGGTATACCAAATGGATGTTAAGTCTACATTTTTAAATGGTATATTAGAAGAAGTGTACATTGAACAGCTAGAAGGATTTGTTGATCCAAACAACAAACACATGGTTTGCAAACTAAACAAAGTACTATATGGACTAAAGCAAGCTCCCAGAGCATGGTATGAGAGACTGCACAACTACCTAATACAGATTGGATTCTCAAGGACAAATGACACAAGCAATATGTACATGAAAGATGAAGAAGGTAAAGGAATCTTGTTGGCTAAGATTTTTGTAGATGATATTATATTTGGTGGACAAAATGCCTTGTGTAAGAAATTTTCAAATGAAATGCAAACTAAATTTGAAATGAGTATGTTTGGGAAGATCAAATTTTTTGTTGGTTTACAAGTATATTAGATGGAAAAAGGAATTTTCATCACCCAGTCTAAATATGTTCATGACATACTGAAAACCTTTGGTATGGAATATTCAAGGCCAGTAAGTACTCCCATGGCTACTGGACAAAAGTTGTCTTAAAATGATGATGTTGCAAAATTAAACTAGACTTTGTATAGATCCATGATTGGAAAGCTACAATATGTTGTACATAGCAAACCAAATATTGCTTTAGTTGTTGGGATTGTGGCAAGATTCTCTGCCAATCCTAAGGAAACTCACATGATGGTTGTCAAAAGGATAATGAGATATTTGAAAGGGATTGCTGACTATGGATTGTACTACAAGAAGCATGAAAAGTTTGAACTGAGAGTATATACTGATGCTGATTGGGCAAGAAATGTGGATGACAGAAAGAGTACTAGTGGTGGAGCTTTCTTTCTTGGATAGAGATTAGTTTTCTGGATAAGCAAGAAACAAAATTGCATTTCTCAATCTAATGTTGAAGCCAAGTATGTGGCTGCGGTAGTGAACTGTTCAAACTTGGTATGGATAAAGTAATTGTTGGTAGGCATGAAAGAAGAGATCACTGAACTAGTCATCTACTATGACAACACAAGTGCTATAAACATCTCTAAGAATCTAGTGATGCACACAAAGACTAAACACATCACCATCAAGTATCATTACTTGAGGGAACTAGTACAAGATAAAGAGGTCTGAATGGAATATGTGAATACAAAGGAAAAACTAGCAAACATATTCACTAAAGCTTTACCTAAAGAAGCTCATGAATATCTGAGAGGTCAATTAGGGGTTCTTCCCCTAACTGAGGCTGCCTAGTCAAGCTAGGAGCACTACATCAAATGTGCTGCAAAGAGTATCTGACAAATTGATGCAGAGACAGGTCACACTTTAGGAGCAGCCTAGAGTTGTGAAAAGTATAGCAAAGCCAAGAATCAGTCATAAGCAAGGATGACAGAGGGAGAAATATTGTTATTGAACTAGAAAATGATATCTACATCTGCAAGATGTATGTTTTAGTTGTTGCTTTAGCATTTTTGTTAAAGAGGGAGATGATGACAGATGAATACACATGGTGAGATTTCATGGAAGATCAAGTAAGAGGGAGAGATTCAGTGGACGGTCATACAAGCATGGCTAATTGATTTTGTATCAGAATGAAGCTAAAGATATTATAAATATTTCTCATGGACAGATAATTTTTGGATTGGTTGGTGATTCATGTGTTATTCATATGGTGTTTCCATCAATGCCAAAGAGGGAGATTATTGGAAACTGCAATTGAAGAAATTGTTGTATTGTCATTGATGTCAAACCTTAACTAGTAAGATTGTTTCTATCTAAGAAAGTATTGTATCTATTTGATTGTTGTGAAGGGGATAGGCAAGGTTGGTAACAATAGCACCTAAGGAAAGGTTGAGTTATCTTGATACTTCAATGAGTACTTGATTATGTGGCACAATGATAAGATAATGTATTATTTATCTAAGTAAGAATGAAGACTAAACAGGTAGGCTTAACCAAGCAAAAGTGAAAAAATCTAGTTTAAGCCGAGTGATGTTAGTGTTGACCGAGCTAGTATATGCCAAGTAAATTCAATGTTGACCGAACATCAGTATCAGCTGAGGAAATAGTTTTTGAGGTGACTGATCTTTCTAATGAAGACTGAGGAGTTGAACACTATATTGATCAAGTGTCAGTAATTTACATTTGAGGAAGAATTCAGATTCCCAGCCGATATAGTTGAATTCTTGGATTATGTAAAACATTTTGACTTTATTTATTGATTGTATGGAAGCATTTAATGCACTATAAAAAATTTTATTGTAAATCTATTAAGAGATTTGAGATATTTCTAGAAGGATAGATGAAGAACATAAAGTTGGAAGGATTCGATGAATCTGACCTAACCCTAAGATCTACGAAGGAGATTAAGTGGCAAAAGATGTATTGACCTAATTGAGGAAGTATTAAGGAAACCTAAGCATGAGGTTGAAGGAGAGAGGATGCTAGAAGTATTGTTGATGTTATTGACTGTCTAAGCAAAAAAGGCTGAAGAAGAAGTGTTGTGATTGCTTGAAGAGATTTCTGAGCAGATTAGTGATGGAGATGGTAAAGGTTCACAATCAGTAAGCCAGTATATGTGTATTGAATTGGATCTGATATTTGCAAAGTGAGTTGTATGTTTTTTAGATCAATATTATTGTTACTTTCTAACCATTGTATCAGTCAAAATCCTTTTAATAGAGGTTGACCTAATAGTCATTTGTATAAATCCTTTGAACAAGGTTGCATTCTAATGGGATGTATGTAAGTCCTATAACAAGGCACACTTTTAACAGAGTGGTTGAAATCCTTTAACTGGGTCACACCTGATAGTGTATTTGTAACCTTTGACAGGGTTGGCTTTTCACAGAGCTCACTTCAGAAGAGTGAAAATAATAGTAACATGTTACAAAGTGGTTTTTCCCAAATTGGGTTTCCACTATAAATCATGGTGTTAATACTTGTGTGAATGTTTTGGTTTGAACATTTCTATGTTTTACAAGTTAGATACTATTGGATAGTGGGTTGCACTGTTATATGTTTCCGTTATGCAATCAGTAATGACCAAGTAGTTGTTGGTTGTTGGATCTGATTTGTTGAAGAGTTTTAAAGTTTGTTTTTATACATATGGACCTGAGAACAACTAATTCACCCCCCCCCCCCTCCTCTCTATTGTTCTAAATCATATTAACAAAATTGGCTATATAAAGATGAGGAATCAAGTGCACATGAAAAGCGCATTCAAAACATAAGCATTCCCACTCACCAATATGGAAAAGGATTTTAAATCATGCAAAAAATTGGATACAAAGGACAAGGGCCTTTAGGTACAAGAAATGAAGGATTAGTAGAACCAATTGAAATTTCATGGAGAGATAGTAAAGAAAAGACTAGATTAGGGTACCTAGAATAAGGGTACACTCAAAAGAATTATCCCTTGGTTTATGACCAAATCTTACAACTAGGTTCCCAAAGTGATGAGGATTCAAACAATTGGGAATGTGACTCATTTTCAAGTGATTCATGTTAATATAAAGAGGTTGATGTCATCCATACCTATACTCCTAGCAAGGGAAAATAACAAGCCTCAGAATCAAGCTTCAAGTTCTAGACAAGAGGTATTAGATAATGTACCAATTAAGGAAATTGAAAGAAATCAATGGGTAGGAGAACCTTACATACCATCATGGAGACCTACTATAGAGGAATCTAACCTTAGGTTTAATCCAAGAGATTTTTACCCAACAGAAACCCTAGAGGATTCTAGTGAGGAAGATTTTGACCCTAGTTCTCTAGAGCATCTAGAAGAAGCACATATCATAGATTTGGGTGATCTAATGTTCAAACCTTCAAATGAGGTCATGTCCTTAAACACTACTGAACCAAACCAAAGCATTGATCCCTTGACCCTTATCTATCCCGAACTAATTGAATGGGATTCTATTGAACCTACCATCCTCCCTACATTTTTGAATGATAACTTGGTGTCCCAATACCTTAATGTGGTTGAGCCTTATTCTACCATGGAATATCAAGAAAAAGTGACAAAGGAAAGTATTCAACCTTTCAGTTTAGAAAAAAGTGAAAAAAATTTAAAAAATAAAAAATGAAAAGAATCTCTAATGTTGAAAACCACATTATCGCAACATTAAATCAAAAATAAAAAGAAATAAAGAATGTTTCCAAAGCTAAAAACCCAACAGAGGCACCTAAGGAAGAAAGGTTGGATAATTTGCCCAAGAAATACGAGGAAAGATCACCTATCTTAATTGAACCAACAGAGAAAGTGAACATTGGGTCAGAATTAGAACCAAGAATCGTACACCTATCAACATCCTTATCTAGTGAAGAAAGAAAGGATTTCATCAAATTATTCTAAGAAGAAAAAAATCAATTTTGCATAGTTGTATGATGATATGCTAGGACTATACCTGAATTTAATCATGTATCATTTGAATATTAAAGAATGATTAAGACCGGTTAAGAAGAAACTAAGAAAGATGCATCCACACATAGCACTACTTGTGAAAGTGGAGTTAGAGAAATTACTAAAAGTAGGGTTTATAAGAGCTATTTATTATGCCAAGTGGATTTCAAACATTGTGCCAGTTTCCAAGGCAGATAAGTCCATCAGAATTTGCATAGAGTTTAGAGATCTTAATCTTTCATAAAAGATGACTTCCCTCTGCCAAGCATAGATGCCATTATGGACCTAACAAGACATTCAATGTTCTCACTTATGAATGGATTTAGTGGTTATAATCAAATAAAGATAGCACCTGAGGATCAGGACAAGACAACATTTGCATGTGCATGGGGAACATTCTACTGGAATGTTATGCCTTTTGGTCTAAAGAATGTTGGGGAAACTTATCAAAGAGCCATGATGACCATATTTCATGACATGATGCACAAGTTCATGGAGGACTATGTAGATGATATAATCGCTAAATCCCACTCAAGGGGGGAACATCTACCATCTTAGAAAGAATATTTGTAAGATTAGAACAATTCAAAGTCAAGCTAAATCCAAAGAAATGTGCATTCGATGTACAATCAAGAAAACTATTGGGATACATAGTTTCTCCCAAAGGAATAGATGTAGACCCTGCTAAAGTAAAGGAAATCATGGAGATGGGGGCACCTCAAAATATCATTCAAATGAGATCTCTTCAAGGCAGGATTCAATTCATTAGAAGGTTCATCTCTCAATTATCAGAAAAGTGCCACAATTTCACTCAACTCCTTCACAAGGACACAGTGTTCAAATGGGATGAGAAATGTGAAGAATCATTCACCTTATTGAAGAAGTACCTAATTAATCCTCCAAAATTAATGCCTCCAATCATAGGCAAACCCTTAATTTTTATATATCTCAATAACAGAACATGCATTAGGGGCACTCTTGGCTCAAGAGGACGAAGCTGGAAAAGAAAATGCCATATACTAAATAAGTAGAACATTGGTGAAGTATGAGTTGAATTATACCTTCATCTAAAGAGCATGTTTGGTCATTATTTTTGGTTCCCAAAAATTACGCCATTATATGTTATCCCAAAAAATCCAACTCATTGCAAAAATTGATCCTTTGAAATACCTTCTTAGCAAAACAACATAAATGGAAGATTGGCCAAATGGGTCATGGTCTTAAGTGAATTTGATATAGAGTATGTGGACTGAAAATCTATCAAAGGCCAAGTAATATCTAATCAATTGGCAGAGTCACCTTTACAAGATGAACATCCAATCCAAGTGGAATTTCCATATTTTGAAATTTTTAATGTTGAAGCAAAAACATGGAAATTGTATTTTGATGGCTCCTATACACAACATGGGTTAGGAGCAAGGATACTATTGATTACTCCTCAAGGGTACACAATTCTAAAATTATAAAAATTTCTCTTCCCATGTACAAATAACATAGCTAAGTATGAAGCATTAGTTATTGGCATAAAGTTGGCATTAGAATGGAAAGTGACAGAGCTACAAATCTATGGAGATTCTCAACTAGTTATTAATCAAATAAATGATGAGTATCAAACTAAAGATGATAAGCTAATACCATACAAGAACATGATTGAGAAAATTAATAAATACTTCACTCTAATCACATTTGAGCAACTGTCAAGGGATAAGAATAAAGCAACAGATGTAATGGCCACTTTGGCATCACTTCTCCAAATACCAAATCAAAGTGCTAGATATGAATTCCTAGTAGAAGAAGTTGAGAAACCCGCATTTGACCCTTCCCATCCTCATACCATTTTTTTACTAACAGGACATGAATCACCTTCATATGGAGCCATTTACACCTACTTGAAAGACCAAATCTTGCCCATAGACCAAACCAAAAATTAGAAGAAAAGCTTTATCCGACTCGCCTCTCACTACACCTTGATATCTGACATGTTATATCGCAAAAGTCTAGATGGAATACTTATAATGTGTCTAGAGAAAAAGGAATCAACCATAGCCTTACAATAAATTCATGAGGGGATTTGTGGGTTGCATTCAAATGGTTTAACCCTAGCTAAGAAACTCCTTAGGATAGGATATTTTTGGCCTTCTATGGAAAGGACGCTTGTCACTTTGCAAAAACCTATCGTAAATGTCAATATCATGGGAACTTAATCCATGTACCAGCACAAGAGCTTCATCCTATGACTACACCTTGGCCCTTTTATCAATGGGGTTTCAATTTGATAGGTATGATTTATCCACCATCTTCAAATGGTCATAAATTTATCATTACTACAATAGAGTTATTTACCAAATGGGTGGAATTTGTACCCTTAGCCACTGCCATATGAAAGAAAATATCCTTATTCATATTAAATCACATAATCTGTAGATATGGTTTTCCTCGTGCCATCATAACATATAATGCAAAACATTTCAAAAATATGGATTTGAAAGAACTATGTGCAAAATTTCATATGGTACATCACTCATCTTTGATATATTACCCACAAGGTAATGGACAAGCAGAAGCTACAAACAAGAACATCCTATAAATATTGAAGACAACTATGGATAATTTAGGAAGAGATTGGCACATTCAAATAAACCCTACTCTATGGGCTTATAGATTGAGCATTAGAACACCAACAAGAGCTACACCATTTTTCCTAGTTTGTGGAGTAGAAGTAGTTTTACCTTTGAAGGTAGAAATTTTGTCTTTAAGAGTCTCATTGCATGGTTTATTAAGTGAAGAAGACTATAGAGTTTCTAGGTTACATGAACTAGAGCTATTAGATGAAAGAAAACAAGAAGCTTTTGACCAATTAAAAGTGTATCAAAATCAAATGACCAGAAACTATAACAAGCATATCAAACCGAGGGTATTCCAAATAGGTGACCTAGTGTTGAGAGAAAATCCCATGAATCAAGAAGAAACGGAGAAGAAAGGAAAATAGGAAGAAAACTGGTTAGGACCTTTTGTGATCACTTCTTCTTTTGGGACATGCACCTATAAACTAGCTGATTGTGAAGGAGAAGAGTTGCAAGAGCCAATAAATAGTATACACTTGAAAAAGTTCTACACCTGAAGCAATTGGAGAGGGATAGAGAAAAAGAGTATCAGAGATATCAGATGAAAGAGCATCCTATTTATTGTACATAGTCAAAAGAGATCCTGAAAATACCAAAAACATTGAAAAGAGGAAAAGAGAAAACAAATTAAAAATGCAGAAAAGACCAAAAATAGTGGAAAATTGAGCTTGAAGAAAGCTAAAAACATTAAAAAATGATCCTCAAAAAGATGTTGTCTTGGTGAAAATCTAGCAAATAGGCGCCTTGATAATATAAAATTAAAAAAAGAGAAAATACAAAACAATAAAAAAATAGAAAAAGTACCTTGGTGAAAACCTAGCAAATAGGCATGCTGGTAGCAAAAAAGGGAAAAAAGGAAGAAAAAAAAGAGAAAATCCATTCAATCAATAAAAACCTGGTAAACAGGCACCATTGAAAGTCCATGTCAGTTTCATGCCTAGCGGCCATCCTTGTAAATATTGCATTCACCAGCATTTATATATATTGCATAATAAAACCTCACAATTGCATTTGCAAGTACCTAAAGGTTTCATCACCAATCTAATTTGCAAATTGTCCCAAGTCCCATAACAGGCGTAATTCAAACATGGGGGAAAAACCTACTCTAAATGAGGAAGGATACATCAAAGAAAACATCAATCTGACACCAAATCATAAATCAAAACACTTACACAATCAAATCCAAATTTTAATCAAACGCAAAATTTTGATCCAAGATCTCACAAGGACACTTATCTTTATCAGGATTAAAAGTATGAAATGGATAGAACTATACTTGAACTATGGATTTGAAAAATGATGCAAAAAATTTTCTAAGTGTTGACTTCATTGATGAAATCGTGTCTTTCTAGCAAATTGATGAAAGTTTTAAAACTAGACAAGCTATGATGAAAGCATGATATTTTATTGGTTTTTGAATGACTGTCTTAAGATTAAAGTTTAAAGTATGTATTATTTGTCTAAGGACATGATCATCAAAGAATCATCAAGGACATGTACATATAGAAAATCAAGATCTTTGTCTATTTACGCAAAAGGATACCTTGGCCATTTTGATGTTAAATATCATAATACCAAAATCCACTTGCAACATAGAATTTGACAAAAATGGTATTTGTATGCTCATGGTCAGTCTCAATCAGTGATAGTCGTACCAAGGATGGAAAAGAAATGAAAAAGGTGAAAAGGTATTCATATCATCGTGGTTGAACTAGTGATGGTTATACTAATTTCAAGTTTCCAAAACTGCTCAATGATGAATATAAGCTCCTAAATTTTGTGAATAGTGATAGCTAGCTGCATCTATCCTAGATTAAATGCATTTAAGTGATTTTCCTTTCTTAGTTTGAAAATTGGAAATTAGAAAAGAGAAGAGGGGGTGGAGTAAATCAAAATTTAAATCAAAAACCAAATGTTCACCAAAAATTATTTAGGATCGAGTGTGTTGGAAATCAAAACTCAACTCAAAGACAAAGGTGCCTAACATTAGATTAATTGCATTTTCTAGATTCATCTCAATTATGGTAGTCTTACATCTATTTAGGACATTAACCTAAGTTCTTTTGAATTGCATTGCATTAGTTTGCATTCATTTTAGTTTGTTCCATTTAGCCACATTCATTGCATTCATTTTAAACATATCTTTAATTATCATTATAAGTCATATCCATTAAATTCATTTGCATTAGTTTGCATTCAATTTTAAAACCATTCCTAAATCATTCTCATCAAGTCATTAAATTCAATTAATGTTTCATTTACATTGGTTTGCATACATATAGTTTCTTCCATTTATTATCTTTCATTTAAGTTACATTGCATTAGGTTGCACTCTGTTTAAATCAATTCTTTCATTATATCATTTAGACTCATTGCATTAGTTTGCATCAATTAGTCAATCCTCTTCATTTAATTGCATTAATTACATTATTAGGAAATTATTCATTATATTTCATTAAGTTCATTCTACAACATTGCATTTTCAAAACCATCTCATTAGTACATTGCATTGTTCATTTAGGTGCATTCATCAAAATTCATATATTTAAAACATTGAATTAGATTCAAACTTATAAGTGTTAGGTCATTTACATTTATATATAAAATCATCATTATATCATTTACATAATTAATCATTAAATCATCCAAATTCATACATTATATAACTACATCTATTGCATTTCTATTGCATTTTCCATTACATTTATAGCCATTACATTCCATACATCCATACTGTCAAATAAATGCATCCATAAGTACCATCACATAGTATTAATCATTAAAACCATTAAACCATTACATCATCATACATCATAAACATTAAACCATGTGTCATATGCATTCATTTATTCTATGTCATAAATAAGACAATCATTTGCATCAATAGAAGATTAAACATGTGCATGCATATCATAAATTGCATATGGAAAAACATAAAAACAAAGCATGTAGAGATAGAATCATATAGATACACATATCATATAAAGCACCTATAAAAATGAATCCAACACATAATAACATCATATAAAGTAAATCTATCAAATGAGTATCAAAGTCCATAGTATCATCAAAGTCCATCAGTATCGGGAAATAAAAGTCCATCAAAGTATAACAAGTATCAAATCATAAGCAGCATCAGCTAATAAAATAATAATGTGAGTCCAATGTATTGATATCAAGAATAAGCACCATGTACACCAAAGAATAAGTATATCATCTCAAAAATATCAACTGCCAGAACCACCGGCACCATCAGGACCACGATCAGCATCTGGAGCCCTAAATCTGTGCTGACTCATAGCATCCATGAAGGTATGCATCATCAAAATGAGTTGGGTCATATGTTGTCTCATCTCTAACATCTTAGACTACAAAGATAGAACATCTGAGGCTAATGCTAGTGTAGGAGGAGCCTGTATTGATACATGTGGTGGAGCCTGTGAGGGAGCCATAAAGGAAGATGGAACAAAAGTAAATGGAATAGAAGAAGATGGAAGAACAAAAGTAGATGGAATGGAAGAAGAAGAAGGAGTCTATACAAGAGGAGCCTATGGAGGAGCCTGTGGAGGTGGAGGTGTCAGAGGGCCTCGTGCTTGATCTAATAAAATTTGTGTAGCCTGGGCATCTATGCTAGCCACTGTTGGAAATATTCAGGAAGTAACCGAGTTACTGAGAGGGGAGGGGTGAATCAGTAACTCCAAATTTTCTTTCCATTTTAATATGTAATTTACTTTTTAACCTTTGCATACAGAAAGCATGAAACTTAAAAGCATTTACAATAATGACACATAGATTTGGTTACCCAGAAACCTTCCAAAAGAAAGTAAAACTGGGGTGGGGATGAAACCCACAAAGCTTTAATACTGCAGAATAAAGTTGGCCGGTTAAGGCTTACAATTTTGATCACTTCTGATGATCTGCCCTGTTAGGAGCAATGAGGATTGCTAAATCCACCCTGTTAAAGGATTTACAAACATACAATGAAGTATGCACTCGGTAAAGAGATTTTACAAAGACTGTTAAGTCTACCCGGTTAAAGGATTTAGTACTGATTCACCTGTTAGAATGAAACAGTAGATCTCTTGCTTTGCAACTGGATTGCTGATTGAGATTCGCTGATGTACTGATCACCTTCTGTGATGAATTTATCTTTTTTGTTCCTTATACTGCTGAAGCTTTCTGTAATTCGCTTATCTCTGCCTTTCTTTCTCTTTCACATATATTCTTTTTTTCATACATCTTGACATTTTACAATTTTGTTTATATACAAGTCTTAAACAATTAATTACAATTACAATTACACAGTCGGCTTGACAAATAAACATAAGTGCTACTAAGTCGGCCCAAGTATGATTACTCGGTTCCTGCAAACTGACTCGGTGACTTTCTGATACTCGGCGTCCACTGCATTACTCGGCATCGTCATGCACTCGGTAGAAGTGAAGGCACGGTTCATACTGATCACTCGGTAGGTTTTGAACTCGGTAAATACTGGTGACTCGGTAGACATGATGTTACTCGGTTTACACTGTCCTATTTGGTTTGTACTGTCTTCCTTAGTTTGCACTGTCTGCTCGGTTTGCACTGTCTGCTCGGTTTGCACTGTCAACTCAGTTTGCATTGTTTGCTCAGTTTGCACTGTCTGCTCGGTTTGCACTGTCTGCTTGGTTTGCACTGTCTGCTCGGTTTGCACTGTCTGCTCGGTTTGCACTGTCTGCTCGGTTTGCACTATTTGCTCGGTTTGCACTGTCTGCTCGGTTTGCACTGTCTGCTTGGTTTGTATCAAGAATGCAAATAAGTGTTGTCACTAGTGGCAATTCTGCTTAATGCCAACAGCCACAACCTATGCACCCACCTACCTAAAAACCCTAACTCTATATTGGACCCATCTGGCCACCTTGTCCACACCCACCTGATGTAGGGCTCTATCAGCTCCATTTGTAACCCTCAACCACCCACCCCTCATCTGGACACCACCCTTAGGAGGAATAGGAGCAGCAGTTATAATAGTTATCACAATCTTGCCTCCTCTCTCACCCCGCCGACCCTGTCATCCCCGTTGCCCTCATCTCCAACCCCCACCATCACCATCACCATCACCATCCCCACCATTATCATCAGACTCCTCCTCAATCCCCAATACTCTCTCAGCATGATCTATAAACCTAGGAAATGAGTTCAAAGAAAACCACGTTGTATAGTCATCGATCATCCTTGCATCTACTATATGGTCCTTCATATCCCATGCAAGGTAGGGCAGCTCTAAAACCTCATTCTAGACTATCCATTAATCAATCTATGGGCCCCATAGGGACCTCTCAACCTATACTTGGGCATATAATTCCAATCCTTGTGGCATACCCTGTATCTAGCCATACTGTCGTAAGACCCTCAAAAAGTAGAATCTCTTGATAATCAAGGGTGTGTACCCTATCATCCAATGAGGCATACATATAAACAAAAACTCTATTGCATCCTCTGGCCATGCCTCGTAACCAATATATGGTTGCCAAACAACCTAATCAATGTCATCAATAATGCACCACCAATAGTCTAACTTGCCCAAATGGGCCTGCACCACCATACCCTCATACATCCAAGTGAAGGGTCAGCCTAGATCCTGATGTCACACTAAGATAGGTCAAGTAATAGGGATGTTCTCCCATATCCATAACTATAAAAGAACCACCCCAGCAGAAAGTGTGGCCCCGCGACAATACACCACATCATGTAGCTCATGATATAACTGCGCAAGCACACAAGATCCCCAGTCAAATCTATGTGGCTGAGTGATCATATCCTCTAGAATACAGCCCCAACTGATGGAAAAACCATGACCTCACTGATTAGGTACAAGGAATCCACCAATGAGAGCATGAAGAACTACAAGAAGAACGTGAAAAGATGGAAACTATGCCCACTGAATAGACTCGTCTCCAATAGTAGGATCAGAAAATACCCACCTACATGTTGTCCCATCATACACCTGGTCATAATAAATCAGCTCCCCATGAGTAGGGATGTGTAGTAGCTGATACACATCCTCGGCAGTGATGGTCATCTCCCCCATTGGCAAATGGAAGGTGTTATGGTCAGAGTGCCATTGCTTTGCCATAGCTGTCAATAGACCTTGATTCATGTAGAATAGAGGGAGAGAGAGTAGAATGGACAAACTGCATCTACCAATGACTCGGTGCTTAGGACTACTCAAGTCATCTATCATGCTGAATGGAAATGGGTACATGCCACGGACCCCAAGCTTTTTAAGCTCGGCCTGCAAATGCAAGTTTAAACACATAAGAAATCAAAATCAATACATATTGGATCATCTAAAGTCAATCAAACTACAATCAATTTTCCCAATTCTATTCATAGAGGATGGAAAATTTATCATCATCCACCATCTAAATCAAGATTGACAATCAAACATTCAATATGACATGACTAGAACTGACATCATATGACTCGCTATCAACTGGACTTGATACCTAAGCCAATCAACTGATTGAAAACACTAGATGGATCAAAAAACTAACTCAAAAGTTTGCAAATTTCACCAAAAAGGGTACATGTGCTATTTAAATGCTTAAAAGTGCTAGAATTCAAAAGCGTAGTTCAAAATTGTGAAAGCACAACAGAAATTGGTTAAACACGCTACAAAAATGTGCACGTGCTACAAAACTTAGTACATGCTACTGGAAACCCATGTACGCACTACTAAAATTATTAAAAGCACTTTGACAATTATACGCATTATACAAAAGGGCGATTGTGAATCATACCCTAGATCAAATGCTTGTACGCGCTACTAAAACTAGCATGCGCACTGTGAAAAATTACAGATGCGCTTTAGAAAGATTGTACACAGTGTTAAAAGTATTGTACACACTGTTTTATTTGCAAAAAGAAAAAATATAGTTTTTTCTAGAAAAATCCAAAAAATTTCAAATTAAATGCAAAAATTGACAAAGCTAGTTAGCAGAGTACATACCGGAGGTTTGTAGCTAGTGGATACAAATAATGGTAGCCTCACTCAAACCTATGCTCATGAATTGAGATCACCATCATCAAAAAGGCTCAGACAGGGAAAGAGTAAAAAGTCAAAAGGAGAGGTAAAAATGAATAGTAAAAAGACCTTTTACCCCTATATATAGCCCATTTTGACCTAAAAGGGCATTGTTTAGCAGAAAATGACTAGGGACCCAAAATTTTCACCCGCACAGCTAAATTAGGGGCATTTATCATCACATCATCATGAAAACATTATCAAAAAGGAAATTAAAATTCATTAGTAATGGACCTAATTCAACGCAAATTGATCAAAAATGCAAAATCTTTTATCAAACTCAAATTTCATTTCATTTTCAAGGGGGCATACACTCAGATAATCAGGATTGACATCATAATCAGTGAATCAGGGGCACAACCATCAAATCAAAGCTTAGTCTTTTATCAAAAAAAAAATTTCTTATCAATCGAAAGGGGAATCAAACATCAAATCATATCAAATCAAACATCATAACATGCGACTTATCATCAGAACGACCATCAAGGACCTAAAATCAATCAACATTGCATCAGTTTTATCGTTGAAATCCATATCTTCTATCATGCATTGAATCAGACATCAAAGCTAATCAGGACTTCACATCAAAAATGATTAGGACATTCTTTGAACTGATACGCTTGATTTAAAGATGGGCATTTTTAATCACCTGAAAATGGAGAAGATCAATTAAGTGAGTAACTGAGGCAAAAATCAAAGAAATTAAATCAAATCATTAAGCTAAAATCAAAGCTAAATTTGAATTAAGCCATAATCCAAATTTAATTGAAAATCAAAAGCCATAAAATAAATTTAAATCAAATAAATCATGATAAATCAATAAATTATACAATTAATCTAATTAATTGCATAGTTCATTGAAATCAAATCAACCCATTCAAGTGTAATACCCCAAAAATGGGCTATAAGTTCATTAATCTTCTATATCAACAATTCGAACGAAATCAACATCAAAGTTCTAACCTAAGGCACATCTAAACATCATCGAATCCTAATTGATTATCTTAAATTTTGCATCAGGGAATATTCCTAGCAATATTCCTAATTATCTTAATTATCTTTAATTTAATGATTATTTGGCGATAAATCACATTTATCCTAAGTTTGATTAATTGAATATTTTCATATTTAATTAATTAGATTTAATATCTTGCCACTTAATTGTGTAATTAAATTTAATTCTATCTATTATTAATTGTATTATTTAATTTTGACAATAAATCCAATATCCTATGAATAATTGATTAAATTTTTATTTAATTAATTAAAGCAAGTTGTCATTATTTAATAATATAGTTTTTAATAAAAGTTTGATTAAATAATTGATTAACCCATAAATCAATTATTTATTTTCAAAAATCAGTTAAGTTGAGCATAAATCACTTTATTTATTTAATTAATTCATAATTATTATGCACATTCAAAAGAAACAGTTAACTCCAAATTAGAAAATCAATGCAAAGTGTTGACTTTTTAGAACTCAACATCCTTTTGGAGTTCAAAAAGCTGATCTAAACTCTAATTTGAGTTAAAAAGTTGTTTTTGCATGATTTGCATGTTTTTGTGAATTAAATTATCTTTATTATCAGATAACTCAAAAATCAAGCTGAGTTAATCTGAGTGATTTATGGTTTTTTTTCCATGCACCTCCAAAGCTTTGGATTTCTATAAAATCAAAGTCTCGGCTCATCTCAAAGCATCTCATATTTTTGCACAATCACGTTGGAGAATTGGAATTGGGAGAATCAAAGCTTATTGCAAATCAAGGCTATTGTGAGATCAATTTATTTTTTTTACATTCATTTAGATTCTTTTTTATATCATTGTTAGATCATTTTAGCATATCAATTTCCATATTAGCATAGATTCCATATCAAGTTTTCATATCATTGCATAGAAAATCCAAAAAAATAGCTTAATTGCATTCAATTCATATCTAGATCAATTGCATTCAAATCCTTCATTTAGGTGTCATCTAGGTCACTGATCTCGATAGCAATCTGAGAACATCAATCTCGCACCTACTAGAAGGCAGTAAATCGCTTGGTTAAATTAGATTTCAATTTTGCACGATTTTGATTTTTGCTAACCTCTAATATTTTACTGAAGTGTTGTGTCTACAGATCAGGTACAATTTTCACACACACATTTTTGGCGCCCGTCGTGGGGCAACCCACCTTTACATGTTGGTTTTGATTTTTTTTTTGGAGCTAAAGCCTTAAAGTTTCAAAGATTTAATTTTATCTCTCAAACAGCTTGGATTTTAACTCTAAAATTATTTTTGCAAGTTTGACATATATCAAAGAAGCTACAGTAAAAAATTTAGAATTTTTTGAAATGTTTTAAATTTTTAATAATTTTTTCTTAAAATTCTAGAAAAAATTAATATCTGACGCAAATCAACACATTTTTTGAAAATTTTTATATTTTTAGAAAGCTCTTTAAATTCTATAGGGGGTCCATTCTTTGTGTTTTAAATTTGGACATAATATAATAGCTCAGATAGTCAATTTACAAAAACTAGTCTATTTTGATAAAATGAGTCTCTAGAGCACAAATGAAGAGATTTTTCTAAAAAAATTACATTTTTGGAAAGCTATCTATTTTTTAGTAGGGGTCTCTATTCTGAATTTCTATTTTTGTGGCCAAAATCATATAAAAAAAATTAGATCTTGTTGACTAGGTCAAATGCAGCAAAAAAAATAAAGTTTTGTGATGGGTATGCACTTTTTTTTTTTTACATGATTCAATGAATGATATGAGTTGTCATTTGGGTTAATTTCTAGCTATTATTGCTGATAATAATTGATTTTTAGAGCTAACCCTATGGTTTTCATAAGTTGAATATATTTTGCATATATTGTTTGCTTGTTGGAGAGTTCGTCACTTGCTTGCATGGAAAAGCTCAACAAGAATTGCTAAAAATCAAGTAAAATCTACTAAACACGTTGCAAGGATCTCAGGTATTCTTCTTCATCTAATAACATTTCAATCTAGCCTTAAAATAAATCTCTCATGTGTTTAGCTTGAGTGTTTCTTTGCATACTTTTTCTATGAATTTGCATAATTGAATACTAGGTTGTGACACCTTAGGTATTTATTGGCAGTCTTAGATTACTTGTGATTGATCTAGATTGCTATCTTGGGTTATTGGACTCGTTAAATCTGTTGGCCCCTCATTTTCACCCCGTGGTTGCAATATCAGCGCCACATTAAAGGGGAGGGGTCTACAGGAAAGAAGCGTTAAGTGTTCCACTAGGCAACCCTTTTGTGCTTTTTGGAACTCACTTGTTTTCTAAGTTGTGGAATCATTTCTAGCTTGTGTGAGGGGTTAAGTGCTCCACTTTGTGGACTCACCTCATTTTTTTTTTAAGCGTTAAGTGTACCACCTTGTACTTTTGAATACTTTTGGATAAATTTGCTTTCTGGAATATATCTGTACTCACATAGTAATTAGGCCCCATGAACACTATTTGTGGATCTTGAGAGAGTGGGTTCCTAGCGAAACCCTTCTCAATGAGGGATCCCTTGTAGGTGGGGAGGATACTTAGTGTGTCTCACATTCTACTTGGTTCATGCATCTTCCCTTATTGATTGATACATTCTCTCTTCGAAGAGGTTGATAGATCACGTGGGGTTGATATCATAGACCTTAGTGAGACAAACTTTGTCTTAGCATGTTAGATTAATCTGTTTGCTTTGTTTGGGTTAAAAGTGAAGAGGTATCAAAACCTTGGATTTGGAGCCAAGTCCCCTTGTGGTATCATACTGTGAGTCACCTTTAGAGAGGGTTAATCGTAGCGGACAATCCCTTAACAGGGCAAACTGCGTTGACAGAACCTCAAGCGGTAATAGCCATTTTCGCCATGGTAGTGACAACCGCTATATAAATGTCCTTGTGGAAGAAATCTCCACAAGTATGGTTCATTGTTGGGTTGTTAGATCTCCCTAGCAGCTCCTGAAGATTAAGTTCTCAAACTGTGTCAAAACCCTGGTGCGTCGGGATTGGAGTTCACCCCTTTGGATCATAAAAGTTGCAGATTCAAACCATTACTAAAAACCCTAGTGAGGCCAAATTTTCATTTTATAAGGTATATGTGCGTTATTGCAGAACATTTTTGGAACATACACAATTAGCGCTTCTGAGGATTAGAATGAATAAGTCACTTGATTGTTCATGCACAAGGTTGCTTTTGCCCTTGTTCATTGTTTTTAGACATGCTTGAAATCACGTGCTTGCTATTTTTCATGCTTGTTTATCTATCTGGTTATTGAAAATGGACAAATCTGTTACAATCCTCAAATTTGAAAATTGCAATTTGCAAACAATCTAAATCTGAAAACTCAAAATTTGCAAAATCTGAAGTAAAATTCTTTTCTGGAGTCAAAAGTCATCTCAGGAGGTCAGAAAGTCATACGAGTTTTCTCAAAGTGTCGTTTCATTCCTGCCCATCTGTCATATGATTGAGTACCCGGTGTCATATGAGTCTTTCTACCAGTCAAAATTCCAAAAGTCAAATCTTGCTAGCAACTGTCGTATGAGTTTTTCAACTGTCATTTCATTGCATACCCACTGTCATATGAGTCTGCAGAAAGTCGTTTGGGAAATTTTTGAAAGTTGTTAGAGAATTGTCAGAATTGCCAAATACTTCAGCTTTTACAACCTATTTCTAGAATCTGTCATACAAATCATTGTGTCAAGAACAGAGTAGTAGCTATTGAGAATCAGTACACATGTCTCAAAAAATCAATACACAAGAGGAAGAAGCTCTAATAACCGCTATAAAGAAATAGATGCACGCTATGCAAGTCAAGATTAACAAACTTGAGAAACAAAAGGAACCTAAAGAGTTCTCCATGGAAGCTCTATGCCCTTTTCCATTTGATAAAGACTTGTACATGTCACCATGCCTCCAGACAAAATTTGAGCAATGTGATAACCCTTATGATACCTCTTCCATGGAGAGTGACACATCCAACTTTGGAGACTATGATGACTATGATGACAGACAATGTAATGATACCTATGACACCTCTGTTCCTAAGAGTCCTCCTCGTCGTGTGTTCCTACTTACTACAAATGGGCTGTCACATTGGATAGATCGTGATGGTGATCCATATGATTCTGATTTTGAAAGAGACTTTGATGGCTTTTGTGGACAATATCTAGATGATACATCTACTTCTATTGAGGAATATAAAATGTACCATGCTGATTTGAAATGTCAATACTATAAGGATCTCTCCTCTAAGAACTCTCAGGCCGAAAATAAAGATTACACTCTCAAGCAAGATCATGTTAATGTTGGACCTTTGCCTTGTGGTGGTTCCCTTCCATCCCCTACTTCCTCCAATACTCGTACATTTCCTAAAGCTTTCAAGTCTTTCAAATCTTTCACAGAACCTTCATCCAACACAAGCCCTGATACTTTTCATATAGTTCCCTATTGTTATCCTCCAAGACTACCTCTTAAAGAAACTCAAGCTAACCTTCACTTGGCTGAAAATACTTTCAATAATGATAAACCTAAAGAGCCTAACCCTTCATATGCTATAATCCCTACTTCAGCTAGTCCTCCACCATCTCTTCCAAAGTCATCCATACAATCCCAACATGCTTCCTTGTCCTTAGAAGTGGGTCCATGTCAAGAGGAATCCAAAAATGATAAAGAAAAGAACATAAAGAAAGATCAAGATCAAGAACCCTCCATGTCGTCCACTCCTTTTCATGATATCTCTTATCTACCTCAGGGTTCTTTTGATCCTGCACACCCTTTTTCATGCATTCGACCATGTCTTAAGTCTTCTCCTAAGCAAGATCAAGCTACTACTTACACTGTTGAGCTTATTGACAATCAAAATAACCTTACTACACTTCCGCTTTCCAAAGATGATACTTCCATTAAGGTTGTTAAAAATGGTGTTGTTACTTCTAATGTTAAGCCTATTGAAATTCAAGAGAAAAATTATGAGCTTATGCTATCCAAAGATCCTTGTCAAGATCAAAGTCTTCCATCTTCTTGTTCTACCACTCCATTATCATTTCCACTTTCTACTCTTCCTAAGTCTTTGCAAGCTTTGAACAATCCTATCAAAGAAGGTGCTCATATTCAAGATGTCCACAATTCTATTGAAAATCTTAATGCTCACTCTAAAGATGTTGATGTCCTTGGTTGTCATATAAATGTTGATGAACTTGTTGATTATCCTTTTGCATCTTCCACTTCCATCCTTGGACCTCTTCCACCACTACTAAGGGCTTCACACCTTCCTTCCATCTTGGGTCCTTACGTCCCTTCACTTTCCCCTCCTAACTCTCCTAATTTTCTATCCATCTTGGGTCCTTACATCCCTCCATCTCCCATCTTTCCTCAAGATCAACATAGATGCATACCTTTGAATCTTTTTCATCCATCCACCCATCTAAACCAGTCATATCCTCCTTCCATAAGTCCCAAGTCTTTTGGAAGTAACTTGAATGTTCAATACAAGAAAAAGAAGCAATACAAGAATCTATCAAAAAAGAAGATCACCATGTCTCCTCTAATAGACATGGAAACATCAAGTCAAAAGAGATATCTAAGAAAAATACTACAAGACAAGTATGGGTTCCAAAATCTATCATTGAAGATATTCTCTCTAGATCATCAAAAGGGAATAAAAATCTTACGGCTATATGGATTCCAAAGTCTCTCTTGAAAGAGTCTGGTGTTGAGCAAAAAGTGAAATTGACATTCAAGCTTCCAAAAGCTTCCACTTCATCTCCCTCCAAAAATATTCTTCCATTCCATGTGCCTAAGCCACAACCTCTACTATCCATTCACCATATTCCTTCACGTATTCCTTCATTCACGTTTCCTCCATCCTCTCACCACCCTTCAAGGTATATGTTGATGTTGATCTTGCCTTCCTTTCCATCCACCCTTTCACAATCCTTCCATTCATTATCCTTCTACCTTCTATCCTTTTTCCTCATTTGCCTATTCCTCCTATCTTCCAACCTCACTCGCTTTACATAAAACCTTATCCTCCATTTTCCTCTTCCATCTTCCTTTTCCTATCAGCATCTTTGAGCATATCATTTTTAATCCTTGGCATATCATGGTTTATCATTTCAATGAGCACTATCTAAAAGCTTGCCTTCTTCTAAAAAATATATATATATAAAAATTGAAAATGTGCTTTGGTGAAAACCTGGAAATAGGCACCTTGGTAGCAAAAGTAAAGAAAAATAAATTCATCCTATGGTGAAAACCACTCCCTTGTGGCACCTTGGATAAGTAACATGATGAAAACCTAGCAATTAGGTATCATGCATAGTTCTTCTACATATTTCATCCATTCCATCTTCTCTCTTTGATCTTGACAATGTTGATCTATACATGAACATTTGGCTATCTTGTGAGCTATATTCCGATGATCTTGCTTTCATTCCCTTCCTTTTTAACTTTCATATTTATTTTCTTCCATTCATTTTTGTCGATCGCTATCCTTTTCCCCTTTGGTCTTGATCTAATAAAAAAAAAAAAAAGAGTGAAACACAATGCTTTGAAACCTCTTGACATGTCTACTCCTTTGGACTACATCCTATCCTTCTTTGGCATTACGCTTTTGTGATTTATCCTATGCTAGCTTTTTATTGCTTGACCAAATGCGCTTTACATGAAAATTTTTCCCTAGCTTGGGTATTCTTGAAGAGTTTTCCCTTGAGGATTTCTTCTCTTCATTCTCCTTCATTCTCTTGTCTTCCATCTCTTCCACTAGCTTGCCAATCCCTCTTGTTCTCCACCTTGCTAGACATTGGGACTGCACGATATGATCTTGCTTGGGAGTTTGCAATGGAAAAAGATGCTATCAAGTATACCAAGTATCAGAACCAGTATCAAAACAAGTATCAGAATCAAAATTAGATCAAGTATCAGAACTCCTACTGGGGCTACACCTTTCGCTTTAGTTTATGGGACTGAAGTGGTACTACCTATTGAGGTTGAAATCCCATCACTAAGAATCAGAATGCATGGTCTAGTAACTGATGATGACTATAGAGTGTCTAGGTTGCAAGAACTTGAACTACTAGATGAGTGCAAACAAGCAGCGTATGATCATCTCAGAGTATATCAAAAGAGAATGTCTAGAGGTTACAATAAGAAAATCAGACACAAAGAATTTCAGGTTGGTGATCTAGTCTTGAGAGAAAAACCTAAAAATCAATCACATCAAGAACGCAAGGGGAAGTTTGAACCCAACTGGCTGGGTCCCTTTGTTATCACTACTACTTTTGGCTCTGGTGCCTATCAACTCTCAATGACTGAAGGAGAACAGCTCTGAGAACCAATCAACATTCTCCATTTGAAGAAATTCTACACCTAAGGCATTCAATTGATGGTAAAATATCTTGAAAAAATCTTAAAAATCTGAGCAAAAGTCCTGAAAAAATGAACATCTTGATGAAAACCTAGCAATAGGCACCTTGATGATTCAGAAAAAAATTTAAAAAATATCAAAAATTTAAAAAAATTGAAAAATGAAAAAAAAAAAAAGTGCCTTGGTGGAAACCTGAAAATAGGCGCCTTGGTAGAAAAAATAGAATCTCTACCAAGATGGTGAAAACCCGACAAACGGGCACCACTTGTTTCAAAATGCTCCATCTATCAGTACAATCTTGGTCTTTCCCAACTTTCAGTCTTGCTTTAGTTTGTACATGTCTCTCAGTTTGTTTCTGCATTCTTATTCTTAATAGGTCAGTTTGTACACCAATTAGCTCAAGCATCTATATCCTATCAATGTTCAAACTTGGGGGCAATCAATGTCATATCCTATGGTCTCCCATGTATCTAAGATGTATCATATCCAGTCAGAGTCTTTTGAAGCTTCATGTGAGTCAGTTAGTCAGTCTTGTCTCCCGAAAGGATTTTGCATCTACAACAACGCAATCAACATCAAACAACAAACTAAAAACAATCTATGCTTTTTTTACATGCTTTTATCTCCTTGTATGCTTACTGATTCGCATTGAGATTTCTGCATATTGTGTCCCTTTGAGCTCTTCAATGATGTCTTTTATAGGATTTAGAGAGTGATGACTAGGGGCATAATCTTTTCTTTGTCTTCTGCTTGTATGTGAAAATCTAACAACTTTAGAAATTCTAGATTGAAACGGTGTCCGACTATAAGAGCCTCTATCTCAAATTGGATGGCCATGCGTACCTCAACCATTAATACCCAAAAAATTCAAGGAAGTTTGATCTAACTATTTTCTTTTTGAGTGAGTTCTTTCTCCTATTGGGAAACGCGATCTTGCCTTAGGATGTGAATGATAAAGGGTCACTACGGGTAATTCACATTGGATTTAGAATGATCTCTTGACTGTTTGATGTGTTTGCAATGCAAGGCATATTCAGGTCATCATGATGTTTATGTTTTGATGCTTATACAAATTGCTATATCAAAATGGATATGATATTCAGGTCATCCTGGCATTTATGCCTTGGTGCTTATATCTAATCCGACATTCTGAAAATAAAATCAATATTCATATATCCATGGTTATTGACCAGTGGGTGTTGTATTGATTCTTGCGTATACAAATCGATATTCATATGTCTATGGTTTCATACCTAGTGGGCATTGTATTGATTTATCCGGTTACCTAAAAGTTCAATGATGATAAAAAATTGACACATGATCAATGACTAGGTCCTAGGTCTTAGGTTGCATTTCATTTTGCATGTCTCTTTGCATTTTTGCATGTTTGCATGATCTCACAATGGCTAAACGAACTTCAATGCTTAAACGATTCTTCAAATCGCATCTTCAAATCTACCAAGAGCTGAATCTTACATGAAGGTCCATCCAATGAAACAAGTAGAATCCTTTTTCGGGATCAAAATTCAAATCTGAGATCATTCATATTATTAACTACTTGCATATTCGACCTTCAATCATCACAGAAATCTAGTATTTAACTTAACTGATTATCTTACATCAAACTATCAAAATTTCAACTTGGTCAACTATGGTCAACTCATAGTTTCACCTAGTCAAACTTGGTCGTCTGGACCTCTAAATTATGCAGAATACATTCCTAGATGTGTTTAACCACTTCTCAAATCAATTAACATGCTTCTAAACTATCAACGCTGACTTTTCTTGTCAGATTTCAATTTCAATCCCGAAGGGGGCATGGTATTGCACATCATTTAAGTCTGTAAATCTAATTTTATTTGGAATCTGTTATCTTTCATCAGTGATCAAGATAACAACCACGTCTAGTTGCTAATTCATCAAAAGTCCTCATCGCTCGGGGCAAATCTATCATCACTTGGGGCATATCAGATTCGTCGATCCATATCAATCTGGTATCCTCCTAATCTTGTAATATGTATCATCTTTTTGCAACCATCGGTTCATCAGTGTTATTTCCTTGGTTCTTCGGCAACTGAAGGGTTCGGATGTGATACCTGCTAGTTTTGCTAAGACAATCGAGTCTAGAACCGGTCACTCACTTCTTCACAATCATAAGGTTCAGAATCAGGCATTTTGACACTTTTTTTTTGCAATCCTCGATTCATCACTGCTACAGTGAACATTATCTTTGGTCATTCAGGACCTATTATCTTCATATCAAATCAATATCAATCAGCTTCTGTCTCATATCAATTATCAATTTCAAACATCAGTTTCATATCTTTATCAAACACGGACTATCTTTGAACCACTGCGCTTCGCACAATAATTCAAAGAGGGGCAAAATGTAATACCCCAAAAATGGGCTATAAGTTCATTAATCTTCTATATCAACAATTCGAACAAAATCGACATCAAAGTCCTAACCTAAGGCACATCTAAACATCATCGAATCCTAATTGATTATCTTAAATTCTGCATCGGGGAATATTCCTAGCAATATTCCTAATTATCTTAATTATCTTTAATTTAATGATTATTTGGCGATAAATCACATTTATCCTAAGCTTGATTAATTGAATATTTTCATATTTAATTAATTAGATTTAATATCTTGCCACTTAATTGTGTAATTAAATTTAATTCTATCTATTATTAATTGTATTATTTAATTTTGACAATAAAACCAATATCTTATGAATAATTGATTAAATTTTTATTTAATTAATTAAAGCAAGTTGTCATTATTTAATAATATAGTTTTTAATAAAAGTTTGATTAAATAATTGATTAACCCATAAATCAATTATTTATTTTCAAAAATCAATTAAGTTGAGCATAAATCACTTTATTTATTTAATTAATTCATAATTATTATGCACATTCAAAAGAAACAATTAAACTCCAAATTAGAAAATCAATGCAAAGTGTTGACTTTTTAGAACTCAACATCCTTTTGGAGTTCAAAAAGCTGATCTAAACTCTAATTTGAGTTAAAAAGCTATTTTTGCATGATTTGCATGTTTTTGTGAATTAAATTATCTTTATTATCAGATAACTCAAAAATCAAGCTGAGTTAATCTGAGTGATTTATGGTTTTTTTTCCATGCACCTCCAAAGCTTTGGATTTCTATAAAATTAAAGCCTCAGCTCATCTCAAAGCATCTCATATTTTTGCACAATCACGTTGGAGAATTGGAATTGGGAGAATCAAAGCTTATTGCAAATCAAGGCTATTGTGAGATCAATTTATTTTTTTTACATTCATTTAGATTCTTTTTTATATCATTGTTAGATCATTTTAGCATATCAATTTCCATATTAGCATAGATTCCATATCAAGTTTTCATATCATTGCATAGAAAATCCAAAAAAATAGCTTAATTGCATTCAATTCATATCTAGATCAATTGCATTCAAATCCTTCATTTAGGTGTCGTCTAGGTCACTGATCTCGATAGCAATCTGAGAACATCAATCTCGCACCTACTAGAAGGCAGTAAATCACTTGGTTAAATTAGATTTCAATTTTGCACGATTTTGATTTTTGCTAACCTCTAATATTTTACTGAAGTGTTGTGTCTACAGATCAGGTACAATTTTCACACACACATCAAGGAGTACACATGGCTAAACATATTAATTAAATCCTATTTTCCCTCAGCCACCAAATAGGAGGAAAATGAATCAACCAATAGGATTTGAGAACCAAGCTCACATGGATCAAGCTCACATCGAATCTCCATCACACATAAGGAGAAAGAATCTTGTCCACCCATTTTTTCCTCTTGTCCCAAGCTTTGAGGATAAAATATTTAAATGGTCTCCAAAGGTGGAACCATGGACTTAACCCTAATCAAACCATGATCAAATCAACTCCACCCCCTACTCTTGCCAAAATCTATAAAAGCAAGGCATAATTGAAGCATAAATCATCCACAATTATTTGAATAGCATCAAACCTCTTGCAATTTTAAGCTAGAAAGGCAAATCTAGGAGCTAATTAGACTAATTTCTTTTGGAATTAATTGTTTTAGCTTTGTTTATCACATTTCCTCATATTAGGATTGTCACTAATGGAAGCTTGCTGAGACCTCTTCATTAGCATCCCTAATTAGAGAGCTATAGAGTGCTCATTTGTCAATTATCTTGCTTATTTAGATTTCTATTTGTGGTAATTTAATTGTTATTTCAAGTTATTTGGTGAAACTAACCCTATGAAGGTACTTATCCTAGTGCACAAATATGTCAACCTTTGGGTGACCCATTTCTGTATCATTTTATTATTCTAAGTATATTATTTTAAAGATGCATGAGCTTCTAATTTCATCAATTCAATCTCTAATTTTATTCAAGGTATTAACAATGCTTCTTTTCACGCATGTGATGGTGACTTAGCTCTTCCTATGTCTCTATATGCATGTGATCCCTCTTGTAAAGTTTCTTCTGTTAATGAATAAACTTTCTTGTAAGAAGATGAGATCATTGATACTTTTCTTAATGTTACTCTACCATATCTTCATGTAAATGCTCTCTCTTCTAGAGAAGATGCATTTGTAAATGGGGAATCTCATCTCACATCAAATCTCCCACAAGTTAATGTTGAGCATAAATCTATTAATTTAATTCTTGTCTTTTCTTCCCCTAAAAATCCTAAGATGCCAATAATATATGTTAATGAAGGATATCCACAAAAAAAGTCAAAAAAAGTTATGACCACTAGAGGTGACCCTTTTATGGTTCATCCTACATGTCCGTTATCTAATTTTTGTCTATATCTAAACTCTAAAAAGTGTGTAGATACTAATTATAAAATAGTAGCTCATACATATCATACTAGTGGGATCAAACAAAACATTAATATTCCTACATCTCTTCCATCTTATCAATCTATTATCTTATTTGATCCTAAATTGCATTCTCAAATCCTGGTAGAGTCTAATCTTATTGGACAAATTCATGTTACCCCCACTAAGATCTCTCTCTGGGATCTTCTTCAAACTTCTCCCACTTATCATGGTATGCTTTAGGAGGGTCTACAAAAGATCCTTGTGCCATATTCTACTAGACTGGGTGATGCAAATGCTTTATTGGATTGTAAGTCTCTAGTGCTCTAGAGATTACATTCCATCAACATGAAGTTCCATCTACTAAAGCTAAAACTCAAGACGATCCATTAATGATAGTTCCTTTTGTAAATGGAATTGGTATTAGATGTGCTCTCATTAATACTGGTTCAGAACTCAATGTTTGTAGTATTGATCTTATACCTAAAACCAAAATGGATTTGAGTTCTCTTGAAACTTCCTATCTATCTATTCATGGGTTTGATAATGTTGGTCAAAAATCTCTAGGTACAATAATGCTACCTTTTTAGCTTGGACTCATTACTTTACCTACTATAGTACATGTAATACCAAGCACTTTTATAATCTTCTTCTAGGTAGATTATGAATTCATGTCATTGGTGTAGTCTCGTCTACATTACATAAATGTTTCAAATTTATTCATAATAATCAAGTAGTTACAATAAAGACTGATTCTACATCCCTCCATTATTATTATGAGGCTAAGGATAATCAGTCTTCAAGTTTTAGTACTTTTAAGAATTCAATTCCTTCATCATCATCAAGTATTATTGCACCATCATTAGTTCTTAATCCTAATGTGCCAACTTGTCTTATTCTCAATCGAATGCATGTCTTAGTGATGATCAAGGTCCTTTTGGGTTAAACTAGCCCTATCCACTGAAACATTCCAAATATTTCATCCACACCTGCTATTAAGGATGATCATTCTTCTATATCACATGATAGTGTGAATTTTGTCAACTATGTCGATAATATTGATCCTCCCCCTGTTGAGGAGTTGTAATAATGCTATGGTCCAAGATTCAATATTCTTTTTAGACATGGGTATAAAGGAAAGGGTCTTTGATTTATAGAAAAAGGAGTCAAGGTCCCTTTGTAATTAAAGCCTCACTCTTGTACAATGGTTTTACATTACAAATCTTGTCATTTGTCAACATCCACTCTTCCATCATCCAACATCTCTATGTCTTCTTCTTGTGAGAAATCAAACCTTCCTTTAGAAGAGAGAGGGTTGATTCCTACTCCTCATTCTTTATCTAAAAAAGATCATATCTTATTGCATCTTCACAAATTCCACTTGATTACTCTTCCTCCTCCTACATGTAAGAGGCTCCATGATCTAAAATATGAAGCAAGGAACTCTTTTATGCATATCATCAAGTGTTGGATCATTCCACTAGTGAATGTGGTGCAGACAATGATGAAGGGAACTCAGAGAGATCATTCCAATCCTTTGGACTGATCTCTTTGAGTTCCCTCTATCCTTGATTGTTCCAGAATGTAAGGCCTTGAAAGATATAATACAAGAACTTTATGAATTAGGTGTCATCAATCATTCACCTATTGACAGACCTATTTATTCTTCTATGCATGAAAAGTGATATTGAGTTTTACCTGTATCCTACCTTTTTTGCATATCTATCTTAAGATCTTATCTTATCTTTTTCCTTTGTGGGGGCCAATCCACTTTCTCATCTCATCTTATCTTCCTTTGTGGGGTCCAATCCACTAGCTTATCTTATCTACCTTTGTGGGGGCCAATCCATTTTCTTCTCTCATCTCACTTTCCTTTGTGGGGCTGTGTGTGTAAATTATGTACCTGCAAAGCTGCAACACAACACTTAAATAGAATATTATATCAATTATTAGAATGATCAATCAATCAAAGAAAATAACAATTGAAATTGTTATTGCTCTCTAACTAACAAAAGTATGAAAAGGATTTGAAATTTTCTCTCAAATTATGATCCTAAACAGTGACAATGCATGTTAGAATGAGAGATTTAAGAAAATATGCAATTAAACAACTAAATTCATTCAAATTATGCATGAAAGCCATTTATTTATCAATTCATTACTATTATCCAAATTTAAGGGTTATCTAGTTAGCTATGAAATCACAATGAGCATATGAAAGCATGAATTCAATTATCTATTAGCAAAAATCAAAGAGTTAGGAGCCATTGAAGATTTGAAAATTCCTCTTTTATAGAACTTTGAGAATTTGAACGGTCAAGATGCATCCAAGGGAAGTGGTTGAGATGCCTCCAAGCTTGATCCATGTGAGTGATCCATGTGATTACCTCTCATTGGCTTGAGGTGTCTTTTTTGTCCCCTTTAAGGTGACATGCCATTTTAGAGGTAATTTATTCATTTCTTTTAATTAATTACTCTAGCCATAAATTTAATGGGTTTGATTTAATTAATTAGGATAAGAGATAATCAAAGTGATTTTACTTGATTATTTGATGATAGATGCTTGAATTATGATATTTTATTGATTTTATCAAATTTAATAAGTTATGTTAATAATCAAGGAATCAAATTAACATAATTAGGGTTTTTATCCTGAATTAGGGAAAATAGGGCCTTAGGTTCTATTAGCCCAATTTTAGATGATTACATTTGCCCCTCTTTGAATTGCTTTGCGAACAGCATAGGGATTCAAAGAAAATCTAATTTAAAGCATGACTCAGTGAAATTGATAGATTCGATGAGATTTAGAGAGCAGCGAGAACTACTCTGAACTCATTTGATTTAGAGAGCAGTGAGGACCACTCTGATTTTGAGGAGATTTATTGAGTAGTGAATCCACTCTAAAAGATTTAGAGAGAAGTGAAGAGAACTACTCTGAATTCAAGAACTCCGAACTTGATCGAACGAAATCCTACTTGATTTGAAAGTCATCAAATCTAAACTTGATTGATCAAGAATTGACCATATCGATTCCAAGCTTGATTGAATGAAAACTAATAAGAGATTTTGAAAATAATTCTAGTTAAATTTGATTTGCAGTAACTGAACATGCTACAAATCACCAATTTTATTTGAAGCGATGAAATTGAACAATGTCATAAATTTTTAACATCAACTTGATTGAATAAAACTGTCATGCCCCTGGCATTCAAGAATTTGATTTAAAATTTTAAATTTTAGTATGATTATGCCCTCTTGAGACCAAAATCAAAATAAATTCAGATAAAATCAGTATTTAGGAAGAATTACGGAGATTGAAATGAATCTGGATCAAGCAAAAATCATTTAGGAAGTGTTAGTAAGTAATTAGGATCAATTTTAGTGTTAATGGAACACTGTTTGACCAAGTGTGACCAAGAAAATGAGAAAGTTGACCAAGTTTGACTGATGTTTAAGCAATATCTTGGTGTAAAAATTTGATGCATTAGTGAGAAAATCACTCTTTACAGCTTTCAACAAGCTTTATGTGCATTAATTATGCTTTGTGCAACTTTCGTTAAGTGTGTTTGACTAAACTTTGACATTTGCTAGCCATTGATATGAGTAATAACCATTACTAAATTGATTTTCCATGACTATGATATCTTTTCTGCTCATTTTGTCCATGTTTGACTGTAATTTGACCATAGTTGACTTCTGCATTTTAAAGGTTGACTTTTCTTTGTAACTTCATTTTTATTGCATTTAAGTGATATAGATCACCTGTTTTGATTTCGGTCCCAATATGAAGCTTTTGTGACATCTTATTATGAATATTCTTTAAGTCTCTAAGGTCCCCGGGAGGCTTAAATAGGTCAAAAAGATTGATTTTACTATTCATTTTCACTTTTTACCATAGTAAATTTATTGAGCTCTGAGGCAAAATGGTGTACTTGTTAGAAATTTGGCTGAGTTAGATATCTAAATGTTGTCATTATGGAAACATATGATCTATGTGAAGACCGCATATGACAAAGAGCAAGTATGACAAAGCACAGAGCAAAATTGTCTAAGTGTAAGCAACATTTTCCTAGTGTAAATGGAGACAGTTTTGATTGGTGGCACCGATAGAAGTAATTTCAGTGCTTGCACACTTGAACATGGATACTATTATGTATATTGAAGACTCACCTGAGAGCACAAGTCTGTACAACATGTACAGAAAAAGTTATTGCAGTATTGCCAGAGATAGTGTTAAAGCTGACGGGACAGAGAAGAAGATAGAATTGGTAAATAGTTAAGGGATTATTTTGTTTATCAAAATAATGTCTTAATCATATAAAGGGATGACATCCTAGATGTTAACCCTTGGGTAGTACATGTTAAAATGTATTTTGTAAAGTGCTTTATGTTTAGTAAAGCCGACTATAAAAGTTATTATTCCTAATAGCTTGTATAAATGTAAGACATATGTAATGCGAAGTAAAGTATGAAGTATATAGATGAACATATGTATGCAAAAGATATTGATGTGAAGTTGTGAAAGTCAAGAAAGTAGTATAAGGTTATGTACCTTGCCCTATTTTTGTAATCAGGAATTATTGTACATTACATGTTTGGGCAGTGGGCTCATCTTGTAATCATTTGAATTTGTACTACCAACTCTTAGCAGGGTTGAGGCTTCTAACAAGGCCTAGAGTCCCTTAATCAAGACTAAGACACTATATATATGTAACAAGCTCCTAACAAGGTCAACATCCTTAACAAGATACTTTTGATTAGTGGATCTTTGTGGGTATCATCCCCACCGGGGTTTTCCCTTGGCCAGGGTTTCCTCGAGAACAAATAATGTGTTATGAGTTCATTTTCTTTACTATTATGCATGTTCTTTAGTTTACTCTATTATGCAAGTATCAATTTAATCTATTATATCCATAATTGGGAAAAAGTAAAAGTTTGTAGAATACTAATTCACACCCCCCCCCTCTCAGTATTCCCTATTTCTAACATTTGGTATCAGAGCTTAGTTACTCAGAAAAGAATCATTCGGAAAAAGCCTAGCAGCTTGAGTAAGATCTCAATGGATATGGATCAGCTAAAAAAGAATCTTGAAGAAGCTCTTGAACAGATTGATATACTTACTGAAGAAAGAGATACTCTGAAAGGAAAATATGATGATGCAAAGAACCTTATTGAGAAGCTGAAAAAGAAGCTGGAAGAACTAAAATTAGAGAAGGAATCTACAATTCAAATTGAAGATTGTGATGAAAATATGGAAAAATAAAATGAGATCCTTAAACATGAATTAAAGATTGTAAACCTGAAATTGAGTTTGAAATATGGAAACAAAAAGAATGAAGAAAATCTAAAATCTAAGAATGAAGATCTGAAATCTAAACTTTTTAAAGTGACATCTGAACTTGAGAAAACAAAATTACAATATGTTGAACTTGAAAAGTACAATACAATAGTGAAAGGTGAACTAACTTAGTCTAAGCAACAACTTGAGAGACTATATTCCACCAGTGAGAAGATTGATGAACAAATATCTTATCAAAAGCCATTCTATGATAAAACTGGTCTTAGATTTAACTCATCTAAGGTAAGTGAAGAAATCAAGGAGCCAAATCTGAAAATTTCTAAAAACATAGATGAAAAGAAATCTGATGAAGTTGACAAATCTAAGGACACACCTAAACAAGAAGAACCACCTAAAAAAGAAGAATCACCTAAAGGTACGCAGAGAGAATTTAAAGGTAGATGTTTTGCATGTAATACTTTTGGTCATATGAAGAAATATTGTACAGTTAAGCAATTTAAACCTCTTAATGGTTATTGTTATAATTGTCATGGTTTTGGACATATAGCTATTGAATGTAAGAAGCCTAGATCTAATGATAATAATAATAGTATAATGTTTAGAGATACTAACCATGTAGATAAGAGACCTACTGAAGATATGAATAGAAGAAATGGAGTAGTATGTTATAGATGCAACAAGATTGGACACATTGCCAAGAATTGCAAATCACAAATCAACCAGACTGGACCAAGATATGGAAACAATGGAATAGTTTGTCAGATATGCAACAAATTTGGTCATACAACAAGGTTTTGTAGAATGAATAACATGAGAAACCCTAATCCTAGAAGTCATACAAGGAGAAATGAGAATGCAAGCAACAGTCAAAGAGGATGTTGTAGTAATTTAGAAGAAGTGAAGTTTGTTAAAGCCACTAATCAAGGAGACACATTTAGCACTGAAGGTAATCAGAAAGGTGAAGTATCTAATGGTAAGAATGAATCTCTTCCTAACCCATCTCAAAGTACTTATTCATAAAGAATGCAGTAGAATAGGAACTTAGAATAGTGTAGAAGTTAGTATAGGATGAATTGAGTCTTGCATAGTTAATGTAAGGTAGTATATGATGTAATGATGCTATGGTTAAGAGTGCATGAGCTAATATGAAGTTATGCAAGTTCGCAAGAAGTTTGAAGTTTTGCAAGAAAGCAGGAACAACTTTTTGGAAAGAAGCGGCAAAAGAATTGAATGCGATGTCAGGATCTTGAAGTTAAAAGCTTATGATTGGTATTGTTTGATCATTAAGGAGAATACAAGTGTTAAGGAGATTGAAGCAACAGAGATTGAAAGAAAATTGAATAGATTTGGTGAAAGAACTTTGTGCCAGATCTATGCAAAGCCCTATATCATGGAATTAAGGTATTTTACTGAGAAAATCTATCAGTCAGTTAGAGAATTTGCAGAAGATATGGATGTTTCATTGGTTTATAGTATAAGAGATAAAATCAGACCTAAGATTAAAAGGGAACCAGTAGAACCCTTGCAAGAAGACCCTAAACTAGCATTATCATCCATACCAGATAGAGTTTTACATTTAGAGAATGTTAGAAGCTATTTGGGATGCAAACTTGAAACCCTTGGTGAAAGTGATTTTACTAAGGAATATGAGAAGTTATACAATCAAGATATGTCATTGAAAGTAGGATTTGAACATTTGAATGATAATGAAATTGTAAGGTATTCACTACAACATGAATTTGATGATGATGAATGCACCAAAATCATTTTGAGCAGAATTCATAATGGGAAGTTTTGGTTAGATGACAGAGTGATTGATGTAACAGCAGACCTAATCCATGAAGTAATTGGTTTGTCAAAATCTAGAGTTATACCATTCAATGAGAAGAATGTAAAGAAATTAGTATTGGACATCACTAAGTCATCCTACAATGGTTGAGGAATAGTGATCAGTAAGATTCAACAAGATGATGTTAGATATTTATGCAAGATCTTAACATCTAATTTTTGTGCCAACTCTAGAGAAGATGATATGGCAGCTAGTATGATTCATGCAACCTATTTGATGTGTGTTGATAAAGTGCAAGTTGATATGTGTGAAATTTTGAGAATTCGGTTATTTGAGAACTTAGAAAAGATTAAGAAGACTAAGAATTCCCAGTTTAGATTCTCATCATTGATTACATATATGTTTTTCCATTTGTTAAGAAGATTTCCATTTACTATTGGAGAAGACTAGAATGATAACAAAACCACCATGGACAAAATTAAGAGAATATATTTGAGATATCGCATAGATAAGGTTAATGAGAGTGTAACCTTAGTGATCAAATCATTTCATAACTTGATGAAGAAAAGAATAAGAATTCCACAAGGCTATAGTTGAAAAGTATAAAAATGAAGTATGCTTTATGGTTGACACTGACTTTAGGTTCATTGAAGCAGTTGAACCTAGAGTAGAATTCATAGACCCTCTTGGTTATGAAATTTCTGAAGTTGAAGCAAAAGAATGTGTGAATAGATTATTGAAATGTAAGTTGGATGTAAATAGCAACAGATTTGGGACTTATGAGGAGAACTTCAACTCCACAAAGTCTATTCAGGAAGAAAAGCTATCTAAGAAGAGAGTGGAAAGTACTATAAAGAAAATTCTTAAGGATACAGGTATGACAGAACAAGAATTCATAATTGCAAAGAATACCATAGCAGCACTTAGAGACATTGGACAAAAGGAAGTTTTGTCTGTTCCACCCCTATCAATAGTTGCAGATGAGACTGGAAATTTGTAAAATGTAGTAAAAGTGGAGAAAGTTGAGAAGGAATAGGAAATAAGGAAATCTACAAGATCTTCTGCCACTCCACCAGGTAAAATAGTAAAGGAAATTTCTACTGGACTAGGTAAGAGACAGAAGACAATAGTTTCTCCAGTGCAAAGGAAAGTAGCAGAAATTAAAGATGATGAAGATACTGAAATCAAGAAGAAGAAATGGAAGCATAAGATTGAAAAGGTAAATGAAAAAATAATTAATGATGGAGGCTTTTCAAAGATGAACAAGTATTATGATCTACACAACTATTTAGAGAGATTAAACTTGGAAAATGCAATTGTAAGACATATGATCCTAGCAGACAAGAAATTTGATACAATTCAAGGAAAGATACCTGATGAACTATTTGAGAAGCTAGTAAACAGGAAGAAGAGAGAAGTTGAAGAAGATAACAAGATCAGAGAGAACTTTGTGAGGAAGCTATGTGATATTAGAGATGAAGGTCACTTTAAAGAAATCATGAAAGAACTTGGTACTCATCTAAGGACAAAAGGGAGAACTATTTAGATAATGGGAGGAAACTATGAAAAAATCAATAAGGAAACTGAACAAGCAATAATAAAGGTGATGACAATAAGTGTTGGTAAGCACTCTAGTGCAATAGAACAAACTATGGAAGCTAAGCATTAAAAGAGTCCCTCTCTACCACCATCAATTAACATTGAAGATGAATCAATGAATGTAGAAGGAACTAATATCACATTGGATATAGTGATGATAATCCTTTTAGTAACCTAGAGAACATTGTTGGCAATTCAGCTCTAGAAGAACGGGACAGAACAATTGAAGAATGAAGGAAGGAAACAAGGAAAGAAGAAGAAAAACAATCAGAAAATCAAGTAAATATAGATATTTAAGGACAGAAAGAAACACCAAGAAAAGTGGAAATCAATCCTACCCCTAAGATTGCAGCAAAGAAACCATAGATTGAATCAATTTTTGCTGATATTGGAAAATAAGTTGATGATGATGATCAAGTGGAGTTGATCTCATCCTTGAACAAGATAATTGGAAAGAATAAGAAGGTGAAAAGCCTTGAAGGATTATTGTAGGAAGTAATAGAGAAGTTGTAGAGTGTTGTGACTAATCAGATAATAGAGGTAGATCCATAGATAAAAGCCAGAGAAGTGATGAAGACATTTGACAATGAATTCACTAATTTGTCAGATATAGATACAGTGAAGGCTCAGGCAGCCTATGAGGCTAAAATGTTTCTTGATATAAGTCAAAATATCAGAAATGATATCAATAATTTGGATGTGTGCATAAAATACTTGAGAAGGAATTTGGATAGAGGAAAAGCTTTGTATATACAATGTACAAATATAGAAAATCATGTATCAGAAGTGACTGAGAAGATTAGAGAAAAGGAGACTAAAATTCAAATAGAGGTAAATCTGTTTGCCAGCCCTAATGTAAAGATACTGGATATTGAGAGAAGAATCAGCAAAATGAATGATGAAATAAGGATTCTTAATCATGAAAAAGATAGAAAATTGAGAAGATTCACTCTTCTAAGAGAGCACATTTCAATCAAGATAAGTGTCATTGAAGGACAGTTGGAAGAATGTCTTTCATCCAAGACATCTTATGAGAAATTCAACTTTGCAAACCTTCATGCATGTGAGATCACATCTTATGGTTTATGTCCACTACTCAGTGTTGTAGACACCATTAAGAAGGCATAGGAGAAAGAAATATAGAGCATAAAAGTGAACTTTGCAGATTGTGTTGCAAGCCTACTGGCTTTGCAATTTTGAATCCAGGTAAACAACTTTGAGAACACAGTTTTGCCACCCTTTTTTGTCATTGTTGTCAAAGGGGGAGTGATAGCAGAAAATTGATATATATATGATAAGGAAGTATATTCCTAGGGGGAGCATAGATAAGATATATGGAATCATAAGGATAGTGAAGATATAATTTTTGCTATGGCCACAATTTTTTAGTTTTGAAATTTTGAGACTTAGCTAATTTTCTCATATGTTGCCACCAATGAAAAAGGGGGAGATTGTTGGAAATTTGGCTGAGTTAGATATCTAGATGTTGTCATTATGGAAACATATGATCTATTTGAAGACCGCATATGACAGAGAGCAAGTATGACAGAGCGCAAAGCAAAATTGTCTAAGTGTAAGCAACATTTTCCCAGTGTAACCAGAGATAGTTTTGATTGGCGACATCAATAGAAGTAAGTTCAGTGCTTGCGCACTTGAACATGGATACTATGATGTATATTGAAGACTCACCTAAGAGTGCAAGTTTGTATGGAAGAAGTTATTGCAGTATTGCCAGAGACAGTGTTAAAGCTGACAAGACAGAGAAGAAGATAGAATTGGTAAATAGTTAAGGGATTATTTTGTTTATCAAAATAATGTCTTAATCATATAAAGGGATGACATCCTAGATGTTAACCCTTGGGCAGTGCATGTTAAAATGTATTTTGTAAAGTTCTTTATGTTTAGTAAAGCCGACTGTAAAAGTTATTATTCCTAATAACTTGTATAAATGTAAGACATATGTAATGCGAAGTAAAGTATGAAGTATATAGATGAACATATGTATGTGAAAGATATTGATGTGAAGTTGTGAAATTCAAGCAAGTAGTATAAGGTTATGTACCTTGCCCTATTTTTGTAATCAAGAATTATTATACATTACATGTTTGGGCAGTAGGCTCATCTTGTAATCATTTGAATTTGTACTACCAACTCTTAGCAGGGTTGAGGCTTTTAACAAGGCCTAGAGTCCCTTAATCAGGACTGAGACACTATATATATGTAACAGGCTCCTAACAGGGTCAACATCCTTAACAAGATACTTTTGATTAGTGGATCTTTGTGGGTATCATCCCCACTAGGGTTTTCCCTTGGCCAGGGTTTCCTCGAGAACAAATAATGTGTTATGAGTTCATTTTCTTTACTTTTATGCATGTTCTTTAGTTTACTCTATTATGCAAGTATCAAGTTAATCTGTTATATCCATAATTGGGAAAAAGTAAAAGTTTGTAGAATACTGATTCACCCCCCCTCTTAGTATTCCCTATTTCTAATAGTACCCAATAGAGAAGCACCTATTTGAGCTAGCTAGGTGACACAACCAAACACCATATTATGCAGCACCTGTGAGTACCCTATAACAATCCCATTTCATTTTGAAAATTTAAATTTCATGCATTTTTAAGCTTTTTAGGGCTAGTTTAACATGGTATTGCATCCCATATGTGGGATCACACACAATAAATCCCGTGTCACATCCAATTTTTTACAAACTTCCAGATCGCATCCCGTATTTCCCAGATTGCACCCTGACAAGTCGCATCCAATCTTTTTCAAGCAAGTTCATAGGTTTTTCTTCAATTTTCACATAAGGTCAAAACAAGGTCGCATCTGGATTCCAAATCACTTCCTGGATTTCCTATGTCATATTCGGGATTTCCTGGTTCATATCCCATTAGGGTGTCACATCCTAGGTTTCTTGGATTGCATCCAGGAAACAAGATCACATTTAGTTTGTCTTGATTTTTTAGCCAATTTCACTTGTCTGTTTGAACTTTTTAAGCAATTTCTCATCAATTTCCTTTGTCTAATGCTGACATAGTGCCCCTATTTTTTGTTGTGAAACACATTTCAATTTCATTTCCTTTATATCTCCTTGACCGAACTAGGTCTTGGAGTTGCATGAGTAACTTTCTCCTACTAATAGACGTGTGATTGCTTGTTGTGGCCTCTGGAGCTTGGCTGATTTACTTGATATTCAGGTAAATCATGGGTTGTTGACAACCCTTGCTAAGCATTGGCACTCTAAGTACAACACTTTTCATCTACCCACCGGTGAGATGAAAATCACACCTAAGGATGTCTGGTGTATTCTTCACGTTCCTGTGATGGGGTCTGAGGTAGAGTACGAGGTGAGTGCTCCAGTGGTGATGGTGGACACTCAAAGACTTTTTCATGATGATACAATGGCTAGGTGATATATTAGTTGGGACCACATAGTGGCCAACTATGAAAGGCTTCCTGTGTATCTCGCAGGGCTAGTAGGAGGACTTATGATTCCTAGCTAAGGATAGCACAACTTCATGTATGGGTGGTCCAAGGTGATCGAGGATATGATAGGTTCACCTCGACATTTTTCTTGGGGGAGTTGCATCCTTGCTCACATATAATGTGAGCTACACGAGATTGTATACCAGTATTCTCAAACGATGACAGTAGGTATTTTGGTTCTTTAGGTCTGGGCGTGGAAGCACATCCTCGTCACACAGTCAATTGTAGACAGGCATCGTGATGGAGAATTACCATATATATACATGTATTTGGGTATGCTTTAGTAACCCCATCTAGGAAGGATGGATTATTGGTGACAAGTCTTGGATGATGTCACTGATGTTGTCTAGAGGCCATACTTAGATTGTGAAGAGTGGCCATCTAATATCTGATAGATGCCATATTTCTTTCAGTATCAATATCTGATCAACAGGACATGATATATTGTGGAGAGGTTTCTGATCACACATGTCTAGAGGTAGTATGGCAGGGTATAGGGCCTTTCATAGGAGATAGCCATTTATGCACGGATTCGAGATGAGGAGGCATAGTGGGGGTCATGTTTGATTTATGATACTACCTTACATGAGATTTCTCAGATTGCACCTGTAGGATGGGACTATCTCCCACAGATCACTGATGGTGGGATTATAGATGGCTACCATACCTATTATTCATAGGATCCTTACCCACGGTTTACTTCTCTTAATGAGGTCGCTCGTCACCTTGAGGACACCTTAGATTACAATCCTACTAATGAGGGTGGTGGTCGAGCTCGAGCTTCTAGAGGAGGAGACATGGGTCAGGGTAGGGATAGGGGACATGACAAAGGAAGAGATGGTGCCCGCAGAGGCATAGATGGAGGAGGTAGAGGAGATGGAGGATATGGAGGTGGAGGTGATGGAGGTGGAGGGGGTGATGGTAGTAGGCGATGGGCTTCTAGTGGAGATGCAGGCTAGTAGAGTCATCAGCGGAGATTGAAGTTTCATCCTCCTCATAGGGATACAGGTCCTCTCATTCACAAGGATCAACACACATAGAGGGAAAAAATAGGAGGTTATGGTGGTGGAGGTGATGAGTAGCCTACTAGAGATCTACCTTTAGGTTGATATGGAGATCCTATGTGATAGTGTGAGTAGGAGAGAGCAATATTATGGTTAGAGGTTACCACACTGAGGGTATGTCTTATAGAGAGAGACTCACAGCTGGCATAGATGAGAGTGGAGATAGATAGACATGCACACATAGCCACCCACTAGGGATAGAGGGCCACATATTACTTTGCATTATATTGTGTTGTTGTTCCTACTACTCAGAGGGCTCCATTATATTTAGTTATAGCACAACAGTCTAATGGTGCTATAGCTCCACCAATCCCAGGCAGAGCAAATGTGCCCCCTCCTGATCCTCCATGAGAGGATGAGGGTGGTAGCTAGATCTAAGATTTTGTATACTCCTCATTTTGTATTATAGATTTATATGATGTACAATTGATATATCTTGTATATTGTACCATTTTTTATCGATGTACACTTTTGATGTCTCATGGACTTTTTATTGTTGATGCATTGATATCGTTGATGTTGATACTCTAATATACTGTTGATGTTGATACTCTGATATAATTTATTCTTTGATACACTAATATTGTGACATTTATGATTCATTGATGATTCTGATATGGATATCTTATCTGATTTATGTTGCCTCATATAATGTTTTCTAATTTCTGCACAAGTGATAAATACTGATATGTGTCTCATGCTTTGGATATTGATGTGATGCTCATACTTGGTCATGATTATATTATGTTAGATGGCGATGATATGATGACATCATGATATATTTCATTGATATATGCTCATGTTTTTGTATTTTCAAAGCTTTATGGATGTATGGATGCAAACTAATATGAATGTATGCAATCTTTATTTTATGTATGCATATGGATATATGAGATGTAATGTGATATGATGTATGTACATCTCACTTTTATTTATGTATGGATGATTATGGATGCACTATGCAGGTGGTTTTATGATATGAAATGATTTATGAATGAAAATGGATATCAATGACATATACTCAGTCCTTTCATTTAAGTTCTTTATGATTTCATGATGTACTTAGTCAAACTTGGCAAATAGTTAATGTTTTTAGAATTTTCAGTTTAAAAATGCTTAGATAATTGAATTCACACATTCATACTGATGCAACTTAAAATGAATGCAACTATATTAAAAAGAATGCAATTTTAAAATGAACTTCAATGCAACTAAAAACATGAAATGCATCTAAATGAATCTAATGCAAATTAATATGATATGTAACTAAAAATGAACCTTATAAATGTAATTAACCAAATGAAATGTACCTAGACTAAGACACCTAGGATAGTCACTGTTTATTAAAAGTGGATCAATTATCATCATAGAGCTTTTGTAATAGGACCTCATTAGGTTAGCACAATTTTCACTGATAGATTTAGCAATCATGAAAATATGAATACTTCCCTCTCATTCGTCATGTCGAAAGATAACCTAAACATTAAAGCATATAGGCTAGAATGTTCTGTCAGTTACTTCCTATTTGATATGAACCCTTTTCTTTTCTAGTGCATAATGTGTACATATATACCCACAATGACCTTTCAGTTTATATTCATATCCTTGGGTATAATCTGATTTACTATGTCCCTTACTAGGAAGTAGTTTTTCATTGTAGTTTAAAACAGGAAAGGAAATAAATCCAACCTTACTAAAGCTTTCATAGGAAATAGGTCAAGGTATACATGGTGATCCAATCATGATGGAGGTACTTATCATAGACACCCATTCCCTACGATCACCTTAGATCATCGGATTTATCACCACAAACAGAAGACAAAGAAAATGTTATGCCCACAGTCCTTGTTTCTCTCGTCCATTGTAGAAATCATCGAGTCACTCAAGGAAACATAACAATTGAAATTTGATAATAAGAAAAGTTCATTATTCCTTTAAAATAATCAATGAATTTTCTTTAAAATAGATAGTTGTGAGTATAGTGTTTAGGAACACTATTGATTAATTTGCAAATACTTGCATAGAAATTATTATCAATAATTGATTTCTCTTTCATCAATAAGTAGATCACCTATTTAGCATTTAGAAACACTCTTATCATCATGACATAGCATTTAGGAACACTTTTTAGGTCCAAGTATTAAGAAATACTATTTATGGTGGTATTAAGAAATACCTTTATTTTCATAGTTTAATGTCTATTACGGACTAGGGATACACGAAACCCTAGAAGGAAGTCCTAACAGTGACTTAGCAACATACTTGACCTTGATTGTTTCCCTCTAGGGAAAATAGTTTACCTAGGACCTTAATGTGGATAGATTCCATCCTTGGGAAGATATGATTTTCTGATAGTTCATTTCAAGATTTGGCGTGTCACAAAAGTGACTCAAAGATATGTATAAACTGAGATTTACATCGGCCAAATGTGCAAGAATTGTCTTGATAGATAGAGCATTGATTACAAGTAGTGTGTGTTTATCAGGTTTTCACCGCTTGGCCAAACTTTTTCTATTTTTGCTATCATGGCGCTTGTTTACCAAGTTTTTACCAAGATACTTTTTCTCTTTTCCAAATTTTTTTGTACTTTTTCTCTTTTCTATTTTTTTTTGGACTCACAAAGGTGCCTATTTGCCAGGTTTTCATCGAAATGGTCATTTTTTTCAAACTTTTCTATTGTTTTTTTATTTTTTAGGGATCCATATTTGTTTTTTTTTTACTTTTTTTCAAGAACTATTTTCACTATACAGGAGCTATCTAAGGAATGTCAGGCATAAAACCTTTTCAGATGTAGAGTATTGATTGGATCTAGTAAAACATCTCCTTCAAGTGTAGCCAATTGATAGGCTCCTAATCCAAATGTTGTTGTGATGACAAAGGGACCCAGCTTGTTGGGTTCAAATTTTCCCTTTTGCTCTTGATTTTGCTGATTTTTAGGATTCTCTCTTAGAACTAGATATCCTACCTAAAAAATTCTTGGTTTTACTTTCTTGGTATATCCTCTTGACATTCTCTTTTGATAGACTTTGAGATGATCAAATTAGCATGTGCTCATCCAGCAATTCTACCTCTTGCAGTCTAGATATTCTATAGTCCTCATCAGTGACTAGATGTTTCAATGATACCCTCAGTGATGGAATCTCTACCTCAATTGGTAATACTATTTTTGATCCATAAACTAGTGCAAAAGGAGTTACACTAGTTGGTGTTTTGATGCTAGTTCTATAAGCCCATAATGTTGGATTGATTTGTAGATGCCAGTCCTTTCTTGATTTGTTCACTATTCTATGAAAGATTTTCAAAATAGTTTTGTTTGATGCTTCTGCCTATTTGTTACCTTGAGAGTAATAGATTGAGGAACAGTGTTGAGTGATTTTAAATTGACTACACAACTCATTTATGTCTTTATTTCTGAATTGACCCCCATTATCAATCACAATCGATGAGGGTATTCCATATCTACAAATAATATAATTCAAGATAAACATTGAAATTTGTTTTCCGGTTGCATTAGACAATGGGACAACTTCCACCCATTTTGTGAAATAATCAGTTGTAGTAATGATGTATTTATGTCCACTTGATGAATTTGGGTAAATCTAACCAACTAGATCAAAGGCCCATTGCTGGAATGGCCAATGTGTTATGAAAGGAATTATCTCCCTAGCTAGAGCATGTATCAGGATACCATGGATTTGGAATTTCTTGCATGTTTTTGAAAAATGTATAGCATCTTTCTCCATTGTGGGCCAATAATATCCAACTCTTAAGAGTTTCTTGGCTAATGAAAAACCATTCTAGTGTGACCCGCACACACCTTCATGAATTGTTACAAGCTAGGGTTGTCGTTGCACCAAAAGATCAAAATGTTAATGTCTGATAAAACCACTAGACTTATAGAAGACACGGGAGGAGGTTAAGCCATGTCATAAACCCTATGAGGGACACTAGCCCACTGCCAACAATCCCCCTCCTAGCATCACTCATCGTGGCCTGCATGGATTTGAACTTGTGACCAAGCTCTGATACCACTTGTTACAAGCTAGGATTGTCATTGCACCAAAAGATCAACTTGTTAATGCCTGATACAACCACTAGACTTATAGAAGACATAGGATGTGCTTAAGCCTTGTCACAAACCCTACGAAGGACACTAGCCCACTGCCAACATGAACTTCCTTTAATGCATGATTAGACTCTTCATTTTATAAACACCTAAGAAGCATACCATCTAGACCACATCTATACAAGTCATTAGAGATGGTTATATAATGCAATACCATTCTTAGAAGTGATCTCTTTTCATTTATGGAATAGCCTTCAAGGATTGTTTGGTCTTTTAGGTAAGAATAGATATGGGCATATTTGGATAAAACTTAGGTTTCAAGCACACAAACAATTTTGGATTCGGGTGAGTCATAGGTGGGAAATGGGAGTTCTTCCACTAGGAAATCATATCAAAAATGATGTTCTTCAAGTTGTAACATGGATGCTAAAGTAGCCATCGCATCAGCTACTTTATTTTCTAATCTTGGAATTTTCTCAAATATGATGAAGACAAAGTATTTCTTCAAGTCATCCACCATTCATTTGTAAGGCATGATCTTATAATCTTTTGTGTGATAATTACCATTCACCTGATTAATAATGAGCTCTGAATCTCCATAGATGTGTAATTCAATGATTTTCCACTCTATTGCAAGTTTGATTTTGTTCACTAGAGCTTCATATTCTGCTATGTTGTTTGTACATGGAAAGATTATCTTATATGCTTTTGGAATTTTATATCCTTGTGGCATAATGAATAAACATCTAGCTCTTGATCCTTACTGTGTGAAGGATCCATCAAAATACATTTTAATGGGTGCTCTGTCAAGTGCATAATAGATTCATCTAGAAACTCCACATGTAATGGCTTGTCATCTTTTAATGGTCTTTCTACAAGTTGATCAGAAATCACTTATCCTTTAATGGATTTTCTATCAACATATTCAATGTTGAATTCACTTAGAATTAGGACCCACTTTGCTAGTCTTCCTATCAGCATTTATTTACTCAATAGATACTTGAGTGGATCAATCTTAGCCACTAGCTTTACCTTATGTGCCAACATGTAATTTCTAAGCTTTTTGGATGCAAATACCATTGCTAAGCATGCTTTCTTAATCATGGAATAGTTCAACTCATATGTGACCAAGGTTATGTTGATATAGTATATAGCTCTTTCTTTCTTAGCCTCATCTTCTTGCACAAGAAATACTCCCAATAACGTATATGTCACTAATATGTATAGCAATAAAGGTCTTCCATATATTGGTGCCATTAGGATTGGAGGATTCATTATATATTTCTTGAATTGGGCAAAATTTTCTTCATAGTTCTCATCCCAAGTGAATTTAGTTCCTTTGTGCATCAACTTTCCAAAGGGTTGTGCCTTATCCACCAACTGAGATATAAATCTTCTTACGAATTGTAGCTTTCCTTGAAGCATCCTCATTTGACTAATGTTTCTAGGTGGTTGCATTTCAAGAATAGCTTTCACGTTTGCTAGATCCACCTCAATTCCTCTTGCTAAGACTATGAATCCTTATAGTTTTCCAGATGATACACCAAATGCACACTTCTTGGGATTAAGCCTTAATTGAAATTGTTCCATTCTATCACAGATTTTCTTAGAAATTCTATATGTGTAGTCCTTATCTGTGACTTTTCCAATGTATCATCTACATAGTCTTCCATGTTTCTATGCATCATGTCATGGAATATTGTGGTTATTTCTCTTTGATAGGTTGCACTTGCATTTTTTAGACCAAATGACATCACATTCCAATAGTATGTTCCCCATGTGCATGTGAATGCAATATTTTCTTGATCTTCCAGAGCAATTTTGATTTGATTATATCAAAAAAATCCATCCATTAATGAGTACATCTCATAGCTCGTCATCAAATTTACAATCATGTCTATGTTGGGAAGTGGAAACTCATCCTTTGGACAAGCCTTGTTTAAATCTCTGAAGTCTATGCAAACTCTTATGGATTTTTCCACCTTAGAAATAGGAACTATTTTTTAAATCCATTCTGCATAATCAATGGCTCTAATGAATCCATCTTTTAATAGTTTTTCCAATTCTGCCTTTACTAGCAATGCCACATGTGGGTTCATTTCCCTTAGTTTTTGCTTTACTTGTTTCATATCAAGAGAAATAGACATGTGATTAATATTCAAATCTATATCCAATCTAGGCATATCTAAATAAGACCAAGAAAAATTGATCTTCTTTTCTTTGAATAAACTGGTGAATTGGATCTTTTCTTCTTCTCTTAATGACTAAGGAATGTGAACTAGTTGAGGAACTTCTGTTGTTCCCAAATTAATGGGTTGTGTAGGTTCAATTAAAACTGAAGATATTTCCTGAAAATGATCTGGGAGGATATCAAGAATCTCATCCTTTGGCACCTCTAAAAGGTTTTCACCATTGGATACATCTTTTTCTCCTTCTCTTTTAGGATCTAACACTGCCACTAAGTGGTTTTTACCATCAGATCTCTTATTCTTTTTCATTTTGAGACTGAGAAACTTGATATCCTCTTCAGTCATAGTTTCACTCTTTAAACTAGTAGAAGAAAGGAAAGGTTCACAAGTGTTCAGAATAATAGGCTAGGGAATAGTCATTGTCAAAAGATAACAGGCTTGTGCATGTAGGCTCATTCTAGTTTATCAATTCAGGATGTAATAAGGACAAGGATTCAGTGGGTTCAAGAGATAACATCGTGTTATTATCAACATTATTAACTTGCAAGATTTTTTCCATTAATTTTTCTTCTAAATAGATGTTAGGATTATTAGAGTCATTTTTGTTATTATTAGAGTTCATGTTAATGTTATCAAAACCTAACTCTAGCAATCTAGCATTAGAACTCTCTCCTTCTTCAATCAAGACTCTAGGAGAAAATTTATGTATCACATCCACTTCTATATCCATAGTACCATCAAAAAGGATATCTCATTCATATTCGTATGAGTCTACCTGACTATCATATGAAACCCCTAAGAAGTGGTCAATAGTCATTGGTAATTCATCTTCTTTATTAGCATTATTCTCTTCTTCTTGCAATGGTTCTTGTGAAGTTATCATGTCTGGTTCCTCATCAAAGTAAGGTGTGTCAAAGATAGGAAGCTCTTGTTCTTGTTCTTCTTCTTCTTCAAGTTCTTCTTTTGTTCAAGATTAGTACCGATTTCTGATAATGGACCTCCTTGTAAGAGTAGAAACCTCTCATAGGAAATAGATTGTCCTTCTGCCTCTTCTTCATCATCTAAGTCCCCTGATCTGTCAAATATAGGACCACTTTCTACTATAGGATGAGATGTTGCTTCCTTGGAGCCTAATCCAGTCTTGTCCTTCGAGTTTCTGAAATCTATTGAATAGTGTAAAAATGGAAGCTTAGCAATGTACCTAACATTCAACACTTATTCATTTGAATTGAAATTGGAATTGGCATAGCATAAGTAAATCTAGAAATACTTGGAAATTAATTAGGTCAAGATACATACCTCATTGTGAAATTGATTTGGAAATACCTATTTTTTGAAGTTTGTATGAGGTTTCAGAAGATTCTGCAACTAGATCTGTGATCAGAAATCTGAGACAAAGAAAACCCAGAAATCTTTCTCCAAGATGAGCTCAAGTCAGGTTTGACCCTCATAAAAGGTCAAATACTACATTCTTTATTTGAAGTCTGATTTGAATTTTATTTGTAGATCCTAAAATTTTGGTGAAAAGGGTACTCAAATTTGTCCTCTGATTCCCGAAACAGCAAATGTAGATATCTGAAAAAGGAGGTTTTTTGGGGTGCCTATATAGGGTTTTACCTTAGTCAAACCCCCATTTTAGTGGTCTCCACCTCCATGAATAGCCGATTGAAATAGAATGTGTGTGTGTGTGTGTATTGAAAGTGTAATGCTAAGATCTAATCCTCTAGATCAAAACCCTAGCATGAATGTGTATGAAATAACAATGCATATATTTGAATGAGATAAAAAAGCATACCAAGCCCCCAAGGCTAAAGTACTTCTACCAAACTCACAATCCGTAATTGTTACCCCATGATTGAATCTTTGAATGCTTGAAAGTTGATGGTGGATCAAGGAAGAAAGGATCTCTCTTGCTCCATATATGTGTTCACAAAAGATGCTTGATGTCAACAATGGCTTGATCTCCTATATCATCCTCTTGCTATCTTACATCTTCACCACTCCTTGCTTGCTTGAAACCTTGTTGCTCACAAAACTTGATGGAGAGATGTGGATAATGGATGTTGGATCAATCACCTTGCTTGAGAGTGCTTGAGCTTGAAAAACTTGATGTGAAAATGAGAGAGGAAGGCCTCCTTTTATAGTGAACTAGGGTACAATCCTCTAGAGGGGCCACCTTGGAGAATTAAATCCCAATTAGGTCCTAACCTTTATAAAATATACCTAGATTAAGTGCAATTAGAGGATTTACCATCCTGAAACCCGAAATGGTTAACCCGAAGGCGGGAAAATAAATATCCTGAAAGCCCAATGCCCAGAAATCAAAGATTCTGGAAATTTGAATGAGGGGGGTAAAATTGAGGTTGGACCTGACCTAGTCAAGTTCAACCTTGATCTTGACCTAGTCAAGTTTGAGCTTGATCCTGACCTAGTCAGGATCAACCTCGAATTTGACCCTATACCCAGATCCAATCAGCATCAAGACAGGAGGTCCCGGGGATGCCCAGAGACCTAAAAATGATATCAGATCAGGATAGAATACCTAGGATAGGCATAAAATCCTATGATGACTATGATGAAATCTAGGAGGACTTATTTCTAAGTCCTACCTATAAAATAGAGCCACGAAAGAGGGAAAATCAAGAGAATCCACGAGATCCTAACCCTAATTTCACCTAGAATGAAGAAGATAAGTGCAAAATGCATCCTAAATGCAAGTCTATCATGATAAATGTACTAAAAGAGGGTGCTAAACCTATCAAGATGGAAGTGCTTCCATTTTAAGATGATACATTTAGCCCCCACTTTAGCTTAGATATGACACTATGTGAATATGCAAGCTAAAGTAGGAAAACATCATAGTAAATAAAAAGGATATAGCTAAGTCCTTGATGTAAAGATCTTGCAGAAAAATGTTAGAACCTGCAACACACAAGGTTCATATAAATCCATAAATCACATTAATCTTACTATATGATCATTTGAGAAGTGTATAGAGCCCCTTATGCCCCCCCTGTTTCGGCTTTCTATTTCGGAAGGGTGAAACAAGGTGATAAAAAAAACTTTATATACTAGATATGTAGAGTTTTGAAAAGTCCTTTCTTAAACCAATTAGAAGAATTCCTAACCTTCCTAAATTGATTCAATGAGTTAGGTATCTAAATCACAATTCCAACACTGCAAACGGCACTAAAAATGGAGCTACCGAACTCAAGTTATGATGAAAAGAGTGAATGTCTGTCTAAATGCATAAGAATAAGAAATCTGAGTTTACCCTAAGGAAACCCTAGGTAAACCCTAATTCAAACTTATAAATAAGTAAAAGAGAGAAATAATTACTCATTCTTACCATTCATAGATTTGAAATGAGGAAGCAAGATGGCGAGAAGAGAGGAACTTCAAGCGACATGCCTGGAGACACTGAGACACAACTTGGCTACCGAATGGCCACTACCTGAGGTGAGTTTAGTGTTATGCTCTTTTGTACTTTCCAAATTCCTATTTTTAATAGGTCAAGTCAATTTTGCCCCCTTTAGGTTGACCCTAACCCATTTAGGTCAACATTGACCCATCTAGGTTGACTTTGACCCATGAAAGTCAACATTGACCAGAGGGGTTTTTGTCAATTTTTAGATGAGGTCGACCTTGATCCAAAAAGGTCAACCCTAACCTAGTAAAGTCAACATTGACCTAGTAAGGTCAACATTGACCAAATGAGGTCAACTTTGACCTAGTTTAGTTAGTTTTTCATATTTGATGATACAGATGACTGATGTGATGTTTTTTTGTGCTTGCAAGACCTAGTCTGCTTCCGAGAGCATCCTTTTGGGGAATTGCTGGTGAAAGTCAAGGAGAGACTATCCAAGCTTGATGATGAGGAGATGCAGTTAATGAGGGATGTGGGACTATATTGGGTATCAGTCCTTCCACAACTCATACTACACTGAGCCATGTTATCAGCTCTGAAAGAGAGGTGGGATGAGGATACATGCTCCTTCCATCTTCCCTCTGGCAAGATTACAGTGGCCTTAGAGGATGTCTATAGGATCCTATGGCTTCCAGTCTGAGGGGAGACCATTAGACCCAGAGCATAGCATGGTTTTGAGGAGGTCCATGTAGACATAGAGTATTGTATAGGAGTGCATCGAATGATGTGGACCCAGTTAGATCATATCCTACTATCTTCTATACTATCAGGTTGTACACCTTTAGTATGGAAGGTGATGTTAGGTATAGTAGCCCTAGTTGTGTTACCCAACTCAAAGGGTACCATATTTTGTTCACCTTTAACACATCTCATACAGAGGATGGAGAGAGAGAGGACTGTGTTCTCATGGGGTCGTAGCATGCTAGCTCAGCTATACCATGAGTTGGGTCAGCTAGTAAGATAATAGCGAGAGAGTCTATCGACATGTACAGTTCTACACATATGGATTTTTGAGCATTTCACATAGACACGTCCATAGGGAATTCATGTGATGGTAGATGTGAGCATAATGAGAGCCTTCACATATCCTTTGAGAGATGTTTGGTATTTTGGGGATATGCTCTACTGGAGAGTACATCTAGACCGTATTGCCAGCACTGATGTGATATGGAGACCCTACTGCCAGATGACAGAGTGGCCTAATACATGATTCTAGATGAGACATTCATAGCAGCATAAGCTACTAGAGGGTCATCAGAGTCATATAGTGATGCCCTACTATTATGATCAGGTGATGAGATAGTTCAGCCTGTTACAGGGAGTCCCTAAGGCAGTACCTCGCTATGTTCATTCAACGACATACTATCAGATACCCGACACCATTCACCAACCATCAATAGAAAACATAGAGGATAGTGATACAAAGGAGATAGAGGATATAGAGGTACCATAAAATGTATCCTATTCAGGTGTGAGCCAAGATTACATCAGGTACTGGAGTTTGGAGGGGACCCGTCCTATCTTTCCTAAGGATTATCCTACAGGTGATCCAAGCTTTGCAAAGGGGATACACCAGGATAGTGGAGCCACCGAGGAGGATGAGGATATTAGAGATGAGGAGGAGCACATCTTTGAGGAGGATCCCATGGAGGAGGAGGAGAGAGAAGAGGAGAGGGTCGAGGACATGCCCCCGAGTGGTGATACTGGTACAGATATACCTATTACTCATGCATCACCACTGAGATCACGATGGCCCCCATGGCCTCACACAGAGACACCACCATCAAGACTAAGATATAGCGAGCATGGAGAGAGTAGTCACTCCATGCCCCCACCATCTAGGCACTTTAGTGACGTCCAGGAGGGAGACCCAGGTATGAACTTGATTGAAATTTGGTGAATATATGATTTGAATAGACAGGATACTAGACTGATAGAATTTGGTTTCTTTCTATAGCTAGCGTAGTAGAGTGGAGGAGCTTTGTATCTGAGATTCTCAAGGATACCATTATATCCTACCAACTACCAATCGATGATTGAGAGTATTCCATTGGTCACAAAGATCCTAGAAGACATGCCAACATCTTTGTATGTATCCAACGAGAGCTGAGAATATGCAGAGAAAGGGAGGAAAAGCTGATGGCAGAGGTACAGAGTCTCCGATGATGTGTATAGGGTATGAGCATATCTAGGAGCCATACATGGACACACAAATCTTCATCTTCCCATCACAAAGCAAAGAGATCTGGGAGTCATTGGTCATTAGAGTGACATAGTGATAGATAGGGCCATTGGCCACATATGTATCAGAACTTTGAAAACTATTATTTTGATAAATGCAAAACTTTCTCTACTGATTAGTTCTATGTTTGATTACTATGCTTTCATCAATATAAAAATTAATAGAAAGAAAGAAAGAAAGAAAGTGCATAAACATATTCAATATATAATTTTTACTAAAACTACATAACCTATAAAAAAAAATTTATAAGGAATACATAAATGCACATGGAACAAATGAGATTAAGGGTAATAAATTTTAAGATGCATAATATTAATGGGTTCCTTTAAAGAAACACCATCCATATCAGAAATTTTTTAAGCACCTGAACCAAAGTCTTCAATGACAACAAAAGGTCCAAGCCAATTAGGGCTAAATTTTCCTTTTTCACCCGGTAAAGCATTCACATTCTATTGATTCTCATAAAGGACTAAATCACCAACTGCAAATGTTCGTTCAATTATCTTATGATTATATTGTTTCTGAAGAGATTTATGATAAGCTTTTATATGTTCTAATGCATGTATTTGTTGTTCATCCAACATTTCTAATTCTTGTAAGCGTTGTTCACGAAAAGTATCTTTATCAATTATCCCATGAAATGAAATTCGTAAAGAAGGTATTTCTAGTTCCAAAGGCATAATAGCATCAGTACCATAGACAAGGTTATAAGGAGAAGTACCTATGGTGGTACGAACACTAGTCCTATAGGCCCATAAAGCATAAGTCAGCTGAGTATGCCAATCTTTCGCATGCTTACTAACTATTTTTCTCAAAATTTGTTCAATAATTTTATTTGATGCTTCAGCTTGTCCATTAGATTGAGGATAGTAAGGAGTTGAAAATCGATGTTGAATCCTATATTTCTCCAAGAATTTCGCAACTTCTTTGTTTTTAAAAGATGTTCCATTATCCAAAATTATCGTCGAAGGAATACCAAATCTTGTTATGATATTATTAAGGATGAAATCACAAATAACATTTGTCGTTGTTGAATGAAGAGGAATAGCTTCAATCCACTTCATAAAGTAATTTGTAGCGGTGAGAATGTAAGTATGTCCTTGAGAAGAAGTTGGTGAGATTTTTCCAATAAGGTCAAAACCCCAAATACTAAAAGGCCATGGAGAAACTTGATTACGAAGCTCACGAGCAGGAGCATGAATCAAATTACTATGTTGTTGACATTGAGGACATTTTTTAACAAACATGAAAGAATCTTGTTCCATTGTTTGCCAATAATATCCCATTTGAAGTAATTTATTAACCAAGGATTTTCCACCAAAATGTCCCCCACAAGAACTGGAATGAGCCTCTGCTAGAGCGACAGGAATTTCAGTTCCATTAAGACATCATAATAATAATCCCTCATAAGAACATTTGTAAAGTGTGTCTCCTAAAATGATGTACCTTACTACAAGTTTCCTAATATGATTACGCATGTTCCTTGTTGCTGATTCAAGAAAAGTACCATCTTTCAAAAAATGAAAAATATGTGAATACCATTCATCTGAATGCAAGTTAAAACAGTCAGTGGTAAACTTATCAGAAATTGCAAGGCTTTTAAGAGTTTGTATAGTAAATTGAAATTTTTCCACATTGTTCTCGAGACAAACCAAGGAAGTTGCACTGGCCATGGCATCCGCATGTCGATTATCATTTCTAGGTAAAGTCTGAATCGTATAAGAGGAGAATTGTGAAAGCACATCAAGAGCTAAATCTCTATATTGTGTCATTTTAGCATTTTTAGTCTGATATCCTCCTTTAATCTGTTCAACTATTAGTTGAGAGTCTCCATATATATATATAAATGTTTGATATTGAGGGATGAAGTTTCTTGTAGTCTAGCTATAAGAGCTTCATACTCCGCAATGTTATTAGTGCAAGGGAAGGTTAATTTATATGATAAAGGGATGGGTTTTTTTGTAGGGGGAATCAAAATGATACCCACACCAGAACCTGTCTTACATTTAGACCCATCAAAATATAATTCCCAAATATCCTCTTGTTGAAGAGTTAAAATGTTATCATCAGGAAATTCTATAGAAGTAGAACTTTTATCTAGGTAAGGACAAGGAGCTTCAGCTAGATAATCTGTCAATGCTTGTCCCTTAATAGATTTTTGAGAAATAAAATTAAGATCAAATTTTGTAAGCAACATCACCCATTTTGCCAATCGCCTTGAGAGATCAGTTTGTGAGAAAAGATGTTTCAAAGGATCAAACTTAACAATCACATTAACTTCAGCATTTATCAAATAATGCCTGAGTTTCTGACATGCATAAACTATGGCAAGACATTGTCTTTCTAAATCTGTATATCATGTTTCATAATCAAGTAAAGTCTGACTAATGTAATACACAGGTCTTTCTTTATCATTATCATCAATTTGTGCTAACAATGCACTCATAGCCCATTGAGTCACTGAAGTGTATAATTGAAATGGTTTATCAAAATTTGTAGGTTGCAAGATAGGAGGATTCACAAGATACTCCTTAAATTTCTCAAAAGTTTGTTTACACTCCTCATTCCAAGAGAAAGTGGTATCCTTTCTAAGAAAGGAAGTAAAAGGGATAATTCGGTCTGCTAAATTAGAAATAAAGTGATGAATAGCTTGTATTTTTCCTTGTAAACTTTGTAACTGGGAAATATTGTTAGGAGGCATATTAACAATAGCTTCAATCTTTTCAGTATCTACTTCGATGCCTCACTTAGAGATTATAAATCCTAATAATTTACCAAAATCCACTCCAAAGACACATTTCTTAGGATTCAATCTCATATTATAATTTCTAATTCTTTCAAATATCTGTCGTAAAATAGTAACGTGATCTTCTCTTTGTATAGATTTTTCTAAAATATCATCCACATAATCTTCAAGAATCTTATGAATGTAATCATGAAAAATTAGGGTCATAGCCCGCTGATAAGTCGCTCCTACATTTTTCAATCCAAAGGGCATCATGACCCAACAAAAGGTTCCCCAAGGTGTTATAAATGCAGTCTTAAATTGATCTTCAGGGGGGATAAAGATTTGATTGTATCCCGAAAAACCATCCATAAAAGATAACAAGGCATGGCCTATTGTTGAATCCATAATCATATCAATATTAGGTAGCAAGAAATCATCCTTCAAGGATGCTTTATTTAAATCTCTAAAATCAATGCACATCCTTATCTTATTTTCTCCTTTTGACATAGGCACAATGTTTGAAATCCAATCTGAGTAATCAATAGATCAGATAAATCCAGAATCCAATAATTTTTCAATTTCTCCTTTGACTAATAAAGCAATTCGTGGATTCATCTTTCAAATTTTTTGTTTAACAGGTTTCATATTCGGCTTTAAAAAAATGTTATGAGTAACAATCTTAGAATCTATACCTGGCATATCAGAATATGTCCAAGAAAGTATATCCTTAAATTCAAGCAAAAGGGAAACCAAGTGATCACGTTCATCCTGATTCAAACATTTCCCAATTTTTATCATCCTTTCAGAATCATTTTCATCCACTTGAATATCAATAGTTTCAGTAATTAACAAATCACTTCTTATTGGAGAATCCGTTGGTAAAGGGATAATATCATGATCTTCCTGTTCTCTGAAATAAGCATCTATTTTTAAACAATAAGGCATTCCTCATTTGTGATGAAACTTAGGTAAATCTTCATAAATTCCTAAAAATTTCATTAAGGCTCCATCTTTAGGAAAAATATCCAAAGAGGAGGGTTGATTAAAGTCAATAAGTAATGGGTTAACCAACTTCAACTATCCACTACAAATATGATTAACATCAAGAGGAAAAGCCGATGGTTGTCTATAAGGATTGAATCCTAATCCATACGTATGATCATAAAGTTCATTATCTAAAGGTACTTGTATACCTTGTTCATATTTACCACATCCTTTCCCATTAAATCCTAATTTCTTGAGCAAATGATAACCAAGACCATATCGATCAGTCATGTCAGAAGAAGTCCAAGGAGCAGCATATGTCACAATGTCATAACAATCAGGCTTTATAGTGTCAAGTGTTTCATTAATCCAAGTAGCAATAAAATTACTTTTTAATTCTTCAGAAAGTGGTGAAGAAATTAAAAAAAAATTCTCAAATTCATTTTGTTGCTTCATGATTTCCAAATTAGAGACCTTGTATTCTCCAATAAATGTAGGATTAAAATCCAATGTCCCCCAATCATCCTCATTCAAAGAAGAAGAAGACGGAGCTTCTTAGTGTCACAATGTCATAACAATCAGGCTTTATAGTGTCAAGTGTTTCATTAATCCAAGTAGCAATAAAATTACTTTTTAATTCTTCAGAAAGTGGTGAAGAAATTAAAAAAAAATTCTCAAATTCATTTTGTTGCTTCATGATTTCCAAATTAGAGACCTTGTATTCTCCAATAAATGTAGGATTAAAATCCAATGTCCCCCAATCATCCTCATTCAAAGAAGAAGAAGACGGAGCTTCTTGTTGTTGAATCTCGGGTTGTTGTATCTTTGACTATTTTTCAATCTCTTTACTAGTTTGAATAGGTTTAGAGTTCTTGGCATATTCAGCATTTAAGCAAGGATTTGGAGCATCATCCACATGTAATGTATACATTAAATTATTATAGATGAACCTAACCTTGCGATGAAGAGTAGAAGGAACTACATGCATAGTATGTAACCATGGTCTTCCTAATAGAATATTATAATTGAGAGGTCCAAGCATAACATGAATAGGAGTATTTAGAATAACTAGACCAGCTTTAACAGGTAAGGTAATAATGCCCAAAGTTCTTTTCATGATATTATCAAATCCATGGATAGGAACATTATCAGGTTGAATAGTAGATAGATCAGCCTTAATTGCCTTGAGCATATCCATGCTACAAACATTAAGTCCAGATCCATAATCAATTAAGGTTCTTCGAATGATACTCTGATTAAAAGAGATAGCCACCATAAGAGCATCATATTGATTCTGCACCTCTAGGGAAGGTAAGTCATTATCAGAAAACACAATAGGAGGTATAGAAGGCATAGTATGCATACAATCAAAAATAGAATGACTATTCTCTTGATTAGGAGGTGAAGCAGGAAGAGTAGATAAAGCTTTTTGCAATGCCTCATGATATCTTGGGGAAGTTTGAAGTAATTCCCATAAAGATATCTTAGCGGGAGTAGCACGTAATTGGTCAACTAAGTTGTACTCCTTAAAGGTAGATGGATACCTAGGTGCTTGAGGAAGCATAGGTTGAGAAGGAGGTAAAGAAACTGGAAAAGTAGGCTGAGGGTTATTTTGTGTGCGATAAGCATGTGAAACGGAATCAATATTATCAAAGAAATCCAAAGGATCACTAGGTTTACCCTTAATGGTTATATGAGGACATCCTTTTACTGTCATCAAACGTGTAGGATATATCATGTTAGGTTTATCAATGTTGCAAATAGTGGGACATGAAGGTAACCATGCACACACCCTATGGTAAAGGTCAATTGGAGAGGTTGTGGAGGAGAGTGAAATAGGAATAGGATCCATGGAGATCATATTTGAACCATTTTCATCCTCACTACCATGTACCTCATTAGGAAATCTATACTCTTGTACAATAAAAGCCTCATCAAAGTACTCAAAATAAGAATCATACATGTTGAATACAAAGAAAGCACTAAAAGCATGAAAATGTAAATATTTTTGTATTTTTAAAGGAATTTTGCAATTTTTTTGTATTTTTGAAATATAAATGCAAGAAATATAATCTTCTAAGTGTACAAAATTTAGATCTAACACCATAAAAGAAAGAGTTGTTGTAAACGGGTTCACCAAAATGAATAGTGTAAAAATGGAAGTTTAGCAATGTACCTAACATTAAACACTTATTCATTTGAATTGAAATTGGAATTGGCATAGCATAAGTAAATCTAGAAATACTTGGAAATTAATTAGGTCAAGATACATACCTCATTATGAAATTGATTTGGAAATACCTATTTTCTGAAGTTTGTATGAGGTTTCGGAAGATTCTGCGACCACGTTTGTGATCAGAAAGCCGAGACAGAGAAAACCCAGAAATCTTTCTCCAAGATGAGCTTAGGTCAGGTTTGACCCTCATAAAAGGTCAAATACTACATTCTTTATTTGAAGTCTGATTTGAATTCTATTCATAGATCCTGGAAGTTCAGCGAAAAGGGTACTCAAATCTGTCCTTTGATTCCCGAAACACCGACTGTAGATATCTGAAAAAGGGGGTTTTTTGGGGTGGCTATATAGGGTTTTTCCTTAGTCAAACCCCCATTTTGGTGGTCTCCACCTCCATGAATAGCTGATTGAAATAGAATGTGTGTGTGTATGTATTGAAAGTGTGATGCTAAGATCTAATCTTCTAGATCAAAACCCTAGCATGAATGTGTATGAAATAACAATGCATAGATTTGAATGAGATAGAAAAGCATACCAAGCCCCCAAGGCTAAAGTACTTCTACCAAACTCACAATCCATAATTGTTACCCCATGATTGAATCTTTGAATGCTTGAAATTTGATGGTGGATCAAGGAAGAAAGGATCTCTCTTGCTCTAAATATGTGTTCACAAAAGATGCTTGATGTCAACAATGGCTTGATCTCCTATATCATCCTCTTGCTATCTTACATCTTCACCACTCCTTACTTTCTTGAAACCTTCTTGCTCACAAAAATTGATGGAGAGATGTGGATAATTAATGTTGGATCAATCACCTTGCTTGAGAGTGCTTGAGCTTGAAAAACTTGATGTGAAAATGAGAGAGGAAGGCCTCCTTTTATAGTGAACTAGGGAACAATCCTCTAAAGGGGCCACCTTGGAGAATTAAATCCCAATTAGATCCTAACCTTTAGAAAATATGCCTAGATTAAATGCAATTAGAGTATTTACCATCCCAAAACTCGAAATAGTTAACCCGGAGGTGGGAAAATAAATATCCCAAAAGCCCAATGCCCGAAAATTAAAGATTCTAGAAATTTGAATGAGGGGGGAAAAATCAAGGTTGGAGCTGACCTAGTCAAGTTCGAGCTCAATCCTGACCTAGTCAGGATCAACCTCAAATTTGAACCTATACCCAGATCCAATCAGCATCAAGACAAGAGGTCCCGGGGATGCCCAAAGACCTAAAAATGATATCAGATCAGGACAGAATACCCAGGATAGGCATAAAATCCTTTGATGACTGTGATGAAATCTAGGAGGACTTATTTCTAAGTCCTACCTAGAAAATAGAGCCATGGAAGAGGGAAAATTAGGAGAACCCATGAGATCCTAACCCTAATTTCACCTAGAATGAAGAAGATAAGTGCAAAATGCATCCTAAATGCAAGTCTATCATGATAAATGTACTAAAAGAGGGTGCTAAACCTATCAAGATGGAAGTGCTTCCATTTTAAGATGATACATCTATATGTATAGGCTCCACCAGTCCTTGTTTGCTTTGTCCCAAGGGTCCTTTTCCTTTGTAACCCATTTTTTTCATGATCTCATATCCTTTTCCATATTTGTTTGTAGCTATCTCAACATGTTTGATATTTCCATCTTCTTCATTTTCTTTATAAAGCCATTGCAAGACGTCTTTCTCTCTATTCTCTTCTTCAAGGGACACTTTTTCTTTTACCGTTTTGGTTCCTTCATGTATTGTTAAAGCACTACCATTGGAAGGTGTAAATGTTGATGGTGTTCCTTGGGATCTATGAGATATGGGGAGATGTGTTAGAGACATTGTAGGATCTATCTTGTATTCACCCATACTCATTTCTTGAATATTGACCATTTTAGCAAAGCTTCACAAAACCATTTCTTTACATGTCTCCACCTTATTGTAACTTTCTTTATTGTGTGGAACCATGCTCTCTGTGTGTTTAAGACTATTACAAGGATATGTTGTGTCAACTAGAATAGTTACCTCCACTCCATTATGAGGAAATTTTATGCACTAATGGTAAGTAGAAGGCACAACTTGCATTGAGTGTATCCACATCCTTCCAAGAATAATGTTGTATGTGAATGGTAAATCAAGAACCTGACATATGCCATCTCTTTCCACTAGTCCCACTCTGATAGGTAAAAAAACTAATCCTTTGGAGGATCTTTCTTCTTCATCATAGGCTTTGATTATTATCTTTTTTCTAGGATCAATTGCATGTTTGGAGAATCCTAATTATTTTACCAGATTGTACATGCAGATGTTCAAACCAGCACCTCCATCTATCAAAACATGCTTCACATGATGTTTGTGAATGAGAACCTCTAGGTACAATGGTTGATTATGTGGTCGGTTCAATGATTTGTCATCTTCCTCAGAGAAATATATGTAATGTGGGGAATTCAGGTGAGAAAACTGTGAGTCATCTTCCTCAGAGAAAGATATGTAATGTGGGGAATTCAGGTGACCAACCATAGTTTGGAATCTATCAACGTCTAGATCTTTCGACACATTAGTATTAAGAAAGGCTTGATCAAGAACTTCCCTATGACTAGGAGAGATTTGTAATAGTTCTAGAATGGATATTTGAGTTGGCATACACTCCAACAGATCCACTAGATTAAACTTTGGAGGTAATTCTAGTTTTTTGGATGTTGTTGTTGTAGCTGGTGTATTTGATGTTGAAGCTCCTTTGAGAGTGAGCTTAGCTTGATTTCTTCTTACAGCATTAGAAGACTTGGTTTGATTTTGGATTCCCTTTAGAGTGATCACATGGATGGATGATTTACATGGTTCCACCATATGAATTACATTATCATTATCAGTGTATGTATAATTAATCTTGTTACTCTTGGAAGATTCTCCTTTTTCATAGCTAGGAAATGGAGTTTGAAATGCTTTATGATCATTGTTTGTATGATGTCCATCCACCTTAACTTTTCCTTCTTCAATTAGATATTGAATAACATGTCTTAATTTCATACAATTGTTTGTTTTGTGTCCTTTATTGCGATGAAAATCACAATAATCGTTATCATTCCACCACCTTGGTTTTACTTCTGGTTCCCAAAGTTTGGAGTTAGGAATTGTAGTGATTTTATTATCTAAGAGTGACTTCAATACCACTTCCAATTTATCTCCCAATGGCATGAATATTCTCTTAGGTCTTGTTGTCCAAGGCTCTATTCGAGTATTAGGTTTATTGAAATTCTTGTTAGCCATTGGTGTCACCATAGAATTCTAAGTCTTGTTCGCTTGAAGACTTATTGTGAAATTAAAAACTTCTAGTTTTGGTTTGGTATTAGGAGTATCAATAACTCTGTCATTAACCACATTCTTATTCTTGTTTCCGTATTTGTACTTATCTTTGGTGGGATAGTACTTGTCTTTATTTTCCTTGTTGATAGTGATCTCCCCTTTCTTGATCAAGACCTCCTCAATCTTGATGTCACTATCTATCATCTTATCAAAACTTGGTGGACCTTGTAGTTGTATTGGTAAATTCATTTCAAGAACCAAGTTAATAATGAAGATGTCCATCTTTTTAGTTTTGGGTATTTGTCTAGCATATCGCGCAAATATTTTCCTCTGTCATTATAGGAAAGTCAAGAATGATTCTCATGTCTTATGTTTGGTATTGCATAAATCTAACATTGTCACAGTGTGTTGGATATTATAGGAGTATTATTGAATAAACTTCTCAACTAGTTCTTCAAATGATTTGATTCCTATAGGTAATTTCGAGAGCCAGTCCATTGCTTGTCCACCTAAGCTCTGTGGAAATAATATCATAAGGTATGTTTATTCATGCATGAATTCCATACTAGATGTGAAAAACTCCATCACATGGTCTTGAGAGTCATAATTTTTAGTGTACTTGTCATATTTTGGAATTGTGACATGTTGAGGAAATGGAATCATCTTTAGTCCCTTATCAAAAGGGAAAGGACAAATGTGTTCCAAAGAGTATTGTTTCATTGGTTTGTCCTTTTCTTTCTTGAGTTCTTGGATCTCCACTTGCATGGAAAGTAGTTGTCTTGTCAAAATAGAAATGGGACTAAGATCCTCCTTTTGTTTAAGTTGATTTACATCATAGTCCTTTGGTAGCTTTACTCCTTGAGAAGAAAGTTCTAGGAAGTACTTTTCTTCTTTTTCTTCCAAAGTTCTCTCAAGGATTTTGTTGAATCTCTTAATTTTCAAGGCCTTTTGATATTCAAGTTTTGTAGGGTCTTCATCATCATCATAGTCATAACATGCTCCATGTTTTCTTACTTCTTCTTGAGTGTTTTGTTCTTCTTGTTCATTTTGTTCTTCTTGTTCATGGTGCCTCTCATCCCAATAGAAGTCAAGTCTAGAAGTTTCTCCTCTTTCAAATGTGATTAATGGTACCTCGTTCGAGAATGGATTTAATTCAAATTTGTAGGATTTGTGTCTTGTATTAACCATGAAAGTATAGATTAAGGAATTTTAGAGTGTCTTGTATTAAAGTGGGTCCAAATGTCCAATTGTGAGTCCAAGGATGCAAGAGTGGGTTTGAATATGTCTTAAGGATCCAATGTCAAAGGGTGTTAGAGTGCCATGTTCATGAGTTGGGAACCAAATGCAAGTGGGTTTGTGATTGGCTAAAAGTTCTAGCATCAAAGGGTGTTAGAGTGCCCTGATAGTGAGCTAGGAACTTGATTGTAGCTAATGTGATAAAAATACTCCACAATTTGAACAATTCAGAATAGACCATGTAATGTGACAAGACGTTCTTAGAAATAACTCTTTCAGGATAAAGGTAGATGTGTTTTGACAATAGAATCTTACTAATGGCCAAAATGGGTATCTAAAAATGTAAAAATCCAGGTTCTAATAGGTGCAAAAATGCTCTATGTCCTAGATGTGACACTCTAGATATGACTAACAGTGTTTTGGCCCCAGATGCAACCCAGGAAATATAGGATGCAACACTAAACTAAGATTTGGTCCCATATGCGATCCAGGGTTGACCAAATGTGACAAGGAATGTAGGGTGTGATTCAAGATACCAGATGCGACATTATGATGGACTGTCTGATTCAAGTTTTAGTCAATTTTGGGAAAATTTGTCTTCTCTGTCTGATTCCAATGACTTGTAGGTGTTTGAAAGTGCTTGTTGTTTGTTCATTTGGGGGATTTATCTGAGATTTACATTTAAAACACATCAACCAATTATATTAATCAATCACACCTAACCTTCCTTATGCTAGGTAGAGATTGGAAACACTTGTTAACTGACTTAGGAACACACTCAAAGAATCCTCAAAATATGGCAGTCCAATAACATGCAATGGATATTGGAGCCCATATTAGTCGAGTAGTAACATCAATGAGGGTTGGATATGGTGAATGTCTTGGGGCAATTACTATTTTCCTCGCACAAGTGTTACCAACCTTTCAGAGGTAAACTAGGTAGCATCTAACTTAAGGATTTTATTAAAGGCATCTATTCATAACCATATCCCATAGTCTCGCAAGCATGATTGAGGCCTGTAGCCCTATAAGTACTCAAAATTGTGTAGTCTCACAAGCAAGATTCAAGCGGCTCCACTCTACATAGGTTTCAAGCATGTCCTTGGAAAAATATCATTAAGATTCAAAGGCCAAAATGAATTATGTCTTCCAAGGCTTTCACCTCAAGGGAGCGTCAAATTTTATAGTGGGGTGGAAGAGTCAATTTAAGACTTGTCCCCACTTGGGTCATTCCTCAGAGCTTTTTTCCTCAACCGGTATGCCCTCTAAAGGTAATGCAATAAAAGGAAAGTAGATCAATAGCTTAAGGTCTGGATTTTTTATTCTCCATGAAGGAGAAGAGCATAATCTCCTAACTCAAACTATCTCTCCAAGACACATCATACAATCTTTAAATGAATTTCCCCAATTTGACTCCAAAATGTAAACTAACTTTTGAGTTTCTAATTTTCCTCAAGGGAAAAGAGCATAATCCTCTGGTCAATTTGCAAAATGAACTCAAATTATAATTATATTCCTAGAAAAATAAGCATGAAGTTTGGTTGATTTCCTTTAGGCAACCTGCACACAATCATTAGTAATTTCATATGTTGAAGTCTCTATCATTTCGTCCTGCAAACCACTGTTAGGCTGTTAAACTTCACAAAAAACATCAAATCACTCCATTAGGGGTTAGAAAAATCAAAATTCAAGCAAATAACCCTAGATACAACCCAAATATTTAACCAGATGTGATTCAATTTCCTAAATGTGATCTAATTTCCCAAAAATGACAAAGGATCCCAGATGTGATCCTGAAATTAGCTAAAAGTGATACCTGACTAGATGCGATCTAGGAAATCCTGGATGTGATCTAGGAAACATGGGGTGTGAGCTTTCTTCCCAAATGCGATCTAATTTCTGAAATGCAATTCTTTAGTGATAGAAAACATGAAAAAAATTAGTTTAAAATGATAGAAATCTGGTGATTTGTCCCACGATGGGAGTCAAAAATGTGTGTGTGAATTATGTACCTACAAAGCTACAACACAACACTTCAATAGAACATTATATCAATTTTTAGAATGATCAATCAATCAAAGAAAATAATAATTTAAATCATCCTATTGCTCTCTAACTAACACAAGTATGAAAAGGATTTGAAATTTTCTCTTAGATTATGATCCTAAACAATGACAATGCATGTTAGAATGAGAGATTTAAGAAAATATGCAATTAAACAACTAAATTCATTCAAATTATGCATGAAAGTCATTGATTCATTAATTCATTACTATTATCCAAATTGAAGGGATATCTAATTAGCTATGAAATCACAATTATGAGCATATGAAAGCATGAATTTAATTATCCATTAGAAAAAATCAAAGAGTTAGGAGCCATTGAAGATTTGAAAATTCCTATTTTATATAACTTTGAGAATTTGAATGGTCAAGATGCATCCAAGAGGAGTGGTTGAGATGCCTCCAAGCTTGATCATGTGATTACGTCTCATTGGCTTGAGGTGTCTTTGTTGTCCCCTTTAAGGTGACATGTCATTTTAGAGGTAATTTATTCATTTCTTTTAATTAATTACTCTAGCCATGAATTTAATGGGTTTGATTTAGTTAATTAGGCTAAGAGATAATCAAAGTGATTTTGCTTGATTATTTGATGATAAATGCTTGCATTATAAGATTTTTTTTATTTTTTTGAATTTAATGAATTATGTTAATAATCAAGGAATCAAATTAGCACAATTAGGGTTTTTATCTTGAATTAGGGAAAATAGGGCCTTATGTTATATTAGCCCAATTTTAGGTGATTACAGGGGCCAATCCACTATCTTATCAAACCTTTCTCTATCGCATGCCTATCTATCTCAATGCTATGTGTGTTAGCACAATGTGTCTAAAGTCATCCTATCACATGCCTATCTATCATTAACTATACATGTCGACACACCTATCAAAGTCTCCCTATTGTAATCACTTAAAAATGGTCTATACAAATCAATTGCCCTAAATCCTAATCATGATCAAATAAAAAATCTCAAGCATAATTGTGTTATTTAATTAGATCAATTTAATTACATAATTCATCAAATCATTAATCAGCAATAATCAAGAGCATCCAATGTTATTTAATTAATTATCCTAGTCAGTTAATTAAATCAAGACTAAAAAATCACATGGCCAATGATATTTATTAAAGGAATTAATTAATAGTCCTAATTATCCACTCACCTCGCAAAAAGACAAAGGTCTTAATTCCCACCAATGGAATTCAAGTGAAAGGATCACTCAACTTGCAATCTCAACCATCCCTCAAGGATGCATCCCAACCCTCCAATTCAAGAGGAAATCTATATAATCAACCTCTCATCAAGTCACTTCTCATCTAGAACATTTTAGTAACAAGGTCATGCTAGTTTATATCTAGATCCTTAATCACACCAAAATTCTTCTATTTTTTAGTCTAGATCATCATTCTTCATCAATTTCATCTATTTTCTATCAATTGCATCACTCATCCTTGTCAATTCTATCTAGTTTGCATTCATGTATATGTATTTAATGAAATCTTCCATTTCAAGGTGTCTTTTCACTGATCTAAATGCTTAGTTATGAGAGAAATAACATAATTAGATAATACTCACTATGGATAGGGAACATTTATCTTCATTGTTTGTACATATCTATCATAAGTTTTGCATCACTGTACATGTTGGTCAGTTTTGTATCATATTTCCATAGCTTGGAGTTAGTTCACATCTCATCCTTAGGAAAATCATGCCTAATTGGGGGCAAATTTCCTTTATTCCAATCAAAACCATCATTATCTCATTAGTTTTAGTTGTCACAATCATTTGGGTCAATTATCTTGCTTAGCAACTATCAGGTGTTTTTCCACTAACACAATGGTATTTCTCAACATCAAACCAAAACCAAACAACAATGATATTTCTTTACACCACTCAATAAATGATGATGTTTCTCAACACTCCACACACTCAAGCAATGGTTTTTCTCAACACTCATCAAACAAACAATGATCAGAAAATAGAAGCAATCAAACATAATCAAGCAACAATTTTTCTCAACACTTATCATGGATAGCCTTGTTATGGATTTGATGATCATGTCTTCTAAGTAACTCAATCATGTCTCCAGACTAGAGAAACAAGGAAGGGGGCATGAAATTTTCTTTGTCTATTGTCTACTATTATTAATTTTTGCTTATCATGTCTTATGAGTGTCTCGAGGATGTCTATAGACTATAGGAATGAGGACAAGGGGCATGCTCTTTTTCTTTGATTATTTTTTGTACAAATTGTACCAATGATCTTTGACTAAAAATTATTTGTGGGTGTCTATGATAAGAGCCTCGATATATTGTGGTATGCCACACATACCTCAAATCCAAATATTTGTATGCCAAGGTGCGGTTGGAACTCTTTCCTTTTCTATTTTCATCGAGAAATTTCTTAGTATTGTGCAAAATCAGTAAAATTTGCCCAAGGATATGAACAATAAAGGGTCATTATGGGCACATCAAAAATTTAATCCAAGGATATGAATGTAGGGTTCATTGTGGAAAACATAATCATTGCACAAGAATAGAAGGAACTCTTATTTGTTTACTTTATTGTAAGCAACACTAACATAAGTAAGTGCTTTGGTTCATCACCATCTTTGGAAGCCACCGATGTTTGTACTTATTACAGATAAAAGCTCTATGATGAGAAGAATTATAACAAAAAGATCAAAAGAATGACACTCATGGAAGATTGTATATAATTCTAGGAGCATTCATTTCAATCTTTCATTCATCTAAGTTGATCTAAAACACCTCAAGGAGGGAAATCTATCTTTAACCTAGTTGAGTATCATATCTAAGCTCCTTACATTTATCACCAGTGTTAATCACTATCTTTGCAATATCACTATCAGGATCTCAATCAAAATCAATTATAAATCAATCCAATCTTCTAAATTGATACAACATCTTCTCAAATCAATCCAAATCATCATCAAACATCAAAGAAATATTATATATCATATTTTAAAATCACTCCCAAGAGGGCATCATAATCAACACATACTTGCATCTAGATCATAAAAAAACTTGCCATTCTTGCATCTGGATCATCAAAAATCTAGTCATCAAATTATTTAAATCTTCTTCATTGATCAAGCTATCAATCATCAAATCAAATATTTCCACATCATCAATCAAATTAGGTAATCAAATCATCAAGTTGAATTGAATTACATCACTAGGGACACATCAACTTCATCATAATCCATATCAAGTTGATTATCTCTGAACAATCTTAGTGAACGAGTGATTTCATCACGAGCCATATCAAATTACTTGATCAACATCAGTGTTTTCATCATCATAATCAACAAGGGAATATAAATTTTAGCACACCACATAAAACTTATAATGTCTTCATTAGATAATTGACTTCATTAGGACCCATATCAAGTCAAATATATGGATCAAACTTTTAACACTAGTCAGTTTCATTGCATCACATCAAACTTGTTATTTGTTCTTATCAACATCAATGTTTTCAAAATATTTCTGACGGTAATCAATTTCATCGCATCACATCAAATTGGTTATTCATTAATATCAACATCATCAATATCAGTATCACACAAATAATAAGTTTCATCACTTTACATAAAATTGATTATTATGGTCTCAATCTATCATCAAACATCACATCAAGTTCAGCTTTTAGATCCAACATCAACAAGTTGTGAATAGTTTCATCGAGATTCATATCAAACTATCCACTAAATCACAATCTTATCAAGCACTAGATATTCTTTGAATCAAAGAACTTCTCACACATCAATTCAAAGAGGGGAAAATATAATCACCTAAAAATGGTCTATACAAATCAATTGCCCTAAATCCCAATCATGATCAAATCAATAATCTCAAGCATAATTATGTAATTAAATTAGATCAATTTAATTACATAATTCATCAAATAATCAATCATAAATGATAAATAATCAAGAGCATCTGATGTTCTTTAATTAATTATACTAGTCGGTTAATTAAATCAAGACTCAAAATTCACATGGCTAGTGATATTAATTAAAGGAATTAATTAATATTCCTAATTATCCACTCACCTCACAAAAGGAAAAAGGACTTAATTCCCACTAATGGAATTCAAGTGCAAGGATCACTCAGCTTTCAATCTCAACCATCCCTCAAGGATGCATCTCAACTCTCCAATTCAAGAGGAAATCTATATAATCAACCTCTCATCAAGTCATTTCTCATCTATAACATTTGAGTAACAAGGTCATGCTAGTTTATATCTAGATCCTTCATCACACCAAAATACTTCTATTTTTTAGTCTAGATCATCATTATTCATTAATTGCATCCATTTTCTATATATTTCATCACTCATCCTCATCAATTCTATCTAGTTTGCATTCATGTAGCTGCATTTAATGAAATATTCCATTTCAAGGTATCTTGTCACTTATCTAAATGCTTAATTATGAGAGAACTAACATATTTAGATTATACTCACTTTGGCTAGGGTGTAGTAAATTGATTTCTATTGGCTTATTTGATATTTTCATTGATTTAACATGCTAACCAATTGATATAATGATTTAGTGAAGTGTTTATGTTGCAAGACAACATGTACAATATTCAAACTCACACCTATCACATGCCTATCTAGAATTCTCTACACATGTCAAAGTTTATAAAAAAATGCCCTATCATATGGCTATCTAACATAACACAAATTTATACCCATAGCGATGTATTTTCCTTGATAGTGGCCCTCTTCCCTAGTGAATTTGGTTACTTTGAGTGTCTATTTTGATAGTTTCTTTCCCCCATAGCAGGGTTGGTGCTACTAATCATGATTATCTACATGATCCCTAGCGACAGAGAAAGATAGTGTCATATTCATGAGGTATCCCTTTGACATTGGTTCCTTCCCTATCTATTGGTTGCATTCTTCCTTGAGGTAATTGATCCTAGATTCTTCTCTCATTGTTTAGATTCCTCTATTTGTCGTTTCTTTTATTTTGGGGATGATGCACTATATTGAGACAACCTTTTACATCAAGGTCTCTTTAACATTGTTGACCCAAAGCCTTTAGTTTTTTTTTTATGTTTTCTAACCTAGTGGCTTTGTGGTTTCATGTTCTAACCTTGTTGTCTTGTTCAACTTTTTATCTCTAATGCATTTGTCTTGCAAGTCTTCACCCTGGGGGAATTCTTCATTTGCTCAAAGAGTTGTCTACTTCCTCTATAGAATCATTTTGGTATCATGATGTTATTTATTTTAGTAGATATCCTTTAGTGTGTATATTAATTTAGATTCATAAGCCTGCTAAAGTGGGGACAAAATGTAGAGTCAAAAATTGCATACCCCAATTCGCAATTTAGGTCACACTTTTGTAACCACTTTAGTGTCCATTCCCCTAGCACTTGTGTAGGTCCCTTTGAGCCCTTGAATTAGCCTTTACACTCTCAAGATGCTCAAAGTCTTTGTCATTAGCTATCTTTTAGCATTACTTTACATTAATTATGTGTTGTCCTTGTCACCCATTGTGTTTGAGTGTGATTCATTTGTACACTAGCATGTCACACAGATGTCCATGGGTCGTGTATTTGTCCACTAACATATTAACATTCAAATTTTAGTCATGTGCATGCTTTCCACTTGTCACTCACTTTTATCGATGAAAATGACCTAGAATCTTCTAGAACAACCTAGAAGCCTATTTTCCCGCCTATTATCTCTTTAAATTGGTGTCTTTACTTCATTAAATATCTCTACAAGTGATCTCTCTCTATCTCTCTTTAAAAAACTCTCTTTTTCTCTTTCATTGTCTTGGCTTTTACAACCTTGTTTCTCTCTTATTTACTATAATAGTCTCTTTTGGCAATCTACATAGTTCTTTTAGTTTTCTCAAGCGTCTTTAGTAATACCTTTCTATCTCTCTTGTATTTTTGAGCATCTTTGGATTCATCACATCTCTTATCTATCATTTATCTTGTGAAATAGGTACTTTCCTCCCTCAAGAAAGGTTTTTTTTCTATTTCTTGTCCTATATAATAGGGATTTTCCTCCATTAAGTGGGATTTGTTTCTATTATGTTATCTATTATTCATTTATCTTTTTAATATATCTACCTATCTGGCTATTGTAGAGGTGGCTACACCAAAATAGTGACTTGACTAAGGCAAGTCTTCAAAAAACCCCAAACAATTTTCCCTCTACTGCATGTGTTCAGTTTTATTGGAAGCATTCAAACACATGAGGGTTTGCTTATATTTATTTTATTTTATTTACTTTCATTTCTATTATTTAATATATTTTATCATATTTTTGACTTTGGCATTTTTTGGGTTATCTAAAGTATAGACCTAAGTTTTTGCGAAATTCTAAACATTTTATGTTTTAGTCCGTACAGGACTATAGTGTGTTGCATAGATGTCTATGTATCACACTAGCGTCCTTGACTGAGACTCTCATATTTGGATCAAAGCCTCTCTATCATGTGGAATTCCCATTTATGGTACCAAAATATTCTTTTTCTTCATCTATAATAAGATATCTAAATGTATGTTGTGAACTTGGATCTCAAGAGAGGATAGTTCTCCTTAGGCATGGTCAAATTTACACCATTTCATGCACCAAATTACATGCTAAATTCACAATGAATATCAGAGAATTGACACATTAAATGCCACATCTAATATAGAAGCACATTGAAACATTTGAAAGGCCCTATCACACCACTGATTGAATTTTAAAAAAATACCTTGGGCCCACCATAGTGTCCATTCATCTTAGCTAAATTTCATCTGACTTGCCACCCACATTATCTCTTAATGATGAATCAAAAAATAAATGAACTCCCACCACACCACTATTACAAGTAGTAGTTGTCTTTGCACCAAAAGATCAACCTTTCAATGCCTGATACAACCACTAGACTTATAGAAGACATAGGAGGTGGTTAAGCCATGTCGCAAACCCCATGAGGGATGTTGGCCCACTGCCAATAGCCACCATGTGCCATATCACAATGAACTTCTACATAGAGAGAGAAATCACTTGGTAATGCACTGAGACTAAAGGAATCTCTCAACATGCCACTATGTGCCAACTCAAATGACACGATGCATCTCAACTGAAGAAAGCTCTTAATGCACCATTGCATGCCAAATCATATGACATGATGTATCTTGGTAACACAGGGAGAAAGGAGAAATGTTACACCATGCCACCACATGCCATATCAAAACAAACTCCTATACACAAATAAACCACTCAATAATGCATTGAGATCGAAGGAATCTCTCAATGTGCTGCTGTGTGCCAACTTAGATGATATGACACAACTTAGTAACACAGGTAGATACGAGAAACATTACAAGTCGTGCTAAATTAGGAACTAAGTTAGTTTCTAAATAGAACCTAATTTAGCACCTCCTTATTTTATCTAGTGTAAAAAATACCAAAAATAGCACCATCCCAAAAAAGACTTTTTAGAAAATTGGAGAAAAATACATTCAAATAGTGAGTGGAAGCAAAAAAGGGAGCTAATGATACGGATTTTTTGTAGTGATAGTTTAGCTAATCTAGGTGCAAATAATATCTAGTAGGAGAAGGTTAACTAAGGATAGAATAAGAAAGGATAGTAATTCATTCTAAAGAGGCGCTAAATGATTCAAAGAGACAATCTAGAGAGAGATAGGCTCCTACAACAATATGTAAATATTATAATTCCATCTTTAACAACTAGAGGTAGTGGGTGGCTCAAAATATTGATTTCCAAATATGCTCAAAGTTGGGATGTATCAAAAAACTAGTAGTTGTCTAAGTCCTAATCAAATAATAAAAATGTATCTCCTATCTTAATGATGAAGGGTACTCCCCTTAATACCGCAAACACATAACAAAAATAGAGAAACAACAACAATTTGCAAGAACAGAAAATGGGCTTCTTATTATCTCCACAAATGTGGAATTACAAATTTCAGAATTACAATATGCAAACCCACATGGGCATTCCCTTTACAATATTATGTAGGACAAAGCCTCAAATCATTACCCAGATCTACCCAGAACTGTCCCGAACTGCCTAAGACAACACTACAGCCTTCCTTATATAGGCAATTTTCCACCACCTGGGAAGGTTCCAAAATTTTAGCCAATAAGGCCAACCCAACTTATAATTATTTTATTTTACAAATTATTACATCAAAGTCGGCTCAAAATAACTTTTGAAACCTGAAAAAAAATTTTGAAGGAAAATTATTTTCCGCCATTTTAGGTGGCCCGACTTCCAAAGACCATAAGTCATCACCAGTTGACCCAATTGACTATTATGACCCCATCTCAGAAAGGCCACGAAGCACTCTACAGGCCTAAATCATGCAAGCGCCTATCACCCAAATTTTTGACCTCATATGGGGCCTCTAAAGCCTTCAAAACTGAGTTCAAAGTTTTTGTACCATGCTGCCAATACCAAAAATCTTCAATATCTTCAAAACTAGACCTGATCTAGCCATGAAACTTTACTGGCAAGCTGATATGACTAAGATGAACCTCCATAAAAAAAAATAGACCATTCTAAGCCCGAAAAGAAAACTTACTAAAATAGTATCTTTGCACAAGATAGCCCTTATTGGAAAAGAAACCAAAAATATTTTTGGGTGATGCAAGATTGCTCTTACACCTAGGATGCTCCTGCATCAGACACCTAGGGTAATTTGAGAAGTGGCCCTGTCATGACTCAGGTGTGAAGAGGGAAACCAAGACAGTTAACCTCCTCCTTTGTTAGCCATGATGAATCTTCAACAGGCCATCCTTTCCATTTGACCAGATATTCTTCATATGTCCTTTCTTTGTGCTTCTGCTAACACGACTATCCAGTTATCTTCAATCTCCTTGGTATCTGAACTGGTTGCTAGAATACTCCACAGTGCTATTGTGATCTCATCCTCAACACCTCCCTCATGATACTCCATTAGATCTAATATGTTAAACACTAGTGAAATATTCAGCTCAGTAGGCAACTCTACCTCATATGCATTTCTTGAATCATGATTATTCAGTATCTTACATGGCCCAAACTTCTTCATTTTTATCTTGTTATATGTACCAATCACTCCTTTCTCAAATGAACCATGACTTCATCTCCAACCTAAAATTCTTTTATAGCTCCTTTTCTCATCTGCCTTAGCCTTATACTACGCATTCATCTTGGTAATATGCTTCCTCACCTCCTCATGGATGTTTTTCAAATGTTCAGCAAAATCCTCAGCTTCAGCACTACTTATTTCTCCTTTATCTATCTTCCTCAACTTAGATGCATTTCTGGGACTACTTCCATATACAATCTATGATGCACTAAACTTCAAATCTATCTTCAACTCTTCACTTTCTGCTAGTGGCATTCTGTGTACTGCCTTATTTGGCAAACTGGTTCCTAGAATCAAGTCCATCTAATGACTGATCTTTCTTACTGGTGGTAATCCATCAAGCACATTATCAGATACAATATCCTGAGACTCATTCAATATTTATGCAACTTCTACAGGTACATCTTCTACTTCCTCTTTCCTAGCCTTTGGAATTAAGGTAAAACACATATACTCATGATGCATAACATCTAAGAAATTTCATCTATCAACAAAAGTTATTCTTCCATTACCACATACCTTTTCTTCTATTTCTTTCAATAGTTTTAGCTTATGTCACACTCCATCATTTATTAGGGCATAGGTATTCACATGACCATTATGTACAGCACACCTATCAAACTGCCATGGTCTACCCAACAACATATGACATGCATCCATAGATATGATATCACACAGTACCTCATCTTGGTACCCATTGATCTTGAACTTCACTAGGCATTGTTCACTGACCTTGTGGTCATCCTGCACCCAAGCAATCCAGTATGGATGTGGGTATTTCTATTTCTTGAGCTTCAACTTTGTCACCATCTCTTCTGACACTAAATTGTCAATGCTTCCACTATCAATAATAACATCACAACACTTACCCTCACACTTGCACCTAGTGCAAAACAGGCTCCTCCTTTGCTCAGGTTCATTCTCACCACTCAACAGGACTCTTCTATTAATCAGTGTTTCTCCTCTTTCAGCATCTTCAGAATGTGATGATCTGGCATCTTCATCTACATGATCAATAGGAATGAACTGTCACTTCAATTTATCCATCATCTGATCCCATCTTGTGATTTTATCTTTCCCTCTTCTATTTCACTCCAATTGAATCTCTTGCCACCAGATCTTCGCATGACCCTTCAGTCTGGCCTTCGCAAACTTGACCCGATTAGGATCCTCAATATCTTTATACTAAAAATATTCTACACATTCATTGATCTAGTCGATCAATTCCTCTAGGTCAAGATTCTCTGAAAATGTAGGAACCTCGATCTTAGGTCTTTTCCTAATCTTGAAAAAGGCTCGGAAAATTTTTTCTTCCTCTTGATTCAAAACATCGCCTTCTACTTCTTGATCATCATTTCCTTCTTTGGCTTCATCCTAACTTTCGTCTCTGACATTAAGATTCATTCCTCAGTGAATCTCTTCTTGCAATGCTCACACTTGTCTCTAGAGCTCTCTAACCTCAGGTGTCACAGCACCAGCTCTTCCACCATGTTCTCTTTGTGGAGACATTTTCATGAATATCATTGAAACCCTAACCACGGTCCTGGTGCAAACTACCTAACTATCGGTGATATGTTTACACACAAACCCTAACCCACGGTGCTAGTGCAAAATACCTCACAGTCGGTGATCTATTTACACACTCAGGAACTCCCACTCTGATACCACTTGATGAAGGCTGCTCCCCTTAATACCGCAAACACATAATAGAAATAGAGAAACAACAACAATTTGCAAGAATAGAAAATGGGCTTCTTATTATCTCCACAAATGTGGAATTACAAATTTTAGAATTACAATATGCAAAGCCACATGACCATTCCCTTTACAATATTATGTAGGAAAAAGCCTTGAATCATTACCCAGATCTACCCAAAACTATCCCGAATTGCCTAAGACAACACTACAACCTTCCTTATATAGGCAATTTTCCACCACTTGGGAAGGTTCCAAAATTTTAGCAAATAAGGCCGACCAAACTTAGAATTATTTTATTTTAAAAATTATTACATCAGAGTCGACTCAAAATAACTTTTAAAACCTGAACATAAATTTTCAAGCAAAGTTATTTTCTGTCATTTCAGGTGGCCTGACTTCCGAAGACCATACGTCATCACTAGTTGACCTGATTGACTATTATGACCCCATCTCAGAAAGGCCGCAAAGCGCTCTACAGGCTTGACTTGTCCAAGCGCCTACTACCCAAATTTTTGACCTCATCTAGGGCCACTAAATCCTTCAAAATAGAGTTCAAAGTTTCAGTACCCTACTGCCAATACCGAAAATCTTCAATATCTTCAAAACTAGACCTGATCTAGCCATGAAACTTTATTGGCAGGCTGATATGACTGAGAGATGAACCTCCACAGAAGAAAATAAACCATTCTGAGCCTGAATAGAAAACTTACTAAAGATAGTAACCTTCCAAAAATAGCAGCTCTACACAAGATAGCCCTTAGTAGAAAAGAAACCAGAAATATTTTTGGGTGATGTAAGATTTCTCTTACACCCAAGATGCTCCTGCATTAGACACCCAGGGTAATTTGAGAAGTGACCCTTTCATGACTCAGGTGTGAAGAGGGAAACTGAGACAATTAACCTCCTCCTTTGTTAGCCATGATGAATCTTCAACAGGTCATCCTTTCTATTTGACCAGACATTCTTCATATGTCATGTTCCTTGTGCTTCTACCAATATGACTATCTAGTATATCCTCAATCTCCTTGGTATCTGAACTGGTTTCTGGAATACTCCACAGTGCTACTATGATCTTATTTCAACACCTCCCTTGTGATACTCTCTTAGATCTGATATGTTAAACACTGCTGAAATATTCAGCTCAGTAGGCAACTCTACCTCATATGCATTTTCTGAATCATGCTTCTTCAGTATCTTACATGGCCCAAACTTCTTCATTTTTGGCTTGTTATATATACCAACTGGAAATCGCTCCTTTCACAAATGAACCATGACTTCATCTCCAACCTGAAATTCCTTATGCCTCCTTTTCTCATTTGCCTTAGCCTTATACTGCGCATTCATCTTGGTAATATGCTTCCTCACCTCCTCATGGATGTTCTTAAAATATTTTGCAAAATCCTCAACTTCAACACTACTTATTTCTCCTTTATCTATCTTTCTCAACTTAGATGCATTTCTGAGAATACTTCCATATATAATCTATGATGAACTAAACTTCAAATCTATCTTCAAATCTTCACTTTCTGCTAGTGTCATTCTGTGTGCTACCTTATTTGGCAAACTGGCTCCTGGAATCAAGTCCATCTGATGACTGATCTTTCTTACTAGTGGTAATCCATCAGGCACATTATCGGATACAATATCCCGAGACTCATTCAATAATTATACAATTTCTATAGGTACATCTTCTAATTCCACTTTCCTAGCCTTTGGAATTAAGGTAAAACACATATGCTCATGCCGCGTACCATCTAAGAAATTTCTTCTATCAACAAAAGTTATTCTTGCATTACCACATACCTTTTCTTCTATTTCCTTCAATAGTTTTAGCTTATGTCGCGCTCCATCCTTTATCAAGGAATAAGTATTTGCACAACCAGCATGTACAACACACCTATCAAACTACCATGGTCTACCCAACAACATATGACATGCATCCATAGATATGATATCACACAGTACCTCATCTTAGTACCCACCGATCTTGAACTTCACTAGGTATTGTTCACTGACCATGACCTTGTGGTCATCCTGCACACAAATAATCTAGTATGGATGTGGGTGTTTCTATCTCTTGAGCTTCAACTTTCTCACCATCTCTTCTGACACCAAATTGTTTGTACTTCCACTATCAATAATCACATCACAACACTTACCCTCACACTTGCACCTAGTACGAAATAGGCTCCTTCTTTGCTCAGGTTCATTCTCACCACTCAACAGGACTCTTCTATTAATCAACATTTCTCCTCTTTCAGCATCTTCAGAATGTGATGATCTGGCATCTTCATCTACATGTGCACCTCTGGGCTAGCCCTCGTTTCTCCTATCTATTCTTCCTTGGCACTGAAGACATTCAAATGCCCTATGACCTTCTTCTCCATAGTAAAAACATGTTCCATGGAAGCCTCCTCTTCCTTTTCCTCTCTGATCTCTATTATTTTGATCTTGGAAACGATTGAAATTATCTCATCTCTGATTTTGACTATTACTGGCCTCATCTTGCTTCTTCAGATCTTCATTTCAATCTCCATATGACCATCCACCAGATCTTCCATCATGACCTCTTTCGCTTTGTCTGCTCTCAAACTTCTTGTTCAGCTTTTCCTCTACTTTTACGGCAAACTAGTATGCCGCTTAAATACTATTCATTCAAACCAAATTCAACTCCTCCTAAATGCTCAGCCTCAACCCATTAAGGTAATGGGCAACTTTCTCCTTATCAGCTTCTGCATGGCCTGTTCTGATGAGGATTTGATAGAAGTCCTCTGTATACTCCTGATTAGATCTTCCTACTTGCTTCAAACTTTGCATCTTCTTCAATAGGTCAAGCTCATAATCAACAAGAATGAACTGTCACTTCAATTTATCCATCATCTGATCCCATCTTGTGATTTTATCTTTCCCTCTTCTATTTCACTCCAATTGAATCTCTTGCCACCAGATCTTCGCATGACCCTTCAGTCTGGCATCCAAAAACTTGACCCGATCAAGATCCTCAATATCTTCATACTCAAAATATTCTTCACATTCATTGATCCAGTCGATCAATTCCTTTGGGTTAAGATTCCCTGAAAATGTAGGAACCTCAATCTTAGGTCTTTTCCTAATCTTGGAAATGGCCCAGAAAAGTCTTTCTTCCTCTTGATTCAAAACTTTGACTTCTACTTCTTGATCATCATTTCCTTCTTCAGCTTCATCCTTACTTTTGTCTCTGACATTAAGATTCATTCCTCTATGAATCTCTTCTTACAATGCTCACACTTGTCTCTGGAGCTCTCTAACCTCAAGTGTCACAGCACCAACTCTTCCACCATGTTCCCTTCGTGGAGGCATTTTCATCTGTATCGCTAAAACCCTAACCATGATCCTAGTGAAAACTACCCCATACTCGGTGATCTATTTATGTAGAAACCTTAACCCACGGTCCTAGTGCAAACTGCCTCACAGTTGGTGATCTATTTACACACTCACTGAAAACCTAACCATGGTCCTGGTGCAAACTACCTTGTAGTCAGAAATTTTTTTACACACTCGGGAACTCCCACTATGATACCACTTGATGAAGGGTGCTCCCCTTAATACCACAAACACATAACAGAAACAAAGAAACAACAAGAATTTGCAAAAATAGAAAATGGGCTTCTTATTATCTCCACAAATGTGGAATTATAAATTTCAGAATTACAATATCCAAAGCCACATGGGCATTCCCTTTACAATATAATGTAGGACAAAGCCTTGAATCATTACCCAAATCTACCCAGAACTATCCTGAACTGCCTAAGATAACACTACAGCCTTCCTTATATAGGCAATTTTCCACCGCCTGGGAAGGTTCCAGAATTTTAGCCAATAAGGCCGACCAAACTTAGAATTATTTTATTTTACAAATTATTACATTAGAGTCGGCTCAAAATAAATTTTGAAACCTAAACAAAAATTTTGAAGCAAAATTATTTTCCGTCATTTCAGGTGGCCTGACTTTTAGAGACCATAAGTCATCACTAGTTGATTCGATTGACTATTATGACCCCATCACGGAAAGGTCGTGAAGTGCTCTACAGGATTGACTCGCACAAGCCCCTATCACCCAAATTTTTGACCTCATCTGGGGCCTCTAAAGCCTTCAAAACTGAGTTCAAAGTTTGTCTACTGCCAATACCAAAAATCTTAAATATCTTCAAAACTAGACCTAATATAGCAATGAAACTTTACTGGTAGGCTGATATGACTGAGATGAACCTCCACAAAAGAAAATAGACCATTCTGAGCCCAAAATATTTTTTTTACTAAAGATAGTAACCTTCCAAAAATAGCATCTTTGTACAAGATAGCCCTTATTTTAAAAGAAATCGGAAATATTTTTAGGTGATGCAAGATTGCTCTTACACCCAGGATGCTCCTACATCAGACACCGGGGGTAATTTGAGAAGTGACCCATTATAAAAAATTTAGGTTTTTTGATGAGGATTCGATAGAAGTCCTCTATATACTCCTGATTAGATCTTCCTACTTGCTTCAAACTTTGCATCTTCTTCAATAGGTCAAGCTCATAATCAATAGGAATGAACTGTCGCTTCAATTTATCCATCATCTGATCCCATCTTGTGATTTTATCTTTCCCTCTTCTATTTCACTCCAATTGAATCTCTTACCACCAGATCTTCACATGACCCTTCAGTCTGGCATCCACAAACTTGACCTGATCAGGATCCTCAATATCTTCATACTCAAAATATTCTTCACATTCATTGATCTAGTCAATCAATTCCTTTGGGTTAAGATTCCCTGAAAATGTAGGAACCTCGATCTTAGCGCTTTTCCCAATCTTGGAAATGGCCAAAAAAAATATTTCTTCCTCTTGATTCAAAACTTTGACTTCTACTTCTTGATCATCATTTCCTTCTTCAGCTTCATCCTCACTTTTGTCTCTGACATTAAGATTTATTCCTCTGTGAATCTCCTCTTGCAATGTCACACTTGTCTCTGGAGCTCTCTAACCTCGGGTGTCATAGCACCAACTCTTCCACCATGTTCCTTTTGTGGAGGCATTTTCATGTGTATCGCTAAAACCCTAACCATGGTCCTAGTGCAAACTACCTCATACTCAGTGATCTATTTACATAGAAACCCTAACCCACGATCCTGGTGCAAACTGCCTCACAGTCGGTGATCTATTTACACACTCACTAAAAACCTAACCATGGTCCTAGTGCAAACTACCTCATAGTTGGTGATCTATTTACACACTCAGGAAATCCTGCTCTGATACCACTTGATGAAGGGTGCTCCCCTTAATACCACAAACACATAACAAAAATAGAGAAACAAGAATTTGCAAAAATAGAAAATGGGCTTCTTATTATCTCCATAAATGTGGAATTATAAATTTTAGAATTACAATATGCAAAGCCACATGGGCATTCATTTTATAATATTATGTAGGACAAAGCCTTGAATCATTACCCAGATCTACCCAGAACTATCCTAAACTGCCTAAGACAACACTACAGCCTTCCTTATATAGGCAATTTTCCACCGCTTGGGAAGGTTCCAAAATTTTAGCCAATAAGGCCAACCAAACTTAGAATTATTTTATTTACAAATTATTACATCAGAGTTAGCTCAAAATGACTTTTGAAACCCGAACAGAAATTTTGAAGCAAAATTATTTTTTGCCATTTCAGGTGGCCTAACTTTCAGAGACCATAAGTCATCACCAGTTGACCCGATTGACTATTATGACCCCATCTCGGAAAGGTCGCAAAGCGCTCTATAGGCTTGACTCACACAAGCCCCTATCACCCAAATTTTTGACCTCATCCGGGGCCTCTAAAGCTTTCAAAACTAAGTTCAAAGTTTCTCTACCCTGCTGCTAATACCGAAAATCTTAAATATCCTCAAAACCAGACTTGATCTAGCCATGAAACTTTACTGGTAGGCTGATATGACTGAGATGAACCTCCACAAAAGAAAATAGACCATTCTGAGCCTGAACAAAAAACTTACTAAAGATAGTAACCTTCCAAAAATAGCAGCTTTGCACAAGATAGCCCTTATTTTAAAAGAAACCAAAAATATTTTTAGGTGATGCAAGATTTCTCTTACACCCAGGATGCTCCTGCATTAGACACCCAGGGTAATTTGAGAAGTGACCCTGTCATGACTTACGTGTGAAGAGGGAAACTAAGATGGTTAACCTCCTCCTTTGTTAGCCATGATGAATCTTCAACAGGCCATCCTTTCCATTTGACCAGATATTCTTCATATGTCATGTTCCTTGTGCTTCTGCCAACACGGCTATCCAGTATATCCTTAATGTCCTTGGTATCTGAACTGGTTGCTGGAATACTCCATAGTGCTACTGTGATCTCATCTTCAACACCTCCCTCATGATACTTCATCAGATTTGATATGTTAAACACTAGTGAAATATTTAGCTTAGTAGACAACTCTACCTCATATGCATTTCCTAAATCATGCTTCTTCAGTATCTTACATGGCCCAACTTCTTCATTTTCAGCTTGTTATATTTACCAACTAGAAATCACTCCTTTCACAAATGAACCATGACTTGATCTCTAACCTAAAATTCCTTATGCCTCCTTTTCTCATTTGCCTTAGCCTTATACTGCGCATTCATCTTGGTAATATGCTTCCTCACCTCCTCATGGATGTTCTTCAAATGTTCTACAAAATCCTTAGCTTCAACACTACTTATTTCTCCTTTATCTATCTTCCTCAACTCAGATGCATATCTGGGACTACTTCCATTTACAATGTATGATGAACTAAACTTCAAATCTATCTTCAACTCTTCACTTTCTGCTAGTGTCATTCTGTGTGTTGCCTTATTTGGAAAACTACCTCCTAGAATCAAGTCCATCTGATGAATGATCTTTCTTACTGGTGGTAATCCATCAGGCAAATTATTGAATACAATATCCTAAGACTCAGTCAATAATTTTGCAACTTCTACAGGTACATCTTCTACTTCCTCTTTCCCAACCTTTGGAATTAAGGTAAAACATATATGCTCATGCTGCATACCATCTAAAAAATTTCCTCTATCAACAAAAGTTATTCTTGCATTACCACATACCTTTTCTTCTATTTCCTTCAATGGTTTTAGCTTATGTCACACTTCACCCTTTATTAGGGAATAAGTATTCGCATGACCATCATGTACAACACACCTGTCAAACTGTCATGGTCTACCCAACAACATATGACATGCATCCATAGATATGATATCACATAGTACCCCATCTTGGTATCCACTGATTTTGAACTTCACTAGGCATTGTTCACTGACCATGACCTTATGGTCATCCTGTACCCAAGCAATCTGGTATGTATGTGGGTGTTTCTGTCTCTTGAGCTTCAACTTTGTCACCATCTCTTATGACACCAAATTGTCAGTGCTTCCACTATCAATAATCACATCACAACACTTACCCTCACAACTACACTTGGTGTGAAATAGGCTCCTCCTTTGCTCAAGTTCATTCTCACCACTAAACAAGACTCTTCTGTTAATCAGCATTTCTCCTCTTTTAGCATCTACAGAATGTGATGATCTGACATCTTCATCTACATGTGCAACTCTAGCCTAGCCTTCGTTTCTCCTATATGTTCTCCCTTGGTGCTAAGGACATTCAAATGCCCTATGACCTTCTTCTCCACAGTGAAAACATGTTCCACAAAAGCCTCCTCTTCCTGATCCATGTCCTCTTCCTCTTCCTCTCTGATCTCTTTTATTCTAATCTTCGAAATGATTGAAATTATCTCCTCTCTAATTTTGACTATTACTGGCCTCATCCAGCTTCTTCGGATCTTCATTTTGATCTCAATATGACCATCCACCAGATCTTCCATCACGACCTCTTTCACTTTGTCTGCTCTCAAACTTATTGTTTAGCTTTTCCTCTACTTTTAGGGAAAACTGGTATGCCTCTTCAATATTGTTCATTTGAACTAAATTTAGCTCCTCCTAAATGCTCGGCCTCAACCCATTAAGGTAACAGGAAACTTTCTCCTTATCAAGTTCCGCATGGCCTGTTCTGATGAGGATTTGATAGAACTCCTCTATATACTCCTGAACAAATCTTCCTGCTTCCTTCAAACTTTGCATCTTCTTCAATAGGTCAAGCTCATAATCAACAGGAATGAACTATCGCTTCAATTTAACCATCATCTAATCCCATCTTGTGATTTTATCTTTTCCTCTTTTATTTCGCTCTAATTGAATCTCTTGCCACCAGATCTTCACATGACCCTTCAGTCTGGCCTTCATAAACTTGACCCAATCAGGATCCTCAATATCTTCATACTCAAAATATTCTTCACATTCATTGATCCAGTCGATCAATTCCTCTGGGTTAAGATTCCCTAAAAATGTAGGATCCGCAGTCTTAGATCTTTTTCCAATCTTGAAAATGGCCCAGAAAAGTCTTTCTTCCTCTTCAATCAAAACTTGGACTTCTACTTCTTGATCATCGTTTCCTTCTTCAACTTCATCCTCACTTTCATCTCTAACATTAAGATTCATTCCTTTGTGAATCTCTTCGTGCAATGCTCGCACTTATCTTTGGAGCTCTCTAACCTCAGGTGTCACAGCACCAGCTCTTCCGCCACATTCCCTTCATGGAGGCATTTTCACATGTATCTCTAAAACTCTAACCATGGTCATGGTGCAAACTATCTCACAGTCGGTGATCTGTTTACAAAGAAACCCTAACCCACGGTACTAGTGCACACTGCCTCACAGTCGGTGATCTGTTTACACACTCATTGAAACCCTAACCATAGTCTTGGTGCAAACTGCCTCATAGTTGGTGATCTATTTACACACTTAGGAACTCTCACTCTGATACCACTTGATGAAGGGTGCTTCCCATAATACCGCAAACATATAACAGAAATAGAGAAACAAGAAGAATTTGCAAAAATAAAAAATGGGCTTCTTATTATCTCCACAAATGTGGAATTACAAATTTTAGAATTACAATATGCAAAGCCACATGGGCATTCCCTTTACAATATTCTGTAGGACAAAGCCTCAAATCATTACCCAGATCTACCCAGAATTGTCCCAAATTGCTTAAGACAACACTACAACCTTCCTTATATAGGCAATTTTCCACCGCTTGGGAAGGTTCCAAAATTTTAGCCAATAAGGCCGACCAAACTTAGAATTATTTTATTTTACAAATTATTACATTAGAGTCAGCTTAAAATAATTTGTGAAACTTGAACATAAATTTTGAAGGAAAATTATTTTTTGCCATTTTAGGTGGCCCGACTTTCGAAGACCATAAGTCATCACCAATTGACCCGATTGACTATTATGACCCCATCTCGAAAAGGCTGTGAAGCACTCTACAGGCCTAACTCACGCAAGTGCTTGTCACCCATATTTTCAACATCATCCAGGGCCTCTAAAGCCTTCAAAACTAAGTTCAAAGTTTCTGTACCCTGTTGCCAATACCAAAAATCTTTAATATCTTCAAAATTAGACCTGATCTACTCATGAAACTTTACTAGCAAGCTGATATGACTGAGATGAACCTCCACAGAAGAAAATAGACCATTTTGAGCCCGAATAGAAAACTTACTAAAAATAGTAACCTTCCAAAAATAGCAGCTCTGCACAAGATAGCCCTTATTGGAAAAGAAACCAGAAATATTTTTGGGTGATGCAAGATTGCTCTTACACCCAGGATGCTCCTGCATCAGACACTCAGGGTAATTTGAGAAGTGACCCTGTCACGACTTAGGTGTGAAGAGGGAAACCAAGATGGTTTACCTCCTCCTTTGTTAGCCATTATGAATCTCCAATAGGTCATCCTTTCCATTTGACTAGATATTCTTCATATGTCATGCTCCTTGTACTCTACCAACATGACTATCCAGTATATCCTCGATCTCCTTGGTATCTGAACTAGTTGCTCAAATACTCCATAGTGCTACTGTGGTCTCATCTTCAACACCTCCCTCATGATACTCCATCAGATCTGATGTGTTAAACACTGGTGAAATATTCAGCTCAGTAGACAACTCTACCTCATATGCATTTCCTAAATCATGCTTCTTCAGTATCTTACATGGCCCAAACTTCTTCATTTTTAGCTTGTTATATGTACCAACTGGAAATCACTCCTTTCGCAAATGAACCATGACTTAATCTCCAACCTAAAATTCTTTATGCCTCCTTTTCTCATCTGCCTTAGCCTTATATTGTGCATTCATCTTGGTAATATGCTTCCTCACCTCCTCATGGATGTTCTTCAAATGTTCTGCAAAATCCTCAGCTTCAACACTACTTATTTCTCCTTTATCTCTCTTCCTCAACTCAGATGCATTTCTAGGACTATTTTCATATACAATGTATGATGAACTAAACTTCAAATCTATCTTCAACTCTTCACTTTCTGCTAGTGTCATTCTGTGTGCTACCTTATTTGGCAAACTAGCTCTTGGAATCAAGTCCATCTGATGACTGATCTTTCTTACTGGTGGTAATCCATCAGGCACATTATCGGATACAATATTCTAAGACTCATTCAATAATTTTGCAACTTCTACAAGTACATCTTCTACTTCCTCTTTTCCAGCCTTTGGAATTAAGGTAAAACACATATGCTCATGTCGCATACCATCTAAGAAATTCCATCTATCAAAAAAAGTTATTTTTGCGTTACCACATACCTTTTCTTCTATTTCCTTCAATGGTTTTAGCTTATGTCGCACTCCATCCTTTATCAAGGAATATGTGTTCACACGACCATCATGTACAACACATGTGTCAAACTGCCATGGTCTACCCAACAACATATGACATGCATCCATAGATATGATATCACACAGTACCTCATCTTGATACCCACCGATTTTGAACTTCACTAGGCATTGTTCACTGACCATGACCTTATGGTCATCTTGCACTCAAGCAATCTGGTATGGATGTCAGTTTTTTTGTCTCTTCAGCTTCAACTTTGTCACCATCTCTTCTGACACCAAATTATTAGTGCCTTCACTATCAATAATCACATCACAATACTTACCCTCACACTTGCACCTGGTGCAAAATAGGCTCCTCCTTTGCTCAGGTTCATTCTCAATGCTCAACAAGAATCTTTTGTTAATCAATGTTTGTCCTCTTTTAGGATCTTGAAAATGTGATGATCTGGCATCTTCATCTACATGTGAAACTATGGCCTGGCCTTCGTTTCTCCTATTTGTTCTTCCTTGGCACTGAGGACATTCAAATGCCCTATGACCTTCTTCTCCACATTGAAAATATGTTCCACAGAAGCCTCCTCTTCCTGATCCTTGTCCTCTTCCTCTTCCTCTCTGATCTCTATTATTCTAATCTTTGAAATGATTGAAATTATCTCCTATCTGATTTTGACTATTACTGGCCTCATCTTGCTTTATCAGATCTTCATTTCAATCTCCATATGACCATCCACCAAATCTTCCATCACGACCTCTTCCACTTTGTCTACTCTCATACTTCTTGTTAAGATTTTCCTCTACTTTTAGGGAAAACTAGTATGTCTCTTCAATATTGTTCATTCGAACCAAATTCAGCTCCTCCTGAATGCTCGACCTCAACCCATTAAGGTACCGGGCAACTTTCTCCTTATTAGCTTCTGCATAGCCTATTTTGATGAGGATTCGATAGAACTCCTCTATATACTCCTAAACAAATCTTCCTGCTTGTTTCAAACTTTGCATCTTTTTTAGTAGGTCAAGCTCATAATCAACAAAAATGAACTGTCACTTCAATTTATCCATCATCCGATCCCATCTTGTGATTTTATCTTTCCCTCTTTTATTTCACTTGAATTTAATCTCTTGCCACTAGATCTTCACATGACCCTTCAGTCTAGCCTTCGCAAACTTGACCCAATCAGGATCCTCAATATCTTCATACTCAAAATATGCTTCACATTCATTGATCCAATCGATCAATTTCTCTGGGTTAAGATTCCCTGAAAATGTAGGAACCTCAATCTTAGGTCTTTTCCTGATTTTGGAAATGGCCCGGAAAAGCCTTTCTTCCTCTTCATTCAAAACTTTGACTTCTACTTCTTGAGCATCATTTCCTTCTTCGGCTTCATCCTCACTTTCGTCTTTGACATTAAGATTCATTCCTCTATGAATCTCTTCTTGCAATGCTCGCACTTGTCTCTGGAGCTCTCTAACCTTAGGTGTCATAGTACCAGCTCTTTTGCCACATTCCCTTCATGGAGGTATTTTCATGCATATCATCAAAACCCTAGCCACGGTCTTGGTGCAAACTGCCTCATAGTAGGTGATCTGTTTACACAGAAACCCTAACCCACATCCCTGGGGCAAACTGCATCACAACCAGCGATATGTTTACACACTCACTGAAACCCTAACCATGGTCCTGGTGCAAACTGCCTCATAGTTAGTGATCTATTTACACGCTCAGGAACTCCCTCTTTGATACCACTTGATGAAGGGTGCTCCCCTTGATACCGCAAACACATAACAGAAACAGAGAAGCAACAACAATTTGCAAGAATAGAAAATGGACTTCTTATTATCTCCACAAATGTGGAGTTACAAATTTCAGAATTACAATATGCAAAGCCACATGGGCATTCCCTTTACAATATTCTATAGGACAAAGCCTTGAATCATTACCCAGATCTACCCAGAACTATCCCAAACTGCCTAAGACAACACTACAACCTTCTTTATATAGGAAATTTTCCACCGCCTGGGAATGTTCCAGAATTTTAGCCAATAAGACCAACCAAACTTAGAATTATTTTATTTTACAAATTATTACATCAGAGTCAATTCAAAATAACTTTTGAAACCCAAACAAAAATTTTGAAGGAAAATTATTTTTTGCCATTTTGAGGTGGCCTGACTTCCGGAGACCATATGTCATCACTAGTTGACCTAATTGACTATTATGACCCCATCTCGGAAAGGCCACGAAGCGCTCTACAGGTCTGAATCACGCAAGAACCTATCACCCAAATTTTTGACCTCATATGGGGCCTTTAAAGCCTTCAAAATTGAGTTCAAAGTTTTTGTACCCTACTACTAATACCGAAAATCTTCAATATCTTCAAAACTAGACCTGATCTATCCATGAAACTTTACTGGTAGGCTGATATGACTGAGATGAACCTCCATAGAAGAAAATAGACCATTCTGAGCCCGAATAAAAAACTTGCTAAAAATATTAACCTTCCAAAAATAGCAACTCTACATAAGATAGCCCTTATTGGAAAAGAAACCAGAAATATTTTTGGGTGATGCAAGATTGCTCTTACACCCACGATTCTCTTGCATCAAACACCCAAGGTAATTTGAGAAGTGACCCTGTCAGGACTCAGGTGTGAAGAGGGAAACCAAGACAGTTAACCTCCTCCTTTGTTAGCCATGATGAATCTTCAACAGGCCATCCTTTCCATTTGACCAGATATTCTTTATATGTCCAGTTCCTTGTGCTTCTGCCAACATGACTATCCAGTATATCCTCAATCTCCTTGGTATTTGAACTAGTTGCTGGAATACTCCATAATGCTACTGTGATCTCATCTTCAACACCTCCCTCATGATACTCCGTCAGATCTGATATGTTAAACACTGGTGAAATATTCAACTCAGTAGACAAACTTCACCTCATATGCATTTCCTGAATCATCCTTCTTCGGTATCTTACATGGCCCAAACTTCTTCATTTTTGGCTTGTTATATGTACCAACTGGAAATTGCTCCTTTCACAAATGAACCATGACTTGATCTCCAACCTAAAATTTCTTATGCCTCCTTTTCTCATCTGCCTTAGCCTTATGCTGTGCATTCATCTTGGTAATATGCTTCCTCACCTCCTCATGGATGTTCTTCAAATGTTCTACAAAATCCTCAGCTTCAGCACTCCTTATTTCTCCTTTATGTATCTTCCTCAACTTAGATGCATTTCTGGGACTACATCCATATACAATCTATGATGAACTAAACTTCAAATCTGTCTTCAACTCTTCACTTTCTACTAGTGTCATTGTGTGTGCTGCCTTATTTAGAAAACTGGCTCCTGAAATCAAGTCCATCTGATGATTGATCTTTCTTACTAGTGGTAATCCATCAGGCACATTATTAGATACAATATCTTGAGACTCATTCAATAATTCTACAACTTCTACAAGTACATCTTCTACTTCCTATTTCCCAGCCTTTGGAATTAAGGTAAAACACATATGCTCATGCTACATAGCATCTAAGAAATTTCTTCTATCAACAAAAGTTATTCTTGCATTACCACATACCTTTTCTTTTATTTCCTTCAATGATTTTAGCTTATGTCACACTCCATCCTTTATCAGGGAATAGGTATTTGTAGGACCATCATGTACAACACACTTGTCAAATTGTCATGGTCTACCCAACAACATATGACATGCATCCATAGATATGATATCACACAGTACCTCATCTTGGTACCTACCAATCTTGAACTTCACTAGGCATTGTTCACTGACCATGACCTTGTGGTCATCCTGCACCCAATCAATCCGATGTGGATGTGGGTGTTTCTGTCTCTTGAGCTTCAACTTTGTCACCATCTCTTCTAACACCAAATTGTCAGTGCTTCCACTATGAATAATCACATCACAATACTTACCCTCACACTTGCACCTGGTGTGAAACAAGCTCCTCCTTTGCTTAGGTTCATTCTCACCACTCAACAGGACTTTTTTGTTAATCAAAATTTCTCCTCTTTCAACATCTTCAAAATGTGATGATCTGGCATCCTCATCTACATGTGTAACTCTAGCCTAGCCTTCGTTTCTCCTATCTTTTCTTCCTTGGCGCTGAGGACATTCAAATGCCCTATGACCTTCTTCTCCACAGTGAAAACATGTTCCACGGAAGCCTCCTCTTCCTGATCCTTGTCCTCTTCCTCTTCCTCTCTAATCTCTATTATTATGATCTTGGAAATGATTGAAATGATCTTCTCTCTGATTCTGACTATTACTGGCCTCATCTTGCTTCTTCAAATCTTCATTTCGATCTCCATATTACAATCCACTAGATCTTCCATCATGACCTCTTCTGCTTTGTCTGCTCTCAAACTTCTTGTTCAGCTTTTCCTCTACTTTTAGGGCAAACTAGTATGCCTCTTCAATATTGTTCATTCAAACCAAATTCAACTCCTCCTGAATGCTTGGCCTCAACCCATTAAGGTAATGGGCAACTTTCTCCTTATCAGCTTCCGCATGGTCTATTCTGATGAGGATTCGATAGAACTCCTCTGTATACTCCTAAACAGATCTTCTTGCTTGCTTCAAACTTTGCATCTTCTTCATTAGGTCAAGCTCATAATCAACAGGAATGAACTATCGCTTCAATTTATCCATCATCCGATCCCATATTGTGATTTTATCCTTCCCTCTTCTATTTCACTCCAATTGAATCTCTTGCCACCAGATCTTCGCATGACCCTTCAGTTTGGCCTTCGCAAACTTGACCCGATCGGGATCCTCAATATCTTCATACTCAAAATATTCTTCACATTCAATGATCTAGTCGATGAATTCCTCTGGGTTAAGATTTTTTAAAAATGTAGGAACCTCGATCTTAGGTCTTTTCCCAATCTTGGAAATGGCCTGGAAAAGCCTTTCTTTCTCTTGATTCAAAACTTTGACTTCTACTTCTTGATCATAATTTCCTTCTTTGGCTTCATCCCCACTTTCATCTCTGACATTAAGATTCATTCCTCTGCGAATCTCTTCTTGCAATGCTCGCACTTATCTCTGGAGCTCTCTAACCTCAGGTGTCACAGCACCAGCTCTTTCACCATGTTCCCTTCGTAGAGGCATTTTCACATGTATTTTTGAAACCCTAACCATGGTCTTGGTGCAAACTACCTCATAGTCGGTGATCTGTTTACACAGAAACCCTAACCCACGGTCCTAGTGCAAATTGTCTCACAGTCGATGATCTGTTTACATACTCGATGAAACCCTAACCACAGTCCTGGTGAAAATTTCCTCACAGTCGGTGATCTGTTTACACACTTAGGAACTCCCGCTCTGATACCCCTTGATTAAGGGTGCTCCCCTTAATACCGCAAACACATAATAGAAATAGAGAAAGAATAACAATTTGCAAGAACAGAAAATGGGCTTCTTATTATCTCCACAAATGTGGAATTACAAATTTTAGAATTACAATATGCAAAGCCACATGGGCATTCCCTTTACAATATTCTATAGGACAAAGCCTCAAATCATTACCCAGTTCTACCTAGAACTGTCCCGAACTGCCTAAGACGACACTACAACCTTCCTTATATAGGCAATTTCCACCACCTAGGAAGGTTCCAGAATTTTAGCCAATAAGGCCGACCAAACTTAGAATTATTTTATTTTACAAATTATTACATCAAAGTTGGCTCAAAATAACTTCTGAAACCCGAACAGAAATTTTGAAGGAAAATTATTTTTTGCCATTTTAGGTGGCCCAACTTTCGGAGACCATAAGTCATCACCAGTTGACCCAATTGACTATTATGACCCCATCTTAGAAAGGATGCGAAGCGCTCTACAAGCTTGACCCACACAAGTGCTCATCACCCAAATTTTTGACCTCATCCGAGGCTTGTAAAGCCTTCAAAACTAAGTTCAAAGTTTTTGTACCCTGCTGACAATACCAAAAATCTTCAATATCTTCAAAACTAGACCTAATCTAGTGATGAAACTTTACTGGTAGGCTTATATGACTGAGATGAACCTCCACAGAAGAAAATAGACCATTCTAAGCCTGAACAAAAAACTTGCTAAAAATAGTAACCTTCCAAAAATAGCAGTTTTGCACAAGATAGCCCTTATTGGAAAATAAACCAAAAATATTTTTAGGTGATGCAAGATTGCTCTTACACCCAGGATGCTCCTGCATCACTTAGAAGGATAAATTAGCCTACTTGGATATGAAGCTTTCTCTTATTTAACTAAGGAAGGATTATGATAAAGGATAGTGGGTTTATAGCTTGGATCTCAGTAATAATTATGATTGTAAATTTGCAATTGAAAGTAGTCTTCACCTCTACAATTAAAATACTTAAGTTATAGAGGAATTTTATCCTAAGTATAAAAATTTGATTAATGTCGTTAGTACGATATTTGAAGACAAAGATGTTGCCAATTCTTGATAATTACATTATTGTTAGGGACAATTATTAAAGTAGCCTTGAAATGATTATTCCAACAAGACAAGGATATTAATATATTTGCAATTATTATTGATGATCACTATATTTACCTTAATCCATAGTAGCATTTTCGAGATAATATCAACCTAGAGGAGGGAGTGTTCTAGATTTTGAGGAAAAAACTATTTAACCTAGCTAATTGTTATTCAAAAGAGTATCTATATTATCATTTTCTAGTGTGAAGAATGAGAATGGATACACCAGTTAGGTTGAGAGGTAAAAGGGAAAATGGCTATGACTAGGGAGATAATGGTAGATAGGTTGTAGGACATTGTATTTTTTCCACATAGTTTGGTGATTAGGGAAGTAATGTGAGTCCTTGGGGCTGAGTATATTTTCAATGAGGACATAATTAGGTCTAACTCTGACATAGCCTCAATGTTTCTTGCACTTTTAATGTATTTCAAGAACGATAGACATGTTGTGATAAAATTGTTTAAAAACATTTTAATTAAGGAAATATTGGTGGACATTGACTGAGTTATGGCAAACATCTATGCTAACCTAACAATTCCCAATTCTAGACACTATGATCAACTTATCTGGAAGGATAACTTAGTTCCAAGATTTCCAATTATGGAAGTGGAAGACTGGAAGGGCTTTGAACATAGGAAGTTGATTATAGAATGGAACCTAAATTTATTAATGTGGCTACTACATGTAAAGAGGAAAAAATGCATGAATTGGTTTAAAAGATATCTTCTAGAGGATGGGCTCAACATGGAAGAAGATGAGGCAGACATTCTGAATGCTACATTCTCGAATGAGGAAGGCCAACTGAAAAAACCCAAGGTAAATAAAGAAGACAAGATAGGAAAGGCAAAAAGATTAAATTTACTAATTAGACGAATGTTGTCTCCCGATAGTCGAGGTGGTTCTAGTTGGATTAGGACTTTTTCATCTTTGGTAGATATATAAATGTAGCTCTTCTTTATGTGTCGAGATTGTAGTGGATACTAGAGGTAGGTCACTTTGTTGGCAAGAGATTACTTTAGAATGGATGTTATGTTGTCATTAATAGAAACTACATACATTTCTCTCAATTTTGTTAATGGGTTTTTGCTTATTGATATAGAAATTATTGAAATCAACTAAGTACATTAATCATAGCAATATACAGGTTCAGTAATTACATCGGTACAAATAGATGGAACAAAGTTATGATACACGATTCAGGATATAGTATCTTGACAGTTAGAAGGATCTAACTCTATGACCACAAGTGTTGGATTGTTGGAATTCATGAGATATCAATGTTCGAGTATTAGAGTTCACATTTTTTTTAGGAACAAGACATAGATGAAAAGATTTCATTGGCCAGACTTTAATTTTGGTAAGAAGAAATGTTTTGGGTATTGATTATGATTGAGCTGACTATGGAGTAATTATGTTGTATTTAGCATATAGAGGAGTGAGTATAGAAAGGTTTTATTTACACATTTAATATGGAAAGTTGACAGAGTTATATTTTTGGGTTATGACTTCATATTTGAGATCAAGTTTTGTTTGTGAAGAAGAAGAGAAGTATGAAATGTTGTGAAATGTTATTGTGATGATAAAGAAGTAAGTAGAGACTATGTTGATGTGCAGATCTATGTTCAGAGCTTCATCGAAACTGTATTGGCATTATTGATGCTACCAATTAGTTCAGAATAGGACCGTAAGTACATCTTTTGTTTATGTAATTGGTTGTAAGACTTGATATAATTTGGTTATGTAATTGAGTAGTGACCTCTAGGATGTAAGCCTTACTACAAGTGGATTCCAATCTATTGTACTTATTCTCTTAACCGAGCAATTATTACCGTAGTAGTGAGATATTTGTGGGTATCATCCCCACCAGGGTTTTTCCCTTAACCGACTCTTCCTCGAAAAAAATGATTGCGTTGTAATGTTCATTTTATGGGTTGTATTTTATTTACTTGCATTTATGTTCAGTATTAAGTTATAATTTCAGTTTAAATTGTTAAATAATATTGTTTCACCAATTCACCCCCCCCCCTCGCGCTCTCGGTGCTCCCTAATGTTAATATGCATATCTATATTCGTAGATTCATCAGAATTGTATAGTCATTATTGATGCTACCAGTCAGTTAGGTATAGGATTGTAAGCCCATCATTTTTTTATGTAATTGGTTGTAAGCCTTGATGTAATTTGGTTATGTAATTGAGCAGTGAGCTCTAGGTTGTAATATTGAATGTAAGTTCATTCCCACCTATTGTACTTATTCTCTTAACCAAGAAATTATTACTATAGTAGTGAGCTATTTGTGGGTATCATCCTCACCAGGGTTTTTCCCTTAACCATGTTTTCCTCAAAAACAAATGATGGTGTTGTAATGTTCATGTTATGGGTTGTATTGTGTTTACTTGCATTTATCTTCAGTATTAAGTTATGGTTTCAATTTAAATTGTTAAATAATACTACTACACTAATTCACCCCCCCCCCCCCCCCCTCTATGCTCCCTAATCCTAACAAACTTCATAGTCTCCTCCTACCAATTTTGGAGTTTTGACTTTTATTTGTATATTCATCACATAGATATACACAACACTATGGAAAATGAAGTTCATATAGTATAATAGTCAATAATATACTTTATTAATCAATATAATGTATAGTAAGTCCTAGTCTTAGTATCATTTCAATATAAAGGTCGATTACAACTATTGCAGACTTAAGGTTTATCATGAAAATAGAATGTTTTAATATGACTTAATATAAAGATTTATATTATAGCTATCTTCTTAGTATTTTGGATCAATGGAATAACTCTCACTAATTAGATTTCTTTCTTGAAAAATTTGTATGATAATATGAGGTAAATTTAAGATTACAACATATAGATACTATGTGTGATCTTAATTTATGTAGGCTCTATGATTGTGGCCATATGAATTTTATGTCCAAATTAAATGTCTCATTTATCCATAATGTCTATCTTTTATCTAGAAGAGTTTGTTCTATGTGTGACCTATGTATTTAATGTTTATCTCTTATCTCATTGGGTCCATGTTAGGTATAATCTATGTTTTGGTTTGGATGCTTTTGGAATGGGACCTTATTGTTTCTTTTGGTTTCCATGGTCAACTTGTAACTTAATTATAATATGTTTTTGGCATGGTTGGCCTTGTTATAAACTCCAATGATCTATCTTGTCTATAAGTACAATATTTTCTTTAGGAAAAATTATAGAGAGTATTTTAAGTGGATCAGTGAAGATCTATATGCAGAGTTTTAGAAGAGGAGAGTTTAGTTTATGAGGATATTATTTAGTGATATCAACAGAGAAGAAAAGGCAGTGACAATGTTGTGTTGAGGTTGATAGTGTTGTGAAAATTACTGCATTATCACAAGAATTTCTCTTTATCTATTTTGAAGAGTTGTATGTACCTGGTCCCTAGGATAGAGAGTCTTGGGTGCACAAGTTGTTTGCATTATCTTGCTAATTTGGTTGTGAGAATCTATTTGCAAGTCCAAAGAAATGAGCTCCTATTTGTATTCAATGTTCTATTAGTAGTGAGCCTCTCGTTGCAAGTCCAGAGAAGTGAGAATTTACTATCTTTGTAATCAGATTATATACATCATTGAATTATCTTTGTGGGAAATTTCTCACCATATTTTTTTCCAGTTTGGTTTTTCCACATATAAAAATCTTGGTGTTCATGTGTTGTTGTTTTAGTTCATTATTTTCTTAATATTTTATGTGGTGAATATTGAAGTTAGTCCATTACTCGAGTGAGATTTTGGTTTATTCTGATTCACTCCCCCCCCCCCCCCCTTTCCTCAACATTCAGAGTGTGTTCAACAATTTTTATAAGAGAAAGGTTCCTCTTGAAGAATTCTACCCTCTTGAGGAATATCCAGGATAACACAAAACTTACACTTTCAAGATTTGATATTTGATGGCACTAATTTTCCTTATTGGAAGGACAAGATGGAAGCGTATCTAGAAATATTACAAAATGGTATTTGGGAGGTTATTCAAATGGGTTTCTATCCTCCTTCTGGAATACCTTTGACTACAAATGAAGAAAGACAAAAGGATGCCAATGTGAAAGCTAGAGAATTTCAGTAGTTTATGTGGCACAACATTTGTGAAGGTGAATGGTTTAAAAGGTGCTAAGGAGTTATGGGATAAGTTAGTCTTGATATATGAAGGATATTTAAAGTTAAAAACACACAAGACAAATGGATCTCAAATAGAAGTATGAAATCTTAAGAATGGTAGAAGATGAGAGTGTTGAAAGATACATATACAGAGTCACAGATGTTGCTGATGGAATTAGAGCTATTGGTGGACATCGAGAAGACACAAATGTTGTACTTAAGATCTTATTAACCATACCAAAATATTTCATACCAATGGCATGTTCAATAAGGGAGAGAAATGATCCAAGTCAGTATTTAATTGATCAATTTATTGGTTCACTTTCTACATTTAAGATTGCAGAAGTTGAAAGAGAAAAAAGAGTGACCGAATCCATAGTGTAGATACTAAAAAATGGTCAATGGCCTCATTTGTTTAACATTTCTTCTACATTACATTTGATATTCATTATGTGTTGACATGGTGTCATTCTTCTTATTCTATCTAGTTAATTTCCAACACTAACAAACCTACTTAATCACAATTGGTCCTAAATCATCATTATTGGTAATTTTTTCATTTTATCAATCTATCCTAAATCTTTGCTGATAATTAATTAGTCATTAATCATCAACCTCTTCATCAATCCTTTTCAATCATTTTCAATCAATCCATTTTCTAATCATCTTTATCAAATTCAATGTTAGAAGCAGTCATTTTGACATCCAATTTGTCTTCATGACATTTGATCATCTTGTCATCATCATCATTATCAATTTCCCATCCCTGACAAATCATTTTTGGATTATGGTCTTTAGTATCATTTTCCTTATCAATTGTTGTCAATTTTTCCAAGTAATCATTTTGTCTTGAATAAGATCAAGGCCTAATTTGACATAGGGTTGGATATTGCAGATCATTCCAATAATATATCTTCATTAGTTTATGTCCCTTTAATTAACATTTATTCATAGATAAATGAATTTATTCATTTGTCCCTCTTATCCTAAGTTTCATAATTCAATAAATCATTTTATTTAATTAGCTAATTTTGAAATGAGTAGAATTAATAATTCATAATTATTAAATTCCACCAAATTTCCTTTCTTCACTTAACTTCACTTATTTATTTTTTCCTCTCCTCTTAACTCTTCCACCTTTCAAAAAATCACATCACTTGACCTTTGTTGAAAATAAAAGTTTATAACTCTACTCTTTGTAAAAAATGCAAGCTTCCATCATTGTGCAAGGCCTTTGTTCAAAGCAAGTAAATTGTGTTTGATTGATTTGATTTCTTTTGTTTATTTCTTTGATGACCTTTTGTGAATGTATGTATATTTTTATGCTTACACATAGTTGTTGAAGAAGTTAAACATGAGACATGCAAGATGTCGAAGGAAGCTGGAGCTTATTTTTCAAGAAGATTCAAGTGAGACACTAGTAGATACAAAGTTAAGTTACCTCTTATGTGTTTTAATTGTGGTAGGATGGGTCATTTTGGTAATGATTGCAAGTATAAGGAACATCATAGTGAATCAGAAGATGATGATAACAAAAGGCAATCAAAACAAAAGTGATTTAGGAAGAGAATAAATTTCAAAGGTGAGGGTTTTAAGAGTTTGTGTTCCACAGAGTAATAATTATCTAAAGACGAGGATAATAAAAAAAAAATTGATGAATCTCTATTTTTGGATATTTCACAAAAGAAAGAGGAGATCACATTAAATGCTAAAGTTGTTGTAGGTGGATGGATTATAGATTCAAGCTGTTGAAATCATATGACATGAGACAAGAGAAGATTTATCAAGTTTGAAGAATATGATGGTGGAGAAATCATATTTGCAAGAGAAGGAAGTGCACAAATCAAAGGTGTTGGAACCATTTCAATTAATGGTAAGCACATAACTGATGATGTTTTATGTTGAAGGTTTGAAACCTAATTTGTTTAGTGTTAGTCAAATGTGTAAGAAAGAATATGAAGTTATGTTCAAATCAAATAAAAAAGCATGTGGGAAGGGGATGGTAAATTAAATGATGACATAATCTCACTCCTTAGATACGACCAGTTTAATGGGAAGGTTTATAAAATCTTACTTAATGATGGAAATGACACAAGGATGTTGGAATCAACGTAGGGGTTGGCATTCATCCTACAAAGAAAAGGATCATTACTACTCATTATACATTACACACTTTGTGGGAAATTTGTGGAGTCTTTTGTATGTTGATTATCTAGTTTTTTTACCTCTCAGAACTTCAATCTTCTTGTGATTGACTTTGAGAATTGGAAAATGGGTGGAGACCTCAAAAGGGTGGAACTTTCTACTTGCTTAGACTGGAAGAACAATGAGACTATTTGGCATAGGCTGGAGAAAGGTGGGGTGACCAATTATCTTGAGAAGCTCTATGTCCATGACAACAAGATTACTAGGAAATTTGTTTAGGAGTGGTCAGATGGAAAGACGAACCTATTTGGTAAGGAAGTTGTGATTGATGAAGACCTCAGTGCTGAGATTACTGGTTTTTCCATGAAGGGAATTTTTAAGGATAGGAAGGTGCTCAAAAAATATGTGATTAAGTTCCCTAAGAATGAAGAATAAAATTGATGACTATGTTATAAAAAAAGAAACGAACCCGTAAAAGGGTTGTCAAAGGTTTTAGGATTTATGTGAATTTATATTATATTAAAGATAATTGTGAGAATCTATATTTTCTAACTCAATGCAATGGAAGATGGGGAGATGAAGTTGAGATGGAACTCAAATAAGACAAAGTGGAATATGCATTACTAATGAAAAATGAGGAAAGAAAGGATGAAATATAAAAAATGGTGGAAATTAAATGAGTTTTTCTAGACTAGAAGCAGGAAGAAGACAAAAATGATATGGTAGATTGGAAGCAGGTGGAAGATAAAAAAGATTCAATAGATTAGAAGCAAGTGGAAGACAAAAAGGAAATGGTAGAATGGAAGTAGGTGAAAGACAAAATGAATTTGGTAAATCAGATACAAGAAAATGATAAAAAAGGGTTGATAATCAAAGACCTCCTCATATTTATTCTAGGTATTCATCATTTGATACAATCTATTTTTCTTGTAATAAAGTAGGACACAAAATTAATGAATGTAGAAGACTAAAAATGAGTTATGTTTTCAATGGAATATGCTATCATTGTAATAAGTTAGGGAATAAGGTAGTTCAACATAGAAGTAGAGTGAATTTGAAAAAAATATGTTAAGAACTTTGGTAGAGTGAATGTGAATAGAAATGTTAAGAACTTCAATGAATTTTGATATGGTTGCAATGGATATGGAGACATAAAAGTTGAATGCAATATAAATATCAATGTCAGAAATAATGAAATTGTAAAAAGGAAAAATGATAGCCTGGTTTATGATAATTGTAAGATGACAAGACAAATTGAAAGGTTCTACAAAAGTATGGATAAATAGGATGATTGTTTGATGATTGTAGAAGACTCAAAATGAAGGAACAAGACATATTTTATGAAGATCAAAAAGCTACTTCTAATGGTGGTTAGACATCCATTCTAGATATTGTTTTCTCCTTTGTTAAATGACTTAGACTATAGGGTTTGAGGGGGAGCTTTCATATGAATTTGTTTCCCCCCTCGAGGTTGGATGTTGAGAATCTTCTTAGCATGAAAATAAGGCATGAAGGATTTTATGGAGGTAAGATTTGTGATTTATGGTCTGAAAATGTGATTGTATGGTTCTATAAACAATGTATTAGTTGTTTGATTGTGTTAGAGTTTGATCATACTAAGTTGTGTTCAAATG